>CM060424.1:187040705-188240705 GCA_030545235.1 Helianthus tuberosus
GGAAAGGGGAAGGTTTTGGGTTCAAGTCCCACAGACGACATTGGATTAAAGAAATTAGATGTTCAAAAAAAAAAAAAAAAAAACTTAATACTGATGACATAATTGCTACCGCTTAGTAGTAACATACTTCCATTGATGACAATTCCTACTGCTAAGTAGTAGCTTAATGCTGAGTTTACTTGCCATTGTTAGAACAAGGTTGCCATTGTTCTTTAGTTAGCCCTAATGATCAATAACAACATGTTATCCATAATAAACTACTGACGTGTGCGGGTGTGGGTATAAATTTTAGATATATTTTAAACACTTTTTACTCGCGAATCAAACTTTAAATTTATAAAACACGATACAATACTATCATTCTACACACGTTAGCGCAAGTGCACCCATCGTGGACGTAGTATAGCAATGGTAAGATACCGAGGTCGTTCAAGGACACACGAGTTTTTAATACCGGCTTATCGTTAACGTCTAATCTAACCAAATTTTGATAAAAGTTTTGAAAGTTTTTTAAAAGATAAACTAGAAAATAAAAATACAAATGTAAGGAAAACAAATAGACAAAAAAAAGAATCACTTGGTTCCAACTCCTCTTTTATGTATCCTTTGATGATTTCCGCACTTTGGGTTTTTTAAGAGATTATCTTAGTCATAGTGGTAGGCCCCTCTTGTGAAGGCGACGTTACCCTCAACCTCTTTGTCACATCCCAACCGATGGCGGAAACATCGGAGTGAGACGAAATAGATTGCTCGAGAGATCATAACACTAATAATTCTGACAAGTATTTAAATAATAAATTTCATTCCATTTCTAAAGAGTCAATTACAAGGATTTGAAGCAATTACAACAACATGAATAATGAAATACAATACAATAGGAGTACAAAATTTAAAGTGTGTATCTAAGCATCCTACTAGATTCCATGCATCATCAATGTCATCGTTAAACCTGCAACATGTTTTAAAAGCATAGTTCAATACAAAAGTATTGGCGAGTACACTAGTTTTAGACTCGTGACATATGTATAAAAAGTATTTTTAATCCAACATAGTAATTTGGTATACAAGGTCAAACTATCATGCATAACTAAAAGTCAAACCTAAGTGTCCACAAGAATAATAGCATCCTTCGATATAGCAATATCGAGACCGTAAAGAATGAATAATAGCATCCCTCGATATAGCAATATCGAGACCGTAAAAAATATAACTTAACCAAAACCCCGTCGGGTGGTGTGCTACTCCTATAGCGCTATAATTGTTAAGACGGGTTAACAATTAGTATGAATTCTAGCATGAACCTAAGCATAACAAAACATATATAAGGATTGAATGAATAAAGCATGTTTGTGAATCGTGCATTTTAACAAGTAAAACATGTTGCACCCAAAGTGTATTAAAAGGAAAATGGGTCAAGTGTACTCACAAAATTGCATATTCTTTCCGATTATCCAATGCGACGAAGTTGTTGAGACTAGGAGGTTGGTTGTGTTCGATTTGGAGTTTTAAGGGATGTCTACATTAGGATTTACGGATTCGAAGTCCAAGGACATGAAAAATAGACATACGAGAAAAAATAATCATCTAGCATACATGATACTTGTTCTTGACACCATGAAACTCGAAAGAGTTTAAATGTTTTCATGGGATAAAATCCCATTAGGATCGTGACAAGTTATCAAGTCCATGATGATGTAACCTACTATCTTGACAATGACCACTTGTTCATAATCAAGAGTTTGGTTATTCGGACAGTATATTAGTATTATATATTGTATGTATGTTCTATAGGTCAAGCATGAGGTAGGAGGATAAATCCCCCATTTAGGTACCTCTTTTGATATCATACAAGTCATGTAGGAGGTAGGGAGAGCAAGTCTTCCATTTAGGCACCTCTTGGTGTTCACCACTACACTTGATATTATGAACATTCAAGGATGGTCATGAACATACAATAAGAAAGAAAATAATTACAACTAATCTAAGAAATCATCAAGTAATGTGTGGATTTTTAGTAGGATAGCCCAAGCTTGTCCTATAATCACACAAACATCAAGCTTCAAGCTTGAACACTACTTGTGGGTAAAACCCTTAAACAAAACAGAAACTTTATGAGGTTTACACCTCTGATTTTACATGTCTCAACCTTGTTTTTAAGCCCAACTAACCATTCAATTGATTATGAGTATAAGGACATAGGTTTGAGTTGAGATAAGTCAAGTTTAACCAAGATTAACAAAGTATGAATCAAAACAGAAAGTTGCAGTCCACTTTGGAGACTTTTTGGTGACATTTTTCTATGGAAAACTGTGGAATTGTTCCTAAGGTCAATCCAAGTAAGTAGGAAAAAGAATCAAAGCAAAAGACCAAGAAATGAGTGAGATATGCTTGTTTTAGCAACTTGTGATGAATCTGTCCAACCTTGCGAATTCCAGCTGATTGAGAGAGTTTTGAGAGTGAATTTGTGAGTTTGTAAAGTGTATGAAGTGTGGAGAAGAGTGAGATTTTATAGGGAAGTGTTTAGGGTTGGGTTTGGTGTGTATTAAATGCTAAAACGAGTTTAAACTTCAAATAAAACACAAACTCGCGCCTAAAAACAAGTCTGATCAACAATCTGCAAACTGGGCCGCTCTCGCGGGCCGCGAAGACACATCTGGGCCGGGTCGCGGGCCGCCAGAGTGTCTGGTTGGGTTATTTGTTTGTTATTTTGACGATTTCAGCCCCTAGACTTCCAAACTTGATGTTTTTAGGTGTAATTCGGGTGTTCTAAGCACGATACACATATTTTAAGGTATGTTATGTAAGTGGATCATAAACCAAACATAAAACAAGTATAAACATGTATATTTTCCGAGAAATAGTGTCGAATTTCGCTTAGATTGGGCATATAATGACGTGTTTGCAAGTTTAACATATTTAGCAAAAAGTATGAATAAGGTGTCGTATGATTAGTCGATTCGAGCACATGAACATGTATGAGAGGTGTATAACATGGGCGTAAGGAATACGAATGATTCAAATCTTGGATTTTTACGATGATTAAAGTTTTGGTTTTACGATAATGAAACAAAATGCGAGTTCGAAAGAATTAAACTTCTAAAAATAGATTTACAAGACACGATTACTAAATTAGGAAGGTTATGAAAAAGCGGAGCGTTACACTATTGGTCTGAGTCAGCGGGGATACAGTCCCGCAAGGTCGGATTATTGAAAGATAATTAAATAAGTTATTAATGCGAAAAGTGGTAGGCCCCTTTTGTGAAGGCGACGTTACCCTCAACATATTGGTCTGAGTCAATAGGGATACAGTCCCGCAAGGTCGGGTTATTGTTTTAATAGTAGTTTATAAATAAGGGATTACAAGCCGTTCTTACTTCCCCCGATTTGATGCTACCTGTCTCAAGGGAAGTCCTAATAAGCTTGAATCAGGTCCTCGCAGGATCTATACACTGAACGAGGCAAGAACTTTACCCAAACACTCTTCTAACCCCCTTCCAGGCAGTTAACGCGCTTTATATAAACCGTAAAGACATGAATGAGTGAATTAACAAAACATGAAGAAATGATTAAGTACAGTTCACCTTCAATATAAAAAAATAGTTATTAAAGTCATTAATACATACCCAAATAAAAAGTTGCCAAAGATTGGCAATTAAAAGTAATACATAAAATATTCGTCTTCACCAAGTGATGTAAGAGATTTAGCCAAGCATGGACTTTGTTTGACAAGAACTCTTACGATCGATCTTGGATCCTAAGACTACTACACACTCTAAAAGATGAAAGATGGATGATGGATGTTGGTGGTGGGTGTTGGTGTTGTAGTGGTGGTGGACTGATGGCAAGTGTGAGAGAAGTGGTTTGCCAAGGGATGGTTTGCATGTGAGCTAAGCACCTCTATTTATAGTTGGAAACAGGAGACTCAGACGGCCCCGTGCCTGGTGGGCACGGCCCCGTGTCCTTCATTTTCTCTGTCTTCATTTAATGCTCTGTCAGCTCTTCTGCACACACGTCCCATGTGTCAACGAAATGACCCCGTGTCTTCTGTACTTGTTGTACGAACCCAGATTTGCGAATCGAAGAGTTGACCATGGCCCGTGCTGAGGTGACACGGCCCCGTGTCCCTTGTCGTTTTCTGTTTTTCTTTTTTTGCAGGGAATCTTGTCTGGGGCACGACCCATGCCTTGCAGGCACGACCCCGTGCCTAAGCTTCTGTTTTTGTTATTTTTGTTGTTTTGGATGTGGATGTGTTCGGCGAGTCGTGTCAATCCTTCTTCTTTGTATTTGTGTTGGTTTCTGCTGTTAATTTGTTCCTTTTGTTCGTTTAAGCTCTTTTGATCCTGTAAATTAAAAGTAAACAAAGAAACATGCTTTTTTCAACATTATTACCGAAAAAGGGTTGATTTTATGCCTTGTTTGATGTAATTTATATGTTGAATTTTACGCACATCAACTACCTACGAAGCTGATTTTTCATGCAACTTTTAAGCAGCCATGCAAACCCGATTAACCCCTTAGTAGTAGTAGCTTTCTTAAGCCCTTGGATTCCATCAACGGCATTAACCCCTTGCACTCCCTCAAGGCGTCGTCCCAAACCCCACTAGGGTGGTGCTTCCTTAGAAACGCTCATGGTCTAGTGACTTCGCCCCTTAGTAAAACCTTACATTTACAAAGTAACAAAACATAGATAAGCTTCATATTTACTAAAGTTAACTCAAACGAGTCTTGTAACAACTGGTACTAATTTGTGGTATCCGATACGCGATATAAATATAATTAGCTTGAGATATGATAAGCTTGACTTGCCGTAACGTTAATAATCTTGTACCAAAATCGATTACTTCATTAAAGAGTAAATTACTATTTTGGCCACTGAGATTTAGCCAGTTTAACCATTTCAGCCTAAAAAGAAATCTTTCAGACCCGGACCCTGAGACCCTGAGTATTTTGGTACTTTTACACCTCATGGGTTGTTTATGTCAATTACAAAGTTTTTTTGGTTACTTGTGTAATTACTCTAAGTACTTTTATTATTTCGTAATTTTGACGATTATTATTTCATAAACACCTTATAAATATGCAAATAAATACATATCTTCTTATACCCGTTTTTTTTTATAAACATATTTTTAAATCGTTTGCTTTTTATACTTTTTTTTTAAAACCGTTTGTTTTGTTAGCCCATTCGTTTTTCTAACTGTTTTTTTTAAATCGTTTTCTTATAAAACGTTCTTTCTAAGACCATTTTTTGAAAACTTTTTCAAAGTGTTCATTTTCCGAAAGTTACATAAAAAATAATCGGAGACACTACTAGAAAACTGCTACTATTCCTATCAAAATTTCCTATGCATTTCCTACGAACGAAAATGCCCACACTTTTCCCATGAAATTCCGACGAGCAAGAAGGGAATTAATTTTGTGACAAAAAATCCACAAATTGTTATACGTAGAAGAAGTGTCGGAATTTTCCCAGGGATTTCTGACGGAATTCGTGTTGTAGGAATCAGTATGCGTAAGAAAAGTGTCGGAAATTTCTGACGGAATTCCGTGGGAATCCAATTTATCATAAAAATATTCATAATAAGTAAGATTAATGATATTAAAAATATATATGTTATTTTTAATAAATTTATTACTATCCGTAGGAAGAGTGTTAGAAAATGCCGAGGCAATTCCGACAGAATGGATCCAAAATATTTGCAATACATTTTAAATGTTATTTTTAAAACAAATTTATTAATATCCGTAGGAAATGTGTTGGAAATGCCGAGAGATCTCCTACGGAATGTTTTTTAATTAATATCAATAGGAAATGTGTAGGAAATACCGACGCAATTCCAACGAAATAAGTTTCATTTTAACAACTCGTCAGAAATTTGTAGGAAAAAATGAATTTATTACTTCTGTAGAAAATGCGTAGGAATCCATTACTAATAAAAAATATTCATTAAAATAAAATTAATAATACTAACATATAAAGTTTTATTATCTATAAGCACATATGTTATTTTTAAAATAAATTTATTAACCTTTCAATTTAAAAAATAAATTTATTAACCTTTCAATTTAAGGCATGTGTGACTTGATATTCTCCGTAACGATTTGATAAGACTCGATACAACATGATATAACCCTTCAATACTGAATGTTACATAATTAACGTCATAATGGGCCATTAAAAGATATGAAGGCCCGATACGATTTATTATGGCATGTATGACTTGTTATTGTTCGTTACGATATAATTATCACTCAATACAACATGATATGACCCTTCAATACCGAAAATTATATAAATGTCTTAATGAGCGATTAAGATATATCAAGGCCCAACACGGTCTATTAGGGTCCTATGACTTGCTAGTGTCCATTAAGATATATCAAGAGTTAACACAGTCTATTAGAACATGTATGACTTGTAATTGTTTGTTACGATATAATGTCATTCAATACAACGTAATATAACCATTCAACATCGAATGTTACATAATAAAGGCCTTAATGAGCCATTAAGATATATCAGGCCTAAGGCCCAACACGGTCTATTAGAGCAGGTATGACTTGTAATTCTTCGTTAAGGTATAATAACACTCAATACAATGTGATGTAAGCCTTCAACATCAAATGTTACATAATAAAGGCCTTAACAAGCCATTAAGATATATCAAGACTTAACACGGTCTATTAGGGCACACATGACTTGTAATTGTTCGTTAAGAAATAATTAGACTCAATACAACATGATGTAGCCCTTCAACATCAAATGTTACATAATAAAGGCCTTAACAAGCCATTAAGATATATCAAGGCTTAACACGGTCTATTAGGGCACGCATGACTTGTAATTGTCCGTTGCAATAAATATCACTCATTACAACGTGATATAACCCTTCAACAACGAACGTTATGTAATAAAAGCGTTAACGGGACATTAAGATATATCAAGGCCTAACATGGTCTATTAGGGCATGTATTGTAACACCTCAAAAACGGGTTTGGTAATCAAACCACGTTAATATTAATGAATGGGTAAAATACCGTTAGTGGTAAAAAGTAACCCGATGAATATTAGGATTTAAATAAATAAACCTAATATTAAATACAAGGTGAACGAAAGCTTTTGAGAAAATAAAAGTTTACAAGAGGTCCGAGTTAACGGTACTTAATATAAAACGGGTTATAACCTCTCTGAACCCACTAAGTTAACTAGGAATGTTTAACCTAGTTAATAAGAGGAAATATTGTTGGAAATAAGTAGGTTGAGGCCTACTTAATAACTAACCAAACATGAGGGACCAAAGTGGGATAACTTGAAAGTTAAAATATTAAAAACAAAACAAAACACAACACACACACTGTGTGTGTGTGCGCGTGAAATGACCAGGAGAAGCACAAGGGTGCCAAACCCTAGTTCATCAAATAACATCAACTTGAAGGGCAATTGGGGGTTAAATTCATGAATGAACATGAATTAATGATCACTTACACAAGGGGATCATGAGGTATGTCTTAAAACTTTGATTGGTGAAAGTTGTAAATTGAGACAAGTAGGTTACTTACAAATAGATTGTTGGATTATGATCCAAAGTTGAAATTGAATGTTTATGAATGCCGAGTTTCGTTAGGCATGATGAAATTAGGAGATAATTGAGAGGAGATCACTTGTAAGTGATTAACAAGTAGATTATCAAATGGGTTTTGATAATATGAATGAGTTTATAATAAAATTATGTTTAAAACCATCATGGATGGTAGTAATAGGAAGATACTTGAACAATTATGAGTTTGAGTATGTGTTCATAGTTACCATGAAATGGGTTTAGTGTGTTATGACGAAATTGATGTTATATTCATGTAAATAGATG
This sequence comes from Helianthus tuberosus, assembly GCA_030545235.1. Lineage (NCBI taxonomy): Eukaryota > Viridiplantae > Streptophyta > Magnoliopsida > Asterales > Asteraceae > Helianthus > Helianthus tuberosus. The sequence continues at coordinate 187,048,571 of CM060424.1, forward strand.
CTTGATATCATGTTATCTACTAGTTTGTATGTAGAACTTGATTATATTAGGTATTTGGATGGATGCCTAATAATATGATGAAACGGGTTTCACTTATAGATGAAAACCCTTAGTTCTTGCATAATGAAAGAATAAATTAGCTTTGATAATCGAGAGCTAAGAAAACTTGATGCTAATAATAGCATGAAAGTAGATTAGAAATTAGTTAAAATGGTGGCCTAAAAATAATGCCAACCGGATAATTTATAAAATGCCTAAATGAGTGGTTGAACTTAATTGTGCATTCCATATGATTAATGGTAGTTGACTTTTGAAAGTCAAACTGACCTATAATACGATCGAATGATGATCTTGATATAAAGTCCGTAAGATGGAATAGTCGTGATAATTGATGACTAATCTAACCATCTTGCGAAGTATAAATGATAGTTTGACGCTTGCCAAGCTAGGTGGAAGCTTGGAGAAGAAGCGGGTCAAACAAGATCATGTACAAAGGAAAAGCGTATTTGAATGCAAGGTAAGTAGAGCTTACATCCTTTAGATAGAATATCTATTCATGTATTTGGTTAAAAACCAAGGTGACTTAGTATTCGAAATGAATCTTTGAATTATGGCATTCCGATACGAATTAATATGGGTCGGAATAAACAAAAATGGTAGGAAACCATGTTTGATGATAAAAAGGGGTAAAATGGTATATTAGTCATGCGTTGACAAATAAACAATAAGTTGTGAAAAGATTCACATTATGGTGTAAACAATGATGATGAACGGGTAAAATGGTCAGTCAGACCAAACGGGTCAAATGGCGATGTTATCACCATTTGATAATGACAACTAATGTTTGCTTATCGAGTCTTATGCTCGCAGGAACAAATAGGGTATGAGAATTTACGTTGCTATGAATTAGCAACAAATATGATGAGGTGTTGAAACGGGTCATACTTTGACCCGAGCCAGGTATGTGTAAATTAGATTATATGCTAGAAGGTGCGATTTTGGTCAAACATGTTATTGAAAGTCCTTCGTCGTAAAAGAAGAGATTAAAGTTGACCAAAACGTCCTTGAATGACAAACCGGGCAAATGACCGTTAGGGGATGTTTGAAAGTAAGTTTCATGATCGAGTAAGTCTTTTGATAAGTGTAAAAGTTGGAGGTATAAGCCTTAATGGTCAAATGCCTTGAAACGAGTCTTTTCGTAAAATTACTAAACCGAAGGGTACAATTCGGAAAATATGATTTTACTTTATAAAATCCACCACAAATATCGTTGTGGTGGAAAATAAAAGAAATCTTAGTATGATAATAGGAGATAAGAAGGAACGAGCGAGAATTAAGCTTAAATGCTTAATTTCTCTTAACGGGTCAAAATGAATTATGCGCATAACTTAGTTAATTACTGCGTAATTCGTAAAAGTTATGAACCCGAGTTAAGGATTTTGGGTTTAATGTTTAGGTCATGACTTTATGACCTTTTAGAAACAAGATTGTTTGATAAATCATGAACGGGTCAAAAGTTTAATAATTAAATATAAAACCGGCTTAAAATCAAGAATTTTATTAATGCGAATGTCGGAAGTAACTCTATATGAAAGAGAATCAAATTACGATCACGTAGAAAGAAACGGGAGGTAAAACGGATAAAAATTGAGGGAGTTATGACCATTTTAGTGAAAAATGGCAATCATGGAAATATGCAGCTCCAGCTGCAAAACCTTCTTTCGAAGTCAGGCTCTCGCGACCCGCGACGGGTAACCATCTTTTCGGTTGTGGCCCGCCAAGGGGCTTCACACCCCACGAAAGAAACCTATCGCGGCCAACGACAGGCTATGGAGCTGGTAAAAATTGTTGTTTTGCTTGTTTTGTCTTGCGAACTCGTTTAGACACGTTTTAAATGCCATATAACTAACGCATTTCATGATTTATGAAATGTAGGTATACTTTGAAGCACCGGATGATGATCAAGCTCAACAAAGAACCGAACACGATCAAAGATTCAAGCTTCCGCATTACGTTTCGTCGTTACGCGATTAAACGACGACTTTAAGTTGAATGTTTTAAATTTCAAGAAGTTTTAAGAAAACTCGTATTTTAATATGTATGTGTAATCGAATAAAAGCTTTTATATGTGAAAATTACATAAAAAAATCTATATACAAAGTAAGGGTCTTACACGTATGGCTTGTAATTCTTCTTAACGAGATAATAGCACTCAATACAACGTGATATAACCCTTCAGCATCGAATGTTAGATTATAAAGGCCTTAATTGGTCATTAAGATATAACAAGGCCCACACAGTCTATTAGGGCTTGTATGACTTGTTAGTGTCCATTACGATACAATATCACTCATTATAACATGTGATAAACCTTCAAGATCGAACTTTACATAATAAGCACCATAATGGCCCTGTAAGATATAATATATCATTCCACACAACATGCTAAAACCTTGGGTCAGAACAAATTTGGTTCGTCAAACGTTAAAAACTAACTATTAAATTTCTTATATAAACTAAATGTTTTTAAGTTGATGTTACACCTACAAAAGAACAGATGATATTCAAAAGCCAAAACATGATCATGTGATCAAGAAATAAACAGGAGCTTAAACTAGATTCTCCCCAAAGATAGTGAATCTTGAACACCTAATTCAGAGCATTTGTTGAAGACAAGCAAACATCTGATCAAAGCCTTGGAACCGTTGTTCAAGAAGAAACAAGGTCTCTTGAAGCCTAAAATCTATTGAAGCAAAGGTTTGATGAAGAAAACCAAACATCTGTCTGGCTAAATAGATGTTTGGATCAAAGCAAGAAAGGATAGTCTAAACAGATGTTTCCCAATGTAACAATACTTGTTTTGTATTAGTGTTTAGCATAGTTAGATCAGATGTTAGATCTGCACAGATGTTTGCAAACATATGTAGAATCTTTTCTGTTAGGAATGTTAGATGTCACTATCAGGGTGATGTCAACCAATCACAAACAAAGCTTTCGTACTTAGTATAATCTCACCTATTAGAGATCTATTTATCACTACACATCACCTTTTCTTTGGTACGAACAGTCTTTGTTTAATGACCAGTATGAGGGGGAGTATGTAAAATCTACATTATGTAAAACATTTGAATCATTGTGATTAATGAAAATCAGTTGTTGATAATGATTTCTCATTTGCGATTACTTATCTTTACTATAATACAAAATTGTTTTGAGCTTGGTTGTTAGTTTTTCACAATCCTTGTGAAGGGGTATGGTCCCAAAAACCCTGCGCAAGTGCGTAGGACCATACCCTGACTTCATTCCAAAAACATCTTAAATAAAACCTTGCACGGCCGCGCAATGGTTCTAAACAAGATTTGGAAAAGAACAGTCTTCGAGAACCATGCGCCGGAGAAAAAGAGAGACAAACATTCAACTAACACCCTTGCGCGGGCTCGCGCAAAGGTACAGTTAGACTTGAAGATAAAATCCTAAACATCTCCGCGTGCCTAAAATCAAGACTTGAACAAAAGAATCTTTTATGTTATAACAGAATGGACACGTGGCAAAGGCGCAATGGTTTACAGCTGGAGATCTTCTAGAAAGCCTTAAATGCTCATCGTGCATGGTCATTCGGTTACAACCGAATGTGACGTGGCACAATCGTAGACGCTCATCTAAATCATGATGATGGCACTAACTTGAAGTAAGATCTGCTCAAAACCACTTTCCACGTGGCAACTCCCTAACCATTGATCAGACTCACGATCTGTGTGCAAGTTAACAATTAACGGAAGGAGAGATAACTGCCAACGGAAAAGTGCTTTCCGACACTATCTCCATCACACCATTTTCTCGCCAAAATCCGTTTATAAATAAGATACACCAGGTATGATCTCACAACTTACTTTCACTTACTCTCACACTTACTACTTCATCGTCTTCCCTGAGATCACTGTACTTATTCTCACACCGGAGGGTGGTCACGGAGAGAACTACCATTCTCCCCGTGGCGAGTCTAACGGCTTTTTGTTTTGCAGTGAACATTGGAGAAGAAGATCGATCAACCACCGAATCGACGAGGAGATTAACCCTTTTATGCAGAGACAAAACCCCCCGATCTAATTGATTTCGGTCAATTCAGATCACTGTTTCTTCATTGGCGCCCACCGATTCTTCAACTTTCATTCCCATCTTCTCGATTGATTCATTTCTTTTCTGTTTTCCATGGCAGAAGCTCCGTCGAATCATCCACTAGGCCCTCGACCAGAGAACAGGGGCAATTTTGCTACTGCTTCATGCGTCTAGGGGATCGTGGAAGAAGCCTTTGATAATAACAATGTTCAGAACAACGTTAATCATGAAAATGATCATGTTACACCAGGAGTACAACTTGAAATCCCGATCAGCTCAATTTTACCTCCTGGTGAGACACCGATCTCTTGGTACCTTAAGTCCCACGTTGCGTTGAACGCCGTTTATGCACAACTTTGTGCACAAACCGCTCAACCAGCACCACAGACGTGTAGATCTGCAGCTCAGGTGCAAGCTCCATAGGCACCTAGAGTGTTGCATTATGATGCACCGTCACACATGTCAGTCAACAATACGGAAGTTTACTCCAAATCCAGTACTAGATTTGAAGCTACTCACTCTGAATCCAGACGATGAAACCACCGTGAAGAGCAATACTGTCAAAAACGCCAATCGGTTCATTCACGTTTGGGCCTGCGTTTCTCACAGAAGCGGGACACCCAAACTGATGAATACGACATAAGTATAATGAAGACGACAACACAAGCATTTTCAATCGAATACAGAAAGATCATACAACTTACAAACCAAAAAATCCATGCTGCTTATAACCCAGAAGCGGAGTACGACTACAATCTGATTTATCGACCAGCGGAAGCTGCTGAAAACTCAAAGTTTGTCAGAGAGATTGCACTGGCTCCCCTCGAGCGGGCAAAATTACTTTCAAACGTGGGAAAGTTCAATGGATTATCAGATATTGATGATCACCAACGCGTGTTCACCAGCGCGGGGTTAGTCGGCGGATGGACACTACCTATGTGGTGCCACTTGTTTGTCCAAACCCTAACAGGTGCCGCATGCCTTTGGTTTGACAATTTACCAATAGGTAAGTTAACATCCTGGGTGGATCTTAGAAAAGTTTCTGGTTCATTTCAGTCAGCAGCGCCGATCCATTCTAGACTCCGTGGATGTCATGAACATCTGGCGGAAGGAGGATGAAAGTTTGGAAGATTTCATCAGAAGGTATAACAAGGAAGTGTTGTAATCGGTGATGCGCATGAACACTTAATCCGCGCACAGTTCAAATATATAGTGAGATGCGATGATATGATCAAAGTGTTGTCGGGAACTGAAGGATTGCTGAAAAGCTGGGAGAAGTTGATGGCAGCCGCTAAAGTCTACGCTCAAACAAAGCGCAATTTAAGCTCAAAATGCCCCAGAACCGTCATCAAGACATGAGCGGAAGCAGTGGTCGGAAGTTCAAGAAAAATTGGAAAGACTCAACTTCAAGCGCATACTCTTCAGAGGATGCTCATACAATAATCAACAAGATCATAGCTCCAAAAGAAGCCAAGCAAGAAAATCGCGAAAGGTAGTGGACGCCTCTTACCAAGACACCGGCGGAAGTGCTTAGCACCGAGGATTACCAGTTCAAAACACCACCACCAATGAAAAATAAGAGAGGACAAGATCTGAACCTCTACTGCGAGTATCATAAAGATAATGGGCACACCACGAACAACTGCATCAGTCTGCGCACTGAAATAGAAAAAGCACTCAAGAGTGGAGAGCTTACCCATCTATTTCAGAACGTGCGCAAAGAAATCAAGCAGATCACCCGTGGTGACGAAGGGCCAAGCAACAAAAAAGCTAAGCAAGCCTAAGGGTCCATGACAGTGCAGCGTGCATGTAATCATAGTTTCCTTCATATTTGGCAAGTTCCTCAACTTGTCAACTTATGTCACAAGGACTATTTACATGCGCAGTAACTTAAGTTTCTTATTTATCCTAATTGCAGCTTTGTACTACATGGCCTCTGCGCCTTATCCAAATCAATACAAAGCCTGTTACATTACACTTTCATGTTTTATTACAAATGCATGCAATTTGTTTTTGTAAGCACAAAAACACTATGCTAACCTAATACAAGTCTCATGAACGGTCCGCGGTCACAGGTACCGCACAAGGTCCAGCCCTAACGTTCACACATTAGCTTTATACCATCTTTATTTGTCTTACCTAAACCAAGTATTTGTACCCATGCAAACATTGTAATTAGAACATACCATGCATTCATAAAAGTTACTTGCGCGACAGCGCATTAACAAAAACTACATGCGTGGCAGCGCATTGGCAAAATTTACTTGCGCAACAGCGCATTAACAAAAATATTACATAAACAGGATCTGCATCCCAAACATGTTCAACAACCACAAAGTACAAAACAACCTATTCTAAATCTTCATCGGAAGCATCCGCTTCGTCTGGGAGTATATCCCTCAGTTGCACCACAAAGTCATCAGACTGGAGTACAGCAGTTACCAAATCCATCACTCGAAGGCGCAAGTTATTATATTCTGCCTTAGCAGCAGCATGAGCAGCACCAGTATCAGCTCCGCGCGTGGCAGATCTACTATTGTCCCAATCAACCCTCAACGCGTCAGTGACATGTTGGGTGCATTCCGCGTACCCATGAGTATATCCGTCATTGCGCGCGGTCACCATCAAATTGGCGACAGTCTGATCCAAGTAAATAGAGTTTAAGATCGAATTTGCAACCTGCGCAGACAGAAATCACAATAAGAAGATGTGCACACTTATCAGAAATATCACAAGGGGTTTACATACTTACATTAATAATCCCATGATGCCTCATCCATAGCATGTCATTCTTCAGAGGTTCAACCAAACTCTCCGTCGTCACCCGGGCAGTTTCAGAATTTTCTAACTTCTCCTCAGTTTCGGCAAGATGATGGGAGGTTTCAGCTTTCTCAATTCTTTCAAGCTGCAACTCCTTTTTGGCAGAATCAAGCTCCGCCTTGGTTTGTTCCTGATCAGATAATAAAGAAGTGAGTTCTTCTACCTCTTTATTTCTAAGGGCAAGAGTGGCGCAGGTTTGTACCTCTCTCTGCTCGCTCCTTTCTCTATGAGAACGAGCTTCATCACGGGCCGCCTCGGCCTCCGTCTTCTCCTTCTTCAACTTTTCAATCTTGTCACACCCCAATATTTCCACGTATTACCGGTGGGCCCGGTGGGGAGAATCGTGACATAGTTGATATCATCATAGTCAATAATCACAGTTTAATGCACAACAGAAGTCTAAAGTAATAATACAAACCGATTTGAAAGTATAATAAAATATTACATAACGGTTGTGAGTGGATCCACAGGCGGATCTTAAAACAGAAAGAAAATATTGTTCAACAGACTTTAAGTATTAAAAGCTTGCAAGACTCTTTATTTAATACTCAGGAGTTTCCAGCACATTACGCGTAGTACCTGCACTTAGTCTTTTTGAAAAATACGTCAGTTTACACTGGTAAATACAATTAACTGAATCTTTTGAAAAGCATTTATAAAATTGGTTTGGATGCACAAGGCATAAAATCTTTTATAACTTGGGACAATTATTTAGAAATAATCTTGTATACAGATTTACATGTTTGTCGTCCATTCAGGACCGGAATAGAAGAGCCGGTATAAGATTAATAGACACACCACAAGTATAGGCCCACAAGGAGTGTCCTCACGAGTGAGATACCGTTTATACATACGCAACTGTCAGGTGTATGCCTACACCCCGTGCTTAAGCCGTGGCCATTTCAAATGAATGAGCCGAGGATATCCAGGACACGGTCATTAACCCCCAAAGGCTTTGTACCAAACAAAACAGATTAAAACGGGTTATGTAAATTTATTAATCACAATTCGATTAAATGATTTCATACCCGACCAAGCGGTATCATTATAATACCATATCCCAAGCCCGTATAACGGAAAATAAGTTAAAAGTAATTACCTGAGCTAAAAGTAATTTTTATTCTCAGCCGTATATCAAATCAGCAAGTACAAGTAGCTTTTACTGGGCTCCTAATCTGGAACGAAGGTTTTAATAACCTATCACATTCCTAACGGGCCTTATTTAACTTTTAACTTAGACCGGTTAGTTTTAATGAAATGTTTACGGTTCAAAACACAAGATTAAGCGAAGACCGGATTTGAATGTGATTTAGACCCAACAAGTATGAATACTTGTATAAAATGGGTAAACTAAATACATTCTGGATTTTGAAGTAAAAATGATAAGGTTTGACCCGTTTCGGTTAATTTATGCAAACTAGTTACATAAACCGTACCGAACGCGTATGTGCATAACGGGTAACCGAATGAGTCATGTACAAGTTCCATAAGTTATTATGCTTAAATTATGTTGTGATATCAGTAGGATACCTTCCATTATGCCCAAAACGAATTTAAAACCAATTTAAGCTCCGTAAGGGTATTTTGGTCATTTTAAAGTTTATAAAAGTGGTTAAATAGCAACCTGAGGTTCTGGTCTAAAACAATCAGTAAAAATATTTATTTTAACAAGTTATATTAGTAAGATATCATACATATGTGAAATTTATCATTTATGGCAAAACAATGCACCGTAGGGGCATTTTGGTCATTTCACATATGCTTTAAGGGTCAAATTTGGAAATCTGAGTTCAAGACTTATCTTACTGTTAAAGTATAAAAATTTGTTTTTAAAATCAGTAGGTAATAAGTCTTAAGCGTTAAATATGGTTTTAAACCATACTATGCGCTTAATAAGCGTAAAAGTCGGTATTTGACGATATTTGAAATGTTTATAAAATTTTGAAGTTTTGATCAGTATCTAAAGCTTAAAATATTTTATTTAACATATGAAATCAATAGGAAAAGGTTTGGTACCAAAATGATATGTAAAACTCATTTTATCAATGAAAAGGGTAATTTCGTCAATACCGAATTTACACTAGAACTCTATGATATGGTCAGTATAAAATTTGACAAAAATTTCTAAAAATCCCTAAATATTATTTCATAACAGCGGATAGAAATTTTGATGTCAAAAATTGGGTTTAAATATGATTTATGCCAAAAATGCCATTTAATTAACAAAAAACTTTCATTTTACGATATCTTGCATAACTTCTATTTTAGACCATAAACTGATGTCAAAATTTTAGGGCATACTTATAAATCAGTAATAAAGATTTTTGTCCTCTCACATTTTCAAAAATCTCGTTTTTATATCAAAAGGGCATAACGGTCAACTTTTAAGCATTTAACGGTAACACGCAATGAACTAGGATTTCTATGGAACCATGTTGTATAACCTCAGAGGGTTATACTAACATATAATATGGTCCTAAAGGAACCCTAAGGCATAACTAAACTAAGCTAAATCGGGTCATAATTGAAAGTCAAAGCAAAAGTCTACTTTTGCGACTTTCGGTTGCGAACCGAGCCTAAACTCAGAATTGTCGGGTTGAACATGCCTAAACATGTTCTTATATTATTTACCAAGGTATTTAAGTGTTAAAAATTGTTCCATAACTTCAGCATTATCAGTTATGAATTATTTTGCAAAAACTGACTCGTTTGACTTTTTGTTAAGAAGTTTGACCCGACAATTGACTGAGATAACGTTATAATTTGAAGGTGCCCTTTTAAGGGTTTAACACCTACATAATTACCAACACATAGCCACTTTTAATTCGAATAATGGCTGGACCGTTAGTGATTAATCACAAACTCAAAGCGTAATTACGCTAACTTTGACTTTCGGTCATTAAGCTAATAAAACTTTAACTATAGAAGCTAAGAACACTTACTAGAGTCCTTAGCACGAATATTGAACTTGAGAAAGCTTCATTGAACAGCAGGAGGCTTCAGAGAGTTAGTTTGAGTGAAAATTTTTGTAGTGTAAAAATGAAGAACACAAGACAAGGCCCTTATTTAGGAAAATTGATGCTCTTGGATCATTGCAACTGTCCCTAGGATGTTACCAGATGATCCCAAGTGTCCCTCGGGCAGTAAAAACCAGTTGCTCAGTCCCTGGTATCAAAAACAAGCATGCAATGGCGGTGGACAGGCTGCAACATGCAGCTGCCCAGTTTTTCTGTCGTTGGCACTTTTACGCGGCCCGCGTAAGAAATGGAGATGGCCTACGCGGCCCGCGACGATGGTTAGTTCCGGTTAAAAGTTTCCAAACTTTGCATTTTCAGTCCCTGGTCCAATTTAAGTTTAAATAACTTTCTTTTATTGCACTATTGACCCCCATAGTTAACTTTTAAGAGTCTTAGGTCACAAATTAACTCCGTTAAGCTCCCGGTTAGTTGAAAGATCACCCGAAAACTCTTGTTTTCATCGAAACTCCATGAAATTGATATTCGATATTCGTGAGAGCATAAGTAAAATATTATAATGCTTTTGGGATCGCTAAAAGGTCACTCAGAGGTAACTTTAAACATGTTAACACATTTAACCCTTATGCTTTGTAAAATTTTACATTTAAGCACAAACGGCTTTCTACGTCCGTCAATTTATTCATTCATGAATACGAACATCTTATGAGGTCATTCAGAGGCACGAGTTTGGCATGTTGACACATTTGATCCTTCTATACACATACTTTCTTTGTTTGTCAACTTTAGTCCTTCGAAAACAATTCGTTATACAATTAAAGTTCATGACACGTGTCTTCAATATATTGGACATGATTTTGCGAGGTGTTACAAATCTTCGCCTTGAGATTGGTCATATCGGTACGGAGAGATCTCTTTTCATTATTATCTCTTTCACAAATTTCCTTCTAGCGCTTGCGAGCCTCTGCAAGTTGAGCGGCTTCAGCCTCCGCTTTCCTTTTCCATCCCGCAGCAGACCACTCCTCTATCTTCTGCTCGCTTTCAAACTTGGCTTGATCAGCCTCCAGCTTGGTTCTCAACGTGGCAACCTTCGCCTTCTCTTCAAGTGGTTCTGCAATCGGCAACGCCGACTATAGGTATTATTCTCAGTTGGAGATTACATGTGAGAAAAAGTTCTTAAAGTAAGTACAAAAACAAAATGGAAATGAGCAATCTACTTAGTGATCAAATTAAAGTCTGTAGATTGACACATTTGATCCTTCTATACACATACTTTCTTTGTTTGTCAACTTTAGTCCTTCGAAAACAATTCGTTATACAATTAAAGTTCATGACACGTGTCTTCAATATATTGGACATGATTTTGCGAGGTGTTACAAATCTCCGCCTTGAGATTGGTCATATCGGTACGAAGAGATCTCTTTTCATTATTATCTCTTTCACAAATTTCCTTCCAGCGCTTGCGAGCCTCTGCAAGTTGAGCGGCTTCAGCCTTCGCTTTCCTTTTCCATCCCGCAGCAGACCACTCCTCTGTCTTCTGCTCGCTTTCAAACTTGGCTTGATCAACCTCCAGCTTGGCTCTCAACGTGGCATCCTTCGCCTTCTCTTCAAGTGGTTCGGCAATCGGCAACGCCGACTACAGGTATTATTCTCAGTTGGAGATTACATGTGAGAAAAAGTTCTTAAAGTAAGTACAAAAACAAAATGGAAATGAGAAATCTACTTAGTGATCAAATTAAAGTCTGTAGATTCGACTCAGCGCAAGCTAGTGGATGTGACCATTTGTTTTATTTGTAGTAATTATATATATGGATTTATTCATAATGTTACTAAATTAAAAAAAACAATATTCACGAAAAAACACAAAAAATATAGTAACTTAGTAAAAATGCAAGAAACAAAAATAAATTGTAAAAAGACACCTTTAATTAAAAATGGATATATACCCAAACCTGATTATTAAAAAAACCCGATTATGTGCACCTCTAGGGGCATATCCTGAAAACCCCAATCCAATTTATAAAAATAAGCCCAATTGTTTTATTAACAAACCCATCTTCCAAGTGTCAAACCCAACCTAATTAAATGAAGTTTGATGTTTTTTTTATTAACACAAACAAATAAAAACTAATAGAGTCTAACCCGCCCAAAATCTTTTGCCTCCCAGCATCCACGAGAACACAACATCCCGACCAAACCCTTCTGCCTCCCAGTGTCCAGCGACGTCGCAAAAAACGGCCATCGACCCTTCTCTTCGCCGGAATCTAATGATTAAGCCCCATGGTATGTTTTAGATTAGTTTTTTTTGTGGTTTTATTCAATGATTAGGAGAAATTGATATCTAGGGAGGGTTTGTACTTTGATGGTTTTTTGTTGTTAATTTTGATGGTTTTTTATGTTTTTTAGTTGCTTTACTTGAAAAACTGATTATTTATTGGGATAGGAAGTTAGGAACTAGGGTTTGATTCTTTGAAAAATGAAACTAAACCAATGAAACATATGAATGTATTATGTATTATACTTAATTATTTAGTGTATATTTAGTCTACGAGCAACTGGTGATGAGATAAGATGATTCTTGAATCTTGGAAGAAAATTAGAGAAAAACCAACACCGAGATGATCTTGATGTATGGGCGAGACAGGAGATAAGAAGGGCCGACTGTTTAGGGTAGGATCTTCGGATCCTAGTTTCATGGTAACTCGGAAATAGTCTACATCTACCGAATCTGAATTATATTTTGATGCCATAAGGTCGCAAGAGGAGGCATTGTTTACTTCTCATCAAAGTATTATAATTCTATAAATTCTAGAGTTTTTAACAATTAATTAGTAGAAACCAATAACTTAGATTATTGACATGTTTTAACAATTTAGGTTGAAAAACTCAGTGTTGAAATGGAATACGAACATGCAAATGAAAGGGATGCTAGAAAAGAGTTGGAGCAAAGTGTGCAACAGATGGTAAAAGAAATGAAAGAAAATGAATAAAGGTGGCAGCCTCACGTTAGTCACCAGCGATAGTTTTTTACTTATTTCGGATCTTTATGTTTAACATTGGTGGTTTTGTGATTTAAATGGGCTCAAAATTTTTGTTATTTATTCTGGATCTTTATCTTTAACAATGGTGATTTTGTAAATTAAACGTGTTCCAAATTTATGTTATTTGTTTTTGTTAAAAATTTATTTCGAATTATGTTTATTAATATGCATGTTTTCAGTAGAAACAAAGCAGACATTTTTTTTTGTTTTTCTTTTCATTTTTTAAATGTATCCATAGAAAATGTGTAGGAAAAAGACCGAATAGGTTTCGTCACATTCCGTTGGAAAAACTGTGTACGAAAAACTAATAGGAAAAACGACTATACATGTTCCGGAACTATGTAGCACATACGAATACATTCCGGTTGAATTGTGTAGGAAGAAAAAAATTTGTAGGAATCGTGTAAGAAATTTAAAATATATAAAAATTATATAATAAAAATAAATAGAATTGATTTAAACAAAACTTTTTAAAAAGAAATATATCGTGGGAAATGCTCTGGAAAGTTAAGAAAATTAATTCCATGAGAAATGAGTAGCAAAATTGCAAAGAAACATTTGTGTTGGAAATGAATAGGAAAATCTGTAGGAAATGCGTCAGAAAAGGATTACCCATGAGTAGAATTCCTTCCTTCAGAAATTGACGTGGGAATAGTAACAATTTTATAGTAGTGAGATTAAAAATAAATAAGCTAATTACTTCCAATGAGAATACCAATCTAAATCATGCTCGTCTTCGAATGGGTCATGGAATACATATGCATATTGGTTGTTGTATAAGTACTCGTGTTCGAATAACCATTAGAAATATTAAGATGTACATGGTCCGGTTTTGACGATTTTTTTGTCAAACATTGAGTCAAAGTGTTAATACCGTTTTTTGGTTACAGATAATAAAAAAACCAACCATTGAAATTTAAAACCGAACCAAACCAAACTGTTACTAACAGTTAGGTTTCGGTTTGATTTCGTGGTTTGTGTCTTATTAAACCTATAAACCATAAAAAGATAAATATACCACATGTAACTTTTGAGATGGTAGTTTAGTAGTTGATATGATATGATACCTTTATGTAATTTGTCCTCAATATTAGTTTTTTAATGTCATTTTTGAATCCTAGCTAGAATATTGAACACTTGAATGCAAATAAAAAGTAATATAATTTGAGAGCTAATACGCATATAAAACAGTTGAAAATGGTTAAATTGAATCGGAACTACGAAAAGATAGTAGGAATAGTTATAATAGATAACCAATTATACATATTATTTGAAAGGGTGCATGAACAGTGGTTTAAAATTTTGTTAATATTGTTTTTTCTAAGTTTTTAATATTATATTGTTTTTTATTAAGATTTTATTTTTCTTATAAAATGAATGCACACCGATATCAATGTTGTTTGGTTTAGTTCGGTATTGTGCATGAACAATGGTTTAATTTTTTTTTAATATTGTTTCTTCTAAGTTTTTAATATTATATTGTTTTTTATTAAGATTTTAAACATATTTTTTTCTTATAAAATGAATGCACACCGATATCAATGTTGTTTGGTTTAGTTCGGTATTGTTTTTTCTTCTAGGTTTTCATTATTATACTGTCTTCTTATTAACTTAAGTTTTCATTATTATATTGTTTTCTTATCAATACGTTATTAGTGTATCGAAAGCATAAACAATAAAAATAAATATGCTATTGATACAAATGTTGTTCAATCGGTATCGATTCGGTTTGTTACGATAGCAGCACGATATCTCTTTTAGAAATAAAAATCACAATGTTGAAATAAGATAAACATAAAATGCAAACGAACTGTACCGATATCAACTAAACAACATCAGTTCCTGCATCGATATATGTTTTTATTGTTTTCGATGGATGTAATGTTTTCTCTTTCGACTATTATAGCGAGTGCCGGTAACGTAACGAACCAAATTGATACCGACTGAATTCCCGCCGCGAAGCGCGGGGGAATCTCACTAGTGATTATGATTTTAAAAATCGAAGGAATTAAAAACGAATGATTTTAAACAAACCAACAGTTTAAATAACGAGCATTTAAGAAAGACGTTTATAAAAAGACGAAAGCTTATAAAAAAGAAGTTAAAAATTGATTGATTTAAAAAAAACCTATGATTTTAAAAGACAAAAGGTTAAAAAATGAACGAATTTTGATCAGGCGAACGATTTAAATTCTACATACACACACCCTCGTGTCCGTATAGCCTTTTCAATTTTCAAGTGAATGTCTCATTATGTCATATCATGTCCTATATCCTCGCATAGATCTATACGTGACGTATAGAAAAACAAACCATTTTACCCTTGGTTTGGGGGCCATACGCAGCATAAACCATGGGTAAATTGTCTTTTTTGCCCCTCGTATATGCCTCGTATAGGCCTATACGGGGCATATATTAATGTTTTTTTTTATTTTTTTATAAAAAGGTTTTATAATAAGTACCTTAAAAAACATTGTTATGTATCGTATCGTATAGTATAGTATAAGTCTCGTATAGGTCTCGTACAGGCCTATGGATGTATTATCCTATCGTATGGTAGCGTGTAGTGTAGTATAAGTCACGTATAGGCCTATAGGTGTAGTATAGTATCTTATCCGATCTATCGTATATTATCATACAGTATAGTATCGTATTGTATTGTATCGTATATGTGTAGTATATGTCTCGTATATGCCTATAGGTGTATTACAGGAAGTGCATAAGTCCTCCAAAGTGCTGAAACGGTCGAATCGGTGTGTCGAGTGGTAAGCAAGGCCTGGAATGGAGCGGAGAGAGCGCCGGATCAGCTGCGTGCGGGAACAGAAGTGCTTAAGTCCTCCAAAGTGCTGAAACGGTCGAATCGGTTTGTCAAGTAGTGAGCAGGCTCCTTGTACGAAGCTGGTACCTTCGTACGAAGGCGTGCCTTCGTACGAAGGTGGTGGCTTTGTACAGTTGGCTTGTTCCGTGTTCAAAACCGAGTGTTCTTTGCATCGTGCTTCGAGGAATCGAGTGTTCATCCCTCCAACCTTAAGCTACTGATTAAACTTAGGCCGGAGAGGTCTTTGTTCAAGTCACGGGTGAGACATGGACTGGGTTGTGCGAAACCAGTGCCTTCGTACGAAGGTAGTGCCTTATCCAAATGTTTTAATTTAATTTAAAAATTTTCAGAAAATTTTCCATTTATTTCCAAAAGTTTGTTTGTAAGAAAAATTTTGTTTGTACAAATGAGTTTTAACAGTACCAAAAGTTTAATTAGCCTCGAGCCCCACATGGCATCTTTCCATGAAAGTTTGTTAATATGGCTAAAACACTTATATATAGTAAGTACCAGCGTCATATACACCATGTTTTAGCCATATTACCTCCGTCCCCGGGAGCGATGTCATGTGTGCCGACATGATGTGGATAGGTTTTAGTATCCTCGGTCCAAGCGGTAAATGGTTGGACCAAGTTCGAAAGGAAGACCAGGTAGACTGAACGGTGAAGTTGATTGCAAAGTTAGTTAGCGATAAGAGCGTGCGCGAATGGTTCAGTGATTGAAATATCGAAGCAACGTGAATGCTAGGTGCGTTAAGCGTTTAGGCATCGAGAGGGAAAAGCGATAAGATTGATAGATGCGATAAGCGTTAAAGCGTTGAAGCGTTGAGAGGGAAAGCGAGGGTGAAGTGAAATAGATTTCAGAGAAGGTGAGATTGCGTTGCTGTAAACTTGTGAAAGGTCTAGCGATGGTGCGATCGAGAAGTATTGAGATGTTACGCCTTGCGAAGGAGTTTAGTGTGTTAAAAATAGTCTCAATAATATAAGAGGTCTAATAACGTTCAACTCCACACGGCATTTTCTTCACGAGAGTTTGTGAGTATGGCAAAGCACTTATATATAGGAAGTACCAAAGGCGTATCCACCATGCTTTGACCACACTGCCTCCGTCCCTTGAATAGATGTCACACTTTGCCGACATGGTTAAGATGCTTATATATAGGAAGTACTAGCGGCGTATCCACCACGCTTAATCCTGTGTGCACCTGTGATTAATTTAGTCCTTGCATGTTTATCGTAACGTATTCCAAAGACGCATAGTCGGGGTAAAACATATTATATCGTGATATACTATATGGTGCTAGTAATATAATATGTGTGTGAGCCTAGACTAAGTGTGAGGATTCGAGAGATAGTGGAAGAGAGGGAGATAGAGAGCTAGAGAGAGAGAGAGGGAGAGAGAGTCGGCATCGCATATGGAGGCGACATCGAACAATAGCTCAATTAGAACAATTATAAAGTATAAGTACCAGCGTCGGGGATCGTACCATTAGCAGCGTCGTTCTGTGCCTGATTGGTGTTGATGTTGAAAACTCTTGCTTGGGCTGTGGTTGCTGTTGGAGCTTCTGCTACTGGTGCTGCAGCTGCTAGTGCTGCTGGCGCGGCGGCTGCTGTAGGATCGCGATCTGACCCGAACGAGTCGTTCAGAGGTGTTCAACTTAGTTTCAGGTGCGGAATAACAAGAAACGAAGGTAGAAACAGCTGATTCTTCACTAATATCACTGATTGTATTGATTGACACTTGATTACACACAGTTCTTCACACAGGCAGAGCTTCGGTATGGAATACAAGAGAATGACTACTTTGGTTTCGCTCATGTAACCCTATTTATAGGCTGATGGTTTCGCTCCAATGGACACATGTCCATATAAGCGAAACCTCTCATGTACGAATAAGCGAAACCTCTTGACAAATAAGTGAAACCTCCTGTCTATGTCCCTATGAGTGAAACCTGCTCACTAAACACATATAATCTCCTATTTTCTTATAAAATGTGCCCTAAACTATACAATGCAATGTAAGACTCAATCCAAGACGAAGTCGACAGATGTAGTGCACCAACAGACTCCCCCTCAGATGTTGACGAGTTGACTATCGAGTCACAACAATGCTTTATCTTTACTTCTTCAGTCTTGATCAGTCTCTGGGCTTTTCTCTCTCTATCTTCATCAACAGACTCCCCTTCTTGATTTGCTGGCATTCCTTTGTTCTTCAGCAATATCTGCTTCAGGATCTTTGTCTGGCTTTCTTTATCTTCAGAATCCTAAACCTGGCACTATATCTTCAGATTCAGAATTGAAACTTGGCTATTCCTGCACATTTTTAACCCAGAAAATAAGTTCTATGAATTTAACAAATTAAGTGCACCAACACTAATTCTCTTTCATAAACATGTGCATCAACATCGACTCTCCCTCAGATCATACACACAAGATGAACCACTTGTTGATTTAAAAACATATTTTGACAATTAAGACACACTCCCCCTCACAACAATGTCATCATGTTTAGTACTTGGAACTTTGAAAATCAACTTTTCAACATCAGTTGTCGAAAATCTTTTTGACTTTTTCAAAAAAATTTATGCTAAAACACACTGAAAATCTTTTTGGAATTTTGAATGTAAAGAAATGCAGTAAAGAAATATTTACAGACAATAATTTTTGTGAGTTTGTGTAAGAGGATCATATCAGTTTCTGAGACATATCAACAACACCGTTAAGCTTCATTTCATTTTAAGTTCTAAACAATTCACTTAGATTGTCAGTATATTGGTCCACTTAAATTCTCACACAAAGTTCAACTGTTCCGAGATACGATATTAATGTCTTAGGAACTTAAACTTAATCGCGTGTCCCACTACTTGAATATACTCCCGTATCCAGATCCCAATATTCAGTCTTACAGGTGAGTATACCACAGATGATATCTGTAAGGGAATAAATTATAGTACGAAACCGTGAGAGCTCAGGTCAGAACTTCCGTTCAGCAGAGAGATGACGGCTCGACTTTTGGTGTGTCCCCTTTAGAGGATCTTTTGATTACAACAGCAATGACTATCAATTTTATTGTTTCATCAATTTGCTGAGGGCGGCGCTATGTTTCAAGCAAGCGGAAAGTATTATTCGAGGACTAGGTCAGAACTTCCATTCAGCAGAAGTCCCGGAATAATACCCCAGATATCACTGAGCATAAAGACCTAGTATCTCAGAAAGAGGGACCTTTCAAACAAGATTTCAGGGGTTACCTATATATCCAAGAAGTTGTTCCCCACGATATAAGCAAGTTTGAATTTAGGTTTATATCTCGTCACAATCTACTAAATGTGCAAAAACCTACTGGCATATCCGCAGTGAGATTGTTTATCACAATTTAACTTTACATTTCTTTAGCATGTTGTGACAGCCCACTGATGTACTATCATTTCCTCTTTTCACAACAAAACTCATTTTTGATTTTATCATGTTTTTGTCTTTTCAAATTTTCTATTGTTTTTGGATTTTCTGAAATTTTCTACTCCCCCTAAAATGCAAACACATTTCAAAGGAAATTTGAAAACAACTAGACTCTTGACCCACTTGAAACATGAAATGAAAAACAAACTATACAACAAACTTGACAACCGATATCGAATCGCTTCAATTCGCCATCCACTAGGCATAAACAATCAGAACTCCCCCTTACACAAAACTATTTTCTCATTATGATTTCAAAACACTTAAGTTTGTTTTAACCAAAATGATTTTTCCGGAAAATAAATTTTGTCGATTTTATCACTTGTAAGTTAAGGGTGTGGTTCATCACATTGTCTTTCAAAATACCAATTTTAAGTATGGTCCAATCAAGTTCAACCTAATGACCTTGATTAACCATTTGTAAGTGTAAACCTTCATCAACCAACTTGTAGGAATATCACATCTACACAAATTCATTTTACCAACAAAGATGCCGATTCCTGCTTCACACTTACCAACCTGGAAGCTCCGGCATAGTCCTAAGACTTTACGGAAAACAAACTTCCATCCAAGTCTTCTCAGACTTGATGGCTTTCAGTTCTTGCGCAGTAGGGTTGTAAGTTGCCTTTTTAGTTGCATAAAAATCTTTAACCCCCTTAACTTTCCCATTCAACATTTTCCCAAAAATTTTCTTAACACTTCCATTGAAAGTTTTCTCGACATCAAACTTAGTATTCTCGTTGTAAAACTGATTCGAGATATCAACCTTGCCAACTTTCTGTTTAACTTCTTCAAATTTCAATGATGGAAACTCATCATCATTTACTGAAATTTTTATCTCAACCTGTGGCTCTTCTGGCTTTGTGGAACCAGATTCATCGCCGACTTTCTCATCAAACTTTTTAACAACCCACACTTGGTTGTCTTTCTCTTTCTTTTTATAAAAATTCTTTTTAGAACACTCACCAACCTCATAAGTTGAGTTTTCTAAAATTTTAAATTTTTCGATTGGTGGTTC
Organism: Helianthus tuberosus; assembly: GCA_030545235.1. Lineage (NCBI taxonomy): Eukaryota > Viridiplantae > Streptophyta > Magnoliopsida > Asterales > Asteraceae > Helianthus > Helianthus tuberosus. Next base: position 187,068,814 of record CM060424.1, read on the forward strand.
AACATCAACAACTTTCTCTTTCAATTTGTTAGAAACTCCCTGTTTTGACTTGGCATTTTTCGGACAGTTCCATGCAATATGACCAGCTTCATTGCATTTGTAACAGGTTCTAGTTTCTTTTGAGTGACAAACTTCAGTTCCATTCTTCTTCTTTTCAGCAAGAAACTCTTGATTTGACTGTCTCCAGAATGGTTTCTTCTGTTCATCTTCAGCACTTCCACCTGACACAAATTCTGTTTTTGTTTTAGAATTTTTCATATTTTTATGATTTTCTGGTGGAATAAATCCAAGACCTTTCTTTTTGTAGCTACGATTTTGGTTAGGTTTCTTTTGAAAACCAGAACCAGAATTGTAACCCTTTTTCTTGTTTAGACGTTGTTGAACTCTTGAAGTGTACTTTTTAGGTTTTTCAGTAAGATTTAAATCTTTTATTTCAGAAATATTAATTTCTATCATTTTGAAAACCTTTTTGATCATGTCAAAACGAACACTTCTTATTGGAAACTCTTTGTCAGAGTATAATTTGTCCGAATCATTTAAAGTGTATGCAACTTCAAATGTTTCATCATCCAAATTTGCTTTCGATAACAAAAATTCTTTACTATAAGACCGTTTAACCGACGATTTTGAACTGTTGACCGACGAACTCGAACTTGAACACCCAGACTCGGACTTTGACTCAGACTTTAACTCCAACTCCTCATCTGTATCCAACACCTGATCAACCATTTTTTTGATTAACTCAGACTCATGATCAGTGTCAGACGAGGTAAACGTGACGTCAATGTTTTCTGGTAATTCATCAGTTGTGTCGGTTTTTAGCTTTATATTGACTGCTTTTTCAAGTTTCTCCTCGTTTGGTTTTCTAGGAGAGTACCCTTCCCAAATTGGAGGCGGACACTTGTTATAGCTAACAGTCGGTTTCTTACCACTATCTTTCTTTTTCTTCGGCTTCTCGTCTTGAAAAGCTTCCATACCTGCAACAGTTGGGTAAATACGATCAATGAGATAATCAGAACTAGAATAACTTTGTAATAAACGTCTAATTCTCTCATTCTCGATCTTTTCTGTCTCCAACTCTTGCTTCCATTTAGCACTTTCTTCGATGTAAAAATTGATGGCTTTCTGCTTTGTCATCATCACAGCATTCATCATCGTTAGTGCTTGTTCTCTTTCTGAGTTTGTCTTTTGAAGACCAGTAACTGTTTTGTTCAAGACATCATATGATTCTTTCACATAGTTGAGATTGAACAGTAACTGCTCCTTTTTCTTCTCATACTCAGCAATTATATCATCTTTTGCTACACATTCCTTGCATGCTTCCAAACACTTCGTGCAAGGCTTGACAACTTCAACAATCTTTTCAACTTCGATTATTTTCACCACTTCAACCACCTTTTCTGCTTCAATCACTTTTTCTTTTTCTATCATCTCCTCAACAACACCTTCAACATTCTCTTTCTGAATAACATCTTCAGATTTCATTTGTTGTTGTTCTTTAGCAGCTCGTTTTTCCTTCAGTTTCTCCATACGATCTGCAAAATAGAAATGAAAACTTTCAGGAGAAAGATGAGATTTAGCAACATTGATATGTTTTTCTTCCTCATCATCACTGCTCTCATCTGGAGGTGACTGATCAAACTGTGCAGACTTTTCAGAACTAGTATCTGATAATCCAGAATCAGATGGTGTTTGATCAAAAACAACTTCCTTTTCTGCACTAACAACATTTTGTACACTCTCATTTAAACTCTGTAAACTTTCATCAGAACTTTCTGAATTTTCATCTGATCTTTGTGAACTATCATCTGCACTCTGTAAGCTTTCATCTGATGCAACAGACTCTTCATCCACACTCTTTATAGTCACTCCAATAGACTTCATCCATGTGGTAAACATGTCTGGTTCTCTGACAATCTTAGCAATGAAAGCTTTAAAATTTCCATTCTCATCTGCAAACATATTCCAGCTGAAGCCTTCAGGTAGCCTCTCATCATCTTGATTGACTATGCATGCTTTGCTATCAGGAGATATATAATTGTTCCAGTCAAAATCCACCACACACGCTCTTTTTGAATCCTCGATTCTTCTACCATGAGCCGTCTGTGAATCTTGTGTTTGACCAACCTGTTGATAAATGGCTTTCCGGTAATAGTCGTCTTTTCCAAACGGATTCTGAGCTCCACTAGCTTCCCTGTTCTTGCATTCCCGTTTGAAATGGCCTTTCTCCCTGCATCGAAAACAAGTAACTTTAGATTTATCAAAACCTAAAGTAGAAACGTGAGCATCAAGAAAGTCATTTCTCCCAGTAATTGTCTTGAACTTTTCAGCACGTCTAAGAACACTCGCAAGACACCATTTGATATCCATCAGTTCCATCTCTTCTGCATCTATTTGATCGTAATCCTCTTTGGTGAGCATAGGATTTCCGATTCGACCAGCCACTAGACCTTCATACGAGATAAGCACGGAACCAAGTAATGCCATGTGATCTTTCGCAACCTCCTCAGAAAAAATTTGTCCATCTGGAAGATTCAAGGCAATATTGCATTGTATCACACAACCATTTCCCATTTTTGAGCTTTGATGCTGAAAACTTTCTGATGAACTCTTTGGATTGACACTCGGATATAATGAGAAACCACTGCTGCTTTTGTTTGAACTTTGATCAGCTTTTTCCGATGAATCTCCAGCACTAAAAGCAGTCTGGATTTTCAGACTTTTCTCAGCTTCTGGAACCGGAACACTACCTTTGTAATACATTTTTACATCCTGTTGACCACTTGGACTGCTCATCCTCGCGATCTTCTGCTGTTCCAAATCTTGACCCTCAATCTTTTCGATAAACTGACCAATTGTTAACCCATCATAAACCCCTGTGTTTTTCAGGATCATCAAATAAGTTCCCCACTCTTTTTGCGGTAACGCATCAGCTAATTTGTCTACCCACTCTTCAGAATCCTTTTTTATACTAAGCATTGACATAGATCGCACAAGGTGACAGTATCTTTCAATCAGCTTCTTTGTGTCTTCACCTGGTAGACTGCTGAACAGATCAAACTCTTTCTTTAACAGTGCCTTCTTGCTTTTAATCATATTTTCGCTACCCTCAAATTTGACTTTAAGTGCATCCCAAATTGACTTTGCAGTTTTGTCATGCTGTAGCAGTATGAAAATGTCTTCTTTGATAGCTTTCTGAAGTAGACTGATCATCATCTTTTCAGCTCTATACATATCACGTTCTTGATCACTAAATTCAGATATTTTTTATCAACTTTCAAATCAGTCTGTGGCAAAACATATTTCTTCAAAATACACTCCCATGATCTCAGATGGTTAGCCTGAACCCAGTTCTCGAATCTATCTTTCCACCCGTAGTATTCTTCGATACTCATCAATTTCGGGGACTTTTGGGTGGTTCCCGTCTCGTTTTCCAAATTCATGTTCTGAGCAATGGAAGCTGGAGTAGACGAAGTAGCAAACGCATTGTAGAAATCGTTATCCATGATGACTTAGTACGTTTTTCAAATTCAGTGACAAATGAGCGAAATATCAGAAATTCTGGATGACTTTATAAGCGAAATATGTTGATTGGTGGCACAAAAACGAAACCCCTGATGTCCTTAAAAGCGAAATATGTTGATGTTCAAATGAGTGAAACCTCAGATGTTTAAATGAGCGAAACCCTGAAGATCCTAAAAGCGAAACCACTAAGTGTTCAAATGAGCGAAAATACTGATGTTCGTATGAGCGAAATCACTGATGTTCGTATGAGCGAAATCACTGATGTTCGTATAAGCGAAACTACAAGGTAACTTTGAGCGAAATCCCTCAATATGTGACACACGAGCGAAATATGATGTTCCAAAGAGCGAAACCCCTCAAATAATGTGCCTTAGGAGCGAAATCAGGGTGTCAGATAAGCGAAATCACAATATGTCCGTAAAAGCGAAACCTAATCGGATGTTAATTTGTTCCATTTTTAGTCCGTATTTTGGTCTGAAACTTTCCAGGGTTTGTAAATGTCTAATTATCTATGATCTGTGAAATTTTGAGCGAATTTCGACTGGTAAAACTTGATCTGATGATGAAAGAAGGTGTAGAAGTAAGAAATCTCGATGAAATCCAGCTAATCTCTGCAGAACTCCTCCTCCTGAGCTCTGATACCACTTGTAGGATCGCGATCTGACCCGAACGAGTCGTTCAGAGGTGTTCAACTTAGTTTCAGGTGCGGAATAACAAGAAACGAAGGTAGAAACAGCTGATTCTTCACTAATATCACTGATTGTATTGATTGACACTTGATTACACACAGTTCTTCACACCGGCAGAGCTTCGGTATGGAATACAAGAGAATGACTACTTTGGTTTCGCTCATGTAACCCTATTTATAGGCTGATGGTTTCGCTCCAATGGACACATGTCGATATAAGCGAAACCTCTCATGTACGAATAAGCGAAACTTCTTGACAAATAAGTGAAACCTCCTGTCTATGTCCCTATGAGCGAAACCTGCTCACTAAACACATATAATCTCCTATTTTCTTGTAAAATGTGCCCTAAACTATACAATGCAATGTAAAACTCGATCCAAGACGAAGTCGACAGATGTAGTGCACCAAGAGCTGCAGGTTGAGTCGGCGGTGCTGGAAGTGCTAGTGTGCCTTGATGTCGTGGCCTTGTGCGAAAGTGGCTGGTGAAGTGACTGAAACAGTTGCAATTTGGGCAATAGCGGCAGTTGGCTCCAGCCTGGTGGTGATAAGTACATCTCTGACATAGGGGAAGAGTTCCAGCGTAGTTACGCCTTGGGTAAAGAAGAACTGCTCGGAGAGGTTCGGGTTTAAGCGGTGCAGTTGCTAAGCAATTTAGGCTTGAGCTCTTTCTTTTGCGGCTAGGCTTGGCGGTGTCTTGCGGCAGTGCAGCGTCGTCGGATGATTCATCGGTGGCTTGGTTAGCCTCATTAGTGGAATCCTTGGAGAAGAATCCAACCAAGATTCGCTTGTCGTTGACTTCTGCAGCCAAGCGATAGGCTTCTTCGATAGTATCCGGACTTGCAGCTTCGCCAAAATCGCCCACACACTCAGGCAAGGCTCGTATGTACTTCTTGATGGCCTTTTCGGGAGTGTCGACTTGGCTTGGGTAAATAATGCTAAGCTGTTTGAACCATGCTGTGAGGCCAGCGTTGTTACCTTCGACTTATTTGATTTCCCAGAATTCGTTCTCTAGCTTCTGGACTTCATGGGGAGGGCAATACTCTTCCTTCATGAGCTCCTTCAGCTCATCCCAGGAGAGCGCATAGGCTACATCGTTCCCACGTTTGTTATCTAGGCTGTCCACCAGTCGAGGGCTCTTGATTGAAATACTCCTGTAGCGCATGTAGTACGGAAATGCTCGGGGCACCCATTCTGACAGAGGGTAACCTCGATAGTATCAAACCATTGAAACATCTGAGATACTCCTTCGTCGCCCGTGAAGATCATCGGGCCACAAGCTTTGAACTGCTTGTAGGAGAAAGTAGACTTTGGTGCATCGGTCTTAGAGTGTTCCGATGTCTGAGAATTGTTGAGGGATTAAATCTGCGAGACGATTTGAGGAATAACGTTGGACATTTCCTTGGCCATGAGTGAGGCGATTCTCTTGTCGGCGTTTCTTCTGGCTTGACGTCGCGAGTTGGAAGCGTTCGAAGACATCTAGACAAAGAGATTTGGAGTGAGATTCGATCATAATGATTTTTGAAATTGCAATGCGATTTAGCATGTTAAAACTTATCATAGTTGATATAGTAATACATATTCACATAGGAGACACATAGGAGGCACGAAATTCCTAGGTTCTCATGTATTCACATAAACATATATGTGTGTATTTATGTAGTATATGGTTACATGTGCTTATATACATAGAGCGAGGACGCGTTGAAGAGAGAGTTGTTAGACTTTAGTTTTGTTGCGGATTGTCACACCCCAACCGATGGCGGAATCATCGGGGCGTGGCACTGAGCGAAACAGATTGTCCAGAAGTTTCCATAACAACTATCATTCCATTTAATTTAAATAATACGTCCCATACCGTATCTCAAATAGTTAAATAATTATTACAGACAAACATCAAGACAAGTATTCTGTTCTGACAACTCAGATTTAACATAACTAATTTATTTGTTGGTTTCTAGGACTCCTTCCCTAGCCTCAATTTCATCACCAGCAAGTTAAGCACAGAAACAACCTAAGCACCTGTCACATACGTTAAAATAAAGTCAATACATATAATGTAAAGGTGAGCATACAAGTTTGATAATAGCATATAGAGTTCGAATTCGTTTACGCATAACCAGCACGTACACATAGTGAAATGAAGCACGTTAGTTATCGACATAGATCCATCGATACCAATGACTACGGGTTGACTGCCTGAGGCAGTTCGCAATACATGATTACCACCGTAATCCATGCAAGTAAAAGATCCTTAACAACCCTCGTGTGAACGGGTGCTGAGCCCAAACTATAGTACTATCGTTGCTAAGGCAGGTAGACAGCATTCCATGTGTAAACATAACAAACAAGCATTCATAAGCCACGTATAACATGCATAAATGGTTTAGCGTTAAAATAGCTTGAGTAGTGTGATAGTTGTAGTTTGAATATTCGTAACGTATGTAACACCCAAAAGTGCTAAAAGCAAAAAGGGTTCGAGTATACTCACAGCGATTGTTGGATTGAAGGGAGCGCTTAGCGAGTACGGTTAGCCTGAATAGATTCGATAGCGTAATGATAAGTGACATGGAAAACAGTACAGAATGAGCGTGGGTAGGATTGTTAGGTCCTAAAGTGTGAGACTGACGCATCAAATTAACACAACGGGTTATGGTTACGAGCTGGGCCATACCGGGTTAGTTTATATTAGGTTGTGGACCTTTATAGGTCACTTGGGTCAAGCTATAGGCCATGTGGGCCAAGCAGGCCCAAGGGGAGCCCATGTAGGGAATTGGGCTTGAGTAAGTATAAAAACAAGTTTCTAACTTGTTTTTAGGTTGGAACTTCATAGTTACAAAATTCCTCTAGAGTTAGAGAGAGAGGCGATTGGTTGTGAGCTTGTACCAGACGATTTTGCTAATTCATAGTAATAGAATCGTGTGCAAGTTTGAAAGTGATTCCGGTTTGTTCTTCGTGGTTCATATTTCTTGTTGATTTTGGTTTTATTTCTTGAATCTCACCTAGTTTGGATTCCGCACAAACTTGGTGATTGTTTGATATCATTGAAAGATCCGTTTCACGGGATTTACAAGGATGACTGGTCGTGCGGATGGGTCTTCCGTGCGGATTGGTTATCCGTGCGGATTAGTAGTTCGTGCGAATGGTCATCCGTGCGGACAAGTTACTCGTGCGGACAAGTAATCCGTGCGGACAAGTAATCCGTGTGGATTAGCCATTCGTCCGGACTAGTCACTCGTGTGGATAACTCACTCGTGCGGATAACTTATTCGAGTGGATTGTTTCTTCCTAAGTTATGGATGTGTTTGCATATGATGGCTTGTGCTTTGAAGTTTTCGTTGTAGCATTTAGAAAACATTTAAGTATCTCTACCTTTCAAGCCAGTCGCGTGGACAACGATCCGTCCGGATGGCAGTCCGTGCGGACAACGTCTCTAAGGCAGGGTCACTTGGTGGAGTTGGTGTAATCCGTCCGGATGGTAATCCGTGCGGACAGGGGTAATCCGTCCGGATAGTTTGTTCGTGCGGACAAAGACAATCCGTCCGGATAGTCTGTCCGTGCGGACAACTTGTCCGTGCGGATGAACATGGTTTGAATTTGTTTAAGGTCTTAGTATCTCATGATCCGAAGAGTAATCCATTCAGAGGTCGCCCGTCCGGATTATTCATTCGTCGATACTCAAACCTCGTTTTGAATGTGGGTCCCAAGTGTAGTTTGTCCGGGTGACAACCCGTCCGGATCGTCTGTTCGTGCGGACAGCTCGTCCGTGCGGACAGCTTGTCCGTGCGGACAACTTACTCGTCCTGGTTGTTCCGTCCGGCTACCCTTGGTCGCCTTTGTCGTTCTATCGAGACATTCTGACTTCGTGGCAACCATTTGGAATCGCGTTCTTACCCGAATGACTAAGCCGGCCAGGAATCACCCTAACTCGGCCTGTCGGCGGTTTAGAACGGTCATTCCGGTCTAACCCGAAATCAGGTGTCTTGCTGGTAAAATCCAGATCTAGGACTAGTGCCTCACTAATATCGAGTAGAAGACTAGAACTGATCCGATTCGTACCGTTTTTGAGGGTAAAAGAAGGAGAAAACTTGAGTTTATTTCTTTCAACTCTTTTATCCATAGAAAAGTTTAGATTTAGGTGAAGTTGTTGTGAAATCTTGTGGAAATCGTTCAGATCCGAGTTATTCTTGGTGGAATGAGGTCACACTTGAAGTTCATGAGAACTTCATGATGACGTCACCCTAGAATACCTCAAATCTTGGTGATTTCATGGTTAAAAGTTGAGATTTGAAAGATAGAAAGGTGTAGATGTGTGTATAGCTCAAGAATGTACAAGATTTAGAGCAAGATCTTACCTGGATTGAGAGTAATCAGAGAAAAGGTGAAGAATGCGTGCAGGTCGGACGTCACTTGCCAAAAGTGGAAAGTTTGGAGAGTGGCCCGGGTATTTATAGGATGCTAAAAGGGGAAAGGGTGATCCGTGCGGATTGCAGGTCACCCGGATGGGTTATCCGTGCGGACTGGTCATCCGTGCGGACTGGCAATCCATGCGGATGTCGACTGAATGGTGCGTACGGGTGCGCTGACGCTTCGGTTTCGATTGCGAGCGATTCAATAGGGTTTCCTAGTCAAATTACTTTTAGTCCCAACTACTTCGTATATAACATGGTTCGATTCGGAATTCGGGTTCGGGTTCGATTACATTCGAGTTAGACTTCGAGTTCGATTGAGTTCGCTTGATTATCACAACAAAACATAAATAAACATGCACAGGTAACACGTAAGGCACACACACACGTATAAATGACAAGTAAAATACATAGCTTGAGTTACGATTTGATGTCGATTCGATTAGTATAGCTTGGTTATTAGTCGATTAACTTTATCGCATTATTACTTCCTACAATTCGCAGTCGCGAGTCGATTGAAATACGGTTAACACGATTCGATTATTTATAATGTACGACACTTACTCCACATAATATAAATAAGATAAAAACATTTCTACGAGTCAGGTTGCGCGAAAATCGGTCGTTGACTTTGACCTTGACTTTGACTTTCACTTGCGAAAACACGGGGTGTTACACGGATAATCAGCTCTTGTTTTAGATTGCGATGGCTGTGCGAGTTGTGCATATAAAAGCGGGGAGCGAAAAGCGGTAAATCGAGAAATCGATAAAGCGTAAAATTTTCAATTGAAAACACATAAACACAATAAATTCGATGACGTGTAAAATCGGCGATTGCAGGCTTAAAATAGATAAATAGAGTGCCTTGGGTGTTAGACGTCGACTACTCAAAGTGCTTCAACCATTCCCAACAAGTTCAAGCACACGCTTTGGCCTTATAGACTATGCTCTCACCGTGATACGGCTACCGACATTCATCCTTCCAGTTACTACATGACTCGGGTCATTGGAATAGTCGAGACTTTGGTGAGATCTTTTGAAAATTAGTTTAAAGAGTAGAATGGGTTATTAAGATGCGGGTTTCACCCCTAACTTAACAACGTCACTCTATTTATTTTCTAGCCTGTACCAAATAAATTCGCTAGTGATATCAGATAGAGAGATGGAGATTTTCGTCGAGATATGGATGTCACTCCTAACTCAACGAAAGATTATCATGCTTAGAGTAAATGCGGGATGAGTGATCTTATCGAGAGTTCTTGGTTTTCACACCTAATCTCGACACAAACACTCGTTGGTGTTATACGAGTACTTTCAAACGTGTGTATTGTGTTAGCGTTAGGACAGGCAAGATAGTATTTAACCTTAGGAAAGGTTCCCTTCATACGAAGCAGCCTTCGTACGAAGGTGCAATATTGTGGGTTCGAACAAGAGTACATCAAGTGGGTTCGTACGAAGCCACACTAGGTGGGTTCGCACAAGTATATAGCACATAGGTTCGTATGAAGCCACAATAGGTGGGTTCGTACGAGAGGGTCTGTTTGGTACTTAGACTATAGACTAGGTCTGTTTTTGTATAACTCGACCTAATTCCCTATAGTTATGGCTCTGATACCAATCTGTCGCACCCCAACCGATGGCGGAATTATCGGGGCGCGACACTAGCCGAATCAGATTGCTTAAGAGAATCCATAACAACTATTTAATGACAATATTTAAAAGGTTCATTATCCCATACTAATAAAAAAATATTTCAACAAATAGTCATAACGGATAACAAGTCTCTCAAACAAATCAAAATCCGACAACCTAGATTTTATTATGAGTTTCTAGACTTCCTAATCCATTTGTAGCATATGATGATCATCAACCTGTCACATACGTTAAAATAAAATCAATACAACAATGTAAAGGTGAGTACACAAGTTTAGCATACATATAGTATAAAAAGCATTTACGCATAACCAGCATGTAACACGTAACGGGAGAATCAAGTAAGCTATCAAGAATAATACAACCTAACCACATGACTGTTAGTAGAGTATGCACAACACATGTTCACCGAAGCGAACAAGTGAAGTAAAGTATGTGATCCTTAACAACCCCTGGTTAAACAGGTGCTGAGTCCAAACTATAGTACTATTGTTGCTAAGGGCGGTCGAGCGAGTCATCACTGTGTAACATAGCAACAAATATTCAACTAATCGCGTATAACATGCAAGTGAGGTTAGCGTTTGTAAAGCGTTTAAGTGTTTTGATTTTCATAGAGAACGTATGTAACACCCAAAATTGCGCAAAGCGAAAAAGGGGTTCGAGTATACTCACAGTGCGTGCTAAGCAAGTAAACAAGGTCTGGAATGGAGCAGAGAGAGCGCCGTATCAGCCTGCGTGCGGGAACAGAAGTGCGTAAGTCCTCCAAAGTGCTGAAACGGTCGAATCAGTGTGTCGAGTGGTGAGCTGGTTCCTTGTACGAAGCTGGTACCTTTGTACGAAGGCGTGCCTTCGTACGAAGGTGGTGGCTTCGCAGTTGGCTTGTTCCGTGTTCAAAATCGAGTGTTCTTCGCGTCGTGCTTCGAGGAATCGAGTGTTCATCCCTTCAACCTTAAGCTACTGATTAAACTTAGGCCGGAGAGGTCTTTCTTCAAGTCACGGGTGAGAAATGGACTGGGTTGTGCGAAACCAGTGCCTTCGTACGAAGCCATGTGCCTTCGTACGAAGCTGGGATTCGCACAGAACAATCCAGCTCGCATTCGTGGCTATTCTTGGCGTTCGGAGCTGTGTTTTCATATGAATCAGATGTGTTTTCGAGTCCTATCCAAGACGGTTTCGACACCATCTCGTTCCACTATCCAGTGAACGAAATACATGTCGTTTTAGGTCCGTTTTAGTGTGAAATCGAGTTTAAAAGGGTTAAAGGGTTTTTACCTAGATCTAACACCTGGTGAGTGTGAAATCTGTAGATTTCTAACTGGAGAAGCTGAAGCTAGGCCCAATACCCTCGGTTAAGTGTAGATCCGTAGTAAAATAAGAAGATTTGATGAAAAAGATGAAGGTTTTCATAAAAGAAGGAGGGTTTTCGTGAAAATAAAGGAGTTTAGGTGAAAAAATGAAGTTTTGATGAAAATGGAAGAGTTTTGATGAAATCGAAGATAAACTTGCGTAAAATCGTAGTGGAAATCACTGTGAAATGTGTGAAAAATTATAGATCTTACTTGAAAACAGTTGGACAGCAATTCGCCAGCGTTTTGGAGTGAAATGGCAGCAGTGAATGAAAGGGAGAAGGGCTTAGGTATTTATAGGAGAGGGCTGGTGGTCCTGTGCGAAGGCCTTGTCTTCATACGAAGCCGGGTATCTTCGTACGAGGCTACCAGTTTGGTGTAAAAGGTTTCCGCTTCGCGTATAGGATGCTTGTTTGGTGTGTTTTGCTGCTTTATTTAGTTCAAGTACTTTAAGTATTTTAGCGAGGTATTAAGTATTGCGTTACATTGCGTATTAGAGCGATAAATCGAGTTGTGCGAGTGAGCGTTTAAGCGAGTTTTGACACATCGATAATAATATGTAACCAATAATATAATATAATACATATATATACAAGTAACCGCGTTTTGAGTTTGCGCGAGAGCGAGCGAGTAGTTAAGATACTCACGTGATGTAGTAGCGTAAGCGTAAGCGTTATAAGCGTAAGCGTTATAAGCGTAAGCATTGTGAAGTGCGATATGGCGTGCTAAAATAAGCGATGTAGTGTGAAAATATGCGATGTAGTAGCGATATAGTTCACATTATGATCCGAATCTCGGGTGCTAGGCGTAACGAGAGTAATGAGCGCGAAAGTACGGGTTGTTACACTATAGGTGTAGTATAGGTCCTGTATAGGCCTAAAGTCCCATTTATAATATAATATAATATATACATCACAAACTAAACAATAAAATAATCATCTCTCTCTCTCTTATCAACCAAACACCACCACCAACATCATTAATTAAACCGTACCAGTCCACCACCACCACCAAGCAAACCCCACCACCACCATTATCAACCAACCCCACCACCACCACCACCACCACCATCACCATCACCACCACCACCATCATCATCATCAACCAACCTCACCACCATCATAAACCAAACCCCAGCACCATCACCACACTTTCAACTCAAACCAATGGAATCACACCAAATCGTCGGTAACTTTTCTAACACCATCTAAACTCTAGCCTCGTCGGAGAATCAAGTACAGACGCCACCAATAACACCGATATATTCACCTTCGTTGTTGGCCTAAACCTTAGCATTTGCCGAAAAAGCGAGGTTTCTATCCGTTAGCCATCATCCCCTTGACCCGCAACATCCATCAATCATCATCACCGACTTGAACCACCAGAGATTCTTACGAACAACCACTACCCCTAATGCGGTTTAACCATTGACGGGGATAGCCGAAATGTTTGGAGAGCCACCGGAACCCTAGGGGTGGGTGTTAGAGAGAGACAGTTAGCTAGAACGGCAGGAGAACTTCCGGAACCCTAGGTGGCCGGAGATGGTGGTGGTGGTGGTGGTGGTGGTGGTGGTGTGTGTGTGTGTGGGGGGGGGGGTTGGTTTGTGTGGGGTGGGATGGGGTTTATTTAAAACTAGGTTATCACCCGGGAATGCTTCCCGGGCTGGAGAAAGTTATTAATTTACTTATTATTTATAAGCAATACATACTTAAAATGATAAAAAAATAAGTGACATGTTAATGGAATCAAAAAGCAACAGTTTACATTATAAGCTACCAAAGACTTCTTTATAGACGACATTAGACGTCTTATTTGTTGGTTTTCCATCGGCATCAAATATCAATATTTTAACTCCTTCTCTGGTCTTGACCCTTGATAATGCAACGTACAACTGACCATGAGTGAACACAGGATCTTTCAAATACAGACCAACTTTTGATAAGGATTGTCCTTGACTCTTGTTAATTGTCATGGAAAAACAAACTGATAAAGGAAATTGTCTTCGTTGGAATTCGAATGGTATTTTTTTGTCGGACGGAATCATATTAAGCCTTGGAATAAAAACTCTTGTGCCAATATTACCGCCAGATATTACTTCAGCTTCTATTACTCGTTTGCCTAGAAAAGTAATTTTTAGCCTTGTACTGTTACATAAACCTTTTTGTTGATCGATGTTTCGGAGAAGCATGACAGGAACACCAACTTTAAGAACTAATCTATGATTAGGCAAGCCAGAAATCTTAAGAGCATTCAAATTTTCTGTTGAGTATAAACCTTCTTGAAATGAATCAAGCATTTGTTCAGTTTGACATATGCTATCGGAACTCAAATACTCTTTAGCATCACCTGGAAATAACGAAAGCAATCGATCATTAATTTCATGAACTACGTCATTTTTTGGTGCTAGAATTGCTCGCTCAGAAAAAAAACCAGGATTCCGAAATTGTTCCATAATTGAAGGGTAGACGAAGTCAATTAAGCTTTGTATTGGATCAGAATTATCGGTGATTAATAGATCATCTGGTATCTGAATAATTGCTTCACCATCGTTATCATCTCCCAACTTACCTTCACCAATATCAAGCAGCCATTTCGCAAAATCCCTGATAGAGTCCATATCAGAACTTTCAGCTCCAATTGTTAGGCACATGTTTTTAGTCAACCTTAACAGTTTGCACTTTGACCATATATATGAAGAGCTTAAAGAAGCACAAACTATTTGTTGTCTAGTACCATTAGGAATAACTGGTAGGATTTGTCTAAAGTCACCGCCGAATACAAAAACTTTCCCTCCAAACGGAACATCAGAACGAATTCTCCTAGCGTCAGAAAATACGTCAGACATCGTCCTATCTAAAGCTTCAAAGGCATGTTTATGGACCATCGGTGCTTCGTCCCATATGATCAATTGAGTTTCCTTTAATAATTTCGCGATATCACTATTTGGCTTAATATGACACATGGAATCTTCAGTGAGATTAATTGGGATATGGAAGCGAGAATGGGCTGTCCTTCCATGAGAAAGTAATAACGAAGCAATACCGCTTGAAGCAACATTTAAAACTATCTCACCTCTACATCGAACTGCTGAAGCCAAAGTCTTCCATAAAAACGTTTTTCCAGTTCCACCGTAACCATAGACGAAAAATAACCCTCCTTTACGGCTCGCAACAGCTGCCATTATTTCGTCAAAAACAGATCGTTGTTCATCTGTCAGACATTGATGCAATTTATTAAACTCAGCTTGTACTTCATCTACGTCATGTGATAGCTCTTCATTGATTAGACGATTAGTAGCATCACGTAACGAATCATCATCAGGGAAAGGCATCGTGTTAAATCCTCGTAACGACGAACCATTCGAAACTAAATATTTTTCAATTTCCAACAAGGTAAGGTTTTTAATTTGATGTTAAGGAAGCACTAAACCTAAAAAATAAAAATAAAATTAATTGTTGATAATAATCAAACGGAAAAGTAGAACGTAAAATAAAAAGACAGCTAAGAACCTTGAATATTTGTTTCTTTTTGACGTCTGTATAAAATATCATCTGCTAAGTATAAATAAAAACATTTATTGTAATGAAAAATAGAATAAATTCTTTTTTTTTAATTATTTTTCGTTAATCAATAAAGTAAAATGAAGATAATAATTGTATGTTGAATACAATAAAACAATTTAATAAGTTGTTTAAATAAGAAGATAAGTTTATTCAATTCAAAAATTCAACGGTTATCCCAAAAAATAAAACCACCAACTCAGAATCCATAAGAAAACAAAAACCATGTGTTGAAAAAAAAATACCATAATCAAACCAAACAGTGAAATTGTTTATTCAATTCAAAATTCAACAATTATCCCAAAAAATAAAACCACCAATTCAAAATTCATAAGAAAACCAAAACCATGTGTTCAAACAAAATACCATAATCAAACCAATCAGTGAAATTGTTTATACAATGCGGGAAATTATTTCTCAGTTTTTGGGACCAATGTCTTCGAAAGACCAACACCTTCATCTTCGACGATTTCATCACTCATGCGGCGCTTTGTAGAAGAACAACGTAATTCATCATCTACTTCATAAACTTCACCAAGATTACGTTTTACTTCACAAGAAGACGCCTTCTTACTGCTTCCAGCTCCATTGGAGATAGGCGTAACATTGTCACCGGTGAATGACACGTCATCCTAATATAAACAAACAATAAGTATAAATATTACAAACAAATTAAGTAAAATACTAACTTATTATATTACCTTAGTAACCTCACAAGCATTAGACACACTGGCGGACAACGGAACACCATACGATTCAGACTGCTTCTGCTGTAAGTACAAAAGAAACAATAAAATAAAATACAACTGGTTATATTTATATAGAAGGAGAACGAAAGGAATATGAAACAATAAGAATGACATAATTATGAATTATACCTGGTTAATATTGAATTTGGAGTACAGAGCAACAATTATGTCATTATCATTGGTTGCCATTGCAATACCGTAGTTCTCAACTTGATATTCAATGTTATAATCGCTAATATTTATGACAAACGCATATTTCTTTCCAACCAATGTGTCAAATAGCTCCGGATAGGGGTTGGGTATCTCACCAGAATTAACAACCTATAATTTTATAGAAGTAATTGTTAAATTACTAAGAGTACAATAAATGAAAAACAGGGTTAAAGAATCTGATTACCTGATCTTGGACAACAAGCAAGTCTTTGGCCGACTTTTTAAAAATTTTGAAAGCTTCATAATCAAACAGGGTTAATGAAACAGTACCAGATGAATCTTGGACCCTGATAGGTATCTTGAAACTATTATATCAAAATGAAACACAAATGAGAATGTTAGTATTAGTTAAAAAAATTAATTTCGGATAAAATTGTATAACGAATTAAGAAGAATATCAAACCGCGGAATTGCATAAATGTCCACTCCTTGACATTCATTGTTGGTACACACCAAAGCCTTTGTTTCAGCTGCATCACATGGACCACCATCACCCTCTTTCGTTACAAATCTATCCTCGACACGTGATTTGCAGTGGTTACAACCATTGTAATACCAAAGCTTATCAGTGCATATGGCCGTGACTGTGCCAATAACCAACACCTTCTTTTTCTAATAAAAATAAACAGAAATATTAATCTTAAGGTGAAACTATCAAATATACCAATATGTAGAATAGATATTACAAAAAAAAAAAAAAAAAAAAAAAAAAAAAAAAAAAAAAAAAAAAAAAAAAACTATACCTCTAATATGGTTCCAAGTAAACCAATGAGCATGA
Organism: Helianthus tuberosus; assembly: GCA_030545235.1. Lineage (NCBI taxonomy): Eukaryota > Viridiplantae > Streptophyta > Magnoliopsida > Asterales > Asteraceae > Helianthus > Helianthus tuberosus. The sequence continues at coordinate 187,085,733 of CM060424.1, forward strand.
AATCTCCTTTGTTGAGGAACTCATCTTCCACAGTTGAAATAATATAAGAACCAACATTCTCATTAGATGAGGACGAAGTAGAAACTTTGGCAACATACCTAAACATATTAGAAAGATAAATGCATGGGTAATAATGACTAAAATTACAATTTCAATTAAAAGATTATTGTTTGATGTTTGTTTCGGTAGTACTAAATATACCTCTTTCTGAAAGATGAAATTTCTTCAATGTCAGCATTATCAATAAAAAGTGTACTTAGATCAAAACTATTGGCCACTCCACGCTTGCCTGAAATGAAATAGAACACCGAATTAAATCAATATTTACAGCATAAAATATGTAAAATATAAGTAAATATAATTATAAATTATAAGATAATAAATTAAAAAACAATATTGTGTTGAATATTTGTAACGTACCCTTGTAAAGATTTACCGTACCAAAGTGACAAATCATAACAACAAATTTCTCTCTTTTTTGTCATTCATGTAGGTAAACATGTCAACAACAAAAGAGTCCCACAACGTAACCGGACATTTTTGACCTCTAAAAATAGAAAAATATATTATAAAAACAGCAAATAAACATTAATACGTAGAAAAAATGGTAAATGATGTCTACTAAATAAAAAAACTAACTCAAGGTCTTCAATTTTCAGATTGAGTCTCTTTCCTTTGCTACCATCCTTCTTTGTTGTGTCTTCGAGGTTGAAACCCACTTCGACAAATCCAATAAAATCTATCCAAACAAAAATATGTGGTTAAAAAAATGAAGGTGTTAATTGAAAACATATAATATGCTGCAATATACATACCAATAGTAGTATTAACTTCTACTTTATTCTGAACAACATCTTTTAGGTTGACGAAATTAAATTTGTATTTCGGACCAGACCAGTCAAGTATTTTCTCAACAGAAGTGTAGAAATACAAAGATATTGTTTCATTCCCGTTGACACATTTAGAAGATGACTTATTAGCAGCAAGAGAAGGTTTCGTAATCTGAAGACTTTCATCAAGCTGCAGGAACTCTTCGAATCTTTCTAACAACTTATGAAGACAACTAGCTTGTATCATATTCCCCTAAAACATTAAAAGATGCAATTACATATATAGAGTTTGATATAAATTAGTTTATTTAGATTTACAAAAGAAAAATAAAAGTTGAATATAGACGGTACCATCTCGTCCATAAAGATCATATCAAGCCGATATGTTTCATTCTTATTCTGATTCATCATCTTCCTTGATGTGCTCACGATCTTGACTCTAATGGAATAGTTATTTGAATAACTGTTTAAATCATTAAGCATAGTGACCTTTACAACCTCCATTTTCCACTGAAATTTAAAAAAATAAACACAACGTAAAAATATAAAATAATGTTCAAAAATTACGTGAGAATAGAATTAGCATTAGCATGAATGTACATCAAAAAAATCTAAAAGATTGGAATTCAATTTACCGATACTGGTTGAGATTTTAGATTGAATGCAGTAAGATAAGTGATTTACAATGGTTCAACTACATCGAGTTATATAGGATGTCAACGAAGATGACAAATTTGGAAACGATATTCTTAATAAAGGAAAGTTTCGTATTCTAAATATTAACAATTGTATATAGGGTTAATTTGGGAGAGATTAGTATACAGAAATGTAAAAGAAACAAAATTTTCGTCTTGGATCCTCATTTTTAGGGATATATTACTAATGTATACTAAATGGTTAGTCAACTATTCAATCTAAAAATAACCGTAAACAGCAAAGTTATGCGATTAAGTATATTAGACTTATAACTTAATTGAACACAAATAAAGGAAAGTATTTAAAATAAATTAAATACAATTGTTACAAAAACATAATTATTTTTAAAATAGTCTTTTTATTTCTAAATAATGAAGAGTGCTAAATCTCAGCACAATTTTGAATTCGAAATTTAAATTTTAGAAACATATATTTTTTTAACTTTCAACCGGATTGTTAGGGATTTATGACATATGGTTTATTATTAAAAAGTCAACGATTTTGTTTGAAAAAATAAAGTACTAAAAAAGGCTGTAGGATTTAGGAAAGTATTTAAAATATATTAAAAACAAAAATTCAATAAAATCGTAATTTTTCTAATCAATAATCAATCAACACCAAAAATAGATGACATAAATTTGAAAATTTTATTGTTTGATGTGGTAATATTCAGAATGTAATCAAAATACGATTTTGATATAAATATTTTATTCAAACAATATATTTAAAAATAAATATAATGTAAAAACAATGATCCTCTAACAAAAATTATAAACCAATACAAATGAAAAGCCTAGAGAATTGCATTAGATTGTATGTGGAACCAAAATTTCATAACCAAATATGATGTTCAAAACATACTAACCAAAGAGGTTCAAAAAACAAACTAAAAACATAGATACCCAAACATATTGTTCAAAAAGAGTCGTTACTAAAACCATAAAACCAACTACTTCGAAACTTTCTTCAAAATCAACTTATCTGCATCAGGAGAGTAGACGAAGGTGCATCTCTGAGGTGCATTGATTCCATTGGGCTTAGTGAATTTGGTACGCCATGCATTCGCAACATATCTATATCCTTTACCATGTTTCTCTGGTCGAAAAGTAACAACAGTATCATCTCCAGCAAGATTTTGAATTGTCATCTTCTTAGTGACATCAACACGAGCCATACTCGCCAGTTTGCTGTTCAGGCGCTAAAACAAAAGGAAAATTAAAAATTATCAACAACAACACATAGACTGTAAAACTTTACAACAATAATTAAATAATGTATAAAAATATATAATTAACAAAACTTACAAAATGTCGTGGATGATAATCCCATTCAAATTCAACAGGCTCATAATCAGGGTCATGCTTGTCATCATCAGAAGGACAACTCGAATCTTCAACATCATCCTCATCAAAATCATTGTCCATGGACATGTCACTGTCAGAACTACAAAGAACGGACTCATCAGAATCAGAAGGTTCAAATAAAGCAGCTACCTCCGGATCAAGATCAGAATTCAAATCAACATCGTCTTCAACAGCATCAACATTGTTTACCAAAGGAGCTGCATTTCTAATATTAGAATTAGACTTGACATGTAAACCAATTCTAGGTATACTCACGTCAGATCCATTCACATCAAACAATGTCAACTGAAAGTTGTAATCAAACAGGTATCGTAAAACAACCACAAATGCATTACGAACTCCTATATGTTGTACAATGGTGTTCCATCCATTGGTAAAAAAGTAACATTTGCTGACAGGATCTTTCTCAACAGTTACATCCAAAGAGTCCCAGGCATTCACATGAACCTTCATTGGTCTTCTAAGTTTACCAAGACCAATAGTCTTTTTAACAACAAAAGTCGGTAGAAGCTAAAATAAAAAAAAATGTTATAATTAACATTGTAAGTTGTTAAAAAATATTATACCTTATATAGTCAAAATTATAAATCTTATAAACATACCAAAGCATCAAAACATTAATCATTGAAAACATGGCAGAAAGACTCTATGTATTTCCTATTCGGCAAAGAGGAGATCGATGTAAACAAACTGAGCTGTGGATCACAAAATGGATAAGGTGTTTCCTTGAAGAAAGATGTGAGTAGATAATTAGAGAGATTAAGTTGCCTGAAAAGAAGTATACATCCCTCAGTTAAAGAAAGGTCAGCCACAACCTTTGACCATCCTTCCGTAAAAGCAAAAACACCATTGTTCTTCGAAAACTTTACATTCCAATCCTTTTCATTTATGCACTTTATAACCACAATATTATCACCACCGGCATTAGATAACCATAACTTAGAAAACTGAAGTGGTATAACCTGTAAATTAAACATAAAAATAAAGAACGGTTAATAAAAATTTTAATATAATCCAAAAATAAATGGACATGCAGTCGAAAAAAAGATATAAAGAACATAAGAGTACCAAAAATTCTTTAGTTAGTACGGACATAGACTTGTAAAAAGCCATACTGTAGATTTTAATGGTGATCCTATCATAAGAAAGAAACAATCATAAGAAAATCATGTTTTTCGTTTAACAAAAATAAATTACCATAAAAACATACATTATTTCCAAAATATTGATTAGAATTCCTTTAATCATAAAGAAACCCTAAATTACATTAATGACTAATAAAATCTAAAAAATTTAACTGATATATAATAATATATCTCAACATCCAAAGAAACCCTAAAATCAATATACTCTAAAATACACAGATAAAAAAACAAATTAATAGTTAAAATCATGAATCTGGAAACAAAAAAACATAAAAATCAAAACACACAACCATAAAAACTGATCATTATAAAAGAAAAAAAACTAATAAACGAAAATAAAAAGTAAAGATCAAGAATAAACGACATGAAATCTGAAAGAGACTAATCTGCAAAAAAAAAAAAAAAAAAATAATCAATATTTTAAAATTTTATTGAAGAAAATCTGCATAAAAATGTAAATATTCACTAATATATCAACATGCAAAGAAAACCTAATATCAACATAAACTAAAATACACGGATAAAAAAACAATAAAATCACTGAAATATGAAGGAGACTAAACTGCAGAAAAAGTTAATAAAAAATTTTACATTTTTTTGAGAAAAATCTGCAAAAAAGTTAAGTAAAAGTGTACATATCCATCAAAAAAAAAATAAAAGAAACATGGATTTTACAAATGTTAAAAGTAAAAAAGATGATATTATACGGAAATATAATACGAATCTTTTGTTGAACATCAAAAACAGAAAATAAAGAGTATAACAGGGAAGAAGAAGACGATCAAACAGACAGAAAACTATAAATATTAAGATTCTTAGTTTAATACCTTCAATAGTATGAAGAACTTTATGATGAATCAACCGAAGATTGAAGGTCAGTATTGCTTGTGAAAAGATTTGATGTTCTTAGTGGGAGAGAACCGAGGAAGTTAGAGAGAGGAAAAGGCGACTTGTAATGATGAAATAAGAAAAGGTTTGATGAAATCAGTTATTATAAATGACCCGAATTTAATGGGTCGGTTTATCAAAACCAAAGATCCGCGTGAACATTTGGACTGCATTTTCGTTTTCCCGCCAAAACACATTTCTAGAGGCTCTAATCTAATGCCACATAAGCTCAAATCTTTATGTTTATTATATATAATAATAGATTTTTAGTATTTATTTTTTTTCTTATTTATTAAATAAATATTTTAACAAAGGGTATTTTGGTCTTTTAAGAAAAACTGAACATAGATTTTGGATGGGGTTAGTGAAGTGGATGAATACAACAAAATTTTGAAACCACGAGCACCTAGATGCGAAAAAACAAACATTTGGATGAAAGTCGCCAAAGTGGTCAATCGTTACGGACGAAAATGACATTTTACTCTAAATTGATATATAAGTATATGGAAGGTTATAAGAATTCATTTTATGTGGTATAAATTTTAAAGTACAACATATTGATGAGTATAAAGATACATGATATATTCATATATTGCATAACTTTATTTTTTATATTGAAACCTGCATGCATCCTGAGATGCTCGAATCTAGTTCATTCATTCCAATTTGGACACTGATATATATCCTCGTAACAAATGAACAATTTTTTAATACACATCGTTGTTTCTTTGGTACAATGTTGTGTTTGTTGCTTTCTTTTGTTTTGTACAACATCTGTAATGCGAATCTTAATTTATAATATTTGTACACCTTTGTAAATTTGGTAACCTTTATAAATACACTTTCTAAAATTAGTGAAAATATTTATTAACTTTTAAAAACAAACTCTGGAGGCAGCTAGGAATTTCTTGTTGGAGTACACACTATTAAAGACAATATTATATAATATTCTCCTATCATTATGCATGGCCGGCCCGTTAGTGTAATTGGGCTAGGCGACGGCTTAGGGCATCCGAAAAAATAGGGCCTCCAAAATTAAAAAATAAATAAATCTATATTTATATAAAAAAAGAATATTATATTTACGGTGATATTTGTTAACATTAATAAAAGAGTAGTCTGGTGGTAAGAACAAGATTTGGTTTTTTTAGAGGGTTGGGTTCGAATCCCACCTGCTACCCATTTTCAAAATTATTAATCACATCACTCACTCTTTTAATAAAGGGTTATAAATGCATCTTTTTTAATCACCTCTCTTAATCTAATAAACTAAAATATTTTGTCCACACAATTTTTAACATGATACGTCCATGTAAAATTTTATTTAAAAAAAAATCGTTTCTAACTAATAACAATAGTATACTTAATATAAGTAGCATGTTTTAATTCCTTTCACACATAATGTAGGTTGTTATTTGTTAGGTTAAACTCTTTTGACCAACTTAGATTTGATTTATGTATTAGGGGTGGGGTTCGGCTACAAAGTCCATTTTTCCTACAAAGTGTACAAAGTCATAAAACATCACAATTTCAGTCATAAAACATACTCAAAACCCACAAATAACAGAGTGAAGATCATTAAAACACAATATCCAAACCTTAACAATCCATAAAAACCTCAAACACACCATCGCAGAACTATGAATATAAAACACAACATGATAATCAACATAAAACACACTAATATTAGTCATTCGATAATCAAAGCCTTATCATCCAAAACACAACACAAAACCCACAAATATGGTATTTTAGTAATCTCCACTTTGTTATTTGTGGGGTTTGAATGTGTTTTATAGCTGAAATTGTGGTGTTTTATGACTTTTTACACTTTGTAGGAAAAATGGACTTTGTAGCCAACTCCCACCCTATGTATTAGATCCCAACATTATTTGATTTGAGAAATAATCTAGTTTATATAATGGTTAACTGCTTTATAAGTTTCTTCTTAATATATTTCATGTCAGATACAAATCGAAATTACGAGCGTAAAAAAAATTAAAAAGGCCTCAAATTTTTAACTCGCTTTAGGTCCCCAAAATTCTAGGACCGGCCCTGTCATTATGGAATCTATTTTTAGACAAAGTGAACCAAGTCGAATCCGATTAACGTAGATTGAACCTGCTTTCGCCAAACTGAGAAGTTGTCAGGCGTTAGGGTGGTGTTGAAGTGGGTGGCTGCATTGATTTGGACAACGGATTGGGATGCCATAGTTATTTGATCGGAGAAAAAAAAAGGAGAAAGATGGACTAGACTCGTCTGAGTTTTTTTTTTTTTTAGGCTCTAGATACCATATAAACAATTGATGATATTGAAGAAGGTTGTATACATACGTAAATACAATGGGTTTTAAATAGTCTCTACAAACCTTTACAATAATAAAATAATGGAAAGGAGAATGCAAAGGAAAAAGCTAAAACTAAGGAAGGAGAATTATCACGTCACAAATTATGTCTAAAAATAGATTCCATAATGATAGGAGAATATTATATAATATTGTCTTTAATACACACACCTTTACAATGTTTCCTCTAGCAATGTGTATATATACGTGAAATCATCCAAAGTCAGTCAATGATTTTTCTTCCTATGGCTGCCTTCCAATTCCTTTTCTTACTACTAACCCTGCTTGCGGTACAACTCTCCGAAGCCACTCGTCCGAGTTTATTCTCTTCGAATTTCGATTTACTAGGCTTCAATGGCACGAAATGGGCTGTTCTGGTAGCCAGTTCATACTCTTACTTCGACTATCGCCATCAGGTGCGTATTTCTTTGACTTTTTGTCTGTTTAAACTCTATTTAAGTAAACATCAATCATGCCTGATATATTACGGATTTCAGGCGGATGTTTGTCATGCGTATCAAATATTGAAAAGAGGTGGTTTGAAAGACGAGAACATAATCGTGTTCATGTATGATGACATCGCCAATAACACATGGAATCCGAGGCCTGGTGTCATAATCAATAGTCCCAATGGTTCGGATGTTTATGCTGGTGTGCCTAAGGTGTGATGTATTATTATGATATAAGATAAACATCTATGCACAAAATATGCTGTAAAAGTGTGGTACATTTTAGTGACAAAATTAGTTGCCAAAACTTTTGACAATTTTGCGAAACGCGCCCAACCAAACAATTTTTATGTTGAATGAGTTTAAGGTTTATATGTATTGTTTAATGATTTCTGCTTTTGTAGGAGATTTTAATATCGGACAATCAATTAAGAAATTAAGATCAGCATTTAAAACTTCCATGAGATGTATTGTCACTTTTCACGTATATTTCATACCACCGGTTATCCAAGTATTAATCTACTATTTGGGTTATTTGTACCTCCTCATATATGTTGTGTTAGGATTACACCGGAAAAGATGTGACAGCGGCAAATTTCTATGCTGTGCTTCTTGGCAACGCCTCAGCCCTGACTGGCGGAAGTGGAAAAGTTGTCGCGAGCAGCCCTTTTGATACAATCTTTGTGTATTATGCGGGTCATGGAGGCCCTGGATCTCTTGGTATTCCGTTACCTCAAGTTGATTTTATTGTTAAACATCGTAACAATAATTTGTTTATAACATAACTACATTATTGTTAAGGGATGCCAAACATGCCTTACATTTACGCTAATGATTTCATCCAAGTTTTGAAAACAAAGCATGCAATGGGTACATATAGTGAGATGGTAAGATACATTTTTTCTATTGATTTATAGATGATTAAAAAAGATATTTTGTCCATAATACTCACTAAGATGTTGAAACTTAGGTTATATATGTGGAAGCTTGTGAAAGTGGAAGCATTTTTGAAGGTCTTATATCCGATGATCTTAACATATATGTGACGACTGCATCGAATGCAGTCGAGAATAGTTGGGGCACTTATTGTCCCAACACGACCACTCCACCACCGCAAGAGTACACCACTTGCTTAGGTGACTTATACAGTGTCTCATGGATGGAAGATAGGTATTTAGCAACATGGTTCTTATTCCTACCATCTGATATCAACTGATCGTCACTAACTATACTTTTTGCGACGCTTTTCTCTTAGTGATGTGGAAGATCTGACGACCGAAACATTGGAGGAACAATACTTGACGGTTGGTATTAATTTGTCTTTTTTTTTTTGGTTTTGATAACCACGATGACCATTTAGGCATGTAGTAAGATTTGGGTATTAACCATGACGTTTTTACTTGCACAAAATTTGACAAAATGTTTGTAGGTGAAATTGAGGACTCTGAACAACACTTCTGAGGGATCTCATGTCATGCAATATGGTACGCAACATATAAGCAACGAGACTGTTTCGGTTTACCAAGGTTCTGGTCCTGTGAACGCCACTGCGAATCCTTTGCAATCTTTCGACTCCATGGGTGTTGTCGATCAAAGAGAAGCCGACCTTTATTCTATGTGGCATACGGTATGTATACTTGACCCAAATTACAAGAAAACTGGGTTGGAAGTGCTTTTTGCGACATAGATTTTGGTCTCAAATATTGTGACTTATATACAATGTCCTTGATTGATCCCTCTGTTGCAATGTGTTGATATCTAACTTCATATTGTATAGTACAATTCATGGACCGGAGAGCCACAACAAAAGGAAGAATTACTAAACAAAATCAAGGAAATCACTACACACAGGACACATTTGGATAGTAGTATCAACACTATAAATGTCAAGCTTTTAGGTGACCAAGAACATGTATTAATGAGTGGTGTAGGAAGGCCCCTAGTGGACGATTGGGAATGTCTTAAATCCATGGTATGCTAAACAAACTTAAACATGATTCATCCCATTCACTTTACAAACATTTAGGTTATTTTGAATTATGGTATACTAATTTTTAGTTGATTAATTAAGGTTCGGACGTTTGAGACACATTGCGGATCATTGACCCAGTATGGCATGAAACATACTCGAACATTTGCTAACATGTGCAACAATGGTGTCAGCAAAGACACCATGAATGAAGCTGCCAAGGCAACATGTAGCTCGTATAACATGGGGCAATGGGATCCTGCAGTTGTTGGTTATAGCGCATGATCGATGATGGAACAAACACTATATAGGATGGATGGAATGTTATTTAGTTTTGGTATTATTTCAACTACAATAATGGTGACAATAAGTAGAACAATGGCCAATCACATAGGCTTGTTGTTAATGTGATCCCATCTTCTTTCCAACTTTTTTTAGAATGGTACTTTTCCAACTTTTGATTGTAATGTACTTGACATCATAAGAGGGTGAATACGAAATCGAAAATATTCACCATTTTTTTGTTCTAATAGATCATTTGATGACTTATTGTGGTAAATACATTTTATTTTGTAGTAAACAACGTAACTACTATTATCCTATATATTAATAGAGCAACCTTGTGAATAGTACAAGGGTATTCTGGTAATTCCATTACTCATCTTCCATCGTAACCCTCAAAACCCTAAATCCCTTCACCTCTACATCACCTGATCACCACCAAATTGCTTCTTCATGTGTACTTCAGAATCTAGAGAGAGATGGGAGCAACTCCCTCCGCCACCACGGCGGACACTTCGTCATCCGGTCACCCTGAGGATGCGGTGTGTAGGTCGAAAGAGAGAGAGAGAGAGAGAGAGAGAGAGAGAGAGAGAGCTGGGAGAAGCGGTGCCGTCCCTGGTGGCGGAGCCACGGCGCCACCACCGCCGCCACGTCAGCCGAACAACAACGGTTGCCACCACCGGAGTGAAGGTTTAATCTGAGTCCGATGGCGGGGGAATTAGGGTTTCAAACCGAGACATCTGTCGTTAATCAACCAGATAAAGCCACGGAGATGTCAACGCCTGTTGAAATTTGGGAAAAAATTGAGCTAGCTGAAAGGTGAATTTCAGTCCTGTTTTATTTCCTTTTGATTTCGTATTTGTTTCCCTAATTCACCGCTATGATCAAATTGCCCTAATCGTTGTATTAAACAGTTAGTAAGTAACGAAGATTTAGGAATTATAGAACGATAATGATTTTTTTGTGATACTAATTGGTTAGTAATGAAGAAGCCGGAAAAAGAATTTTGGGCTCACACATGCTGTTAGTTATTTATTAGGTGCCTTGATAAGTAATACAGTTTCAATTGTGGATACAAGTTTTGTGGCTTCTTCAACATCTTTTAGGAATGACTGACTGACTGTTTTCGTAGGAGACATTATGTTGAGTGGTGATCAAAGAATAAGTTGAAATCTTTGTTTAAAAATGCGTGCACTGGTTCTCTCTTCCGCCCTCTCTCCCATCGTTGCCGCCTCCTTCCAAAGGTCTTCTCTTCCGGTCTCTCTCTCTCTCTCTCTCTCATCACCTACTCTGTTTGGCAGAGGCTGTTACCGACCACTCGCCTTCCCCGGTCATTGACGGTGTAGGGTGATGATGGTCACAGAACGGTAGAAGGGTGTGTTGATTATATCAAGTTGTGTGCAAGGGTATTTTCATCATTTGCGACTCCTTAGAAGGCCACATGACATGTGCTCTGGTTGCCACCCACCGCTCCTGGTTGGTGGACAGTGGCGATGGTTTTGGGTGTGTATATCATTCAAGTTTTTTTACCTCTTTGTCGTTAATTTTCTTACGGGTTTTGGTTTCTTGGCTGTGATCTTTTTGTGAGCCTAATGTATCGATGTTATACTATCTATTTAGGCCTTTTGGTTGCTTGGCTGTGATCTATATGTGAGCCTACTGAATCGATGTTTTTTAGCATTTTTGTGATCTAATTACAGTATTTTGCTACAGTTTTGTTGGTTGGCTGTGGTAATGGGTTCTAGCACTAGGCTATGATGACCTCAAAAGTTTTTTCCAGTTGATGATGGCATGGCAAGGATGGCGGATGGTAGGGTTTGACCTGCAACCCACCTTGCAGCCATAATTTCTGGTAGATCTGAGCCACATCGTTTTGCTGTACTTTGCGAGTCTTAGCTGTTTTAATGCTTTTTTAAAATGGCAGTAGAGTGATGGGATCATGAACACAATTTATGTGGAAGCAGTCCGGATTTAAGGTGTCGGTTCCCGCAGCACAAGCAATATGATAATTGGAACTTTCCAGGTTTGGATCGATCTTATTTCGGATGAATGACTGTTGAGGATTAGTTGGTAATGAGGTCTAATTATTTTAAGCTTATTACGTAGATTAATAAGTAATAAATAATGTTTGAGTCGTTCGGTTTAAGGGTATGAAATGAAGGATAAAAAAGCTGGAATCACAGTCACCTAAATTGATGAGGCTGGTTTGAAATGAAGGATTTCCACTTAGGAAAGCCGAGCATGCATTCTACTTGGACTGGCGCTCTCCACTCTTTCAGAATCAACAAGTTGAGTCTTGCCAACACCACCCAGGTATGTTCTGTCACATGTTGAGAACTATGTAAACACAGATTAAATGACAAAAGAAGTTTGCCGCAACGCGGCCATAGTAATAAACCTAATTTAAATAAAAAATGGCCGACATGAAACTAATGTAGGTCGTCTATGTATTGGTTTCGTATTTCAAATTACCAGATAGCTTTTTGAATTGGTTATTGTTTCACTATCATTATGTACATGTGATTATACGAAATCAAAAATCGGATAAGTCAGAAAGAATCAGTTGGGGATGTACTTTTTGTGACAAATGAAGTTCTTAATTCGCTTGTTTAATGGACCAAATGAATTTCTTTATATTAGGTTCGAACCATTAGGGTGAAGCGTTGCAACTCTCCAAGAAAGAATACAACAAATGGTGGTTATAACCGCTTGTAACTACATGTTATTGCTTAGTACTTACCACCGCTCGCAGTTACTACCAAGCATTGTTATAACTAAGCTAAGCTATTACTGTTGGAATTAAACTTGATTTGAGTTAGGGTTTTGGAACCGAAGAGAATGAATGTTCTGATTATTGGAAAAATTCACCGAAGAGTGAAACATTACTTCAGTATATATATGATATGATATACATACCATAACCATCTAAACCTATCTAATGAATAATAATAATACATAAATACACGAATAATTAAACATATATTATAACTAAACTACGAAAGATATCTAACTTATATAACCTATTCTAATACCCTCCCGTAAGTTAGATTGGTTCAACATGAAGTAACCCTTTTATCCGCAGGAAATCTTTGGGCTGCAGAGCTTTGGTCAGAATATCTGCAGCCTGCTCCTTCGTAGTGCAGAAACATACTTCCACTTCATCATTTTTGATAAGGTCTCGAATGAAGTGATATTTTACACGTATATGTTTACTCTTCCCATGATATACTGGATCTTTTGCTAAACATATTGTGGATTTGTTGTCACAGTAGATTGTTGGAGGGCAATCCATATTGATGTGAAGTTCATTAAGTATTCCCTTCAACCATAGTGATTGACATCCAGCCATGGATAAAGCAATGTATTCAGCCTCGGTAGAAGATAGTGCCACCACCTTTTGTTTCTTCGATTGCCACGCTATTGCTCCCGATCCTAGATGAAAAACATACCCAAAAGTACTCTTGCTATCATCGATATTACCTGCATAATCACTATCGCTAAAACCCACTAGCTTTCCTCTGTTTCCTTTGGAGTATACAATCCCATGATTTATCGTCCCTTTTATGTATCTCAGAATCCTTTTCCCAGCTTCCCAATGACTCCTTTTTGGGCTTTCCATGAAACGACTTATTTTGCTAACAGCAAACATGATGTCCGGTCTTATGTTGGTTAAGTACATTAAGCTTCCAACCAGACTCCTATATAGATTCTGATCTACTTCTAATTCCTGAATCTCCTTTGTTAACCGCAAACCATACTCCATCGGTGTAGAGATGGAATTGCAGTTTTCCATATTGAACTTCTTTAATAAATTCCTTGCATATTTCTGTTGAGATAGTATGATGTTCCCTTCACTGTAATTTACTTCCATTCATAAGAAGTAGTGTAATGTTCCGAGATCGATCATCTCAAATTCATGCTTCATGGATTCTTTTAACTGTTCAATCAAATCTAATGAATCACTTGTTATTATGAGATCATCTACATACAGGCAGATCATAATTCTTGTAGTCTTTAGAATCTTTATATACAAGGTGTATTCATATGTGCATTTTCCATAACCATGGGATATAAAATACCCATCTATCCTGCTATACCATGCCCTTGGGGCTTGTTTTAACCCATATAATGCTTTCTTAAGATGACACACCTTGTGTTCCTCTCCTTTTCTAACATATCCTTCTGGCTGTTCCATATATACTTGTTCATTCAGTTTTCCATTCAAGAAGGCAGTTTTTACGTCCATCTGATGTAGATGCCATCCATAACGAGCTGCTAATGCCAGGATAAGTCTCACTGTATCGAATCTAATCACCGGAGCAAATACATCTTGATAATCTATTCCATATTTCTGTTTATATCCTTTTGCAACTAAACGGGCTTTATGTTTGCTTACTTTGCCATGCTCGTCATACTTAGTCTTGTATATCCACTTAACTCCAATAGGTGTTTGTCCTTTTGGAGGTTCCACCAACTCCCAGGTTTTATTTTTCTGAATTGACTCAATTTCTCTATCCATTGCTTCTCTCCATTTCACATCTTTACATGCATCGTCATATGTAATTGGATCTGCATCAGTGTAAGTAAAGAACGAAGTTTGCAACACTATTCTCATGTGCCATTTGATTTCCTTTATACATATCATTCACTTGTGTTTCTGTGAAAGCTTGAGTATTCTGATAGATGTCAGCTATGTTCCTTGTTCTCAGTTCTTCGTTTTCTTCTGATGATGAAGATGACTCATCCTCTCTTTGATCATTAACCGTTTCGTTGTCAACAATAACATCTGATTGAGCATTTTCATTAATTTCCAGTTCTGATTCACGGTTTCTTAATGATTCTTCATGAAACTCTTCTTCTGAGTCGCTGATCCTAATATATGTATCCTTTTCATGTATGTCACCTTCCCTCCAGATTTGATATTCATCAAATATAACATCTCTACTGATAATAACTTTGTTTGTTATTGGATTGTAGAGTTTATAGGCTTTGCTACCTTCACTATATCCGATGAACATTGTCCTTTCTGTCTTGTCATCCAGTTTGCTTCGTTTTTGCTTTGGAATATGAGCGTATGCCGTGCATCCGAATACTTTGAGGTGATCTACACTTGGTTTCTTCCCACTCCATGTCTCCTCAGGAGTGATGTTAGGAACTTTCTTTGTAATAGTTCTATTTAATAGATAAGTTGCACATGCAACTGCTTCTGCCCAGAGAGTGTTTGGGACATTCATCATTTTCATCGTACTCCTGCTTAGCTCCATAATCGTTCTATTTTTCCGTTCAGCCACCCCATTTTGTTGTGGGGTATAACTTGTGGTAAGTTGATGTACAATACCATTTTGTTTGAGGTAGTCTTGGAAATCATGGCCACAGTATTCACCACCCCTATCTGTTCGTATGCATTTCACCTTGTGGTCCGCTTGATTTTCTGCAAATCTCTTGAATATCTTGAAATAAGATAGAGCCTCCGATTTGAGTTTTAAAAAATACACCCAAGTTTTTCTCGAAAAATCGTCTATAAATGTGATGAAGTATTTACATCCACCGATGGATGTTGTTCTCATAGGACCACATATGTCCGAACGGATCAATTGTAGTGGTTTGCTGGCGTGCCAGTTCGAGTATTTAGGGAATGACTTCCTTGCATGCTTGCCGAGAACACAGCCTTGGCATATCTTATGTTGTTTTGAGATCTTCGGTATTCCTTTAACTACTTCATTCATTCCCATATTATATAAGGTATCGAAATTGATGTGTCCATAACGTTGATGCCATAATATTGATACGTCTTGTGTCATCATGCTATATGCCTGAGGTATTATATCATGATTAAGATTTAAAGGAAACATTTTGTTTCCCGTCATTTTCACCACACCTATTAAATCACCTGTCGAATCCTTGATTGCACACTCTTTGTTCGAGAATTTCACTTCATATCCCTTTTGGACAAGTTGTCCAACACTAAGTAGATTATGTTTCAGTCCTTCTACATAAAACACATTCGGAACCTTCTTTTCTAATCCCTTAACTCTTATGGCAACATCGCCACACCCTAGCACTTCAAGCTTTTTGTCATCCCCTGTTCTGACTTCTCTTCTCTCATATTCATTAAGTGTAATGAACAGACTCTTATCTCCAGTCATGTGATTGCTACATCCACTGTCTAAATACCAGCAATCATTCTTAGTCACTTCTTCTAAGTTGAATATCATAAACATTGTGTCTTCATACTTCTCATTTGTTTCTTCCTCATGCATAAGTGCATTTCCTGTTCTTTCATTCTCGTCTTTCTTTTGACAGAAACGAGCGGTATGTCCCAGTTTTTGACAATTATAACATCTTATTTGACTGTAAGATCTCCCTCTTCCTCTGCCGCGTCCTCGGCCTGAGTTATCTGATCGATATTGTCTTGAACGATCAGAATAATTTCCCTGTACTTGGAATGCTTGTTCCATCAGTATATCATCATATTGTTTCAATCTCAGTTCATGTGACTGAAGAATAATTCTTCAGTAGACATGATATTCAGATCCTTGGATTCCTTGATGGCAACAACCACTGACTCGTATTTTCTTGTGAGTGTTCTAAGAATTTTTTCTACTATTCTCTGTTCGGTTATGTTTTCTTCGTTCATACGTAATTGATTTACTATAACAGTTGTTCGATTAATAAAATCTTCTATTGACTCTGTTTCTTTCATTCGTAATGAATCGAATTCACATCTTAGGGTTTGGAGTTTTACCATTTTTACTCTCTGTTCGCCTCTATAAGCCTTGTGAAAGAACATTCCATGCTTCCTTAGATGTTGTACATGTAGCGATTCTTTCAAAAACGATTTCATTCACTGCCTGAAAAATGATGTGTAATGCCTTCTTGTCTCTCTTAACCTTTTCTTTATGCGCGTTCTGATCACTTTCTGAAGCCCCAGATGCAAGTTGATTGTATCCTTCTTCCACAATTGACCATAAATCTTGTGATTCTAACAAAACTTTCATTTGAATATGCCAGTAATAATAGTTTTGCCCCAGTAATTTTGGAATTTGGGTTTGTATTCCTGCGTTTGTTGTCGTCATGATTGTATGTTTATGGAATTTGATCGAATGATTATAACAGATGTTGAATGCGTGTGTAGATCGAGATCTTGATTTGAGTTAGGGTTTTGGAACCGAAGAGAATGAATGTTCTGATTATTGGAAAAATTCACCGAAGAGTGAAACATTACATCAGTATATATATGATATGATATACATACAATAACCGTCTAAACCTATCTAATGAATAATAATAATTCATAAATACACGAATAATTAAACATATATTATTCTTGTGGAAGGTTCTTGGATCCATTTCCGCTTCTTGAGAAGGTTCTTGTGGAATGGATTGCTGCGCTGATGAAGTACCAATGTACTTCCTTGCTTTCTTCTTTTGACGGACAACCGTTTGCTTTTTCTTCAAACGTTCCGCTTCGGTATCCGAAGGAACGTATTCAGCGTCATCCTCTTGCCTAATCCTCCTGACCCTTTTCACACCACGTTCATCAAAATAAACTTCGTACCCAGGCTCGGTGGATTATCATCCGATTTCGTATCCTCCTCATGATCACCATCTGAAGTATCACCCGTTGTACCAGCAGTCGATGCACCAGCAGTAGATGCACCAACGACACCTGGATCACCACCATCACCACCTTCATCATCACCATCACTGTCACTGTCAGAAGAATTTGAATCCTTTCGCCCAAACTTTTCTTCCATATTTTTCTTTAACTCCGGCTCCTCATCATCAGATTGGCTGTCATTGTGACGCCATTTGTCATTTTCTGGAGCTATGTAGTCGGTTTTATCAAGAGCACCGAACAATTTCCTAGGCGGCTTGCTTTCTTTGTATCTCTTTATTGCAAGGCCCCTGAATATCTTCAGTGAATGTTCGATCATAGAATCTATCTTCAAGATGTCATCGTCGGCTTTTGGAAGATTGGGATGCTGGACATTCATAATCATTTGCAGAAAACGAGGATACATCCAAAACTTATTCCCCATTGTACGGCCACCAGTTCTTGTCATGTTCTCCTTCATGTTGGCAAAGATGTACTTTGAAATGCTAAACGGTTTGTTCAGCACTAATGCCACCATGAGTCCCACGAGATCATTGCATGCCATGTCATAGCCAACTCGTCTGTTGCTAAGACATTGAAAAAGTACGTGTAGTAAAAACTTGTACCGCATAGGCAGATCTCCTTGTTGATTTGACTGCTGAAGATATCACCGATACACTTCATCCTTAGTAAACAACCGCGTGTGCACATTATTGGAATACAGTACGGTGCATTAGGATCATCTTGCAGTTCTAGAACGGTGTTCAAGATTTCTAGTGAGACATTCACATTCACCTCATTCACTTGCCCTTGTATAACTTCAGTTCCATCAACTTCGACAACACTCAGAATTCCAGAATGCTTTGATGAGCGATTTGTAAACCGGTGATGAAAAAGTGACACCTTTGTTTATCCGCGACTCCCTTATCCACTGCGTGATCTCCTTTTGTTCAGTGATCTTCCCTTCCGGATCAAGATAGGTAATCATGTTGTGACGCTTTTCGGACATCACTACTTCTTCAGGTTTATCAGTTATCTTGGTCGCGGCCTTACGTTTCTTCTCTTTTGGTGCCATCTGTATTTGCAAACATCCACAATAAGTCACAAAGTCAAAATCTGCATTAGACATATGTCTATGCAAGTTCAAGTATGAAGTGGACAGTTAACATGCAAAAATACATATTCTGTGAAAGGGCACCAATCTTGAAAATTTTCTAAGTGTTGGACGACGAAACACTAGCACTTCGACGAAAAACTCTTCTTCATGGCGAAACACCCTTGGTCAACAAAGTCAGAGTTGACCTTTGACCAGTGGCTAAGCGTCGGCAGACTCTCGACGAAAGATACTCCTTAGATTAAACAGGTGTTTCGTCGTCATCGGTGTTTCGTCGTCGTCAGTTAGGGTTTCTTCCAAGGACAGTGATTTGGGGATTTTCAAAATCAAAGGGTTTTTCGCCGACTGTTGTTCAATCGATGATCGATTCACAAAAACCAACATTATGACTCTTTGTTAAACCCAAACAAACCCAGAAGAGTAACTGATACGAGTTTGACCGGTAAATACCCGAAACAGTTTAAACATCCATAAAAAACCCAACCCTTGTTTGTGTACCCGAAACATAAACACTAAATCAATGTATAAATCATCATACAAATCCTAGTTCTATCAGATTTTAACCAAGAACAAAGAAAGTTAAACAGATGACCATATGTAGAAATCATAGATAAAAGGTGTCTGATGGTTTGTCAAAAAGTTTTGAACAAACAGAGAGGGTTCCTACAGATCGAGACATGAAAGCACACACTTTGTATACCTTTGATTTACTGAAAAATTTTAAAGAAAATGAAAGGATTTGAGTCGGTGAAAGGTATGGTATGGGGGGTGGAGTATTGGAGAAGATGAACAGAGAGGTTAGGTTTGAAAAGTGAGGTCTCTGATCATTGGGTCCCCTTATATACCCACTCCCTCGACGAAACACTAGCCTTAACAAAATACGTACTGGGCTCGACGAAAGACATGATTGGGCTTGAACACTAAGCCCATGACGAAAATCCAACAGGCCCAATGGTATTTCGTCGTGACCTTGACGAAAAATAAGGTCTTTCATTGTGAACAAATTCAATTTTGACCAAGATTGAACACGGTTGACCTGACCTGGTTTTTCGTTGACTTTTTAAGTCTTTTGTCGACCTTTGGGTTTTTCGTGAACAATTTTTGTACCCAAAATTACTAAGTCTTGAAATTTTGCACACTTGAACATATTTTGTTTATTTGAACAGATTTTCATTGTGATTGAGTTTACCAAATGCAAAGGACATTTTATGAAGTAGGTTTCAGGCTTTCGGAAAAGGAATCATACCAGCTTACGGTCTATGTCAACATGATTTTTGTTTCGGTTTAAAGCTTTAGATAAGCATACTACCACGATTATCGGTATTGTTGTCCACATAAGCTCTCTCAACTGATCAGATGTAATCATAATTAGGAGATACGATTTACGGTAAGAGTTATACTTACAAGTCGGTGTTCATCCACTCACGACACATTCCCGTATCAAGGTATGCACGAGAGTTCATCTTACCGGTGAGTATACCGCTTATCATCTGTTTGAACGTATAAAAGATGTGAGAAACTCACTTATTTTTTATTGAAAACAAGCCCTATGTGATAGAATCACTTATTGATGAGGAACTTGATTTTCATATGCATGAGGGCACAGGAGCAAGTCCGTGAACAGGTCAGTACATCGTACAACAAAGAGACGAACTTGACCCTCGGATAAATGTGATATTTTATCACTTATTTTGTTTGTACATGTGATTGTTGATCACTAATTGAGGTCGAATGCAATATGTACACGTATGTCTAGTATCATGGAGGATCTAGACTTCGTCTCAGTTATTTTTCGGTAAAAGATACAAACATGATACCCAGATGATAAGATAGCATAAAGACCGAATATTTCAGAACCTCGGCAATCACTCAAACGAAATTTCGGTACCAAGACCATATGCCAATGAATGGTTCCCACCTGACTTGAAGTCTGTTAAGTTTGTATCACTGATTGTGAGCCTACCGATACATCATTGGTAGAGATACTTATCATTTGTCAATTTTTTGTTTTAAATTTTTGAACATGTTGACCGACCACACCAGTGAATATCATCATTTTCCTTTATCCAAGAAACTCATTTTTGGTTTTCTAATTTTTTTTTTGAATTTTTGAATTTCCAATTTTTTTTAATTTTTTGAATTTTTCAAACGTAAAGACAGAAAGTAAAGACATTTCTTTGATTTTTTGACTTTTTCAAATGTTTTTGTATTTTCTTGAATTTACTCCCCCTAAAATGCTAAAAGGTTACGAAAACGAGAATCTTTTTGGATTTTTAGAGTTTTTAAAGAAAATATTTACATAACGATTAGCCAAAGAAGTTTTACTCGAGTATCACCTTAATTCCATTTACCAAAAGTAGATAATCAAAACGTGATTTATCAAAAGCTTTAGTGAATAGGTCGGCACGTTAGTGATCGGTTGTCACACCCCGAAAATATCAGAGCTGGTGTGACTGGACTGGTATCTTCATTACACAGCGGAAGCATTTAAGCTAAGACTTTTAGAAAACGAACGCCCACTAAGTACTCGACTCCACATGGTTCTCCTATTCCAACCGTGCCAGAACTTTGAAATGTGACCTGAGAAAGAAACATGCGAAAAAGTCAACATAAAGTTGAGCGAGTTCATAGTTTGTTTGTAAAAGATTTGAAATAAATCTTTTGAATAACCGGTTTGTGAAATAATATTGAGAAAACGAATTTAGAAATCATTTTCTTGCCAAGTTATATGGAAACTTTGTGTTTGTAACGCATTATGTTCGTAGAACCATGTATTTGTAAACTCTTGTATTTGTAATGTTCGTATAACCGTCAATGCCCACCCTGACTTTGACTCCATGCCCGCATAACCCCTATGTTTTGAATTTGTATGTATAAACCTTTGTAAACGGTGTATGTATAAACCTTTGTAAACGATGTATGTATAACCCTTTGTAACGGTGTATGTAAGTCCCTGGTATGTAGCAATAAGGAAAAAAAAAAGAGATCACCAATGGTTTGCAAGGCCATTGATAAGTGTGAAGTGATGCAGGAAGACTCAAACCTAGCGGAGTTGCATTGGGCTTCCGGCTGTAAGACACAGTCACCACTATGGGCCGCCCCGGCCTCATGGGTGTGGGCTCGCTACGCCCAAATAGATGTATCACTCATGTCCCTCGGTCCTACGACGAGGATTAATGGCCTTTAGTAGCCGCCTACCCACTCACATGATCTAACGGTGTATGAAAAAGTTCCCTCCTTAAGCTAACCCTACCATGTATAAAAATGTCTGTATAATTGTAACATGTATTTCACCCCAGCCTCTAAGGCTGAACCTCCCCCGTCTCTCTATATTATAACTAGACGATCCATCCCTAGTCATGAAAATCATTCACATTTCGATAATACGCATTTGTTTTGTAAAAACCGGTATATTTAGTATAATCCATTCGTAAACCATTTGAGTTCCTCGAAATCCATTCGTAATATGATTTAGAAATATGAGTTTTTGTTCGTTCAAAAACTTTGTATGTTCTTGCACAACGTGCTTTGTCTAAAAATATGCAGTCTTTGTTCATCGAGAACTTTGTGTGTTTTCTGCAAAACGTGCATGTCTTTCCACCCCGAAAACATTTATAAAAATGTAAAACCGTAAAAAGATGGGGTTATGAACTCACCTGGATTGCCTTGTGCAAAGCTAGCTAATTACGACTTCGTGATGTCGTTTCCAAGATGAGACTCGCTAGCGTGCATTCTACAATATTCCTAACACGGAATATATTATAAGTTTCTAAATAAACGTAGTAACTAAACTACGTGTCACCGAGCTCTACCGAACGTTAATCGAACGATTCGATGGAAAGTTGTTAACTTAAAAGAAGCGAAGAAATTATACTTGTTTAGTTTGTTTATTCGTCGGTAATATTAGTAAGTCTTGAAAAGACATAGCTTCTCGAGAGGTTTAAAATATATGAATATTTATATAAGAATATATAAATATGTCGGTATAGTCACGTCAGTCGTCCCGAGAAGTCGTATGTATATGTGACGAGTATTCGTATATAACAAACTCGTATGATCTGTATGATAATTATGAACATATATCTATATATGTCGTTTAGGCTTTCGGAATAAATATAAAAAGTTATATATATTTTGTAAAGTAATCATTGAGTTGTTGGATGTTTAAAAATAAATATATACTATATTTATTTTTATAAACGAATACAAGTCGCTTGATTTTTCAAATAAATATAAAGCTATACTTATTTTATGAAACGAAGGCGTGTTCTGCGTTTGAAATAATATAGAAGTTATGTGGAGTTTATAAAGTGTTCGAGTTGTCGTATGAAATAAATATAATAACTATATTTATTTTAATAAAAGAATTCGTATTGTTTGGTACTTGAAATAAATATACAAACTATATTTATTTTTATAAAAATGAATTCGTGTGGTTTGATATTTGAAATAAATATATGAACTATATTTATTTTTATAGAAGAGATCCAAGTTACTTGATGTTCAAAATCTATATTTATTTCCATAAAAAGAAGTCGTCGAAATTATTTGTATGCGTATCTTGCTTTCTAAATGTCGTTTGAATAAAACATGTTTTAGTTTTACGGATTTTCTCAAAAAACGGGCAGAGTTTCCTCTGTTTTTTGACGCCTCGACAACACAAGTTGTCGTCATTTTATTAAAGTTCAATCCAAAATTCAATTACCAATATATCAAATGGCCAAATATTTCCTAAAATGTAAAATATAATCATGTCGGTTCAAGCTCGTTATCACGTATAATTAAAATAAGGAATAGTTAATGAAAATAATCGTGACTTAAACTATTACCCAAAACTCTCGTCGAGTCGTCGAAACATGTTGACCGAGTTGACCAGGTCAACTATGTTGACCGGCTGAGTTGACTGAGTCAACTCGCTGAGTTGACCGAGTCAACTTACTGAGTTGACCTGAACCGACCGCGCCGCGAAACTCGAGCCACCCGAACTGAACCAAGACTCGTGTTGACCTGAACCCATCTGTTGACTGAGTTGACTTCGCTTGACCGAGTCAACCGAAACCGAGATTGAGTCTGACCCGAAGCCGCTTGACCCGAACCACTGACCGAACCGCACCTGTTGACCCGATGAACCAAAGCTCGAACCCCGCTGACCTCAAACCTGACCCGATCGGAAAATCTGCCGGAGAAACTCGTCAAACAACTCACCACCGTCGCCTCCCATGCCGCCGCCACTCACGGCGGTGTCGCTCCTTCTCCGGCGACCCTTTTTCTCCCGATCTCTCTCTTTCGTCTTCGGTCTCTCTCTCTGCCTCTCTCTCTGTCGCACCGCCGCACCACCACCGGACGGTGGTGGTTCTCCGTTATGTAGATCGAAGAAAGGGGGGGGGGGGGCTGTCGAGGGTATCAAGAGGAAGGGGACGAACCAGATGTGCATACTTGTTTTGTGTGTGTTTTGTTCTGCTCTAATGAAATCGAGAGAGAGAGAGAGAGAGAGAGACCATTTTATTTGTGTGGGTGTATGTTGAATGTATTCAAGAGAGAGATGTGCAGGTTTGTGTGTTTGCTTGGAGTGTTTTATAGGGATCATGTGAGATCTTGTAGAGACCTTATAAGGATATTGTGAATCTTGAAAGGATTTTGCAAAATCTTGAGTAGATTTTATATGGATTTATAGAGATTTTGTAAGATTTATAAGGAGGAGATCTAGTATATTATGTGTAGGTTTAGGCTTGTGGGTTTTGGGCTTGGGCCCAGGGCCCACAAGCCCTTCTCATGTATAAGTGGCCCGTAATTCCTACGAGACCCGTTTTTAAAACCGAAACCACCGTAGCCTAGTAAAATAGTATTTCAGATTTAAAAATGTGTAAAAATAATGTCGGTATCTGTCGTAGTCGCGTTCGAGCGTTGATAACGGTAATAATCGCGATAAAAATTATATCGTTGCCGTCTTTAATTCGTTTTTCGATCCGTTTTCGACTGCAGTTACTAAAATTTTATTACGGAGCTAAATATAGCGTAAAAAGTAAGTTTCGAAGGTGACAGGTGTCTCCGTCGCTTCCGTTTTGTTGCCGATGCGTTTCCTACCGTCGCGTTTTTGGTCCACCTTTGCATTTGTGTCACACGGAAGCCCAATAAATTCACAAAATTAATTCCATAAACATAAAATTTTCGTGTAACGTTCATACTTATCAGCGTTGTCAGTATTTTGTACGGCATCAGTTCGTTGTCGCTTGATATTCAGCTGGTTTCTCGTAAATCACCACACGCGCACTGTATAGTCGAATAAACGTTCCTGGGCACTCCAAGGGCCTGATTAAGTTAATTTACGGCTTAAACATAAGAGGAGTAGAAACGAAGGCGTATTCTGCGTTTGAAATAATATAGAAGTTATGTGGAGTTTATAAAGTTTTCGAGTTGTCGTATGAAATAAATATAATAACTATATTTATTTTAATAAAAGAATTCGTATTGTTTGGTACTTGAAATAAATATACAAACTATATTTATTTATATAAAAACGAATTCATGTGGTTTGATATTTGAAATAAATATATGAACTATATTTATTTTTATAGAAGAGATCTAAGTTACTTGATGTTCAAAATCTATATTTATTTCCATAAAAAGAAGTCGTCGAAATTATTTGTATGCGTATCTTGCTTTCTAAATGTCGTTTGAATAAAACGTGTTTTAGTTTTACGGATTTTCTCGAAAAACGGGCAGAGTTTCCTCTATTTTTGGACGCCCCGACAACACAAGTTGTCGTCATTTTATCAAAGTTCAATCCAAGATTCAATTACCAATATATCAAATGGCCAAATATTTCCTAAAATGTAAAATATAATCATGTCGGTTCGAGCTCGTTATCACGTATAATTAAAATAAGGAATAGTTAATGAAAATAATCAAGACTTAAACTATTACCCAAAACTCTCGTCGAGTCGTCGAAACGTGTTGACCGAGTTGACCAGGTCAACTGTGTTGACCGGCTGAGTTGACTGAGTCAACTCGCTGAGTTGACCGAGTCAACTTACTGAGTTGACCTGAATCGACCGCGCCACGAAACTCGAGCCACCCGAACTGAACCAAGACCCGTGTTGACCCCAACCCATCTGTTGACTGAGTTGACTCGGCTTGACCGAGTCAACCGAAACCGAGATTGAGTCTGACCCGAAGCCGCTTGACCCGAACCACTGACCGAACCGCACCTGTTGACCCGATGAACCAAAGCTCGAACCCCGCTGACCTCAAACCTGACCCGATCGGAAAATCTGCCGGAGAAACTCGTCAAACAACTCACCACCGTCGCCTCCCCTGCCGCCGCCGCTTCTTCTCCGGTGACCCTTTTTCTCCCGATCTCTCTCTTTCGTCTTCGGTCTCTCTCTCTGCCTCTCTCTCTATCGCACCGCCGCACCACCACCGGACGGTGGTGGTGGTGCTCCGTTATGTAGATCGAAGAAAGGGGGCGGGGGGGCTGTCGAGGGTATCGAGAGGAAGGGGACGAACCAGATGTGCATACTTGTTTTGTGTGTGTTGTTCTGCTCTAATGAAATCGAGAGAGAGAGAGAGACCATTTTCTTTGTGTGGGTGTATGTTGAATGTAATCAAGAGAGAGATGTGCAGGTTTGTGTGTTTGCTTGAAGTGTTTTATAGGGATCATGTGAGATCTTGTA
The DNA here is from genome assembly GCA_030545235.1 of Helianthus tuberosus. NCBI lineage: Eukaryota > Viridiplantae > Streptophyta > Magnoliopsida > Asterales > Asteraceae > Helianthus > Helianthus tuberosus. The sequence continues at coordinate 187,112,084 of CM060424.1, forward strand.
GAGACCTTATAAGGATATTGTGAATCTTGAAAGGATTTTGCAAAATCTTGAGTAGATTTTATATAGATTTAATAGAGATTTTGTAAGATTTATAAGGAGGAGATCTAGTATATTATGTGTAGGTTTAGGCTTGTGGGTTTTAGGCTTGGGCCCAGGGCCCACAAGCCCTTCTCATGTAGAAGTGGCCCGTAATTCCTACGAGACCCGTTTTTAAAACCGAAACCACCGTAGCCTAGTAAAATAGTATTTCAGATTTAAAAATGTGTAAAAATAATGTCGGTATCTGTCGTAGTCGCGTTCGCGCGTTGATAACGGTAATAATCGCGATAAAAATTATATCGTTGCCGTCTTTAATCCGTTTTTCGATCCGTTTTCGACTGCAGTTACTAAAATTTTATTACGGAGCTAAATATAGCGTAAAAACTAAGTTTCGAAGGTGACAGGTGTCTCCGTCGCTTCCATTTTGTTCCCGATGCGTTTCCTACCGTCGCGTTTTTAGTCCACGTTTGCATTTGTGTCGCACGGAAGCCCAATAAATTCACAAAATTAATTCCAAAACATAAAATCTTCGTGTAACGTTCATACTTGTCGGCGTTGTTAGTATTTTGTACGGCATCAGTTCGTTGTCGCTTGATATTCAGCAGGTTTCTCGTAAATCACCACACGCGTACTGTATAGTCGAATAAACGTTCCTGGGCACTCCAAGGGCCTGATTAAGTTAATTTGTGGCTTAAACATTATTTATTATCGCGTTAATCACGTAATTAAGAGCCGTAAATCACCGGTTGTCACATCGGTGTGGACTTTAACAACATCGATGAGGCTTTTGTCAAAACAATCACTTATGAAGTGATATTTAATTTCAATGTGTTTGGTCTTGGAATGCTGCACAGGATTTCTAGTGATCTGTAAGGTAGCATTATTATCAACAAAGATAGGAGTAGATAGGAATTCAAAACCGTAGTCACGCATTTGTTGTTGGATCCAAAGAACTTGGGAGCAACAACTAGAGGCAGCAATGTATTCAGCTTCACAAGTTGATGTTGCAACACAGGTTTGCTTCTTGCACTTCCACGTGACCAGGTGATTTCCTAAGAATTGACGTCTAGAGACCGGTGTCCGGGCAACCGTTCAAATAACTTGGGAGCAACAACTAGAGGCAGCAATGTATTAAGCTTCACAAGTTGATGTTGCAACACAGGTTTGCTTCTTGCACTTCCACGTGACCAGGCGATTTCCTAAGAATTGACGTCCAGAGACCGGTGTCCGGGAAACCCTTCAAATAGTGGAAAATCCTTTTAACAGCTGACAGATGTGAGGCCTTCGGATTGGCTTGATATCTTGCAAGCAGGCACGTCGGATACATGATGTCGGGCCTCGAGGCCGTGAGATACATGAGAGATCCGATCATAGCGCGATAATATGAAGAGTTAATGTCGCAACCCCCGATCCCAAATCCCCGGGAACGGGCGGCCGCGAGCCAGATTCGGTGGTATCGCGTGTTTGTCTAATTTGGCAGCGAAATTTTTTTTTCATCAGGACCGTAGTTATGAAATATTGATCAGAGTAAAATACCACATTTTCATAACATTAAACAAATGGGATAAAACCCAAGTTTTCATTACACATACTTTTATAGGAATAAATCCTCTTTTATTTAATAAAAACATCTATTTTATTTTAGGTAACTTTATTGCCACTTTTCCAAGCCTTCAGTGCTGTCCAGCTGGCTTCTATTTGGCTTTCACAGTTTGTTACCTGAAACACGTTTTAAAAAACATTTATCAGTGGGAAATACTGGTGAGTGAATCCCAATTTAATCAAGTTCTAATAAAAACCATTTCACAGTATTGAGGGCGATCTCGCAATTACATTTGTTTCAAAGTTATAACAATTAACATCCATGGTGCTGTCAGACCCAACTTGTGGACATGTTACTCCTTGACCAGGTGGTAACAAATTTTGTATACAAAACCCCAACATACTCATGATAATTGTATTCTTACAAATACTCAATAACTGCTATTCGCATCGGAAAATGTTTAAGGTTTTGTAAAAACTGTTAATAAAAGGTTTACAAAAAGTGGATCAACTCACATTGTTGTCTTAGATTCTCGTAAGGGTTTCCTGAGAATTATCTATAATTTACACAAATGCACACACGTTAGTATAATAACCCATTTTAACATTAGTAATACCCTCCCTGAGACGGCATTCCAACGAATACGTCAGGCAGAACCACGACAGCCGTTACGGAACCCTAGATCAATCGGGCAGCGTATCTAATACGTATCCAGGGGTTATAATACTTACAACGGAGCAGAACTTCGCTATTTAGGGGGGCATAATACCCGATTATATTGCCTAATATTCAGAATTAAGAGAAAGAAAATGATTTTGAACGATTCGACTGAAGATCTGATGGCCTCTATATATAGGGCTGGTTTTCAACTTTTACGCGGCCCGCGTAAGAGTAGGCAAGGGCCTACGCGGCCCGCGTCAAACCTGGTCAACGCTGTAGCTTGGCTGGATCAGCGACTAGACCTGCCGGGTGTTGGGCCACGTGGCCGCACCGGGCTGCGCCACCTTTTAAGTTAACGCGGCCCGCGTAAGCTTAAGGGGTGGCTTACGCGGCCCGTCTAAACCCCAAAAATTCAATTTTTAATTATTTTTATTAATATTTAGGGTATTCGGGGCCCGTTTTCATGTATGGGGTGTTTTTAGGGACATATTGGGATATTTTAAAATATATTAGGGTATCGGAAATAATTCGAGGGTGTTGGTTTTCTTGAGGATTGTTATATTCTCCCCACCTTGTTTTAGAGCTCGTCCTCGAGATCTACTGGAACAAGTGTGGAGATTTCCTTTGCATTTAAGATTCAAGCTCCCATGTGTATTCAGGTCCTCTTTTGGAGTCCCACTTCACTTTGACCAGAACTAGTCTCTTGTGCTTGAGATTCTTGACTTTCATGTCTTCGATCTGTAGAGGCCTTTCTACAAACTTAAGTTGTTCATTTACCTCTATGTCCTTAAGAGGCACTATCAGTGATTCATCAGCTAAGCACTTTTTGAGATTGGATACATGAAATACATCATGTATTCCTGCCATTTTCTCTGGCAGTTGTAGTTGATAGGCTACAGGTCCTATCTTTCTAATAATCTCAAAAGGTCCAATATATCTGGGACTTAGCTTTCCTCTGTTGATGAATCTTACTACTCCTTTCCAAGGAGAGACTTTCAACAATACTTTGTCTCCTACTTGAAATTCCAATGGTTTGCGTCGGTTATCAGCATAACTCTCCTGTCGATTACGTGCTGCTTTTAGTCGTTCTTTGACTTGAATGATCTTGTCGGTTGTTTCTTGTATTATCTCAGGTCCAGATAGTTGCTTTTCCCCAATTTCTGCCCAACAGAATGGGGTTCGGCACTTTCGTCCATAAAGTGCTTTGAATGGTGCAGCATTGATACTTGTGTGATAACTATTATTATAAGAAAATTCTATTAAAGGTAAGTGATCATCCCAATTACCTCCGAAATCAATTACACAAGCTCTAAGCATGTCCTCCATTGTCTGAATTGTTCTTTCGCTTTGTCCGTCCGTTTGAGGATGATAAGCTGTGCTTAGATTCAACTTGGTTCCCATGGCTTTTTGGAAACTTCACCAAAAGTGAGAGGTAAAACGGCTATCCCTATCAGAAACAATTGATAAAGGAATTCCATGTAATGAAACTATTTCATTTACATATAATTTAGCTAACTGTTCCATACTGAAAGTTTCCTTCATTGGTAGGAAATGAGCTGATTTGGTTAGTCTATCTACAATCACCCAGATTTTATCATTACCTTTCCTTGTTTTGGGTAATTTGGTAACAAAATCCATTGTTATCAATTCCCATTTCCACACTGGCGTTCAGCTTTAACAAACTGTTGTAACAAACCTGAGGGTTTCTGGTGTTCAGCTTTAACTTGTGAACATGTTAAACATTTAGAAACATAGGCTGCTATGTCCTTTTTCATTTCTATCCACCAGAAATTCTTTCTTAAATCTTGATACATTTTATCATTTCCTGGATGCATCGTATACCTAGACTTATGGGCTTCTTCTAATATACGATGACGTAGGTTTTCTAATTTAGGTATCCACATTCTCATTTTATGGAATCTCCAAATTTCATCTGTTCCTTGTTCTAATTCCTTAATCATACCTTTTAATTTTTCAGTATCTTCCTTGATTACTGATTCTTTTACTTCTCTTATCTGATCATTTAAATCTACTTGTAGATTTAATTTAAGAGAACGTACCCTTTTTGGCTTTTCATGATACTTCCGGCTTAAAGCATCTGCCACTACATTTGCTTTTCCTTCATGATATTGGATATCACAATCATAATCACTAAGCATCTCCATCCAGCGTCTTTGTCTCATATTCAACTCATTTTGCCCGAATAATCACTAAGCATCTCCATCCAGCGTCTTTGTCTCATATTCAACTCATTTTGCCCGAAAACATATCCTAAACTCTTATGATCAGTGAATATGGTAAACTTACTACCATAAAGGTAATGTCTCCAAATTTTAAGGACAAAAACTATAGCTCCTAACTCTAGATCATGGGTTGAATAATTCTCTTCATGATTCTTAAGTTGTCTAGATGCATATGATATAACCTTTTGACGTTGCATCAATACACATCCATAACCTAACTTAGAAGCGTCACAATATACTACAAAATCTTCGGTTCCTTCTGGTAATGCTAGTATGGGTGCATGGGTTAATCTTTGCTTAAGAATTCTAAATGCTTCTTCTTGTTTTGGTCCCCATTCAAACTTAATGGATTTACAGGTTAACTTAGTTAAAGGAATGGCTATTCTAGAGAAATCTCGAATAAATCTTCTATAATAACCGGCCAATCCTAAGAAACTTCTAACCTCGGTTGGTGACTCAGGGGTTTTCCATTTAGTAATTGCCTCGATTTTTGTTGGATCCACATGAATTCCTTCATGGTTCACTAAATGTCCAAGAAACTGTACCTGTTCTAACCAAAATTCGCACTTTGAAAATTTAGCATAAAGCTTTTGCTTTCTTAATAGACTTAGAAGTGCGTGAAAATGCTTTGCATTATCCTCTTTACTCTTAGAGTAAATTAGAATATCATCTATGAAAACAATTATGAATTTATCCAAATATGGCTTACATATTCGGTTCATCATGTCCATAAATGCGGCTGGGGCATTGGTTAAACCAAATGGCATGACAGTAAATTCATAATGGCCATACCTTGTTCTAAATGCGGTCTTAGGAATATCCTCTTCCTGTACCTTTAATTGATGATATCCTGACCTTAAATTGATTTTAGAGAAAAATCGAGCTCCTTGAAGTTGATTGAACAGATCATCGATTCTTGGTAATGGGTACCTGTTCTTAATTGTGACTTTGTTCAATTCACAGTAGTCAATGCACATACGCATTGATTCGTCCTTCTTTTTAACGAATAAAATTGGCGCTCCCCATGGTGATGAGCTTGGCTTTATGAATCCTTTCTCTAATAATTCATCTAATTGTTTCTTCAGTTCTTGCATTTCGGCGGGTGCCAAACGGTAAGGTGCTTTAGCAATCGGTGCTGTTCCTGGCAGTAGATGGATTCTGAATTCAACTTCTCTGTCCAGCGGTAGTCCTGGTAATTCTTCTGGAAATACATCTGAAAACTGAGACACTATTGGAATGTCTTTTAGTTCTATTTCTTTAGTGTTAGTGATTATGGAAATCAAATACACTATAGATCCTTTTCTTATATAACTTGCAATTTTCATCACAGAGATGAATTTTGTGGACCTAGATGGCTTATCACCTTTAATAGTGATCTTTTCACCTTTTGGTGAATTTACTTGAATTGATTTTTGATCACATAAAATACTGGCTTTATTGGCTATTAACCAATCCATTCCTAATACAATATCAAATCCTGCCAGATCCATAGGATAAGGGTTTGCCATAAACTTTTGATTTAAAATTTCTATTCTTGCTTCCTGCAAGATTTCAGAAATCTTAACAGTTTCTCCACTTTCTGTTTCAACTAAACATTCTTGTGGTAGTTTAGTTAATGACTGATTTAAAAGTTTGCAAAACGAAGTATTAATAAAAATTTGGTTTGCACCAGAGTCGAATAATACTTTAGTAAAAGCATCATTAACTAAAAATGTACCAGCTATCACGTCTGGAATCATCTTGGCTTCATCTGCAGTCAGAACAAATGCTCTAGCATTTTTAGTGTTCTTGTTGTTCGCAGCTGGAGCCAATTTCGGACAGTTCGGCTTAATATGACCTTTTTCTCCACAGTTGAAGCACAGTCCATTACTGGATTTCCTTCTGCAATCTTCTTCCTTGTGTCCTGCCATTTTGCAAAAATTGCAAAGAGTGGAGCATTTTCCCGAATGCTTTTTCTTGCAGACCTTGCAGAATGGTGCAGAGGTAGAACCCATATTCCTACGGTTGTAATTCCCAGAACGAAATTCTTGGGTAAGCCTTTGGGTTAGGTTTCTCCTCTGGTCTTCTTCTCTAGTACGGATTAATTCATCTGTCAAGGTGTTTGCTAGTTCTACAGCTTCTTCTATAGTTTGTGGTCTAGCTGCCTTGACTACATGTCTAATTTCTCCGATTAATCCCCATATATAACGGGAGATTAACACTGGTTCTGGTGATGCAAGGGTTGGTACTATTCTAGCATATTCAAAGAATGTGGTAGTATACCCCTTACTATTCTGTTCCTTTTCATTGAGAGGGCAGAATTTCCTTTCTACCATATTCTTAAATTCTTCCCATTCCATGTTGTATATCTTATCTCTTGACTGGAGGATAGTGTTCCACCATTCTAAGCCTGAGTTCTTAAACAAATTAGAAGCAAACATTATTTTATCTTCTTCAGCACACTTGCTTATTTTTAGAACAGCCTCAGTCTTTTCTATCCAGCGTAGAGCTGCAATGGGTCCTTCATTGCCCGAGAATTCTATTGGTTTGCAGGACCAGAATTCTTTGTAAGAACAACCATAAGGCATGGTTCTTCTTCTTTTGGGAATGGGCACTTGAAGTACGGGTCTATTGTTCACACTGTTTTCTGGTTCAATTGGTCGCTTACTGCTATGTTTACTTTTATTATTCGCTTCTTGAATCGTTTGAATAATAAATGGCATTGCATCTATAATTCCTTGTGCCACTATGTGTCGAATGTCACTATTATCCATTTGGTTTCCATTGTTATTGATGCTCGGATTCTCATTAACCACGTTAATGTTACTCTGGTTATCATTATTCAGATTATCTTGATTTCCTTCGTCGGCCATCTGAATTTTAAACAATTACCCCATATTAATATCACAAAATAATATTTAATATAGTCAATCACATGACACGCATTTTAACCAAAAGCGTCGATCATTGCGACTTTACTCTATTCATATAGTATGTATCTATTACACACCAGTACTGAAATAAAAATTACAATACCAACTGAAATAAAATTACACTAATAGTAGTAGGCATCCGTACACACTTTTTTTTATACACATACACACATATCATATTATTTTATTATTATTATTACTATTATCGTCTCTACCATCACATTCACGGATATGGATTCATCCAAAAATCCATATTGCGCTCGTCATATTTCCAGACGAGTCGCTCTCCCACCTGTCTCATTCGTTCACTATTCTCTAAAATTTCCTCACCAAAAGTCCTAAGTTCTTGTACGTTTTCTGCACTCATTGGGGGTGCAGGTTCTAGGACTGGGTTCGGAATCTGGGGTGCGGGTTCTTGATATGGGGGTGTAGGTGCCTGGAATCGGTAAGGATCTTCTAAAATCTCCCTAATGTATTCATCGTGGTAATAGGGATCTAAGGGATCCATACCTGGGTAGGCTCCTAAGTTCTGCATGGGTGTGTCTTCATGTATCGGGTAACTTTGCACATAGTCCCTAACGTCATCCCACCAGGGGTCGTAATTTGGGTCTAAGGGATTTGGTGCTGGTACCCTAGGTATTTCCTCCGGATTAAAATCATGCATTTCTACTTGGTTTTCAGGGTTTTCTATCTCCATAGGTTGGTCAGGGATTGGTAGTTGTGGTTGGGGTGCTATTATTTGCTCCAGATTAAGGTCAGCTGTAGTGGTGGCTAGGATGTGAATGTTGGCTATACCCATATTTATCATATCCTGGGCAAGGGATCGGTTTCTCTTTTGGCTGCTGCTAGTACTCTCTGTTGTTGTAATTTTTTCATACGCTTTCTACGTTCATGTGCCCCTCGACTGAACCATCCCCTCTTTTTCTGAGGAAATGACTCCTCGGACTGAGCCTTAAACACAAAGATTCCTTCTTCCGTATCAGCAGCATACCTTGAGAGGGCAGGCTGAGAAGAGGAGGTGCCTTCGCTTCTAGGCGAACCAGACAATTGACGATACGCGTCAGATGGTCCTTGGTCGCTCATACTGTAAACTAACAAATAGTCAAATAACACACAACAATAAAATACAGTTATGCACGTAGTTCCGTAATTTATTTCCTAACATATTGAATTTTGACATCAGCAGAACACTTCTGTGGCTGAATCAGTGGCTTAGCTCTGATACCACCTTCTGTCGCAACCCCCGATCCCAAATCCTCGGGAACGGGCGGCCGCGAGCCAGATTCGGTGGTATCGCGTGTTTGTCTAATTTGGCAGCGGAATTTTTTTTCATCAGGACCGTAGTTAGGAAATATTGATCAGAGTAAAATACCACATTTTCATAACATTAAACAAATGGGATAAAACCCAAGTTTTCATTACACATACTTTTATAGGAATAAATTCTATTTTATTTAATAAAAACATCTATTTTATTTTAGGTAACTTTATTGCCACTTTTCCAAGCCTTCAGTGCTGTCCAGCTGGCTTCTATTTGGCTTTCACAGTATGTTACCTGAAACGTGTTTTAAAAAAAATTTGTCAGTGGGAAATACTGGTGAGTGAATCCCAATTAATCAAGTTCTAATAAAAACCATTTCACAGTATTGAAGGCGATCTCGCAATTATATTTGTTTCCAAGTTATAACAATTAACATCCATGGTACTGTCAGACCCGACTTTTGGACATGTTACTCCTTGACCAGGTGGTAACAAATTTTGTATACAAAACCCCAACATACTCATGATAATTGTATTCTTACAAATACTCAATAACTGCTATTCGTATGGGAAAATGTTTAAGGTTTTGTAAAAACAGTTAATAAAAGGTTTACAAAAAGTGGATCAACTCACATTGCTGTCTTAGATTTTCCGTAAGGGTTTCCTGAGAATTATCTATAATTTACACAAATGCACACGCGTTAGTATAATAACCCATTTTAACATTAGTAATACCCTCCCCGAGACGGCATTCCAACGACTACGTCGGGCAGAACCACGACAGCCGTTACGGAACCCTAGATCAATCGGGCAGCGTATCTAATATGTATCCAGGGGTTATAATACTTACAACGGAGCATAACTTCGCTATTTAGGGGGTATAATACCCGATTATATTGCCTAATATTCAGAATTAAGAGAAAGAAAATGATTTTGAACGATTCGACTGAAGATCTGATGGCCTCTATATATAGGGCTGGTTTTCAACTTTTACGCGGCCCGCGTAAGAGTAGGCAAGGGCCTACGCGGCCGCGTCAAACCTGGTCAACGCTGTAGCTTGGCTGGGTCAGCGACTAGACCTGCCGGGTGTTGGGCCACGTGGCCGCACCGGGCTGCGCCACTTTTAAAATTAACGCGGCCCGCGTAAGCATAAGGGGTGGCTTACGCGGCCCGCCTAAACCCCAAAAATTCAATTTTTAATTATTTTTATTAATATTTTGGGTATTCGGGTCCCGTTTTCATGTATGGGGTGTTTTTAGGGACATATTGGGATATTTTAAAATATATTAGGGTATCGAAAATAATTCAAGGGTGTCGGTTTTCTTGAGGATTATTATAGTTAATGCTTTCACCCTTTAAATCCAGAGTGATCCTGTGATTCTGCGGAAGTGGGGTACCAATGGGCGTTGCGTCAGACATCTAGAATGGCTCAAGATGTCACCAACATATTTAGTCTGATGGATGAATATCCCAGACTCGGTTTGATGAACTTGGAGGCCCAAGAAGAAATTCATTTCCCCCATTGCGCTCATCTCTAATTTTTCTTACATAACACGCTCGAATTGCCTGCACAAAGAATCATTAGTTGAACCAAATATTATATCATCAACGTGTACCTGTGCCAACAGAAGATCTCCGTCTTGTTCTTTGATGAAGAGAGTGCAATTAATAAGACCTCGCCGAAAACCATTGTCCAATAGATAGTTAGATAAGGTTGCATACCAAGCTCTCGGTGCCTGATGTAAACCATAAAGAGCTTTGTTGAGCAACCAAAGCCGATCTGGATGAATAGGATCTTCAAAACCCGGAGGTTGTTCGATGTACACTTCTTCTTCAACCACACCATGAAAGAAAGCACTTTTGACGTCCATCTGGTAGACTTTAAATCCTTTGAATGAAGCATAAGCTAGAAAGATCCGAATAGCTTCCAGACGTGCAACTGGTGCATAAACTTCATTGTAGTCTTTGCCTTTGATCTGACGAAATCCCTGAACAACCAATCTCGCCTTGTTTCGAATAACTACTCCACGATCGTCCTTTTTTCATTTGAAAACCCAACGTGTGCCAATTTTCTTGTAATTTTCAGGCCTTTCAACAAGCTTCCAAACACCCAGCTTTTGAAACTGATGCAATTCATCTTGCATGGCTTCCACCCAAGAGTTATCCTTTAAAGCTTCTTTCTAAGACTTTGGTTCTTCTTGTGAAACGTAACACGCGAAGTACCAATCATTTTGAAGAGCAGATTCTCTGATGGCTGAATACAAACCAGCATTCTGGTTGTTTCTCAGATGATTACGCGTCTGCACACCACTATGGACATTTCCAATAATATTCTGCTGCGGATGAGTATTATGAATTCTCGATTCAGGAACATCAGGAACACGAGTATTGATACCCAAATTGTTAAGATTAAGATCAACAACCAAATCCACACCGGGCATAGGCGTAGAAGTGGATGCATTTCCTTCAGCAGTGTCTACAATCTGCTCATGAGGAGTTGCTTCAGAAGCACCTTAAACAGGAGCAACCGGAGCTGAAGTGCCTTCATTTGTATCATGGTATTCATCATCTTCCGACGACTCATTGAAATCAGCAGCATCTTCAAATTCCTCATTTTGAACCATGTTGTTAACCGAATTAGAAGCTTGGGGGTTAACAATAATTGGTCTTACCAATGGCGAGTCAGCCGCGTTGTCACTTTCAAGTAACATTTGAGCAGCTGCAGATGCTTCGTCAAAGGTTGGCAGATTAAAGGAGTCGAATAGTCCATCATAATAGAACATCCAAGGATCACCCGGAGCTCTAACAGAATTAGTATACCTTTGAACCTTTACTTCATTCCATAACTCAATCTTTTTGGACGCCAAATTCCATACACGAAAATTCAGAGTAGCATATCCAAGGAAGAAGCCCTCGATAGCTTTGGGACCAACCTTTCCGTGCGGCTCAATCATAGTGCATGGAGCGCCAAAAGGTTCTAGGTGAGAAATATCCGGTTTCCTTCTGTGTAGGAGTTCGAAACAAGTTTTGTCATGCCTTTTAACTGTGAGAACTTTGTTTAGCGTGTAGCAAGCAGTCGACAAGGCCTCCCCCCAGAATTGAACAGGAAGCTCCGACTCTACCAACATCGTTCTTGCAGTTTCTATTATCGTCCGATTCTTCCTCTCAGCGACACCGTTTTGTTGTGGAGTGTAGTGAGAACTGTATTCATGAAGAATGCCCTTAGAAGTACAAAACTCATCCATTATACGGTTTTTGAACTCAGTGCCATTATCGCTTCGGATCCTCTTCACTTTCAATGAGTACAAATTTTCTAGCAAAGTAAGAAGATTCTTGAGGATTTCAGGAGTTTCACTCTTGTGCGCTGATGTGTTCAGAATTATACACATCTTCTGTATCAAATTATCCCCTATTTCAGAGAAATTGTATGCGTTTATCCTTTGTATTTGGTGCTGAATCGATTAAATTATGAATCTGCAGGAATCGGTGAAATATCTGTGGATTATGCGAGAAAACAGTAAAAGATTGACGAAGGAAACAATACATAGGGAAACGTGTCGAAGAAAATCAAGAATTTGACCTAGACCAACCCTTGCGCACCGCAATAATCATAGTGTAACGGTGCGTAAGAACTTTACTGAAGAAAGTTAGTTGAAAAGTCCTTGCGCACCGCAACATCCATAATGTTACGGTGCGCAAGGGTCTGTCGGCAGAGACTTTTTGGTCGCGAATGGAGCAGTTGAGGAAAGTTAGTTACAAAAGTGCTTCGCACCGCAACAACCAGAATGTTACGGTGCGCAAGGGATTGAACAGTGGCTGAATTTTTCACCTATAAAAGGCCTTCACTTGTAACTTGAAATACACACCTCTCACACTCGAAATCTCACTTCTAAGACTGATATCAGTCATCTTTAGGCGCCTAGGAGCGATCTTGAAGTCCCTCGGAGCTCTCGGGAATCTTGGAAGCTTCCGTTTCGACTTCTAAAGCGACCCGGGTTCGGTAATCATTCGTTTTTCAAAGTTGTTACTATGTTTTCAGTAGTTGTAAACATTTGTGTAGTTGTATTATTGTATAATATGTGTGCTTAAACTTATAAACTACCTGGGTTATGATGAACTAGATGATTGTAATGCATATTTGAAGTAATTTCAGTTATTTGATGTGATTTACAGAACTTATTCTTGAAATTAATCTTGGTATTGCATGTTGATGTATTTTGGATTAATTATTTGTTGATAAATTCAAGAGGTTTAAACATGAAGAAATTCCCCTTAAACTTAGAATTTAATTTGATTCGTTTATCTTTTGATTATCGGGTTAAATATTGTGTTGAGAAATTGACCAAGTCTAATAATAATTCAAATCAATATACTAAAACTTGCATCCTCACCTTATGACTCGAAAGACATTAGGGTGAGGTAGGTTATTAGCTAATCATTGGTGGGTAAATTGGGTAACCGATAACTCGGGCTTGTTTATTACATCGTGGTTAAGGTTTCCTAGGATTTTAATTTTCAAAGATTTGTTCGCTTTGCGGGTTTAAAAGATCTTCTCACAACTTAGTCTCTGAGGTTCCAAAGGTTGGATTCTCGTAGGATTTGGTATCGATAGCTCGAGCCGGTTCGTTCTAGCACTTCACATTTCGTCTTAATCTTTTGTTTAATACATCTCTAAAGGGGGGTTAATCAAGGGAAAAGGATATTTAACTGTTATTATTGTCAAATTAGCATTGCATGATTCTAGGGATTCAACACCCAGGTAGTCCTTTCATCATATATATTTGTTACACTTTATTTCTGTGATTGTTATGCTTTGTTTGTTTATTTATTTCACTATGTGTTTGTTTATTTGTTTTACTTTTAGTTTCCTGCTTTCTTTTCCGTAAGTTTTCAATTTATTATTTAAAAATAAAAAATCAATTTAAATCAAACTTTAAAATTCAACTTTATATTCGATAGAGGTTCAGTATCTAAAATCTGCCCATAGTGTCCACAGATTGATATCCGGTCTTGCCATCTACACTACACTACGACCAGTGCACTTGCCGATTATGTGTGGTCTGGTTAGCAATTCCATTTTAAAAACTTGTAAGCAATCTATAAACATCCAAATTAAGCTTTTTACACACCAAGGCTTTTGAATAACACGATTCATACAACATTAAAGTCTTCAAACGAAAAGCAGGTTGTAACCGCACATCAAGTTTTTGGCGCCGTTGCCGGGGACACTGGCTTAATTTAGAGAACGACCCAAGTCGTTTATTTAGTTTATTTAGTTGTTTACTTGCTTTCTTAGACTTTAATTGCCTTTAGGTTCCTTTTTCCTGCAATTTGTGCCTTTAGGGTTAGATTTTCTTTAGTAATTTTTTTTGTTGTATGTACCACACTCGTTCACAAGGGCTACCTTTAATTGTTGTTTCGTTTGAGCCAGAGCGAGACTTACACGAGCGCCTACGCAATTTCCAATATAGTAAGGCACACATGGCTGAAAACGATCCCCCAGTTAGGAGAGTCGTTGCAGACTACGCCCGACCAAACGCGGAAAATGGTCGATCCAGTATCTCTCGACCCGCTATTGAAGCTAATAGGTGGCAGATTCCACCTCAGATCATCTCGATGGTTACAAATACAATCCAATTCCATGGATTACCTTCTGAGGACCCTAATGTCCATCTTTCTCGCTTTTCAGCTATCTGCGATACGTTTCAAGAACAAGGTGTCAGCGAGGACGCATGTGAATTGCGTCTATTCCCATTTTCACTTGCCGATAGAGCCCATGCGTGGTTAGAATCCCTTCCTGCGGGATCAATCACCACCTGGGCCGGTATGAAAGAGAAATTCTTAGGCAAATACTTTCCTCCTTCCAAAACCGCTCGTCTGAGGAGCATGATTCAAGAGTTTCGCCAAAAAGAAGGAGAATCTTTCGACGAGACGTGGGAGCATTTCAAGGAGCTGTTACTCAAATGTCCACACCATGGGTTCAAAGATTGGGCCTTAGTCGAGAAGTTTTATCATGGAGTGACGCCAGCCACAAGGAATATGCTGAACACTACAGCTGGAGGTAATCTGATGACCGCCAAAACACCAGAGGAATGCACTGAGATGTTCGAAGACATAGCAATGAGTAGTTACGAATTCCCTGATTCTAGAAACTCATCTGCTACCCATAGAGGAGTGCATAAGGTCGATGATAACACCCTAATGCAATCACAGATAGACGCCCTGAAGACGAAGCTGAATGATATGGAGCTGAAGAAGGAACAGTTGTGCGAGATATGCACTGGGAGGCATGACACGACCGCGTGTCCTATTGCCCCTGTTGAGTCACCAGAGCAAGTAGAGTTCATAGGCAACCGAAATCAAAACAATTTCGGAGGTGGTTACAATTCAAATATGAGGAACCACCCGAACTTTAGCTGGAGGAACAACAACCCACCAGGGTTTCAGCCACGTCAAAGTTTGTTTCAAGACACAGGAGCAGGACCAAGTTCAGGAACGAAGAACACGACCATAGAGGAGATGCTGAAGCAAAGCCAAGAGACACTATCCAAGCAGACGCAGTTACTTACACAGTTCGTCACGCAACAGGAAACTCGACATCAAGAAACACAGTCGAAGTTCTTGGAGCATGAGGCCTTCATAAAGAACCAGAGCACTGCACTGCAGAACTTGGAGAGGACAGTAGGTTCGCTGGCCGATCAGTTGAACCAGAGACCTCAAGGCAGTCTCCCTAGCAATACTGTCGGAAATCCAAATGCCACTGCAAAGGCTGTTACCACTAGGAGCGGACGAGGAGCTGCTGAGACTGAACAGGTAGATGATAAAGATCCAGAGGTCGATGAGGAGATAGAGATGGAGGCACCATCTGGAAATGTACAATCTAGGCTACGCCTAGAAAAGCCCAGTAAATCTCCAGAAGAGAAGAAAGAAGAGAAGAAAGAACCAATGAGGGTGTACAAACCAACACCACCCTATCCTGGGAGATTGATAAAAGCAAAAGACGCAGAACAGTATAATCAATTCATAGGAATGCTGAAGAAACTGCATATTAACATCCTGTCCGTTGAAGCTTTGGCTAAAATGCCAAAGTATGCCAAGTTTCTAAAGGATCTCCTAACGAACAAAAGGAAATTAGAAGATCTTTCAACCATCACTCTGAACGAAGAATGTTCTTGTTGGTGCATGGAATGTCTGTTGACTACGTTTGTATCAAGTTATAGGTCAAGATTGGAATTTGGAAGTCAAAATAGGGTTTAATATGTTAGTTTCGCTTATATGTACATTGTTTAGAAGTAGGTTTCGCTTATAGGGTCTTAAGGTTTCGCTCATGTGGTTTACCAGGTGGTTTCGCTTTTAAGGTCACATGTGGTTTCGCTTATATAGACTGTCCATATAAGCGAAATCAGACACCCTATATATATCTCACACATGTGATCTCATATGTACGTTGGAGCGGAACCTTGTCATGCTTGTGGTGTCAAAACTCTGTCAAAATCAACTCAGAAAGCATAAATAAAGAAGGATTTAAAGAGAAAAGCTGTTGTTACTTTACGTGTATTGATTCCGCCTTTATACGTGAAGATGAACGTTCTCAACTGACTATTTAGGGTCGGAATACGGTCCAACAAGTGGTATCAGAGCTCAGGACGAGGAGTTCATACTACTACAGCTTGATTCTACACGATTCTCTTATTTCTACTCACTTTCTTTCATACTTTTTCGATTTGAACTGGTTCCTACGGTTGAAATGGCTTGATTTTTGAGTATACCGTATAAAATACAGTAATAACAAACCCTAGAAAGATTCAGGTTAAAATTCGGCTTAAAAATGATAAAAATCGGTTAAAAACGTGATTTCGCTTTTACGGACAATCGAAGGATTTCGCTCATAAGAACATTGCTTGATTTCGCTTATCTGAACATCAGATTTCGCTCATTTGGACAATACCTGGTTTCGCTGATTTGTCAAAGACTGATTTCGCTGATAAGAACATCTTGTTATTTCGCTCTTAGGGACATCATGCTATTTCGCTTTTAGAGACATATTACCTATTTCGCTCATAAGTCCAATTAGTTTTCGCTTATAAGTACAACATGATTTCGCTCTTATGTCATAGTTCTGATTTCGCTTATTTGACTTAGCTATTTCGCTTATTTGTCACTTACAGTTGATTTCGCTTTTCAGTCATTTGGTATCATAGTGTCATTTCTTGATTCCACTCGATAGTGAACTTTTTCACGTCAAGATCATTTTACGAACAATCGAGTGTCAGTGTATTTCAGATTACTTGATATTGTTTAAACTGATTGAATTTGTTTGTTTGTTCTCAGGTGTTTGAAGATGTCAAGCAACGGTGAAGAGTTTTATAACACATTCTACAACGCGTTCACTTCCGAATCGACAGATAGAAGATCTGAGATGAGAGAATATTCGAGAGAGATTTCGGAGAACTTGAAGTTTGAGAACATGTACGGAAGCCAACAGAAGCCACCAAAGCTAATGAAAGTTGAAGATTATCACTGGTGGAAAAATAGATTTGAGGGTTGGGTAAAAGCTTTCGCTCCTGAAAGCTGGTTAAAACAGACAGATGGATACACTGAACCAGTAAAATAGGGAGGAGAGTTAATAGATCCAAAAGATTTTTCAGACATAGATATAAAAAATGTCGTGGCTGAATATAAAATGATCACATTCATCAAACAGTCAGTGAGAGAGGATATTATCTCGTTACTTGAACAAGAGAAAACTTCAAAGAGTTTGTGGGAAGCGTTAGGGAGAAAGTGTGTAGGAAGTAATGAAATTGTCAAAAATAAAAAGAAATTATTGCGTAAAGAGTTTGACCTTTTTAGTTGTATGAAAAATGAATCTGTTTGTAAAATGATCGAGAGATTTGGACATCTGAAAATGGAGCTGACCAGACATGAAATCAAATATTTTGAAGAGGAGCTGGTGGATAAATTGTTTGATTCATTGCCAAATGATCAAGAGTGGCAATACTTCGCTCTAATGTTGAAAAATACAATCAAGCCTGAAGATTTAAAAGTGGATTTGCTGATTGAAAGGCTTGAAATCCATGAGTTGGAGATAAAGAGATCTAAAGTCAACAATCCGGCTTATCAGCAGAATATAGAGCTTTACTACAGAGGAAATGTACCACAAGCTGGGTCTCCAAGAACAGCGTTTTCTGCAGAAAGCTCAAATTCAGTGAACAATGAAAGTCTTCACAGTGGTTTTCACAGTGGATCTTCTTCAAATACTTCAAGTCAATCTGCTTCCAAGAATTTGTTTCAGTGTAATATCGCAGTGGATCTGAAGAATTGGCAGAATTTTAGCGAAGAGTCGGCAAAACAACAGATGGTTTTCTTGGCATCTGTACTTGAATCGTATGAAAGCCTCGTTGCAGGGAAGATTGGAAATACCAACTTGACGAAAGAAGATTATGATCAATTAGACCCCGAGGAGATGGAACTGATGGATATAAGATGGTGCATGGCCAGTGCTGTTCGTCGGGCACAGCGGTTCATGGAGATCATGGGGAGAAAGTCAATTGGTGGACCATCTACTAAACTGGGATTTGATAAATCTAAGGTGACATGCTTCAAATGCAAACAAAGAGGTCACTTTAAGCGCGAGTGCAGAAATGCGTATGCTGATGATGATTCTGCAAACCCGTTCAACGAAGATTATTACAAGAAAGCGATTTACCATCAGAACAAGTCTGAGCCACCAAGATTGAAACAACCTGAAGAAAAATCAAGGGCTCTTGCAGTTATATATGACGATGAAGGTTACAACTGGAGTCAAGTTTGCCCTGAAGAAGATGCAGTTGGATATGCATTTGTGGCTGATGCTGATCCTGATAGATGGTGGAAAGCAGACTATGTAAGATGGGAAATTGGAAAATTAAACGAACCATTTAAAGAAGCCCAGAGAGCAAAAAGATGGAATGAAGAGTTGGAATGTTACATGGATCCACGGGGTAATCCAGTTGTTGACCCATCAAAAGTGGATTTCAAAGCTGTAACAAATTTGCTTCCAAGGTAGGCTACTTTCAACACACGAAGGTTATCTGATAAAGCATATCTGCCTGATTTGGAGAAGAAGATAAGAGAGGTTTGTGAAGCAAGTCTACCGAAGGTGGTAGAAATGAAGAAGAGAAAAGAAGAAGAATTGAAGAAGATGATTGAAGAAGTAAAGAATGTTGTGAAGACTGCTGCTGAACAAGACCAGAAAGCTGAAGAGAAGAACAAAGAGCAAGCTCAGAAAGTTGAGTCAGAAGAACTGGTGCTGATTGAGACTGAGGTTAGAAAATCTTCTGACTTGTCGAATGTTGAATTGGTTGATGAAAAAGAAAACAAGTGCAGGAATTGCATAGAAATATGCAAAGCCTGTACAGAAAAAGATGACATCATAAAAACAAAAGATATTGAAACAAGCAAACTTGAAAATATTTTCAAAATAAAATGTAAAGAAATGATTGAAAAAGAAGAAATTTTGAAACTAAAAGTTGAAAAATTGACACAGAAATGTCAAGGTCTTGAAAAGGATAATGATGTTTATAGACAACTGTGTTCAGCTAAATGTGTTGATTGTGTTGAAAAAGAATCTAAATGTCAAGATTTACAAAAACAGTATGATTCTTTAAAGTGGTCGAGTCAAAGAGTACAGGAAGCTTATGATACTTTGAAGAGCCAAGTCAAAAGTTTTGATCAAAGATTATCTGAAACTTTAGTCACTAAAGAAATGTATGAAAGAAAGTTTAAAGAAAAGCAAATTGAATTGAACAAGTGTGTTGATGAAATTGCTAATCTTAAGCAAGTCTTGGCTGAAAAAGAAAAGATTGTTACAAAACTTCAAAGTTATCATAACTCTTCGTACATTCTTGAACGCATTTTCAACATCACACCAGATGACAAAGATACTAAAAATTTCAAAAAGGGTATTGGTTCAGAATTTCATCAGGTACCACCACCATTGAGAAACAATTATACTTTTTATGATGAGGAAAAGGTGGTAAAGGGTTTGAACATAGCTGACCAGTTACCTGAAAGTATCGATGTGACTTACTCCAAATCTGATGATGCTAATGATTCAGAGGTGGTAAGTAAGGTTGTTGAAAGCGTTTTGAAAGATGAGTCTACAAAAGGTAAGTCTGAATCACAGGATGAAGATGAAGGAAATCTTTATGATGGTTATCTGAAAAACACAAAATCCGAGAAAAATTTGAATGATGATTCAAAAGGATTGGTTTATACCATGATTGGATCGGACAAACTATTCTTAGATGTTGTATTCCCGATTCAGAATGTGATTTCAGAAAAGGTTGATAAAGTTTTTAAAATGGTTGAGATTGAGAAGTCTGAGATTCCAAAGTTTGCTGGAAAAGGTCATAAATCTTTTTATAACAAACCTGGTTTTAAGAAGAAAAACATGAAGGCTGGTTTGGGTTATAAAAAGAAACGGAATTGGAATCAAAGTAAAAAACCAAATTTGCAACAAAAATTGAATTTTGTTCAAGGGAAAAGCTTGAAAGAAGAAGAAAAACTCAAATTTGGACAACAGTCTAATGAGGAGTTTGATGCTATGAAAAAGAAACAACAACAAGCCAAGGATGTTTCAAAGAAAGTGTGTTTTAAATGTGATCAAATTGGACATGTTGCACGAAAGTGTCCAAATCCAAAGCCTGTTGATGTTGAAAAACATAAATCTGAGGATGTGAAACCGAGGTCAACCAGATTTGATTCGAAACAAACTTGGAGGTACAGTACAAACAAGTTTGCTTCAAATCAAAATTGGAAATCAAACCCGAACAGGTTCGATTCAAGACAGACCTGGAATTCTCACACACCCAGATTCAGAACAACACAGAGTTGGAAAACATCTGTTGATATAACAAAACCTCAAGAGTTTTGGAAACCTAAAAATGTTATTCAAAATTAAAAGGTTCAAAAAGAGACAAACTTTTACAAAAGAGGTACTCCGGAAGGTCAAATGTGGAGTGCTAAGAAACAAGTGACGTCGGAAAAAGATGAGAAAATTGAAAACGTTTTAAATGACAAAGAGTTTCCGAAATTAAATGAACATTATTGTGTTGAAATGCCTAAGGTCCAACAGACCTGGGATAAATTGTTCAAATGATTGATAAAGTTTGAAATGTGCAGGTGCTCAACGAAGCTGAAGATTGTGAGAATGGTAGTTGGAGCAGCCTGGCACAGGAAGAGGTTGCAGAACCCTGGTTTGGTTAAACAGGGAGTTTATCAATTTCTGTACATAAATAAACAATATTTTCAAAACCCTAAAAATTTGAAAAATTAAAAACCAAAATTATGATTTTAGTTTGTTAAAATTTGAAAAACCAAAAATATGTTTGTTTTTAATTTTGTTTGAATAAATGTTGATTGAATACGCCGAAACCCTCACGGCTGAACTTTGACAACTCGAGTTTCCAAGATTCCAACTTCGCATTTATTGCACGTTAATAGTTTAGGTGGTTTGTTTACACGACTTGTTTGTTTCACGACGATACGCGTTTTTTTTATACGCTACATCGTATTGTGATTGATATGATTTATATTGGTGTGCATCATAGTGTGTCCTTATATAAGTTGATGTGTAAATAACATGCTTGTATTGCTGATGTGTTTGTGTGTTATGAACAACACAAAAATGGAATCATGAAATCCCACTTAGCCGAAAACACAAGAGTGTTATCGTCCAAGCATTGGCCAGCAAAAACAAATGGGCTTTAGGCCCAGTACGATCGGTTATATGTTTTTGATTTCCAACATTTACGTAAGACTATCATTCGCTAAACCCTAATCACCTCTCACTCTATCTCGCTCTCCTTCGAAACCTAACGGCAGCCGTGAGCAATTGAGCCGGATACGTCGATCGATTTAGCATCTCTCCTGCTTAGGTTAGTAATCGACTAATTATGATCATTTGATTGAAATCACGCGACTATTTGTTGGCTTCATGAATTTACTGTTAGCACGTAACGATTGTGATCATGCGGCTTGAATGAAATTTTATGATAGGGATCTTTATGATCTGATGTTATAATCAATTGTGTTGTGCCTGTCGATGACTAATCTGATGATGTAATGATAATTGTAAGACTGAATAATGGTTGAAAAATAACTAGATCTTCGTGTACGGTATGTTATGTTGAGATTGATATGGATGGATATGTGATTTTACTTTGATTTTGGTCCAATAGTAAAAGGACTAGGAGAATGGATGTCGGCCATTATATGTAAAACTTATTTGACCATTTGTGATGTGATACATGTGCAGTCAATTAAATATAATCACGTGATCGGCTAGGTTCATTTCTTTTGCATGTGAATTGTCAGGGGAGATGAGATTGTGTGCTACTAGATAAGCATCATTCTATGTTGTTGGCTATGATTGATGAATAACTCGATTTTCGTGTATTGTATGTATATCCTTGAATGTTAAGTGTTGTGATGATTCTGGTGGTATGATGATCGAATGATGATGTTATGATGAAACCGATGTAACAGTTAGACATCCTTAGGGTCTTAGTTTATGTAACTGTTAGTGTTGTTGATGATGAGGTCTCAGGCGAAAACACCCCAACCTGACGAAAACAGTGTTTCCATCAAAACCCTCGACGAAATCACTTTGGGATTTCGGCACCCTAGTGATTTCGCCAATAGGTGTTTTCGGCCAAATAAGTGTTTTCGGCTATGGATCTGTAACTTGAATGTTAAGTCTATCACTTGCTAACTCTGTTAGTTGCTATCTGTTAGTCCGTTAACTCTACTAGTTTGTAAACTCTGTTAGATGGTTAACTCTGTTAAAGATATAAATGATGATTAGTTTATTAACCCTGTTAATTAAGTAACTTTGTTAAGTAAGTAACCATGTTGGTTTATTTACTCAGTTCGTTAATTCTGTTGATATATAAACTCTGTTAAGTCTATTACTTCTGTTGAGTCTGTTAGTGGATAACCTTGTCAGAATGGACTGAGAAAGCTATGATGTGAAAGATGAATTTGCATGAATTGGATTAGTTGTTTACATGATAAAGGATGCTAACTGTTAGGCACACTCTGTGATATTACTGTGATGTTAGTTATATGTGAAACTTTACGAACATGTACTGACTGAACATACGTGCATAAATATAGGACTTGACTGATAAATTGTGAGCACTTAACTTAGCATACCGAGCAAACCAAGGTGAGTTCACACTCTTTACCAAAGCATGGGATTCCCGGGGATTGGGAATGGGTTGAATGATGGGATTGAACAATTTCTCGTACTTACACGGTTACTAGACTATCTACCATGGTCCTCGGGTAAAGCAGGACACTTACGTAAAACCTACGTAAACAAGAACAGGCTACTGTCTTCCGGAGTCAGGAAGGACACTTACGTAAAACCTACGTAAACAAGAACATGCTACTCTCTTCCGGAGTCAGGAAGGACACTTACGTAAAACCTACGTAAACTCACACATGCTACTGTCTTCCGGAGTCAGGAAGGACACTTACGTAAAACCTACGAAAACCCCACGCGTACCACTGTCCTCGGGTAAAGAAGGACACTTACGTAAAACCTACGTAAAGCTTGTACGTACTACTGTTCTCGGGTTAAGAAGAACACTTATGGTTACAAATAGTCTAGTGTATATGCAAACATGGGAAGCCCCCACTAATGGAACATACTATCGGCCTAGTAGAGCCACATATTACGAAACAAACTTACTATTACGAACTTACTTACTGTGAACTCGCTCAACTAGTTGTTGACTCTCTGTTACATGCCTTGCAGGTCGTTAGGTATACATGGAGCTTGCTTTGGGAGGCGCGGTCGTTGTGGACAAGGATCGTGAATGCTTAATTAAACATTATGACATTACATACTTTATTTATGTTGGGCTTTTACTCATATGCTTCCGCTAAACGTTGAATTTATACTTATGTTTTGAACACCTTTCATATGGATTGGTTTGGTTAAATTACATTACTTATATGTTCAATATGATTGGTGGCTTGATCCTGGTCAGTCACGCCTCCAAGCGGTGGTACTCCGCGTGTGGATTTTGGGGGTGTGACAGATTGGTATCAGAGCCACTGGTTATAGAGAACTCGGTTTTAATAAGGGGAAAACGTTTTTATTAAAACCAGACTATAACCTGTACAGTGCTCAACGATCCACAACGACGCCTCGCTCCACGTGCAAGACTCAACATTCTAGGTAATATGGTATATGTTTTATTGCCTACATACTAGATTACATAGAACTTTGCTCATGGTATGCTTAGATAAACGTAACAACTGTTGTTTGAAAACACGTGTATGCTTACTCCCTTCTATCATCGCACTTTCGAGATCCTCTCTCACTCATGTTCTCTTTGATATCAAGATCATGAGTGGACGCGTTAACCTAACTCAAGCCCAGTTGGCGGCTTTGATCACTGAACAAGTTACTGCAGCACTCGTAGCTGCCCAGGCCGAAGGTATAGCCTGCCATCACAACTTACTCTAGGATCCTTAGATCCTGCTTTCGCAAACCAACACTCGTGCTTAAGTATGTTTACTCTTACGCACATGACTGGTCAACACGCTCAGCCACCTGTGTGCACATTCAAAACTTTTATGGACTGTCGATCTACTACTTTCAGCGGCAATGAAGGAGCTGTTGGACTCCTCCACTGGTTCGAGAAGCTCGAATTGATCTTTGAAATGTGTGAATGCCCCGAGGCTCGTAGGGAGCAATATGCCACTGGTACTCTCGAAGGCACTGCGCTAACTTGGTGGAACGCGCAAGTTCAGATGCTGGGGCTGGCAGCTGCTAATGCCACCCCATGAAGTGATGCTAAGGAACAGAATCAAACGTGAATACTGTAGTCATGGTGACATCCACTAGTTGGAAGTGGAGTTCTTTAACCTGAAGATGACGGGGTCAGAGATAGAAGCGTACACGAAACGATCCAACGAACTGGCAGTGTTATGCCCAACTATGGTGGATCCTCCTATCAATCGCATTGAGCTGTACCTCAAAGGCTTAGTACCAGAGATTCCAAAGTCATGTGACTTCTGCTAACCTTGCTACTATTCAAGATGTTACTCGTCTTCCTCATCGTCTCACAGATCAGGCAGTGGAACAGAACAGGCTGCCTAAGCGTATCGGTGCTACTACCACTACTACTACTTCTGCTACTCCCAGTGACAACAAAGGAAAGTGGGATGGAACCTCTAGCAAGGGTTCGACTACGGTTCAGTCCCAGGCAGCAGCGAAAGATCGACGACTACCAGAGTCCTGGTCAGCAATCTTCTGGTGGTCAAGGGCAGGGTGGATATCGAGAGAATCACCCAAAGTGCAATAGATGCAACAGACACCACAGTGGTCACATAGTCAAGGGTTGTAACCTCATCTAAGCCGGTCAGACATTCTCCATCAATCTCATTCCCATAACTCTGGGTAGTTTTGACATCGTCATTAGTATGGATTGGTTATCCCAACAACAAGCAGATATCCTATGCAAGGAGAAGATCATTCGTATTCCCCGTTCTGGCAAAGAACCTCTTGAAGTTCAAGGCGACAAGAGTGGTGTTGTGAGTGGCATCATCTCCTTCTTGAAGGCACAGAAGTGATTGCGAAAGGGCCACACAACTATATTAGCACTCGTTACAGATACATCGACGAAAGAGAAGAAGAGGATATTCCAGTTGTACGCGACTTTCCTCAAGTGTTTCCTGAAGAGTTACCTGGGCTACCGCCTCATCGCCAGGTCGAATTTCAGATCGAGCTAGCTCCAGGAGCAGCACCCATAGCTCGAGCACCTTATCGCTTAGCTCCAACTGAACTGGAAGAACTATCTAAGCACTTGCAAGAACTTTTAGAAAAGGGTTTCATACGTCCTAGCTCTTCACCCTGGGGAGCTCCAGTATTATTTGTGAAGAAGAAAGACGGTACCTTCCGCATGTGCATAGATTACCGCGAACTGAACAAGGTGACCGTGAAGAATCGTTATCCTCTTCCACATATCGACAACTTATTCGACTAGTTGCAAGGGTCGAGCTATTACTCAAAGATTGCCCTGAGGTCAGGCTATCATCAACTGAGAGTCCGGGATGAGGACGTCTCCAAAACAGCATTCAGAACACGCTACGGCCATTACGAGTTTATGGTCATGCCATTCGGATTAACGAACGCGCCTGCAGTTTTCATGGATCTTATGAACAGGGTGTGCAAACCTTATCTTGACAAGTTCGTCATTTTTTTCATCGACGACATCCTGATCTATTCGAAGATTCAGGAGGAACACGAGCAGCATTTACGACTTATTTTGGAACTCCTTCAAACGGAACAGCTGTACGCCAAGTTTTCAAAATGCGACTTCTGGCTTCGTGAAGTCCACTTCCTAGGCCACGTGGTAAACAAGGATGGGATTCAAGTTGATCCATCTAAGGTAGATTCGATCAAGAACTGGCCTGCACCTCGCACACCAACCAAAATACGCCAATTCTTGGGTTTGGCGGGTTATTATAGAAGGTTCATCAAAGACTTCTCAAAGATTGCACAACCGCTTACACTACTGACACAGAAAGGTGTTGCTTACCGTTGGGGTAATACACAGGAAACAGCGTTTCAGCACT
The DNA here is from genome assembly GCA_030545235.1 of Helianthus tuberosus. NCBI lineage: Eukaryota > Viridiplantae > Streptophyta > Magnoliopsida > Asterales > Asteraceae > Helianthus > Helianthus tuberosus. Next base: position 187,138,375 of record CM060424.1, read on the forward strand.
TAAAGGATAGACTTTGTAGCGTACCTATCCTCTCATTGCCTGAAGGCACGGACAATTTTGTAGTCTACTGCGACGCATCCATCCCAGGGTCTTGGATGTGTGTTGATGCAACGGGATAAAGTCATTGCTTATGCTTCGCGCCGACTTAAGATTCACGAACGGAATTACACTACACATGATTTAGAGCTGGGAGCTGTTGTTTTTGCGCTCAAGATATGGCGACATTACCTGTACGGTACCAAGTGCACCATCTACACCGATCACAGGAGTCTCGAGCATATCTTTAAACAGAAAGAATTAAACATGAGTCAGCGTCGATGGGTCGAGCTACTGAACGATTACGATTGTGCTTTAAAGTACCATCCGGGCAAAGCCAATGTGGTGGCCGACGCCCTTAGTTGAAAGGATACTACACCAAGGCATGTACGAGCATTGTAACTCACTATTCAGTCTAGTCTTCCTTCTCAGATACGAGATGCTCAGGTAGAAGCATTGAAACCAGAAAACGTCAGGGCTGAAGCCCTACGCGGCTCAAGGGAACGATTAGAACAAAAAGAAGACGGTGCTTACTACGTAACAGGACGCATTTGGGTCCCACTTTATGGCAACCTACGAGAGCTTGTGATGGATGAGGCACACAAGTCTCGCTACTCGGTACATCCTGGTTCGGATAAGATGTACCACGATATCAAAACTACGTATTGGTGGCCTAGCATGAAAGCCCACATAGCAACTTACGTTAGCAAGTGTTTGACTTGTGCGAGAGTCAAAGCGGAATATCAGAAACCTTCAGGCCCACTCCAACAACCTGAGATACCACAATGGAAATGGGAACAAATTTCCATGGATTTTGTTACTGGCCTGCCTAGATCTCAACGTGGGAATGATACTATTTGGGTGATCGTGGATCGACTCACTAAGTCTGCATACTTCCTGGCTATTAAGGAAATAGACAAGTTCTCTACCTTAGCAGACATCTACTTAAAAGAAGTGGTTTCAAGGCACGGGGTGCCAACCTCTATTATCTCTGATCGTGACGCACGTTTTACTTCAGAACTGTGGCAAGCAATGCACAAATCTTCTGGCTCTCATTTAGACATGAGCACAGCTTATCACCCTCAGACGGATGGGCAGTCTGAGCGCACTATTCAAACCTTAGAAGACATGCTTCGTGCATGTGTAATCGATTTCGGCAACGGCTGGGAAAAACATCTCCCGTTATTGGAGTTCTCGTACAACAACAGCTACCACACCAGCAATAAAGCTGCTCCATTTGAGGCATTGTACGGACGTAAATGCCGGTCACCTCTTTGTTGGGCAGAGGTGGGTGATAGTCAAATCACAGGTCCAGAACTGGTAGTTGATACTACTGAAAAGATTGCTCAGATACGGCAACGCATGGCGGCAGCTCGTGACCGTCAGAAAGCATACGCCGATAAAGACAGGAAATTACTCGAATTCCAGGTTGGGGATCGAGTGCTACTTAAAGTTTCGCCCTGGAAGGGTGTTGTTCGTTTTGGCAAAAGGGGCAAACTCAATCCACGATACGTTGGACCATTCGAAATCATTGAGAAAATAGGCAAAGTGGCCTACAGACTAAACTTACCAGCTGAACTCAGTGCAGTTCACAACGTCTTCCACGTGTCGAATCTGAAGAAGTGTCTGTCAGACGAGACTCTCATAGTTCATTTGAAGGAGCTCACTATTGACGAACAGTTGCGATTCGTCGAGGAACCAGTTGAAATCACGGACCGGGATGTTAAGGTCCTCAAGCACACCAGAATACCTCTTGTTCGAGTTCGTTGGAACTCCCGTCGTGGCCCAGAGTTTACCTGGGAACGAGAAGACCAAATGAAACTCAAGTATCCCCAGTTGTTCGTAAACAATGCAACTACTACTGAGGCCGAAGCTACTACAGAATTTCGGGACGAAATTCCAAATCAACGGGGGGATGATGTGACACCCCAGGAAAAAAAAAACCAGTAAACGATACAACTTAACTAGCTTCCTCAGTAACCGCATGCTAAATTTCGGGACGAAATTTCTTTCAAGTTGGGGATAATGTGACAACTCGAGTTTCCAAGATTCCAACTTCGCATTTATTGCACGTTAATAGTTTAGGTGGTTTGTTTACACGACTTGTTTGTTTCACGACGATACGCGTTTTTTTTATACGCTACATCGTATTGTGATTGATATGATTTATATTGGTGTGCATCATAGTGTGTCCTTATATAAGTTGATGTGTAAATAACATGCTTGTATTGTTGATGTGTTTGTGTGTTATGAACAACACAAAAATGGAATCATGAAATCCCACTTAGCCGAAAACACAAGAGTGTTATCGTCCAAGCATTGGCCAGCAAAAACAAATGGGCTTTAGGCCCAGTATGATCGGTTATATGTTTTTGATTTCCAACATTTACGTAAGACTATCATTCGCTAAACCCTAATCACCTCTCACTCTATCTCGCTCTCCTTCGAAACCTAACGGCAGCCGTGAGCAATTGAGCCGGATACGTCGATCGATTTAGCATCTCTCCTGCTTAGGTTAGTAATCGACTAATTATGATCATTTGATTGAAATCACGCGACTATTTGTTGGATTCATGAATTTACTGTTAGCACGTAACGATTGTGATCATGCGGCTTGAATGAAATTTTATGATAGGGATCTTTATGATCTGATGTTATAATCAATTGTGTTGTGCCTGTCGATGACTAATCTGATGATGTAATGATAATTGTAAGACTGAATAATGGTTGAAAAATAACTAGATCTTCGTGTACGGTATGTTATGTTGAGATTGATATGGATGGATATGTGATTTTACTTTGATTTTGGTCCAATAGTAAAAGGACTAGGAGAATGGATGTCGGCCATTATATGTAAAACTTATTTGACCATTTGTGATGTGATACATGTGCAGTCAATTAAATATAATCACGTGATCGGCTAGGTTCATTTCTTTTGCATGTGAATTGTCAGGGGAGATGAGATTGTGTGCTACTAGATAAGCATCATTCTATGTTGTTGGCTATGATTGATGAATAACTCGATTTTCGTGTATTGTATGTATATCCTTGAATGTTAAGTGTTGTGATGATTCTGGTGGTATGATGATCGAATGATGATGTTATGATGAAACCGATGTAACAGTTAGACATCCTTAGGGTCTTAGTTTATGTAACTGTTAGTGTTGTTGATGATGAGGTCTCAGGCGAAAACACCCCAACCTGACGAAAACAGTGTTTCCATCAAAACCCTCGACGAAATCACTTTGGGATTTCGGCACCCTAGTGATTTTGCCAATAGGTGTTTTCGGCCAAATAAGTGTTTTCGGCTATGGATCTGTAACTTGAATGTTAAGTCTATCACTTGCTAACTCTGTTAGTTGCTATCTGTTAGTCCGTTAACTCTACTTGTTTGTAAACTCTGTTAGATGGTTAACTCTGTTAAAGATATAAATGATGATTAGTTTACTAACCCTGTTAATTAAGTAACTTTGTTAAGTAAGTAACCATGTTGGTTTATTTACTCAGTTCATTAATTCTGTTGATATATAAACTCTGTTAAGTCTATTACTTCTGTTGAGTCTGTTAGTGGATAACCTTGTCAGAATGGACTGAGAAAGCTATGATGTGAAAGATGAATTTGCATGAATTGGATTAGTTGTTTACATGATAAAGGATGCTAACTGTTAGGCACACTCTGTGATATTACTGTGATGTTAGTTATATGTGAAACTTTACGAACATGTACTGACTGAACATACGTGCATAAATATAGGACTTGACTGATAAATTGTGAGCACTTAACTTAGCATACCGAGCAAACCAAGGTGAGTTCACACTCTTTACCAAGGCATGGGATTCCCGGGGATTGGGAATGGGTTGAATGATGGGATTGAACAATTTCTCGTACTTACACGGTTACTAGACTATCTACCATGGTCCTCGGGTAAAGCAGGACACCTACGTAAAACCTACGTAAACAAGAACAGGCTACTGTCTTCCGGAGTCAGGAAGGACACTTACGTAAAACCTACGTAAACAAGAACATGCTACTGTCTTCCGGAGTCAGGAAGGACACTTACGTAAAACCTACGTAAACTCACACATGCTACTGTCTTCCGGAGTCAGGAAGGACACTTACGTAAAACCTACGTAAACCCCACGCGTACCACTGTCCTTGGGTAAAGAAGGACACTTACGTAAAACCTACGTAAAGCTTGTACGTACTACTGTTCTCGGGTTAAGAAGAACACTTATGGTTACAAATAGTCTAGTGTATATGCAAACATGGGAAGCCCCCACTAATGGAACATACTATCGGCCTAGTAGAGCCACATATTACGAAACAAACTTACTATTACGAACTTACTTACTGTGAACTCGCTCAACTAGTTGTTGACTCTCTGTTACATGCCTTGCAGGTCGTTAGGTATACATGGAGCTTGCATTGGGAGGCGCGGTCGTTGTGGACAAGGATCGTGAATGCTTAATTAAACATTATGACATTACATACTTTATTTATGTTGGGCTTTTACTCATATGCTTCCGCTAAACGTTGAATTTATACTTATGTTTTGAACACCTTTCATATGGATTGGTTTGGTTAAATTACATTACTTATATGTTCAATATGATTGGTGGCTTGATCCTGGTCAGTCACGCCTCCAAGCGGTGGTACTCCGCGTGTGGATTTTGGGGGTGTGACATGAACAAACATGATTAATTTCACAAGATTGAAAAATGGTTTTCAAACTGTTAAGATCAATGGGTAGTAAATCATGGGGGTAATTATTGCTTTTAGTGTAATTCAGTGCATGATTAGCAGAACATGGATGGCGAGATAAAGCTATCAGTTTCGTGTTGTCAAATTTTCTATTAAATGGTTTTGCATTTTAGGGGGAGTAATGTTGTTAGAAAATACAAAAACATTTGAAAATTTGAAAAAGTCAAAAACATGATAAAATTCAAAAATTGAGTTTTTGCGTAAAAGGAGGAAATGATAGTACATCAGTAGACAGTTACAGTATGCTAAAGAAATGGAAACTTTTTCGGGATATAAACCTAAATTCAAACACTTGCTTATTTCGTGGGGAACACTACTTGGATATATAGGTAACCCCTGAAATCTCGTTTGAAAGGTCTCATAATCTGATATACTAGGTCTTTATACTCAGTGATATCTGGGGTATTATTCCAGGACTTCTGCTGAATGGAAGTTCTGACCTAGTCCTCGAATAATACTTTCTGCAAATGCTTGAAACATAGCATCACCCTCAGCATATATGATAAGACAATAAAATTGCTTAGCAACGCTGTTGTAAAAAAGATCCTCTAAAGGGGACACACCCAAGTTGAGTCATGATCTCTCTGCTGAACGGTAGTTCTGACCTGAGCTCTCATGATTCTTCATAATTTATTAACCCCTTACAGATATCATTTGTGTTATAATTACCTGTAAGACTGAATATTGGGATCTGGATACGGGAGTATATTCAAGAGGTGGGACACATGAATGGGTTTAAGTTCTTAATACATCTAATTCGTATCCTGAATCAGTTGAAGTTTGTATGAAAATTTAAGTGGATCAGTATATCGACAATCTAAGTGAATTGTTTAATTCTTAATGTGAAAATTAAGCTCAACGGTACTTGTGACTTGTCAAAAACTGATATGATCCTCTAATGCATACTCAAACAAAAATATTGTTTGTAAATATGTTTGTACATATTACTTTACTGCTTTATATTTTCAGAAAATACAAAAAGATTGTAGGTCCGTTTTACTCGGAGGATCCGATACGTAACCTATCCTTGTTTATCACAAACACTATAACGGGTGCGGAATCCCCGTAACGGTGCAAACCAAACAAACGTAAAGTAAAGCGAGTAACACAAACAGATAATCAAAGATTCACTTGGATTAAAAGGACGAGAACATTCACAAACATATACACACAATGTTTGTCGATAAACTCTCTGGTTTCAATATGCTCTCGTAAAACTAACTGTGAAATATGCTGAGCTATTTATACTGAGCTTTGAACGAAATCACTATGAACGAAATCACTAGTGATTTCGCCATACATGTCTCACAAAATCACTAGTGATTTCGTTACTTTGATGTTGGACTTGGTCTTTGTCCAAATCATGTACAGCCCACATATTAAAAGCCCAATACAAGTCAAAGGCCCAACATAAAAAGAAACGGCCCAAGACATGCATTCTGCTAGAATCTTGGCACAATTTCAACATAGGACAAAGTTGTGACATCACCATGACATCACAATGATGATGTCATGGTGATGTGTAAACGGGAATTGCTTGCGGCGCTCCGTGCCTCGCGGGTCGAACTCTGGGGCACACGACGGAGGAATGTCGTGACGTCGGGCTTGAGCCGGACCTATCCGAGTCGACCCGAATTGAATCAAACCGAGTCGAGTTGCGTCCACATAAAGTGTACCAACAAACTCCCCCTTGGACGCTACTCGTGAAGGTTCGTCTTCCGTGTCTTTCATGTCGGAGGATCTTCAGAGTCTTCATGTGTCACAAACAGGGAGTGTATCAACACACTCCCCCTTGGATGCTGCTCGTGAATCTTTTGAACTTCAATACTTCAGATCCTTGTGGTGTTGATGAGTGATCAACTGCAACCCGATCATCTTGATCTTCTGATTGCATCGACGTCGAGTCTTCACTTTACGGCTTGTCATCTGACACGTTCTCTTCGCCTTTAGCTGATTCTGATGTCGCATCTGCACTTACAAGAAAGCTAAACAACGTAATGAGAACAACCGTTTGGAATTTAGACAAATTAAATAACGACACATATGAGATCAAATCTCAATCAAACACTGACCGACAACAGTTTGAAAGTCTAGAAAATGATCAATTTTAATCCCTTACTTTCAAAACTTGTTAACTTCGACAGTTTATGAAGGTTTAATTGTTTTTCCGGCTTAGAATCAGGATTTTGGGTATGGTAGACTCGAGTTCCAACATCGGCTAACCAAAACAAGTTTTACAAATTACACTACAACATAAATTAAAAAGCGGTTAACTACGAAAGACAATAAGATAAATAAATTTGTACAAAGAACAACCTTTTTGCGAGTTTCAAGGTAAGAGAATCATTACCAGCTTAGGGTCTTTGTCAAAACGGTTTCTGATTTCTGTTTAAAGCTTTAGATAAGTATTCTTACCACAATTATCGGTATTGTTTTCCACCTAAGCTCAACTTATCAGATGTAATCATAATTAGGAGATATGATTTACGGTAAGAATTATACTTACTTGTCGGTGTTCATCCACTCACGACACATTCCCGTATCAAGGTATGCATGAGAGTTCATCTTACCGGTGAGTATACTGCTTATCATCCGTTTGACCGTATAAAAAATGTGAGAAACTCACTTATTTGATTGAAAATAAGCCCTATGTGATAAAATCACTTATTGATGAGGAACTTGATTTTCAGATGCATGAAGGGCACAAGAGCAAGTCCGTGAACAGGTCAGTACTTTCGTACAGCAAAGAGACGAACTTGACTCCCGGAAGAAAGCTGTGATATAATATCACTTATTTGTTTGGACATGTGATTGTTGATCACTTATTGAGGTCGAATGCAATATGTACACGTATGTATAGTATCATGGAAGATCTTAGACTTCGTCTCCGTTATTTTTACGGTTTGATACAACCATGATACCCAGATGATAAGACAGCATAAAGACCGAATATCTCAGAACCTCGGCAATCTCTCAAACGAAATTTCGGTACTAAGACCATATGCCAATGAATGGTTCCCACCTGACTTGAAGTCTGTTAGGTTTATATCATCCTGCACATTTTAGTCTGATTGTGAGCCTACCGATACATCGTTAGTAAAGCTACTTATCATTTTTCAATTTTTCTTTTACTTTTGACCAAATTGACAGACCACACCAGTGTATATCATCACTTTCCCTTCTTTTCTCCAGGAAACTCATTTTTGGTTTTCTATTGTTTTTGAATTTTTTTTTTAAACTTAAAGACAGAAAGTAAACGACATCTTTTTGGATTTTTGAATTTTCCACATGTTTTTGTATTTTCTGAAATTTCTCCCCCTAAAATGCGAAAAGATAAATAAACTGAAAATCTTTTTGGATTTTTGAAGCTAAAGAAAATATTTACAAAAACGATCAGCCGACAGAAGTTTACTCTTGTTTCACCTTAACACCATTGACCAACAAAAGATAGTCAAAACGAGATTTGTCAAAAACTTTTGTAAACAGATCAGCACGCTGTTCATCAGTGTGGATTTTAACAACATCGATCAATCTTTTGTCAAAACAATCACGTATGAAGTGATACTTAATATCGATGTGCTTGGTCTTGGAGTGTTGGACAGGATTTCTAGTGATAGATAAAGCAGCATTATTATCAACAAAAATAGAGGTAGATAGGAATTCAAAACCGTAGTCGCGCATTTGTTGCTGAATCCACAGAACTTGAGAACAACAACTTGAGGCAGCAATGTATTCAGCTTCACAAGTTGATGTAGCGACACAAGTTTGCTTCTTGCACTGCCACGTGACTAAACGACTTCCTAAGAATTGACATCCAGCCGTTGTGGATTTCCCGTCTATTTTGCATCCGTCGAAATCTGAATCACTAAAAGCAACCAAGTCAAAACTATCATCCTTAGGGTACCAGAGACCGGTGTCCGGGCAACCCTTCAGATAGCGAAAAATCCTTTTGACAGCTCCAAGATGAGATGCTTTTGGGTTGGCTTGATATCTTGCAAGCAGGCACGTTGGATACATGATGTCAGGCCTCGATGCTGTGAGATACATGAGAGATCCGATCATAGCGCGATAATAAGTAGAGTTGACACTTTCACCCTTCAAGTCCGGAGTAATCCCGTGATTAGTCGGAAGTGGGGTTCCAATGGGCGTTGCATCAGACATCTGGAATCGGCTCAAGATGTCTCCAACATATTTAGTCTGATGGATGAATATCCCAGACTCAGTTTGTTGAACTTGTAGGCCCAAAAAGAAATTCATCTCTCCCATTGCGCTCATTTCGAACTTTTCCTGCATAATACGTTCAAATTGCCTGCACAAAGTATCGTTAGTAGAACCAAATATGATATCATCAACGTATACCTGTACCAACAAAAGATCTCCATCCTGTTCCTTGATGAAAAGAGTACAGTCGATAGGACCCCGGCGAAAACCGTTCTCCAGCAGATAAGTAGATAAGGTTGCATACCAAGCCCTCGGTGCTTGATGTAATCCGTAGAGAGCTTTGTTGAGCAACCAAACTCGATCGGGATGGATAGGATCTTCGAAACCTGGAGGTTGTTCGACATACACCTCTTCTTCAGCAATACCATGCAAGAATGCGCTTTTGACGTCCATCTGATAGACTTTGAATCCTTTAAAAGAAGCATAAGCTAGAAAGATCCGAATAGCCTCCAGACGTGCAACTGGTGCATAAACCTCGTTGTAATCAATGCCTTCAATTTGACGAAAGCCCTGAACAACCAATCTCACCTTGTTGCGAATGACCACTCCACGATTATCCTTTTTGCACTTGTAAACCCAACGGGTGCCAATTTTCTTATAGTTGTCGGGTTTTTCAACAAGTCTCCAAACACCCAGCTTTTGAAATTGTTGCAGTTCGTCCTGCATGGCTTCAACCCAAGAATTATCTTTTAAGGCTTCTTTCCAAGATTTCGGTTCTTCTTGTGAAACGTAACAAGCGAAGGACCAATCATTTTGAAGACCAGATTCTCTAATGGCTGAATATAGACCAGCACTTTGGTTGTTTCTCAGCTGATTACGCGTCTGTACCCCTTGTTGGACATCTCCTATGATATTTTGCTGAGGATGGGTATCGTGTATCCTCATTTCAGGATTTTCAGGAACACGAGCATTAACACCCAAATTGTTAATATTTAGATCAACAACCAACTCCACACCTGGAATATGCGTAGAAGTGGATGCATTTCCTTCAGCAGTATCAACATCCTGTATATCAGGAGTTTCAAAAGAAGTACCCTGAACAGGAGCAACTGGAGCTGAAGTGCCTTCAGTCGCATCCAGATTTTCATCATCTTCTGATGACTCATTGTACTCAGTAGCATCTTCAACTTCCTTATTTTGAACTGTGTTGTTAGTCGAATTAGAACCTTGTAGGTTAACAACAACAGGTCTAACCAAAGGCGAGTCATCAGCATTGTCACTTTCAAATAACATTCTAGCAGCTGCAGAATCTTCATCAAAGGTTGGCAGATCAAAGGAGTTGAATAGCCCATCGTAGTCGAACATCCAAGGATCACCCGGAGCCCTAACAGGACTTGTATACCTCTGAACCCTTACTTCACCCCATAGCTCAATCTTTTTGGTAGCCAGATTCCAAACTCGAAAATTTGGAGTAGCATATCCAAGGAAGAAACCCTCGATAGCTTTTGCACCAAACTTTCCATCCGGCTCAATCATAGTGCATGGACCGCCAAAAGGTTCTAGTAATGAAAGATCCGGTTTCCTTTTCTGTAGAAGTTCGAAACAAGTCTTGCCATGTCTCTTAACAGTAAGAACTTGGTTTAATGTGTAGCAAGCAGTCGACACAGCCTCTGCCCAGAACTGAACAGGAAGCTCCGACTCTACCAACATTGTTCTTGCAGTTTCGATTATCGTCCGATTCTTCCTCTCCGCGACACCGTTTTGTTGTGGAGTGTAGCGAGAACTGTATTCATGAAGAATGCCCTTAGAAGTACAGAACTCATCCATCACATGGTTTTTGAACTCAGTTCCATTGTCGCTTCTGATCCTCTTAACTTTCAACGTGTAGAGATTTTCCAACATTGTAAGAAGATCTTTGAGGATGCCAGGAGTATCACTCTTGTGTGCCATGAAAGCAACCCAAGAAAATCTAGAATAATCATCAGTAACCACTAAACAATAAGCATCCCCGAATGTTGTCTTGTGTCTCATAGGTCCAAAAAGGTCCATATGAAGACGTTCGAGAGGCATGCTAACAGTGTTGATTTTCTTCAGAGGGTGAGACTTCTTCGTTTGTTTCCCTTTCTGGCACGAAACACAGATATCTTGTAGATGAAAACTTCTAACAGGCACACCATTCACAAGATTGTTTTTCACCAAATGGTTCATTTTTCTTAAGTGAATGTGCCCCATTCTTCTGTGCCAAGATATAGACTCCTTCTCCGTGGCTTTCGAGACGAAACATGTTACTTGTTCAGAAGTCGTAATCGCTTGGCTCATATCAAGAATATAAAGATCATTAACTCTTGGAGCCGATAAGAGAATCCATTCTTCTGGAATCTTGAACCCAGGTTTCAGCACATAACAACCGGCATCATCAAAATGCACGGTGAACTTCTTGTCGCAGATTTGCGAAACACTGAGAAGATTATGATCAAGTTGACGAACATAATTAATCTTTTCGAAACATACCACACCATTGGAGATCATTCCTTCTCCGGTGATATATCCGCCTTTGTCTCCTGCGAACGCGACATAGCCTCCTCTAATATTTCTCACATCGTACAGAAGCCGTAAGTCGCCCGTCATGTGCCTGGATGCCCCACTATCAACAATCCAATGACTACTGATAGTTCCTCCTGAAACACCCTGCAAAAATTATCCAAAGATTAGTTAATGATGGGGACCCAAGCCATAGTGGTCTTGGGTCGTCCCTGAGAATCAAGAATAGTGATCTCGATCTGTTGATGATTTTCCAAACTAACAGCTCCCCCTGAACTTTCACCTTTCTTAGGTTTCCAAGTTTGTTTTTGTTTACCAGATTCAGTTTTGTAAACATATTTTGAAACTTCTGGTTTTAAAGGTGAACTTGGTTCCCTTGGAACAGATTTGACCTCAGATTTTAAGGCCTTTTCTATTTTCTTCACATTTTGATGTCGTTGTTTCGTTTCCTGTTTTTTAACAGTTCTTTTATCATGTTTTGGCGAAACGGAACGACATTGAGGGTGAATCTTTTCAGGTGGTGCTTTCTCAACAAATTTCTCTTTTGGAGTGTTTACACAATCTTTGATGATGTGCCCAAACTCCCCACATTTAAAACACGTTCTCCTCTCAACAAACTTAGGAGAAACGGATCGACGCACATATGTCAAACCTGTAGAACCTGGGGTACTTGCCTTTTCATCACACCCGTTTGAATGTTGAGTGTAATTGCTTTGACTGTTACGCTTTAAAATCTTGACTTGTTGTACAAAATTGGTGTTTGATTTGTTTGCAAAAGTCTCAATTTTATCAGTACCCTCAGATGCCACAAATTTGACATCATTGTTTTTCTTTTGATAACGAGCTCCTGATGTTTCATATTTTGACTTAGAAACATTTGGCCTTTGAGCTCGTTGAAATGGTTGTTTACCCTTAGGAGCAAAAGGTTGTTGCTTTGTTGGGGATTTTTTATTTCCAAATTGCTTTTTGATTTCAGCCTTAGGAATTGGATCACATTGAGTTACAGTAACTCCCGGAATCGACTTTCCCAAAAACTTACTTGTGTTATTTTCAAAAACGTTATCAATCGATGATGGATTGACATTTTTAATTGGAAAATCATTATCTGAATAGATTTTAGAATCACCAACCAAAGTATACAACACATTGTTATTCTTAATAGTAAACACAGGTTTCTTGTCGTCCTTGACAGGATTAATCACTTGTTTGGCAACTTGTTGCACAACAGGAATAGGAGGATCACAAAGAATATGATTCTCAATTGGAATTTCTATTCCCTTTTTCTTATCAAGTGATTCATCCTGGTCATTTGCATCTGTTTCATCATCAGATGAATCATAATCCTCAATAGATGGAGGACTTTGATTCACTGATGTTGAAGTTTTTGTTTCATCAGATGAAGTTCCCGAGGAGCTGTCTGGTTTGAACCCTAATCCAGTAGTAAGTTCCTCATAATTAAGAGGCACACTGGGTTCAAAACGAGGCATATCCTCTTCATCAGGTGGTGGAGCATAATTGTGTCTCAAAGGGGGCGGACATTTCTTATACCCAACACCACTCTTGTTTTTCTTCAGTTGTTGAATGTCAATAATGTGATCGAGCACAAATCGGGAGGTAGAATAACTCTCCAACTTGAGCTTGATCGCATCGTGCTCGCATTTTGCAATGGCTAATTCCTTTTTGGTTTCCTCAATGATATTTATGTAATTGTTAATACTAATTTGTTTATGATAAACAACTTTGGTAACTTCGGAAACACTTTTCTTTAAATTTTCAATTAAAGATTTAAAGTCCTTTTCGTTTCTTGTTAAAGCCATATTTGCTTCTTTGCACTTTGACATATCAACAACCAAACTTTGATTGTGACCATGAATTTTGTCACATTCAAGTTTCACTCTTTCACATTCCTGTTTCATATAATCACAATCACTGCATATTCTAGGAGTTTCAGATGTTACCTGACTTGAAGAGGCTGAAACATTTGCCATAAAGGCAGTTTGAAAAGAAAAAGATCCGTCTTCAGAGAAGAACTTCTCCATTTCCTTAGATGCTATCCCAGCCTTCTTAATAAGAACAGATTTCTGAGACTTCAACTCCTCTGCTTCATTCAACAAATCATCAATAGAACTCGCTTCTTCTTTCACATCACCCGAAATAGAACTTTCTTCATCCGAACTCCCTGTATAACCCGAACTGTCGTCACTTTCAGAAAATTCTTCCCTATGAACGTGCTTGATGTGATTGATGATCTTTGCATAACACGCGGTTCCTCCTGATTCATTATCACCTTCCCCTAATTGTAAAGACCAATTACAACCTTCATCTGTTTGAACAGTCAATGCACGAGTGTTGTTAGATGGTCCAGACTGGTTCTGGTTGGTGGTATTGTTCACAGCTACTATCCGTTTTCCACGATTGTCTTGAGTGCCTTGATTGGCATTTGAAGTACTTGTCTGATTTCTGAAAGGGTTCTGATTGCCTTGCTTGGGTGGTCGGGTGCACTCACATTTGAAGTGACCCTTTTCGCCACAATTAAAATATGTAACCGCTTCTTTATCAAACCCGTACTTCGTATCCTGCTTACTTTCCAAAGAACTTCTTCCTGTTCGACTCATGAAATCCCTTGCCCTTCTAACTGCACTTGCAAACGCCCACTTTATATCCATCAACTCCATTTCATCACGGTCGATTTGTTGATAATCTTCGTTGGTCATACTGATGTTCCCAATTTGACCTGCTACCAAACCGCAGTATGCACTGACCATTGTATTAATGAGTTCCATGTGCTCCTTTGCTACTTCAATGCTAACTTTTGAGAGGTTCGAAGTATCAACTTTGACAGTGTTCGGGTTTTGGGGTGGAGGATTGTTGGTATAATGTGCTTGTTGTGGTGGTGGTTGGGCTTGAGATTGGGGTATTGATTGTGAAAGATAAGCACCTAAATCAAACTGTGGTTGAGTACTTTGAGTGAACTGTGGAAACGGAGAAGAGTTTGTGTTGGACACAAACGCCGTTTGAAGCTTCGGTTGCTAAACAGAACTAGAACTAGCTGAAGTAGTAAAACCAGGTAAATATATTTCTGTGTTTTGAGGAGCTCCAATCCTTTTAGCTTTCCGAGTTTCCTCTTCGTTCTTTTGCTCCAACGTCTGAACGAATCCATAGATAGTGACATTTTCCCCATCCAGAGCACCCGTATGCTTTAGAAGTTCAATGAATGGACTCCACTTAGGAGGTAAAGCATCAGCTAAACGTGCAATCATTTCCACATGAGTTGTAACAACCTTATAAGAACTCATTTCACTTATCAAATGATAGAAACGAGAAGTCATATCATTTAGGGTTTCATTTTCCAAAGATTGAAATGATTCAAATTCTTTCTTCAAAAGATCATGGCGTATTTTTCTAGAAGCTGCATTTCCTTCTCCTCTTGTTTCCAATGCATCCCATAAAGCTTTCGTGTTCTTACTATAAGAGAATTGATGATAGATGTCTTTATGAAGAGCTTGTGTTAGTAAAGCAAATGCCTTCTTCTCTAAATCATAGGCTTTCTTGTCTTCTTCAAGCATATGAGAAATACCAGCGGCAGTTGATGCTGCTGCTTCGAGTTCCGGGTTACATGCAGTAATGAAACACGTCCAAAGTTCAACGTTTTGCCCTAGAATGTATGTGTGAAAACGACCCTTCCAAGATGGATAGTCGTTCATGTGATTTAGCTTTGGCGGGCGATTGTTGCTTCCCGTCTCACTCTCACTGAGCAATAGATTTTGAATGTTTTGATTTTGATTAGAAACCATTGCCCATTGACCTGCATTTATTGATTGTTGTTGTTGAGGCAATGAATTCATTAACAATTCGGCCAACGAAGGCTGATTTTGACTTGGTCTTGAGTCCGAACTCCAATCCCACAGACCTTTGTTACTCATATTTGGTATATGTATGATAACACCTGGTCAAACAATTTAAAACACAAAGTTAGAACAGTTTTGCAAGCTCTTTGTATAAAATTTACAACAGTTCAGGATGTTTGACGAAATCAGAATGTGTTTTCCTTGAGCTGATGTTTGATGAAAACCAACAGGTGATTTCGACCAGATGTCAAAGCTTGTTGGTGTTTTCGTCCAGAGAAAACAAAGGTGACAAGGATTGGCCCAGACAAAGAATTGGCCCAGGGATGTGATTTCGGCTGGAGACAAGAGCACAAGGTGATTTCGTGGGTAAAGGAAATAGGTGAGTGATTTCGCTGGTTTTGATAAAGAAGTGTTTTCGTCAAGATACAAGTGGATACAAGTGATTTCGTTGAAATGTGAATTCGGCCCAAATAAGGTGATTTTCGGCCCAGATAAGATGGTAGGCCCAGAACTGATGAAAGGCCCAATGTGATTTCGTTGAACCTAAGGGATTTCGGCTGGGATGATATTTTTGACCAAAGTGAGATTTCGTTGACTATTATAACCAGACAACAAGATATTTTAGAAACCTTATCCTGACACAAAGCCACAAATACTAGAATTTTGCATAAACTTTCTATGAAAACCAAACTCTAAACATGCACACATGTAATTTTAACAAGGTTTTCAATAAAACTTTAGCAAAGAAGCAAATAATAACAGATTGTTAAGAAGACTTTTCCAGAAAGATATGAATGTCAAGAACAGTTTTCGGAAAATCAACAACAACACTCGATATAAACCTAACAATGTTTGGTTTAAACAAGGATACGAGCCAAAGCTCTGATACCACTTGTAGGTCCGTTTTACTCGGAGGATCCGATACGTAACCTATCCTTGTTTATCACAAACACTATAACTGGTGCGGAATCCCCGTAACGGTGCAAACCAAACAAACGTAAAGTAAAGCGAGTAACACAAACAGATAATCAAAGATTCACTTGGATTAAAAGGACAAGAACATTCACAAACATATACACACAATGTTTGTCGATAAACTCTCTGGTTTCAATATGCTCTCGTAAAACTAACTGTGAAATATGCTGAGCTATTTATACTGAGCTTTGAACGAAATCACTATGAACGAAATCACTAGTGATTTCGCCATACATGTCTCACGAAATCACTAGTGATTTCGTTACTTTGATGTTGGACTTGGTCTTCGTCCAAATCATGTACAGCCCACATATTAAAAGCCCAATACAAGTCAAAGGCCCAACATAAAAAGAAACGGCCCAAGACATGCATTCTGCTAGAATCTTGGCACAATTTCAACATAGGACAAAGTTGTGACATCACCATGACATCACAATGATGATGTCATGGTGATGTGTAAACGGGAATTGCTTGCGGCGCTCCGTGCCTCGCGGGTCGAACTCTGGGGCACACGACGGAGGAATGTCGTGACGTCGGGCTTGAGCCGGACCTATCCGAGTCGACCCGAATCGAATCGAACCGAGTCGAGTCGCGTCCACATAAAGTGTACCAACAAAGATTTTGATTTCTGTTTTATTTTCGACAACTGATATTTGAGATGCTGAGTTTCAAAATCTAAGTAAGCTGATTGTGTTTCTGAGAATAAAACAAGTTCATTAATTTGAAACTTGAAGTTTTAAAATTAAAAATTCAAAAACAGTTTGTGAAATCTCCAAGGTCATTAATTTGGACTTGGATGATTAACTGTGGGGGATTTGGATGCTTATATTGTTATAGAGCTAGTTTCCGATACGATTCGATGAAACTGCCAAATTTATGAGAAGTGATTTTGAGGAGATTGAATTGTTAGATTACAATATCTGAAAGTTTAAAATGTTGTTACTTATAGTTGTATGAGTAATTGCAGGAAAAGTCCAGACTACGATCCCGAGAGCAGAGTCTAAGGGGGAGTCTGAAGACAAGCTGAAAGTTAGGAGGAGCTTGTAGCTGGAAAGCTAGGTGTCGATCCCTAAAAGCACGGAAGCTTGACGAAAGGGGGAGCCTGTTGATGATGAAGCTGTTGATGATAGAGCCAGTGATGAGATCCTGGTGTAAGAGTCAAAGTGTGAATCTGATCAAGAGAGTGATGGATGCTTACAATGTTACAATCTGAATAAGAAGGCAAAATGACCAAGACTGAAGACTCAGAGCTGAAAACTTCGTCAACATCCAAGGGGGAGTCTGTTGGTGCATGGAATGTCTGTTGACTACGTTTGTATCAAGTCATAGGTCAAGATTGGAATTTGGAAGTCAAATAGGGTTTAATATGTTAGTTTCACTTATATGTACATTGTTTAGAAGTAGGTTTCGCTTATAGGGTCTTAAGGTTTCGCTCATGTGGTTTACCAGGTGGTTTCGCTTTTAAGGTCACATGTGGTTTCGCTTATATGGACTGTCCATATAAGCGAAATCAGACACCCTATATATATCTCACACATGTGATCTCATATGTACGTTGGAGCGGAACCTTGTCATGCTTGTGGTGTCAAAACTCTGTCAAAATCAACTCAGAAAGCATAAATAAAGAAGGATTTAAAGAGAAAAGCTGTTGTTACTTTACGTGTATTGATTCCGCCTTTAGACGTGAAGATGAACGTTCTCAACTGACTATTTAGGGTCGGAACACGGTCCAACAGTTCTGCTGTCTTGCAGAATAAATTGCCAACAAAGATTGCTGATCCAGGGAGTTTTACCATTCCCTGTTTGATAGGAAGTCATACTGTGAGCAATGCACTTGCCGACTTAGGAGCCAGTATAAATCTTATGCCCTATTCAATATTTGCAAAGCTTAACTTGGGAGAACCATCTCCTATACGAATGAGTATTCAGCTTGCAGATCGATCGATAAAATACCCAAGGGGCATTGTAGAGAATATGCTAGTAAAAGTCGACAAGTTTGTTTTCCCGGTTGACTTTGTTATTCTCGACATGGACGAGGACTCCGAAATTCCGTTAATTTTAGGACGTCCATTCCTTGCTACTGCACGTGCAATCGTTGACGTATACGATGGCAAGTTGACTCTTCGTGTCGATGAAGATGAAGTCACATTTGATATTCAACGATCAATGAGGCACACCTAACAACATGACGATACTGCTTACTTTATTGATACTCTCATGACACATATGGGAAGTCTCCTTAGTGAGGTATGTGGGAGTAAAACTTCTGATACTTCTGAAGATTCAGAAGATACACCATCATCCGATAGTGAACCTTCCTCTGAATCTAAGGATTGTGAAGTGTTTGAAGTTATCGATAAAGGTAACCGTAACCTAAAAGAAAAACCGTCAGTTGAGGTACCGCCAACTTTGGAGCTAAAAGAACTACCGTCTCACCTAGAATATGCATTCTTAGGTGAAGGATCACAATTACCCGTCATCATCGCGACAAATTTGACGGAGGATGAGAAGAAAGAATTGACGAGTGTTCTTAAAAAGCATAAGAACGCTATTGCGTGGAAACTCATGGATATCAAAGGAATAAGCCCGTCTTTCTACACGCATAAAATTCTGATGGAAGAAGAGTATAAACCGGTGGTTCAACCACAAAGAAGGTTAAACCCGAACATGCAAGAAGTTGTAAAGAAAGAGGTAATTAAGCTACTGGATGCAGGGCTTATTTATCCAATTTCTGATTCAGCATGGGTAAGTCCTATACAGGTAGTTCCTAAGAAAGGAGGAATGACTGTAATTGTCAATGAAAAGAACGAATTGATACCTACCAGGACCGTCACCGGTTAGAGAGTCTGCATAGACTACCGCAAGCTGAATGATGCCACTAGAAAGGATCACTTTCCTTTACCATTCATCGACCAAATGTTGGAACGATTATCAGCGCAACAATATTATTGTTTCCTTGATGGCTTTTCTGGTTATTTTCAGATCTCCATTTCACCTGAGGATCAAGAAAAAACCACATTTACTTGTCCCTACGGTACTTTTGCGTATCGACGCATGCCGTTTGGATTATGTAATGCTCCAGCCACGTTTCAACGCTGTATGGTGGCTATATTTCATGAAATGATCGAGGATTCCATGGAAGTTTTCATGGATGATTTCTCTGTTTTCGGAAGTTCTTTCAATATTTGCTTGCGAAATCTAGATCGAGTGCTGACTCGTTGTGAAGAAACGAACCTTATGCTAAATTGGGAGAAATGCCACTTTATGGTTCGTGAAGGAATAGTTTTGGGACACAAGATCTCACAAGCGGGGCTTGAGGTTGACCAAGCCAAGATTGAAACCATTTCCAAGCTTCCGCCGCCTACTTCAGTGAAAGCAATCAGAAGTTTCTTAGGACATGCGGGATATTATCGTAGATTCATTCGTGATTTCTCTAAAATCGCCCGTCCTATGACTCAACTTTTAGAAAAAGATAGGCCATTTGTGTTTTCTGGCGAATGTCTAAAAGCTTTTGAGTTACTAAAGGAGAGATTAGTTCAAGCACCTATTCTAATTTCTCCAGATTGGAGCCTTCTATTTGAGATCATGTGCGACGCAAGTGACTTTGCAGTCGGTGCCGTGTTAGGGCAGCATAAAGAAAAGCATTTCCATCCTATATATTACGCAAGCAAAACCCTAAACGATGCACAAGAAAACTACACAACAACTGAGAAAGAGTTACTTGCCGTTGTGTTCGCATGTGATAAGTTCCGCTCTTATCTTGTGCTTTCAAAAACGATTATCTTTACTGATCATGCAGCTATTCGGTACTTGTTTGCAAAGAAAGATGCTGAACCAAGGCTGATTCGTTGGATCTTATTACTTCAAGAATTTGATCTCGAAATCAAAGATAAGAAAGGAGCTGAGAACGTTGCTGCTGACCATCTGTCTAGATTGGAGAACCCTGAGTTGGAAAGAACTCGGGAGGAAAGAATAAGGGATGAGTTTCCCCATGAGTCGTTAATGTTCATAGAAACTAAAGGTTTTCCTTGGTTCGCAGACATTGCAAACTACCTATCAACAGGAGATCTTCCAGCTAAAATGTCTTATCAACAAAAGAAGAAATTCTTTGCTGATATTAAATTCTACATTTGGGAAGATCCTTTCTTATTCAGGGTAGGTGCGGATCAAATCGTTAGGCGATGTGTAACTGCACCAGAAACCATGAATATCCTTAAACACTGTCACGAAAGACCGATAGGAGGCCATTACGGAGCAAATTATACTGCCAAACAAGTGTTTGATGCAGGTTTTTATTGGCCCACCATTTTTAAGGATACTTATGAGTATGTTCGTGGTTGTGACGCATGTCAAAGAGCCGGAAACATTTCATCCAAAAATGAAATGCCTCAAAATCCCATCCAAGCTATTGAAATCTTTGACATTTGGGGCATTGATTTCATGGGACCTTTCCCAATGTCACGAGGAAATCAGTACATCCTAGTAGCCATTGATTACGTATCAAAATGGGTGGAAGCGAAAGCCTTGGCCACCAATAGTGCTAGGGTGGTAGTGAAATTCCTTACAGAGCTGTTTGCAAGATTCGGCACACCTAAGGCGATCATCAGCGATCGAGGCACCCACTTCTGTAACTCGTTAATGGAGAAGGTATTGAAACGATATGGGGTAACCCATAGACTTTCAACTGCTTATCATCCACAAACGAGTGGACAAGTGGAGAATGCAAACAGGGGTATAAAACGTATTTTGGAGAAAACTGTCGGACAAAGTCGCATTGACTGGGCTGATAATCTGGATGATGCACTTTGGGCTTTTCGCACCGCACATAAGACTCCTATAGGGACCACACCCTTTAGGATGATTTATGGAAAAACGTGCCATCTTCCAGTTGAACTAGAACATCGAGCATATTGGGCTTTACGAAAAGTAAATCTTGATATGGATGTAGCAGGCAAGAAACGGTTTCTCCAAATACATGAGCTAGAGGAACTTCGTGACATCGCATATGAAAGGTCTTGGGCATATAAGGAAAAGACAAAGCAATTGCATGATCGCCACATTAAGAATTTGAAAGAATTCAAGTGTGGGGAGAAAGTATTGCTTTTCAATTCTCGATTGAAGATGTTTCCAGGAAAACTCAAATCCCGATGGACAGGGCCGTTTCTGGTCACACAAGTTTTTCCATATGGAACGGTAGAGTTGGAGAATGAGGATGGGCAAAAGTTCAAGGTTAATGGTCACCGTTTAAAGCATTACATAGGAAGACCAAGTCCTGAACTGGTGGAGGAGCTGGACCTCCCTTTAATAAAAACTTGAAGGTAAATTGTACGTGGTAGGACGTGTAAATATTAGGTTTGATTGTGTGTTATGTGTGAAAGTTTGCTTTTATTGCTGCTTTAATTAGTCTTTTATTTTAAATCAATTCTACGCTTGGGTTTGCTTGTTTTTGCGTATGCAGGTTTGGATTGAAACCACCCTTACTCAATCTCCATTCGGGTGATTTCGGAACTGCTTACAAATCTCAGCAACATCTCCTAAGTGTAATTTAGGTTTAAAATGCATCCGTTTGATCTTAATTTGCTTTGTTGTTTAGAATTTGCAAAACCAGGGTTACCTACGGAACTTAAGGAGAAAATCTTTCTCCTAAGCGCTGAGGTAAGGAAAGAATGGCGTCGTCAAGAACAGATACCCCTATTTTGTGGAACATCCAAGAGTGCAATGAAAAGAAGAGCAAAACGCTACGAGAGATGCATAGGATGTGGAAATTGGTCGCACACTGGAAAATGCAATCGAAGTCCAACGGAATCCCAAAGTGAGAACATACAATTAATGAGGGTGGGCGCTATTAGGCTTGATGCTGAACGGTCCATTAGAGTTGGGAGTTATGTACACTATCGGGTTAAGGAAGACATCGCACACATTTTCGAAAAAACTGGTCTTGACAAACAGACGTTACGAAAATCTCTTGGTTTTTGAAAAATTTTTAGTGGTGATTTTTTGTAAATAAAACTTATTTAAAAAAAATTATTAAAAGGATAAAGCATGCTTACGGACCTCAACATTCATAACGTTGAGGTCCGTAATGGGTTAAGTCGGTTAAAAGTTATAACAAGCTTACGGACCTCAACACTCACAACGTTGAGGTCCGTAAGAATGTCAACGAGTCAAAAAAAAATAAAAACCCCAAACAGGGGTTGTCTTCCTCATTCAAAAACCAAACACCCCTTAAATTCCCTCCGGTCGCCACCACCATTACCGCCTATCACCACCACCTGCAACCATCACCACCGCCTCACTTCGCCATCATCATCCACATTCACCATCCTCCACCGTCTCCCACTATCAAACACCAACGAAACCACCCGATTCCACCACTACCGCCGCCATCTTCATCGCCAAACACCACCATTACCGCCTATTAGCTACCACCTGCATCCACCACTCATTTCATTCACCCTGAGCAACCATTGCCACTTCTCACCACCATCAACCGCCACCCACTCCGTCGCTGACCACCGTCCTCGACCACTCGAACATACCACTCATCACTGTTCACTTAGATATCCGCAATCATTTCAGGTATGATCTCTGATTTTAATTATTCGAGTTAAAGTTGATTGTCGATATTGTTCGAGTCAGTCGAGTCGTTAATATAGGTGATATTATTGATGTTGATAAGTGTCGGGTCGTACCTTTGTCGAGTCGTATATTCGTAAATTGTAATTGTTAATATTGTTGATATTGATATATTGTTCGAATCGATCTTAGTTTAGGTTTTATTTGGATTCAAAGTCATATAGTGTCGTTTATTGTTTAGATATTAATATGGTTAATGTTGTTTGTTAGTGTCGTTTGTATTATATTGTTAATTATATAGTTTAGTCGAGTCGCGTCGTCGTCTAAATTATAAGTGTTAATTATATAATTTAGTCAAGTTGTTTAGTAAAGATTAGTCGAGTCATTTTAATTATTATCATTGCGATTGTTAATATTGTGTTTTATTATATTTAGTTCTTTAAAGTCGTTTAGTTTAAATAAAAATAAATTTCGGCTGCCTTGGATATTTGCGCATAAATTGATTGATTGAATACATATATATATGCGTTTTACTTGTAGGTTTCGCCACCTCGCCCGTTTTGAAATTAAATACGAGCGAGGATTGGTGGTTTTGTTGTAAATACGCCGGGGTGCTGTCGAAATTTCGAATTTTTTTTATTATTTTTAATTGTGTGATTATTTGCGACCGCGAATGAAATGCTATACGGTCGCAACATCCGTCCCTAACACAACAAAAACACGTTTTTTTCCGTAAAATAAAATATTGTTTGTATATATTTATTTATTAAAAATAATAATAATAATAATAATAATAATAATAATAATAATGATAATAATAATAATAAAAAAAAGAAAAAAGAAAAAAAAATTGCTCTACTTGTCCCGATCCTTTAAACGCATTTAAAACTTGAACATTTTGCAAAACGTCTGTCAAAAACAATTTAAATGTTGAATTTACAAAATCTGAAAATACATATTTCTTTAAGTTGCGGGATAGTAGGTTGTTTAAATCAAGTTTTTGTGAAAATTTTTACGAGATACTTAACATAATTTTTCTAACTATAAAGTAAATTAACTATGCAATAACAAAACCTTCAACCCTTACATTACCACATGACAGTAAGATTTGAGCCTAAAAGTGTTTAATACATAAACACTACTTTCGTTTCATGTGTGTTTACCGACTTGTCGCACTACTTTAGAACTTGTACGTTTTGATACATTTCAAAACCTTTGGTTTAATTATTGTTACAAAATCTCAAGAGGCATTAGGATCACCATTTCTTGGTAAAAATTCACCTTTCTCCTTTAGACACCACTTTGTACCTATTACCTTTTGTTGTTACCCTTTGTAAACCGGAACGTTTATTTTTGTATTATACAGATGTACAAAAAAAAAATTTGAAAAAGATGAAAAAATGAAAAAAAAAATAGAATAAAGTTATGGTCAAAAGACCAAAACATTGTATATTCTTATCATGTATTTTTCCGGTTTATCGTAAGATATCTTGTTAACCCTTACCTACCCAACTTCAGTCCTCTACATTTGTATCATTTTTTAACAATAAGGTAGAGATTTGATTGACGTACAAGCTTATAATAGTCATGCTTCACAGTCTGGTTTTGAGAGTTCACTTGAAATTATATACATATTATCCGAGAGAAGAGTGAATTCAGTGAGTGGTATTGTTTTTGCATAATTAATTACTTAAAAGTAAGAAAAGTTTGATTAAGTATTCTCGGTTTCTCGTTTCATTTTCTTGATTTATCAACCTTTTGAACGTTGTAAGTCTTGTGAAACTTCTGTGTTTAAAGATTTTGTAATTCGTATTTAAATTTGTTCGAAACGTGCGTTATTGTTTAATTTTTTAAGCTTGACATGTTGTTTAGGATTTTGCTTAGGGACAAGCAAAAGGTTAAGTGTGGGGATATTTGATGTGTTCATAATTATACACATCTTCTGTATCAAATTACCCCCTATTTCAGAGAAATTGTATGCGTTTATCCTTTGTATTTGGTACTGAATCGATTAAATTATGAATCTGTAGGAATCGATGAAATATCTGTGGATTATGCGAGAAAACAGTAAAAGATCGACGAAGGAAACAATACATAGGGAAACGTATCGAAGAAAATCAAGAATTTGACCTAGACCAACCCTTGCGCACCGCAACAATCATAGAGTAACGGTGCGTAAGAACTTTACTGAAGAAAGTTAGTTGAAAAGTCCTTGCGCACCGCAACATCCATAATGTTACGGTGCGCAAGGGTCTGTCGGCAGAGACTTTTTGGTCGCAAATGGAGCAGTTGAGGAAAGTTAGTTACAAAAGTGCTTGCGCACCGCAACAACCAGAATGTTACGGTGCGCAAGGGATTGAACAGTGGCTGATTTTTTCACCTATAAAAGGCCTTCACTTGTAACTTGAAATACACACCTCTCACACTCGAAATCTCACTTCTAAGACTGATATCAGTCATCTTTAGGCGCCTAGGAGCGATCTTGAAGTCCCTCGGAGCTCTCGGGAATCTTGGAAGCTTCCGTTTCGACTTCTAAAGCGACCCGGGTTCGGTAATCATTCGTTTTTCAAAGTTGTTACTATGTTTTCAGTAGTTGTAAACATTTGTGTAGTTGTATTATTGTATAATATGTGTGCTTAAACTTATGGGGTTATGATGAACTAGATGATTGTAATGCATATTTGAAGTAATTTCAGTTATTTGATGTGATTTACAGAACTTATTCTTGAAATTAATCTTGGTATTGCATGTTGATGTATTTTGGATTAATTATTTGTCGATAAATTCAAGAGGTTTAAACATGAAGAAATTCCCCTTAAACTTAGAATTTAATTTGATTCGTTTATCTTTTGATTATCGGGTTAAATATTGTGTTGAGAAATTGACCAAGTCTAATAATAATTCAAATCAATATACTAAAACTTGCATCCTCACCTTATGACTCGAAAGACATTAGGGTGAGCTAGGTTATTAGCTAATCATTGGTGGGTAAATTGGGTAACCGATAACTCGGGCTTGTTTATTACATCGTGGTTAAGGTTTCCTAGGATTTTAATTTTCAAAGATTTGTTCGCTTTGCGGGTTTAAAAGATCTTCTCACAACTTAGTCTCTGAGGTTCCAAAGGTTGGATTCTCGTAGGATTTGGTATCGATAGCTCGAGCCGGTTCGTTCTAGCACTTCACATTTCGTCTTAATCTTTTGTTTAATACATCTCTAAAGGGGTTTAATCAAGGGAAAAGGATATTTAACTGTTATTATTGTCAAATTAGCATTGCATGATTCTAGGGATTCAACACCCAGGTAGTCCTTTCATCATATATATTTGTTACACTTTATTTCTGATGCTTTGTTTGTTTATTTATTTCACTATGTGTTTGTTTATTTGTTTTACTTTTAGTTTCCTGTTTTCTTTTCTGTAAGTTTTCAATTTATTATTTAAAAATCAAAAATCAATTTAAATCAAACTTTAAAATTCAACTTTATATTCGATAGAGGTTCAGTATCTAAAATCTGCCCATAGTGTCCACGGATTGATATCCGGTCTTGCCATCTACACTACACTATGACCGGTGCACTTGCCGATTATGTGTGGTCTGGTTAGCAATTCCATTTTAAAAACTTGTAAGCAATCTATAAACATCCAAATTAAGCTTTTTACACACCAAGGCTTTTGAATAACACGATTCATACAACATTAAAGTCTTCAAACGAAAAGTTGTAACCGCACATCATGCGCCATAAAAGATACCCAAGAAAATCTAGAGTAGTCATCAGTAACCACCAAACAATAAGCATCCCCAAAGGTTGTCTTATGTTTCATAGGTCCAAAGAGGTCCATATGAAGACGTTCGAGAGGCATGCTAATAGTGTTGACTTTCTTAATCGGGTGAGACTTCTTTGTTTGCTTTCCTTTCTGGCACGACACACAGACGTCTTGTAGATGAAAACTTCTCACAGGCACACCATTCACAAGATTGTTTTTCACCAAATGGTTCATATTCCTCAAGTGAATGTGCCCCATTCGTCTTTGCCAAGATATAGACTCCTTTTCTGTGTCTTTCGAGACAAAACATGTCAGTTGTGCAGATTTCGTAATCGCTTGGCTCATATCAAGAATATAAAGATCATTAACCCTTGGAGCCGACAAGAGAATCCATTCTTTTGGAATTTTGAAACCAGGCTTCAGCACATAACAACCGGCATCATCAAAATGCACGGTGAATTTCTTATCGCAAATCTGCGAAACACTGAGAAGATTGTGATCAATTTGACGAACATAATTGATCTTATCGAAACACACAACACCATTGGAGATCATTCCTTCTCCAGTGATATATCCGCCTTTATCTCCAGCAAATGCGGCATAACCTCCTCTAATGTTTTTCACATCATAAAGAAGTCGTAAGTCGCCTGTCATGTGCCTAGATGCTCCACTGTCAACAATCCAATGACTATTAACAGTTCCTCCTGGAACATCCTGCACATTTCATTCAACAATTAGTTGAGGATGGGGACCCAAGCCTTAGTGGTCTTGGGTCATCCCTGAGCATCACGAAATGTGATCTAGATTTCTTGATGATTCTGAAAAATAACACCTCCCCCTGAACTTTCACCTGTTTTAGGTTTCCAAGTTTGATTTTGTTTACCAGATTGAGTCTTATGAAAAGATTTTGAAATTTCTGGTTTCAACAGTGGTTGTGATGAACTTGGTTCCTTTTTAACCGATTTGACTTCAGATTTTAAAGCCTTTTCAATTGTCTTAACGTTTTGACGTCGTTGTTTTGTTTCTTGTTCTTTAACAGTTCGTTTATCATGTTTTGGTGAAACAAAACGACGTTGTTGGTGACCTCTTCAGGAGGGGCTCTCTCAACAAATTTCTCTTTGGGAGTACTTGTACAATTTTTAATGATATGTCCAAACTCCCCACATTTATAACACGTTCTCCTTTCAACAAACTTAAGAGATTCTGATTGACGAACAGATGTCGAACCTGTAGAACCTGAGGTACTTGTTCCTTCATCACACCCATTTATGTGTTGAGTGTAATTGTTTTGACTGTTACGTTTTAAAATTTTGACTTGTTGGACAAAATCGGTATTTGATTTATTTTCAAAAGTCTCAATTTTATCAGTACCTTTTGATGCTACAAATTTGACATCACTGCTTTTCTTTCTATAACAAGTTCCTTTTGTTTCAAACTTTGATTGAGAAACTTTAGGCTTTTGAGCTCGTTGCTCTGGCTGTTTACCCTTAGAAGCAATAGGTTGTTGCTTTGTCGGTAACCTTTGATTTCCAAATTGTTTCCTAATTTCAGATTTTGGAATTGGATCACATTGAGTTACAACAACTCCCGGGATTGTCTTTCACAAAAACTTACTGGTATTATCTTAAAAAACTTTATCAATCAAAGATGGATTGACGTTTTTAATTGGAAAATCTTTATCTGAATAAAATTTAGCATCACCAACCAAAGTATACAACACATTATTACTCTTAACGGCAGACACAGATTCCTTGACATCCTTGACAGGATCTATCACTTTCTTGGCAACAGGTTGCACAACAGGAGTAGGAGGATCACAAAGAATATGATTCTCAATTGGAATTTCTACTCCTTTCATCTTATCAAGTGATTCATCCTGATCACTCACATCTGATTCATCATCAGACGAATCATAGTCCTCAATAATTGGAGCACTTTGATTCGTAGATGTTGAAGTTTCTGTTTCTTCAGATGAGGTACTCGAGGAACTGTCCGATTTGAACCCTAATCCTGTAGTAACTTCCTCATAATCGAGAGGCACACTTGGTTCAAAATGAGGCATTTCCTCTTCATCGGGCATTTTGGTATAGTTGTGTCTTAAAGGGGGCGAACACGACTTATACCCAACTCCTTTCTTGTTCCCTTTCAGCTGTTGAGCGTCTATGATGCGATCGAGCACATATCGGGAGTTAGAATAACTCTCCAATTTGAGCTTGATTGCATCATGCTCGCATTTTGCCACGGCTAGCTCTTTCTTTGTTTCATCAATGATGTTAATGTAATTATTAATACCAATTTGTTTGTTGAAAATAGTTTTTATCAATTCAGAAACACTTTTCTTTAGAGTTTCGATTACTTCTTTGAAATCCTTTTCATTTCGAGCTAAAGCCATGTTTGCCTCTTTGCATTTAGACAGCTCAATAACCAAACTTTGATTATGACTATGAACCTTTTCGGATTCCACTTTCAAATCTGCACACATATTACATACACTAGGAGTAGGAGTGTCGGATTTTTTCTGACTCGTCGAGGCTGAGACATTTGCCATAAAGGCAGTCTGATAAGAAAAAGATCCATCTTCAGAAAAGAACTTCTCCATTTCCTTCGATGCGACAGCAGCCTTCTTGATCAGAATAGATTTCTGACACCTTAAATCCTCAGCTTCCTTTAATAAATCATCAACATCAGAATTCATCTCTTCCTTCACATCAAATTCAGAATTATAACCTCCCGCATTCGAGCTTTCTTCATCCGAACTACCTCTATAACCCGAGCTGTCATCACTTTCAGAGAACTCTTCTTTGTGAACATGCTTGATGTGATTGATGATTTTTGCATAGCATGCGGTTCCTCCTCCTTCTTGATCACCATCTCTAAAATGTACTGACCAGTTACACCCTTCATCAGCTTGAACGACTAATGCTCGGTTGGTGTTTGAAGGTCCAACCTGGGTTTGATTGTTGGTGTTGTTCACAGCTACCATCCTTCTTTCACGGTTCTCTTGATTTGTGTTGGAAGTACTTGTCTGATTACGGAAGGGATTTTGATTGCCTTGTTTGCTCGGTCGAGTGCACTCACGTTTGAAGTAACCATTTTCGCCGCAGTTGAAACACGTAACCGCATCCTTATCGAAACCGTACTTCGTATCCTTTTTGCCTTCCAAGGTAGTTCTTCCAGTTCGACTCATGAAATCCTTGGCCCTTCTAACAGTACTTGCAAACGCCCACTTGATGTCCATTAACTCCATTTCATCACGGTCTATCTGTTGATAATCTTCATTGGTCATATTGATGTTTCCAATTTGACCTGCGACCAATCCGCAATAGGCACTGACCATTGTATTGATGAGTTCCATATGCTCCTTTGCCACTTCGATGCTTACTTTCGAAACGTTTGAAGTATCAACTCTGACTGTGTTGGGGTTTTGGGGTGGAGAGTTGTTACTGTAACAAGCTTGCTGCTGTTGTGGTTAGGCTTGTGGTGGGGGCAGAATACAAGCACTTGGATCAAATTGAGGTTGAGTAGTGGAAACTTGAGGTGGAGGTTGGGGTTTAGGTAGCCAGGCACTCGCATCGAATTGAGGTTTTGAAAAAGTGTAAGCTTGAGCAATAACATGCGCTGGCGGAAGATAGGCACTTGGATAAAAAACCGGAGGAGGAGCTGACTGGGGAAAGGGAAACGAGCTTGTATTGGACACAAACGCCGTTTGTAGTTTTGGTTGCTGAACGGAACTGGAACTGGCTACAGGATTAAAACCTCCGAGGTACATTTTAGTATTTTGAGGAGCTGGAATCCGTTTAGCTTTCCGGATTTCTTCATCATTCTTGTTCTCAAACTTCTGAATGAATTCATAGATACTGACAGTATCTAAAGTACTCGTATGCTTTAACAATTCAATGAAAGAACTCCACTTTGGAGGTAGACCATCAGCAAACCTTGCAACCATTTCCTGTTGAGTTGCAATAACACCATAAGAATACATTTCACTAATTAAATGATAAAAACGAGTTGTCATATCATTTAGTGTTTCGTTATTCATGAATTGAAATGATTCAAATTCCTTCTTCAACAAATCATGCCGTGTCTTTCTTGTAGCCGCATTCCCTTCACCTCTTGCTACCAAGGCATCCCATAAGGCTTTCGTGCTAGTACAATAACCAAATTGATGATAGATGTCTTTGTAGAGTGCTTGTGTGAGAATAGAAAACGCCTTCTTCTCAAGATCATATGCCTTTTTGTCGGCTTCTTGCATATTTTCAAAGGTTTTGGCATTTGATCCTGCTTCTTCAAGAGCTGTGTTATATGGCCTAATGAAGCACGTCCATAACTTGGTGTTTTGCCCTAGAACATACGTGTGGAAACGACCTTTCCAAGTCGGATAGTTGTTCATATGATTCAGCTTCGGCGGGCGGTTGTTGCTACCTGTTTCACTCTCACTTAACAATAGATTCTGAATGCTTTGATTCTGGTTCGTCACCAATGCCCATTGACTTGCACTAATAGATTGTTGTGGCATAACATTCCTTAGCCAAACGGCTGCAGAGGTCTGATCTTCACATGGTCTTGGGTCCGTGCTCCAATCCCATGGACTAGTACTACTCATGATTGTTGTATGAAAGTGAATACCTAGTTACACACTTGAAATGAAACAGTTAAGACACTTTTACAAACCTTCTGTGAAAAATATTACAAGTGACTTAAGGAAACACCAGGTCTTTGGCGAAAAACTAAATTAGATGAAAAATGGTTTTTCGTCAAACACTCTTCCCACGAAAAACAGGGTTTTTCGTCAACAGTACCTTTGACGAAACACTAGGTATTTCGTCGTAGTTACTTTTGACGAAACACTAGGAGATTCGTCGATTGTGTTTTTCGTCGAGATATGGTCACAGAGAGTTGGTGAGATTTTGTAAAAAGTAAATCTTATCCTCTTGTACTGTCACAGACACCCGATTCAACTTACCAACATACCTTTCTTTACCAACCCAGCATGGTGTTCAATATTTTAGTCAAATATCCTTTTATATTTTAGTTTTAAATCAAGAAATATCTCAAGAACACTTGAAGGTTTGAAGAACAACTGATGAAGATATGAACTTTCCGGCCAAGTTTTTCACCGGAGAAATTTTCCGAATCACAAATTTGCACAAACTTTCAATGAAAACCCGGTTTTATCACGTGAACAAGTAATATAACAAAGGTTTTTGATAAAACTTTGGCAAATAAACAAGATCTAAACAGATTTTCAAAAACTTTTTCAGAAACTTATGAGTTTTTCAAGAACACAGTTTTCAGAAAATCAAAAACAACACTTTAAACACTTGAGAAAATCACAACTATGTTTCGTTTTAAACAAGGATAAGAGCCAATGCTCTTATACCACTTGTAGGTCCGTTTTCAGAGTATCGATCACGAAACCAAATCACTTGTTTATATCAAACACGGTCACGAGTGCGGAATCCCCGTGACGATGCCAAACCAAACACAGATAATAATAACACGAAGTAACCAATAATTCACAGTCTTTTGATTAAAACGGATGAGAACAAGCATCAAACAAATACACACAATGTTTGATAGTAAACTTCACAGTAGGTATGCTCTCATAGTTTCACACAGAAACCAAGTCTGGTTTATATGGGCAGCCCAACCCAAGTGTCGACGAAACACAAAATGCCTGACGAAATATAATGGACGACGAAAGACAAGGTCTTTCGTCAACCATCACGACGAAACATGGATTGACCACTCAAGGGGTATTTCGTCATACATGTGAAGGACGAAACCAGACAATTTACAATATGTCTACAGGCACGACCAATAATGCATAGAAATCTTTGACTTTGGTCGTTTCAAAGGACCACTGTGTCCTTCGTGTATGTGATGCTTTGTTGTGACGTCTGGGCTGCACAAACTGATATGTTGCAAACTGTTAGACAGTTTGCAGCAGACTTATATAAACACAAACATAATCTACTACCCAATATGCAACATGCATAGTTCATAAACATTACAAATCAACGAGACAACTGTCGGACCCGAGTAGAATATGAGGATATCCGACTTGGTCGACTAACAGACATTACAGACTCGATAATTAAATGACCGTAATAATTAAGACGCTTAATAAAGAACAAGTTACAGACACAAAAGGATGCACCAACAAAATCGTGGGTTTTTGGATCCAGGGGCCTTTCATGGAATCACTCTTGAGCTCCAACGACATGTTTTTAAGTATCAGTCTCCACATTTTGTTTCTTGATTATTTAGGTGCTGTTTGTTTTTTCTACGGGAAAAGGTCTGCAGTCTGCAGACCACATCTGCAGGCATCTGCAGAAGAAGAGGTGGACCAAATGTCTGCAGTCTGCAAGGAGAAGAGGGTTTGTTTTTTTACTTCTACAAAACCCATTCTCACACACACAACACACACACTGATCTCTCTCTCCTCCCTCAATCTCTCTCTCTGCCCTCATCTACCACCACCACCACCGTCACCACTACACCACCGCCACCACCGTCACCACTACACCACAGCCACCACCGTCACCACTCTTCTCTCTCTCTCTACCCTCATCTACCACCGTCGCAACCACCACCACCACCACAGAACACCCACCCCCGTCGAAACCACCACCACCACCACAAAACACCCACCCCCGTCGCAACCACCACCACCACAGAACACTCCTCTCTCTCTCTCTCTCTCTGCGAGGAAGATGATGGTGGATTTGGGGGTTTCGATTTGGGGGTTTATTTGCAGATGAAGGCAGAGAGAGAGATCGAGGGAGGAGAGAGAGATCGTGGATTTGGGGGTTTCGATTTGGGGGGTTTTATTCGATTTGGGGGTTTCGATTTGGGGATTTGGGGGTTTCGATGGTGTCTGGAGGGAGAAGAGGAGAAGGTGAGAAGAGGTGAGCAGACCTTAGAAGACATGGGTCAATGTCTGTGCCAAGAAGAGGTCTCGCAGACCGTTTTTAATGAAATGTCTGCGAGAAAACAAACAAGCTGCAGCACTCAAACGTTTGCGCGTGTCTGCGCAACGCAGACATAAGTGGCCAGAAGTGCTTCTGGCCAAAAAACAAACACCACCTTAATTTCAAGTTAAACATAAGTACATATGGATGTTTAGCTTGAGAGGCATGTTAACAATAAGTAGTAGTTTCTATATAGTTAGTAATAGCAGGTTTTATTCGGAACTATAAAGTTATATAACCCATGTTTACAGATAGAAATACATTACAGATTTATCACACTTAACTTTCACTCATTGTAAATAACTTTAGATTAGTTTAGATGAGTTAAATTTTCTTTGCATACCATGTTTCTATGTAAAATAGAAAACCTCTCTTTTTGTTTCCACTGTATTTAAAACTTGCAATGCATGTATTAACTCTTCGACTAAGTGAAACTCGCAGAAAAGTTTATATAAAATAGAAGTAATTAAAAAAAAACTTGGTAAAATATTCTGAACTATGATGACTCTATTTACATACAACTTTACCTTATGTTAGTTTAGAATTCTCATTAGTAAAGTATTCTTGAAGGATGCATATGTGCAGTGGCGGACCCGGATTTTTTTTTGCAAAGGGGTCCATTTTTTCGGTGTTTAAAATTTTCATAACAAAACGTTAAAATTTGTCGGTCCTCGTTTGGGTCGGGTCAAAGTGAGGTTTGAACTAGATTTAAAAAAAACAAGAAAACAGGCTATACAAGGATTGAAACCATGATCTCTTGTTGGTAAAGAGGAAGATTTACCACTACACCAGCTTTCCTTTTAATTCCATGGTGTCCACCTAATTGTATTTATCATGTCCTTTTACAATTTAATATACCGAATCAGCTAATTTTTTAAAAAACCTTGGGATCCGGGGACCCCGACCCACTCTATGTGGGTCCGCCACTGCATATGTGTGCATAAATGTGGGTCTGTAGGGTATGTATCTACTCAGTATTTATCCCTTGAAAACAAAATAATAAGTGGTGTTTTATGGTTTGTCCAATAAGCATCAAACACATTAAGATGGGAAGCTAGTCAACTTTGCCATGTTATAAATGTTGCTTTAATTCTTTCTAGAGTTCTTTTGGGTTGGGGTGGGGTGGGTGACAATTGATGGGGTTTTCAAGCACTAAGCCCTCTAAACCCTTCCAAATGGAACATGCTAATTAGTTCATAACAAGAGTCAAGAAAGATTGTCTGAAAGGTTTATTCATGACATGCATTGACTTGTTATATTGTCCCACAATAAGATCTTATTAGCGTGTGGACCATTTTGGATAAGTACAAGAGATAAAGGCATAGGTACTACTGCTAATGTGTGAGGCCCATGATGAAATTCCTTTCACAATAGGATGATTTTCAAAAGGGTTTCAATGTATTCACATATCTTAAACCAACCCTGTATATATTTCAACGACATTATTATTATTGTTAAGTTTTTGAGGCCCCAGCAGCCACAAAAAAATGCAATAATATGCTATACCCTCTGCATAATAATGTTTTTGCGATTGATTATAATCTACACCTTGAAAAGTGTTACTTATTCTATAAGATTTATTTGACGCTATGATACATTAACATTTCAATTATGACATTTGTTATAGGGATTCTTCCACCATGCATGAACAGGTTGCAATCCAGAGCCTTGTCCACCAACAGTTGAAAACATGAGGGAAAAGAGCTCAATAGAACCCATATAATCTTAAGATATATAAAAAGTTGGTATACTATGTTTAGTATACTCATCATAGAAGAATTCTAGCTAGATTATGAAAAGAGATATGACTCTCTTGATTGGTAATTCTTATAATCATTTATGGATCAAATTGTTTTTCATTTTGAAAGGAGGAATTAGATTAAAGGTTGCTTACTATACCAAAGGTTTAAATCCTTAAAGTCTAACTAAACACATATACAAATATTAAAACATGAACAAGCTGAAATGCAACCTAATCGGTAGTAATGTATACGTAATCGTAAGGCAACATATTGTCGAACTTAGAGAACGATGTTAAAGAATTCAAATAACATGTAGTTGTTACTATATATTCTAGATCATAAACGTGTGGTTTAGATATATATCTTAACTAAAAACTTTAACAAATGAAACCAATACAATAATGAAAAACTAACCTTATTTTAAAGATAATAGAAAAATCGGTTAATTTCCTCATCAAGTCCTTCTTCATGTCTCTTCTATTCCTATTTTTCTTTAGGCGCCTAGATAGTCGGTCAGGTGGGATGATATGTGTACCGAGATTGTTGCTTTACACTCAAATCACTCGTGGGTCTTCGACTCTTTGTGTCTGCTCCTCCTTAGGCTCACATTGTTTGTTGGGTGTAGGTGAGTTTGTAAGATCAAAAGACACCCTGATGTACCTGTTAACCAATATAAAGCATCGATTGTTCCTAAGGACTTCCATTAGATATAGGGCATTGGTCATACCGAGACTTTAGACCGATTGTCAAACCAACCATTATGTTGGTTTATCGGTTACCGTTTCTCATGGATGTGATATTAGATATGCTGATGCCAACCTTCATGGAGATTTCGAAGATATAATATGCATGACACAACCCCCTAATTTTGTTGACTCTACTTGACCCTCATCATGCCTTCTTGCTATAGAAGGACCTTTATCTACCTTATCTCTGCTAGACAACAACTATCCCAAGAATACTATTGGAGAGAAATGCTGATGCTTTACAGTACCTGGTCTTGACGCGATTGGAGATTGCTTAATGCGGTTAGTACAGTTCTTTATGAAACCTACATGATTACCACCGATCTGTATCCAAACGTATTCTTAGGTGACTTAAGGGTTTCAACACTCATTGATTAGTTATTTGCTAGTTTTGTAGGTCTCGTTGTTCATGCTTATGAAGATGTTGACTTGGAGGGGTTGTGTAGATGATCGGAGGTCTATCTTTGATTATTATGTGTTCTTTTTTTGCTTATAATATTATCAGTTGGAGTATCAAAAAACATGTAGTTGCTTGTTTTAGTATTGAGGTTGATTATTTTGTCATTGCTCATAGTGGCACTGAGCTTGGTTAGACTATGTGTGTGTTTTATGAGTTACATGTATTTCTTACTAATCCACTAACATTGTGGTGTGACAATGTTTGTACAAAATACTTAGCAAAGTGTTAAATCGGTGTACATAAGACTTAAGATTGATATGCATTTTTACTTGAGATATAGTTAGCATGTGTCACTATCTTATTCGTCCTCACTACAGTCATAATTGTTCATACTTTCACCAAGCGTTTCTCATGTGTCTCGTTTCGGATTCAAGCTAAATGCTCTTCGATCTATCATCAAGCTTGACACTACAAGAATTATACACTTTTACCGGCGACAGCCCAGCTGTCGCCGCTATTGGTCGATCCGTGTCAAACCCAGCCTCAGCCGTTGATCATTAATCTGATCTAATGGTTGGGGATTAAGGAAGCAATACCGGCGACAAATAATAACCAATAGCGGCGACAAGCTGTCTCCGCTAAAGATTGGTGTCCCACTTTAATCCCCAGCCACACAAATCTTATCCTAGTTAACCCTAGTTAGCATAGTAGCGGCGACAGAGGACCTAATAGCGGTGACGCTTTACCGGCCAATCACACTACAAGAATGGCCCACATTTAGCGGCGACACCTTTAGCGGCGACAGGCCAGCTGTCGCCGCTATTGGTCGATCCGCGTCAAACCCATTCCCCAGCCGTTGATCAGTATTCTGATCTAATGGTTGGGGATTCAAGAAGCAATACCGGCGACAAAAAATAATTAATAGCGGCGACACAGTGTCTCCGCTAAAGGTTTGTGTCCCACTTTAATCCCTAGCCACAGAAATCTTATCCTCTTTAACCCTAGTTAGCATAGTAGCGGCGACATATAGGTCAATAGCGGCGACAGGTTGTCGCCGGTATTGATCTTTCCGTAAAAGCACACACAGCGCCATTTTCTTCCCTCCTCCTTCATTTTCCCCCCAAATCTCTGCGAACCACCGCCGTAGAACCGCGTTTTTTTGCCCAAATCGGTGAGTTTAACTTTGTTTTTCTTAAATCTCTTCTCTATTTTGTTATTTACATGTTATAGGCTTTAATCTTTGCTCGTTTTTGTGTATATTTGTGTTTATGGAAGAATATTCGGATCACCACCATCTCTTCTCCGGTCACCACCGAAACTTCTCCGGCACCACCTCGTCTCAACGGTCTTAGTCTACTTGAAACCTGAAAAAAACGGTTAGTTTTATATGTATTTTTTTAAAGTTTAGAAATTCTATAATTTTTGGTTTAGGATGTAAATATGTTGGTGAAAATGTGTATGTTAGTATGTATAATTTTGACGACTTATGTTAGTATGTATAATTCTAAAATGTGTATGTTAGTATGTATAATTTTTAGTTTAGGATGTAAATATGTTTAGAAATTGTATAATTTTTAGTTTAGGATGTAAATTGTATTATTTTTAGTTTAGAAATTGTATAATTTTTAGTTTAGGATGTAAATAAGTGTATGAATGAATGTATGTATGTAGGTGTATGTTAGTATGTTGATGAAAAATATGTATGTTAGTATGTATGTTTGTATAAAGTATGCAAATGTGTATGTAAGGATGAATGTTTGTATGTCAAATGTATAATGTAGGTGTATTTGAAAAAAAATGAGTATATGAAAGTCTATTTATTTGTGTATGTAGGTGTATGTAAGCATGTATGTGGGTATGTAAGTGTATGAATGAATGAATGTATTTATGTAGGTGTATGTTAGTATGTTGGTGAAAAATGTGTATGTTAGTATGTATGTTTGTATAAAGTATGCAAATGTGTATGTAAGGATGAATGTTTGTATGTCAAATGTATAATGTATGTGTATTTGGAGAAAATGAGTATATGAAAGTCTATGTATTTGTGTATGTAGGTGTATGTAAGCATGTATGTGGGTATGTAAGTGTATGAATGAATGTATGTATGTAGGTGTAAGTGTATAAATTTTATGGTTTTGATCAAAATGTGTGTTTGTTTATGTGTAGGTTTGAAAAAATGTTAAAGTTTGATAATTTGTATATTTGTGTTTAGGTTTTAAAACATTTATATTTAAATTTGACAAATATATATTAGTTAGGAAATGCCCTCTTTATATTAAAATCATCATTTAAAACATAACGAACATAGAAAATACCCGCCAAAATTGAAATCATCATTTCAAACATAACGAGCTAAGAAAACACCCAATCGAAATTGAAATCATGATTTAAAACATAACATTCCGCCCAAAATTTAAAACAATCATTAAGAACATAACAGGCTTAAAAAACTGTGCCCGTGTTTGAATTAATCATTTTAAACATAGCGAGCTTAGAAATACCCGCCCGAAATTGATTTAGAAATTAATTTCGGGTTGTCCCCGTTTATCTTGGGACTGCTTTTTGAATACTTTATCTCATTTAGGATGTGAATGTGTATTACATGATTGTTTGTTTAAGAAGGATTCGGTTATCATTTTCTCTTTGCTCCTCGGGTATATATATCATTACATATATACTTGGGAGCTAAGAGGAAATGCTGCCGAATTTTTCTTAAACAAACAATCATGTAATACACATTCACATATGAGATAAAGTGTTCAAAAAGTGGGTTTAGCAGCCTACCCTTGTCTTGTTAATCCTAAATTAGATTTTCTTTCAGTTGCATAATGCCTATCGATAAAAGTTGGATTGATTCCCCACGTCATTCACCTCAATACAAGCAAGGACTCGAGTCATTTATCGAGATGTGTGAAAGAGTGATAAAAAACCACGATGAAGTTAGATGTCCGTGTACTAAATGTAAAAATTCCGGCTTAAAAACTA
Source organism: Helianthus tuberosus (assembly GCA_030545235.1). Taxonomy (NCBI): domain Eukaryota; kingdom Viridiplantae; phylum Streptophyta; class Magnoliopsida; order Asterales; family Asteraceae; genus Helianthus; species Helianthus tuberosus. The sequence continues at coordinate 187,177,885 of CM060424.1, forward strand.
TGGCAGAAATGAAATACCATTTGCGTATTAACAGTTTTTGGAAGGAATACACGAAGTGGACCTATCACAGGGCCACGACTCCAATTGCAGAAGTAAACGATGTTGCGCCACAAGACGGTATGGTAAACGTTATTGAAGACATTAGGGGGGAGCGTATGGAAGAAGATACATACCTTAACCAAGAGAACTCGAATGGAGATAGTAGCGGTGTTGTTGATGATTTTGAAGACCTGGTAAAGGAAGCTAAAACAGAATTATATCCTGGTTGTACCAAGTTTTCTTCTATCGACTTTTTAGCAAAGCTTTTGAATATAAAGGATACGTACCATTTTCAAAATGAAGGAGTAGATCGACTCCTCTCGTTGTTGCGAGAGTCAATGCCAGAAGGCAACAAGATTCCCCCTTCGTATTATGTAGCTAAGAAGACATTTAAGAAGATTGGTTTGGCATATGAGATGATAGATGTGTGCACAAATGATTGTGCTCTCTTTTGGAAAGAAAACGAGTCCTTGCAAAATTGTCCCGTTTGTAATGAGAGTCGATGGGTCGATAAAGACACAAAAGGCACGAAGGTGGCTCGTAAGGTGTTACGATACTTTCCTTTGACGCCTAGACTACGACGTTTGTATTGTTCAAGGCACACAGCGAAAGATATGATATGGCATAGTACCGGACGATCGGAAGATGGGACTATGAGTCATCCAGTTGATGGATCTGCATGGCAAGACTTTGATAAAAAGTACCCAAACTTCGCGATGGAGCCATGAAATGTTCGCTTAGGGCTTGCAGCTGACGGTTTTAATCCCTTTATCAACGGTAGTGGATCCTCGACTCATAGCACGTGGCCGGTTATACTCACCACATATAATCTGCCTCCCTGGCTATGCATGCGAGAGTCCACATTCATGTTGACCTTGTTGATTCCTGGCCCTAAATCACCGGGGAAAGACATGGACGTTTTCCTTAGACCGTTAGTGGATGAGCTTAAGCAATTGTGGCAGACAGGTGTACGTACTAAAGACGCAGCAACAAACACATACTTCACAATGAAGGCGGCGTTGTTATGGACCATAAATGACTTTCCAGCCCGTAGTAGTCTATCAGGTTGGAGCGGACAAGGCTACATGGCATGCCCAACTTGTAACCAAGACACTCCTTCAATACGTGTAACTGGTAAATGTGCTTATGTTGGTCATCGCCGGTTCTTAGATGCCAACCATCCTTGGAGAACAAGTCTCGACTTTAACGGGTGACCCGAGACACGAGACCCTCCGAGACAGTTTAGCCCAGCTGACATAGAAGCTCAACTCGGTCGTTTAATTAATCGTCTACCAGGCAAGCATCCAGATTTTGGAGGTGGGAGGATAACCCGGTCAGATTTCGAGTTGAACTGGTCCAAAAGAAGCATATTTTTTGACCTTGAGTATTGGTCTTCTCTGCAGCTGAAACATAACTTAGATGTAATGCATATAGAGAAAAATGTGTGCGACAGCTTGCTCGGTACTCTTCTAATGAACGATAAGAGCAAAGACACGCCAAATGCGCGGTCCGACTTGGAAAAAACTAAACATTCGGCCGACACAATGGCTGAAACAATCGGGTGGCAAGTTCTTAAGTCCCCACCCAAAGTACTCATTCAAGTCCGATGATCGAAAACTTTTTTGTCAGTTTATAAAAAATGTTAAATTACCAGATGGGTTTGGATCTAATATCAGTAAGAGGGTGACAGATAACAATGCTAACATTACCGGGTTGAAATCTCATGACTGTCATATCCTCATGCAACGTTTGATACCGATTGGGGTTAGAGGGCTTTTGACTAAAGATACATCTACACCAATAGTAGACCTTTGTATGTTCTTTAAGCAACTTTGCTCTAGAACACTATCGGTGGATGATATGAAGAAAGCAAAGGATGACATTGTTACCATCTTATGCAAGTTAGAGATGATCTATCCACCTGCGTTTTTTGACATTATGGTTCATTTACTTGTGCATTTACCTGATGAAGCGATTATGGGAGGTCCAGTAGCTTTTAGATGGATGTATCCATTTGAAAGGTACATGAAAAAACTAAAGAACTATGTCAAAAACCCGGCAAGGCCTGAAGGTTGTATAGCTGAACGTTATGTGTTTGAAGAAGCTCTAACATTTTGTTCAATGTACCTTAAAGATGTTCAGACTAAGTTCAATCGCCCAGATATAAACGCTGATGTCGTTGTTGAAAAAAGAAAGTTATGGGTGTTTGAGTCCAAATGTCGTCCTGTTGGCGCAACAAAGGACAAATATCTATCATTCATCGAAAAAAGCAAGATGGAATGGTTTGTCCTCGAAAATTGCGCAGAAGTTAGGGAGTACATGAAGTGAGTGCTTCTATCTTTAACTTTTCATAATCTGTTAATTGGTATTTTTCATTCCTTTCTTATATTTGTCATCAATGTAGTGAATTCAAACATACACATCCCCAAGATGATCTTAAAACCAAATTTCCGGGATGGTTTCTCCATAAGGTATAATACATATATAACACTCATTACTCTACACTTGCTAGGTAATACATATATAACAAACATTATTACTCTATATTTGTTAGGTACATTCGATGAAAACACAAAATTCTCAAGAATTCCACCCGGAGTTGTATGCTCTTTCAATTTGTGCGAAAATGACTGCATACACTTACACTGCTTGCATAGTCAACGGTGTTAGGTTTAAGACACTTGAACGTGATGCAAAATGCACAACGCAAAACTCTGGGGTGGAAGTGGTTGGAGAGAACGGTGTGAAATTTTATGGCCAATTAGAAGAAATTATTGAGTTGCGTTATACAAATAATTATTCCACTGTCCTATTTCGGTGCAAGTGGTTTGATACTCGAAGGGGTTTAAACCATGACAATAATATCACCAGTATAAGCACTGAACGTGAATGGGACAAAGACGATCAACTCATATTTGCTTCGCAAGCCAAACAAGTGTTCTTCATCCAAGAAACGTCTCGAAACCAAAAAAACAAACATAGGTGGGTAGTCGAAAATGTTAATCATCGAAGAATTTGGGATCGGCCATTAAGTGATGATGACCGCGTCAATAAGGTTCAAAATGTTGACAAAGGCTTAGAAGATAATGACGTTGTCGACAACAACTCTTCATCTGACTGTCCACTTGTCATTGACTTGACCCAATACTTTCAAATTGGATCTTCTCATGTTACTGCGGGTGAGCCTTCAATTGAAGTTGATCCCCCAACGGCTACCGTCGATGAAGTGTTTGAGGTCGAGACTGATTGTGATGAGGTCGAGGCTGATTGTGATGAGGATGATCCCGATTATGTGGAGTCTGACTAAAAGAAAAGTTATTGTAATTTATATTGATTTGTAATTGATAAACACTTGTTTGAAATATTTATTTGAATTTGAGTTACACTTGTTGTACTTTCCCTTAATTTCTATTAGATACACATGCTGTAACATTTGCAACTTTATAGGGATTATGTTTTCGGTATTGCTGATATTCGCTTATTTGATGGCCGATGTGGCCCCCTGGGGACATGGGGGTGACGGCGCTGGTGATCCACCGCTTCCTCCTGGTGGGATTCGTGGCACACACGAGACAGACGGTAAGTCTTTTACTAAATTATTTTGTAGTCCTTATATTTTATATATTATAAATGTTGTTACTAATTATTTTTGTTTTAATTGCAGCGGTTCCCCCAAAGAAGGTTAGGGGGAAAGCTAAAAACGAGAAACTACGGCGTCTAGTAAAAGCGGGGGGGGGGGGGGCCTGTGTCGCTTACGTTTGACAGACAGGTCACGTTTACCCCTATTGGTAAATCAAGAGACATGTTTTCAAGGGAGGCCGGCTTGTATATGTGGCGGGCCATCCCGTTTGATAAAATTGGATGGGATGCTGTTGAACAACATTACAAGGATGCCGTCATGAACCACTTACGGGTAAATAAGTTATCAAATATTTAAGCACATGCAAATCTAATTTATATATGATATTTTAACTTTTTTATTTAATTTGTAGGAAAATTTCAATTTTGATGAAGTGGAACGTGATATAGAGGCCAAAAACTTGAAGGGTGGTATTAGGAGTGTGCTTATGAAGCGGTACAATGACCGCAAGTATGAAGCTAGACAATTATTTGATCGCGAGGGAGGTTATGATGATCTTGAGAGTGCAAGGGCATACCATCCCGCGGATATGCCCTATGAAAACTGGTTGAGAACCATCGAAGGTTTCCGGCAAGAACAATATATTAAAAAAAGCAAGGCCAACACACTAGTACGCGAGAAACAACAATTCCCATACCGTGGGGGGACATCGTCGTACGGTAGCACCGCCTATAAAAATGTAATGTTTTATGTATGTGTGCTTGTGTGTAAGCTTTTGTTTATTTAATGTCTAATCTAAGTTTAATGTTAAACAGGATATGGATTGGGTACCTACGTATGCTAAAACCCACACGGACAATCAAGGGAATTGGGTTGATCCGGTTGCTGAACAAAATTACGTAAGTATTTCTTTTAAGTATTATTTTCTATAACAAATATATATATATATATATATATATATATACACATATATATTTAATCATCTTCGTAAAATACAGCGGAACATACAACAGGCCACAAGTGAATGGAGCGGTGAGGGTCCGCCAATTGCCCCGTATCAGGAAGCATTGGGTGAGCGGCGAGGATGGTACCGCGGGATGGGGCCTAAACCTTCTTCCAACACGTCCTCGCACTCGTCATCTAACATGTCGTCTTCGCAAGCTCGGACGCAAGAACCCTTTTCCGAGGTAAACTACGCAATTTATAAAATGACAAACGAACGCATGTTTCCTTGTTAAATATATGTTGGTAGCGTTAATTAATATGCTAATATACGTTTTGCTATCTATTATTGTAGGATTTTGTTAACAGCTTGTTTCAAACCCCGTCATTTTTGAACCAACTTAACAACTATCTTGCTTCACAAGGAAAAGGAAAAGGAAAGTCAAAAGACTACGATTCTGACAACTTATTCGATAATGAATCCGACGATGAAGCCAACGATAACGATGAGTGACTTGTTTTTAATGTATGATTTAGATTTAAACGTTGTAGGATTATAATGTACGACTTAAACGTAGTTTTTAATTATATTACCTTTAGTATATGTTCGTGGCGTATGTTTGTGTTGTTTGAAATAGCAGGTTTTGTTTGTTCGGCCGAAAAAAGTGGTTGGGTGCTGTAAATACAGCAGCTGTATTAAAAAAATAAAGACTTTTAGCGGCGACATGTGTCGCCGCTATTGACATATACCTTTAGCGACCAAGGGCAATACCGGCGACGCTTTAGCGACGACAAATGTCCTCGCTAAACGTTCAAGATCAATACCGGCGACGCTTACTTTTACCGACGACAGGGGGCCAATACCGGCCAATCAATACCGGCGACACATTACCGGCGACGTGTCGCCGCTAAAAGTCAATAGCGGCGACAAAATGGGCCAATACCGGCGACGCCTGTCGTCGCTAAAGGCGGCCTGTTCTTGTAGTGTCAATACCGGCGACGCTTTACCGGCGATCTGTCGCCACTAAAGGTCAATAGCGGCGACAAATTGGACCAATACCGGCGACACCTGTCGCCGCTAAAGGTGGCCCGTTCTTGTAGTGGTGAGGGAAAATTATAAAAATGTCGTATGGTTTTGTCTCATCATCATCTTCTCGTGTATTTATTTTTCCATCTTATTAATCAAAGATTTTAGTCCATGAGTTAAAAAAAATATGATTTTGCACTAAGTAATTACTCTACAAATATTATAGATCTGCTAGTGTAAAATCACAATTATTTTTTATTTATTTTCTTTTTGTTTTTACAATTTGCAAATAAACATCATACTTAGTTAGATGGTAAAAAGATTCAAAATTCAAAAAAAAAAAAAAAAAGTAAACTGCCATTTTGGTTCCAAAGGTTTGGTCACTTTTACCATTTTAGTCCAAAATTCAAATTTTTTAAATATGGGTCCCTGTGGTTTCATTTTTATTGCCATTTTGGTTCAAAAATCAAATCACCTGATATTTGGCTAATAAAATCTGGTTATTTTTTCTTTTTCATCAGTGGCAAAATGGTAAATCTGAATTTATTATAACATATTATTAATTAAATTAATTCAAATTAAATATCCCTTTACCGTATAAAAGCGGATATATGTTCATCTTCTCCCCACACCCAAACCCTAATCCCTAATCCATCATCTTCACCCCTGCAACCGTCTGATCAACAATGGTGGAATTCACTTTACTTTCTTTGTATAAAGGAATTTAATGCTCCTTACAAATTATGATAACATTAGACCAAAAGAATTTGAATATCCAATCACTCACCTTTGCCACACCTGTTGGCTGTTGTTGCCCTCGGCAACGCCCACCATCGCTACTGATGCCACCCTAATTAACCAATTGTTCACAAAATTCTGCTAACCAAACCCACCTTAGTTTTCTAAACTACTTTCTCTAAAGTTACGATTTTTGTTAAAAATGTTACATTTAGTCTGGCTCTTCATTTGGAAGCAGGAAGGGTGTTCAGAAACCCTCGAAGCCTGATAAAGGGCGACAACCCCTTGCCAATTTGAGTGTCAACGATCTTCTCCATGGGAATCTGGGTATGAATATCCAAGAGAAGGGTGTGGCTCCTACTAACCCCCCCTCCTCCTCAACCTCAATTTGTCCTTGCCCCCATGGAGGTAGAAGAAGGTATGGTGTAACCTCCCAAGTCAGCGGATAGTCCCAATTCGTTTGACGAGGCTATTAAAGCCATACACCAAGGTAAGAATTTGACTACCCCAAATTGGGGTAGGAGGTATGGATGGTTGCAAGGGGAGAAGATGATGGATTCGAGATTAGGGTTTGGGTGTGGGAAGAAGATGAAGAAGATAAACACATATCTGCTTTTATAGGGTAAAGGGATATTTAAGTTAATTAATTAATTTAATTAATAATATGTTATAATAAATTCAGATTGACCATTTTGCTCCTGAGTAAAAAAAACAAAATAAACATATTTAATTAGCTAAATATCAGGTGATTTGATTTTTGGACCAAAATGACAATAAAAGTGAAAACATAGAGAGCCAAATTTAAAAGGTTTGAGTTTTTAACTAAAATGGCAAAAGTGACCAAACCTCAGGGACCAAAATGGCAGTTTACTCAAAAAAAAAAAACCTTACTTCATTTCTCATGTTAAGGTCATTTTATATGTTAAGACCCATTTGTATTTGATCCTTGCACTTATTATATATCTTTTCGTTTCATAGAGACGTCATAGTTTCTTCATGGCGGCTATGATGGTGTGCGGGGAGGACCTCTGCACAAGCCCCGTGATCCCGAGAGGCACACGATTTAAAAAAATCCTATATATATGTTTTTTTAAATAGTAAACAAACACCTACCAATTCCAATAGAGGCCTATTTACAAATCATTTTTTATGGTTTAGAATTTAGCTCACTTGACATTAGGTTTATTGAGCCCAATAGTAATTTTTTTTTTAAATTACTAATAAAACATTATAGAATGACACATTTTTTCAAGCTCGAATAAGGTACGTGAATTATAAGAGACGACTTTCTTTATACTTGATTAAAACAAATTACATAAATATATTACACCATTCTTTCAATTCTACTTGATTAAAACATAATACATAGATATAATACACCATTCTTTCAAATATTTAAACTTAAATATAGTTCCTGCCACACTATTATTAAATCCAATAAGCTTTCAAGTAATGCTTGACATCAGCATAATCATATCCTTGTCAACAACATGTTTGTTAAGTGTCATGTACCCTAGATTTAAAAATAAATCATATTCAATCCGACAATTAAAAAAATACTCTACCCTAACTAAACTATAGAGTAAATGAATTTTACCTTTTAAAACAATTTTTTTTCTATTTTTTATCCTGTCAAGTTTCAAATGTGGTTTTACAAAATCCAGTTATAATCTGTTAATTCAGGGCCTATTCAATCAAGTTGAAAAACTATCTTCTTTTTGGTCCATGTTAAAAGAAAGCATACCCAAAACATTATGTCATGTTTTAACTTGAGTCTTAAAATGATTGAAAGTGGTTGTTTAATATTAATAGCACAACTAGATTTCATCTCTAAGGCTACACGGTATGGGACCATCGTCCACCCGTCCTCAGCCCGGCGACGCCACGTCCCCACCGTCCTCCCACGCCACCCCCCTCCGTCCCGTCCGAATCGTCCGATTTGTGCCGTTTGCGACGGAGCAAACAGGTGGGCCCCCCCTCGGCGACGCCCGTCCTCCCACGCCGCCCCCTCCCGTCTTCATCCCGTCACCGTCTTCATCCGGCACCATACCGTGTAGCCTAAGGCTAGATGGTATGGTAGAGGCACATCCTTGGAGGATGACCCGTCACGTCATAGTCCTTAGAGGATGTCCCTTCAAGGATGAAATCAAGGAAATGGAGGATGGGTTTACCCCACCAAGTTAATTAATTTTTTTTTTTTTAATTTTGACAAATTAAATATGCAATATACATATAAAAGTAAAATTAATATAAACTCTAAAATAAATATTAATTCCAACATTACACTAAAAAACCAACATATTCTTTAAAAAAATAATAAAAACTACTAGTCTTCATCCGGCATGTAGTCGTTAGATTCGTTTTGTGCGTTGTTCCAAATGTACTCCACCAAGTCCGCTTTTAGGTTTTGATGTGTGTACTCGTTACGTAGAGAGAATCCGTTTATATCTTGTTGTTCCAAACTCACTGGAACAGAATTCCCGTTAGACGCGTTTTCCTCGTAGTCACAAATCGCTCTACCTTCGTCTTCGATGATCATGTTATGAAGCAAGATACAAGCATACATAATCGCCCTCACCCGAAGATGATGAACACCACGATGAAGAAGAAGATGAAGACATGCTTATTTTTTTTATAAAATTATGATGGTGTATAAAAAATGAGAGAGGATGAAAGAATTTTGGGTTAAAAGTGGGTGAAGAAGGGTGTATATTTATAAAGTGGGATTTGAAAAATATAATTTTTTTTTACCAACGGCTAGTCCCCCAACGTTCAAAAATTTTGTCCTCTTCTCCCCGTCTCAAACGTCGCACACTCGACGAATTGGACGACGACGGGCCGGGCGAGATGGTGTGCTGGGCGGCGCCGGGCCACGACGAGCCCCACACCGGAGAGCCTAATGCATTCTCAAAATAGCACAACTTTAACTTTTTCAACATACTACGTTCAGGATAATTTAGAGTAAATTACAAAAATCGTCCTTTATGTTTGTCACTTATTGCAAATTGTGTATTTTGTCTTCAATAATAACAGAAAACGTACCCGATGTTTGCAAACCCTTGCAAGTTATGTCCTTTAGCCGTAACACATTTAATTTTTGTGGTTAAATCTGTCCAAATGGACCCCACATAAGAGTAAAATGACCAAAATACCCTTATGTGGGATCCATTTGTTCAGATTTAACCACAAAAAATTAACTGAGTTAGAGCTAAAGAACATAACTTGCAATGGTTTGCAAACATCGAATATGTTTTCTGTAATTATTGAAGACAAAGGACACAGATTGGACATACATAAAGGACGATTTTTGTAATTTAATCTTTAATTTATAGCTTTGTTTTATTTCTACGTTTTATAATCATTTCAAGTAAAAGTTAATTAATGTAAGAATGTCTAACCATGCATGTTTTTTTTATCAGATTTAATTTTACAAATATCTGATGAACTTTTTGTATATTTCAAATAAGATGACAAAAGTATCTAGGGCTGTAAACGAACCAAACGAACACGAACAAGACCTTGTTCGTGTTCGTTTGTTAAAAAATATATGTGTTCACGAACACTTATCGAACGAGATTTTATGTTTGTGTTCGTTTGTTAAGGAAATGAACTTGTTCGTGTTCGTTTGTGTTTGTTTGTTAATTTTAGGCAACGAATGTTGACGAACACAAATAAGCACAAATTAATTTTAATGAACACAAATGGAAACAAACGAACACAAATAATAGTTCATGAACAGAATATATAATACACTCACACTTATTAGATATTTAATTTGTCAGAATTTTGATATATTTAAATAAATATAAAAACTAAAAACACTAATGAACTATCGAACACAAGTGAACACGTTACCGAACGTTCACGAACATAAACGAACGAACGCGGCCTCTGTTCATGTTTGTTCATTTAACTAAACGAATGAAATTTCTTGTTCATATTCGTTTGTTTAATAAACGAACGAACACAAACGAAATTCCCGCCGAACGGTTCACGAACTGTTCGCCGAACGTTTGGTTTGTTTACAGCCCTATGAGTATCGAATAGTAAATAGAAAAATAAAATTCTTTAGGTCACTTAAACTTAATTAATATCCACCTTGTCATCCCTGGATGCATTACATTACAATATATAATAAAAAAAGAATGTAAACCTAGCTATGCCAATGTAGAGATAAAATGGGAAGTGATGTTAATGATTCCAAAGTACTCTTACACTTTCCTATGTCTTTTTTCCTTGATCATATTATTACTTGATATTTTGTTTTTAATATTAGAGGGGACATATAAGCCAAAACACAATCATATGCATCTCATGCCAATATTTCTTAATAAATATGCATGCTTGTCCATAGTCATTCCAACATTAGTCTTTGACAATGGAAAAACGGTCCCGATGTAAATATTGATTAATATATTAATTACCAAATAGGAATCACTTTCCGCATGGATCATTATTATATTTGATTGTTCATATAAGCAGCTGATTCCAGATAAATTGTTTATAAAAGGTGTATATATCAACTGAGATTCGAATATGATGAAAAACCTTTTTTTTCTTTTTCTTTTTCTTTTATAAAAAACTATATCTAATAAATAATTGTTTACATACATATCATAATTTAATAATTTAATAGATACTAATGTGAGATAGCCCACCTGGTAGAGCATATGTCTCTTAATGGGGAGGTCGATCTCAGGTTCAAACCAAGACAAAAGGGAAATAATTAGTTTAAAGGAGTAACATTAGTCGTTCAAAATAATAATAATAATAATAATAATAATAATATTAATAAATATATAATAAATAGGGTAACTTATGTGAGATATTTGACTTCAAATTAAAGTTGTCCAAAATGCTCATCTCTTGAGGCTCGCTCGTCGCTCAATCAAAAAATGCTTGGAAAATACTTGTTCAATTTTATGCCCAAATGTAAGAGTTGATCGACTCATTTCGGTTCTGATAACAAGCCATGCATGAATAAAGGTCAGCTCACTTGATTGGCTCAAATCATTTTTTAACATGTACACACAATTATATTTATACATATACTAGAACAATTCTCGAAAGAATTCATGTTCGGAAAATGCTCGTTCGATTTTCTACTTGGTTGTAAATGAGCCAATCAGCTTGGTTTGGTTTGTAAATTAGCCAAGCATGAACAAAGATTCGATTGGTTCGGCTCAACTTTTCCTTTTTTTTTCCATTTTGATCACATACCCTAACTCCGTACAAAAATCTCATTTTTAACCAGGGGTATTTTGGAGATTTTCAATTTAAATCTTTCCCGATGCCATTTTGATCCATTCTTTTTTTCTATTTCTGATTCAAAAAACCCTTTGATTATTTAAAAAACATAAAAAATATTAATAATTAATTAATATATATACCCACACATAATTACACAATCTTTCTCTCACTCTTCCCCCAACCTCCCTCTCTCTACCTCCGCCTCTCTCTACATATCCCACCCAACACCACTGTGCAGCACCACTAACAACCACAACCACAACCACCACCACTCACAACCGTTTCACAACCCCTACTCTATCTCTCTCATGTCTCTCTCCCTCAACCACCATAACAATCACCACCACAACCACTGCCTAATCAAAACCCACCACCACCAAGATCCACAAATCAGAATTTTAATTTCTAGAGTTAAAATCTGAGTTTATTTGTCACAGGAAGTTAAACACGCATATGAAATCGATCACATCCGTCAGATAATCGACGATGGTGGTTTGGTTGAGGGTGAAGATGATCCGCACAGAGAGGATGAAGATGAGAGTGATCAAGATGAAGATGGTGAGGTTTGGACGATGAACTGGTGCCGAAATGGTTGAATAACAAATTCGAACGACGGAGGATGAGGAAATTGGGGAAAAGAGCGTATCAGAAGATGAAAAATTCTTAACGACTGTCTTACATGTACAACAAATCTGGATGTGTTCATGGAAAGCATGGCTTAGGAATGAAGCACAATCTGATGCTCTGGTAAATTCTGATCTCAATGAGTTAAATTAGTTGAAATAATGCTCGATTTGAATGGATCTGATAATTGTGTTGCAATTCTGATTTGGGGATGTTAGTGGTGGTGGGTTTAGTGGTGGTGGGTTTTGATTAGGCTGTGGTTGTGGTGGTGATTGTTATGGTGGTTGAGGGAGAGAGGCATGAGAGAGAGTGGGGGTTGTGAAATAGTGGTGAGTGGTGGTGGTTGTGGTTGTGTTTGTGAGTGGTGGTGCACGGTGGTGTTGGGTGGGAGATGCAGAGAGAGGCAAAGGTAGAGAGGGGGAGGTTGGGGGAAGAGTGAGAGTGAGTGTGTGTAATTATGTGTGTGTATATATATTAGTTAATTTTTTATATTTTGTTTTATGTTTTAGTAATCAAAGGGTTTTTTGAATCAGAAATAGAAAAAAAAGAATGGATCAAAATGACATTTGGAAATATTTAAATTGAAAATCCCTAAAATACCCTGTTTAAAAATGGAGTTTTTGGACGGAGTTAGGGTATGTGATCAAAATGGCAACAATTTACCCTTCATTAAAAAATCTGACCATTTTGCCCTTCATTAAAAGGGAGGAAAAGGACAGAAAAACTGGATGTTAAGTGAAAAATCTGACTAGATTTTGATTTTGGATGAAAATGACAACAAAAGTGAAACCACATGGACCCAGATTCAAAAGATTTGAGTTTTGGACTAAAGTGGCAATAGTGACCAAAACTCAGGGACCGTTTTGACAGTTTACTTTGAGACTTTTGTTATGTTTTGTTTACAATGATGTGACTCATGGAAAATCAGGCCCCAAATGGACAGAAACACAAAATTGATTAAACCTTTTTTTTTACATTGAATAATTACCCTTGCTTACAACAAACTAGACTTTTAATATACAAGAAAACTTATTCTAGGTTGGAAACCATGATTCCTTATATGATTTGATTTCCTACTATCCATAATACCATACCAAAGCAATTTAATAAAAAACTAAAATAATTGATGTTAACTTAAACAAAACGACGAACTCATTTCAACAAGTTAAACCGGCTCTTAAGTATCAAATTATGATTATAGCATCAATCCAACAATCACCCCTTTAATCTTGTCTTGTTCACATTAATCCACACAACTCCAACATCTGTTTATGGTGGTGAGATGTTCTTAATTCCCTTCTTTACGAGGGTTCATTAACCCTTTCAACAACAGTTCCTTAAATCAAACCCGATTTTCGAGTGAAACATTAGCCCTTGAATCGAAAAAGAACCCGGTACTCCTTTGTGTTATTGTTGATCATGCTTGTTGATTATGAACAGAATCTGGTTGATGCCTTGATCAAACCCATTATTTGATGAGACCCCTTTGATCAAACACCCATTGGTGACCAAATCCCTTACTATGGCAAACTTGTTTTTCAAACACCTTGTTTTAACAAGATATTGTTTACCCAAACTGTTGTTGATCACCCTTGATCAGGTCGATATTCAAATTTTGTCGTTACTGCTGGTTGAAACCCATTGTACCATGATACTTGATGTTGATCACCCGACAACAACTTTAACATTCGAACACCCAAAAACCCTCTTTTGGCTACCATTTGCATCCCGATCACCAACCCAATAATATGTGCATACCAAAATAAACTCAATTAACCCAATAACAATTATTTTGGTATTATCCACTGGCCCACTATCACCATCAAAGATGGTGAATTCAGTTATTGTATTCACCAATGATATAATGTTCTTTATTGTTATTACAATCTTCCAAATTATCTGTCCTACAATTTTTTTCAACATCATTAGAGTATTTACTTCTTATTTACGTCAATTAAGACTTCCACCACTCCACCAGGACTTTAAACTTCGACTTCCATGTATCGCAACAATTGACCTATTTTTGTAGCATCTGTTCATCGACTTCATTGATCCCATGGACCAAAAAAACAATCTTGGTAAAACTCGATCTTTTTTTTCGACCCATCTTTAGTTTACTTGGTTTCTAAGCTCTGATACCAATTGTTGGAAAATTAGGCCTTAACAAGAACACAAACACGAGACTAATCAAACTTTTTATCGACTATTTTAGTGATATATAAACAAAAGCACACAATATTACATCGACCAATTATCCCTATTTATACTAAACTAGACTCTTGGAAGACAAGAAACCATATTCTAGGATGGAAATCCTGTTTCATCATTTGGCTCGATTTCCAACTATTTAAAAAACCATACCATAACAATTAAGAAAAAAAAATACTTAAATATGTTTTGACCTCAAGAAAACAACTGCCTCAAAGACTCTACCAATTAAACAAAATTTAAGTATTAAGCAATGTCTGGTCTCGAATATTACCAACATGTATATGCGCATTGGTTGTGGATTAGAAGAGATGTTACACCTAGTGTGTATGTATGTGTGTGTGTATACATAACAGTCAACGTTTATTGCCTCCAGGAGAGTGTTATCTCTCACCAACGCAATTTGTCCTCTCCATTTAATCAAAAGTTGTGCATAAGGTTTTGTAGTTAATTGCTTTTGAAAAACATAGAAGCTAATTGTGTATAATCGCTAAACAACACTTCTGTGAGATTAAATATATTATTAATGTAATATTTAATCTTGTAGCCTTTATAATCATTTATATTATATTAGATCAAAATATATTAATAACCTATTAATAATTAGTTGGTAATTGTTGATGGACCATATTACCCTTATTAACTAATTGGGTTTCCTCTTGGGTGTATAAATAAGGAGCTTATTAGAGAGTTTAAGGGTTACACAAGTTAGACAATTTCTCAACCCTCATAACATCATTCTCGGCTCTCTCTCCATAACTGAAACCTTCCCTACTTTCGGTTCATTACCATCATCACCTTACACCCTAAGGAGGAACCAGATCATCCTGACAATCATGTCAAACTCGATGGCTGCATCTCTGACTGGATTCTCTGCTGGCCTGTCTGCTGTAACAAGTATTATTTACATGTTTTCCCTTATGTTTAAACAGAACTGATCAACATGTGGTATCAGAGCATATGTTGATAAATCAGTTTTGTTTTCGTATCCATCATTCTGGGATCATAATCTGGAAAACAGAAAATTTTTTAAAGCTTTTAAATATCACGGCTGTTTCGAGTCCTTGTTGCCGAAATCCCTGTTTTTGGAAAAGCATATTTGATAAATTGACTCGAGACCATAATGGGCAAATCTTAATATCCGAAATCTGTTAATAAAAGTCTTAAAATTCAGGTTTCGGAACCCAGAATTATGTTTTTTTATTTTTTAGGGTTCATCGCTTGTTCTAAGTAAAACTCGAAAATTCCCTAAATTTTGGAATATAATTTGGATTAGTGGGTGTTTTAATGATTTTGATCTTAATTTTATCTATTAAAATTTCGAAAACTGTTAATAGATTTTCAGTTATTATTTTCGAAATCTTTTGATAAGTTTAGATCAGAAATAAAATAGGAAACACTATCCCACAATCCCTCAAATTTCGAGTTTCAGTTAATTATCACAATAAACAGCCTTAACAGTGGATTCGAAATTATCAATGTAACTAATCGCACAAGTTCCCTTCAGTCGTAGAAGATCAGATCAAATATGATCTGATCGCACAAGACAGTCGCACAAGATCAGATCACATAAAATATGATCTGATCGCATAAGGGAAATCGTACAAGACAGTCGCACAAGATTTGTACAACTAATTAAGCATATTGTACAAGTTAAGACTGCATAATCGCACAAGATTTGTGGATCGCACAAGACTTGTGGATCGCACAAGGCATTACTGATCGCACAAGTTTTGGGCCTTACTGATCGCACAAGTTTTTTTTGGGCCTTACTGATCGCACAAGTTTTTGGGCTTTACTGATCGCACAAAACTTGGGCATTACTGATCGCACAAGACTCGAAACCTCATTATTTTAAGCTGTTTAATGTGAACTAAAATTTTTTTCAGAGTTCGATCCGCGCACGTTGTCCCCCGCACCCCCCAGCGAACTCACCGCGGAGTTCGATCCGCGCTAACAGGTGGTTTGCTATTAAATACTTGGTTTTGTTAACACTTAATTAACTAATCAGAATCAGATAATTTTTACAAACCCAAAATAACTTAACTTGAATGAGCTTCTGATGTATTAATTCTGGCCAAAGCTGATTTAATCCATCTATTTATTGTTCAAGTATTATAAAAGCTATGTTGAGTATGCATTACAAACGTGAAATGTCTTAATTCTGGCCAAAGCTGATTTAATTCATTTATGTTTAGCATGCTTGACAAGTGCATAACTAAAGTGATTGTCTCATTTCTGGCCAAAGCTGATTTGTCACGATTACTTTGCACACATACTTAAATGATTACACTTCTGGCCAAAGCTGATTTGTCTTTGTTTAAGTAGAATTTTACTAAGTCTATTTTTTTGATGTTAGTAATAGACATTATCACAACTTCATAATTAAAATGGTCATTATTTATGCCTGCCTTAGTATAACATGCCCTTAGATCACATTAGGACTTCTTCCTTAGTATCATAACTTGCTCATCTTATTTCCACTATCAGCGCCCAATTGCGGGATTCCACCTTTGACTGGTGATAACTTTGCTGCATGGAAGGATGCTCTAATGCTTACGCTTGGGCTGCTGGACTTTGACTATGCCCTAAGAGAGGATAAGCCAGCGGACCTTACTCCACAAAGTACTGCTGCTCAGCAGTTAACTCATGATAAATGGACTAGGTGTAACCGCATGTCTCTCATGTTCATGAAGCAGTCCATTCATAACTCAATCAGAGGAGCCATTCCTGATTCTGATGAGGCTAAAACCTATCTGGCTTCTGTGGAGGCTCAGTTCAAAGGAACATCAAAAGCACACGCTAGCACTCTTATCCTCAAGCTGGTGACAACTAAGTATGATGGGAGGAGCAGCATTCGCGAACATATCATGATGATGCATGACATGGCCAATACGCTGAAGGGCCTAGAGATGGAAATCAGTGATGGTTTTCTTGTTCACTTCATCATCACCTCGCTTCCTTCGTCCTATGAAGCATTCAAAATCAATTACAACACTCAGAAGGACAAATGGACGATGAGTGAGCTGATTGCTATGTGCGTGCAGGAGGAAGAGCGTATGAAGATGGATCGCACTACTGATGTTGCTAACTTCACCACCTCCAGCTCTAAGAAGAGGACGAACACTTATCAAAGAAAGGATGCTTCTAAGGTCCAAAAGCCAAATCCAAATCCTCATACAAGTGCACCTTCCAGCTCTAAGAACTCCTTAGGCAAACCCTATTGCAAGTTGTGTAAGAAGACAAGACATAAGCAAAAGGAATGCCCTGACTTCAAGGAGTGGCTGGCTAAGAAAGGTAACGATTTTTTCATGATACTTGAGTCCTTTAATTTAAATGTTCCTGCTAATTCTTGGTGGTTTGATTCTGGTTCTATGGTTCATGTAACTAACTCTACTCAGGGATTCCTTACAATTCGGAAGCTGGGAAGAAACCAAAGAACACTTAAAGTTGGAGATGATCGGGAATTAGAAGTGAAGGCCATAGGAACATTACAATTATTTTTGAAAACTGGTTTATGTATTAAACTTTATGATACCTTATATGTTCCTGAGGTAACTCGGAACCTTGTATCAGGACCAAAGTTAGACATGGACGGTTTTGTCGTTTCTCATGGTCATCGCAAACTCTCTATTCTCTATGATTCCGTTGTTTATGGTACTGGCATTCTGAATGGTGGTCTCTATAGATTAGAACTAGATGATAATTTTTCCAAATCTTTGTTGTCATATAATATTAATGAATCACTCACAAAGATGAAACAGATTCGTGACTTAGAGACTTCATCTATGTTGTGGCATCAACGTTTAGGCCACATCTCAAGAGAACGATTAAATCGTCTCGTAAAGGATGAAGTCTTACCTCCTCTCGATTTTACTGATTTTGGAACATGTGTCAAATGTCTTAAAGGCAAAATGACATTAGCGAATAAGAAAGGTGCCACTAGGAGCTCTAATTTATTAGAACTCATTCACACTGACATTAGTGGTCCTTATCAAATCGCTGGTATAACAGGACATACTTCATTTATCACTTTCATTGATGATTATTCTCGTTACATGTACTTGTATCTTATTAAGGAAAAGTCTGAATCTCTTACAACTTTTAAAGATTATAAAGCTGAAGTTGAAAAGCAATTAGATCGTCAGATTAAAGTTGTGAGATCAGATAGAGGCGGTGAATATTATGGAAGACATACTTATGTGGGTCAAGCTCCTGGTCCATTTTATGAGTTTTGTAAAGGCCAGGGGACTGTGAACCAATACACCATGCCTGGTACACCTCAGCAGAATGGTGTCGCTGAACGAAGAAATCGTACCCTTATGAACATGGTGCACAGTATGTTAGCCAACACTAATTTACCATTATTCCTCTGGACTGAAGCGTTAAAAGCAGCTGTTCATATACTCAATAGAGTTCCTTCTAAGTCTGTCCCTAAAACTCCTTATGAACTTTGGACAGGAAGGAAACAGAGTCTTAAATATATGAAAGTATGGGGCTGCATTGCTGAAGCAAAACTCTATAATCCTTTCCTAAGGAAACTTGACCCTAAAACAGTTACCTACTTCTTTATCGGGTATCCTGATCATTCGAAGGGTTATCGTTTCTATTGTCCTTCCCATGTCACCCGTATTGTTGAAACCAAGCGTGCTGCATTCCTGGAGGATTTCAAGGTCAGTGGGAGCAGTACCAACCCTTATAAAGAATTGCAAGAAGTACAAGACGCGGGGGGGGGGGGGGAGACTCGTCGCTTACCATTACTCCGTTTACTCCTCTTGTACCCCATGCAACTGCACCTGAAGCCACTGCACAAACTCCATCTCCACAATCAGAACCCATTATACCTCATAACGAAGGCACATCAAACGCTCAAAACCTAGACAACGCTGAACCCGATAATCAACTCAGGAGGTCATCTAGGCAAAGAAGGCCTACTAATTGGGATGATTATGTTACCTACCTGACTGAAATGGATGCTGGAAAGCTCAATGATCCTATCTCTTATAATGAAGCCATTAGCAGTGATCAGTCTTCTGAATGGAATAAAGCAATGATTAAGGAGCTTGAATCCATGAAGAAAAATGACGTTTGGGATTTAGTCGAATTACCCAATGGTGCCAAACCTGTAGGTTGTAAATGGGTGTTCAAAACAAAACTGGATCCGAATGGGAACATTGAACGCTACAAAGCGAGATTGGTTGCAAAGGGCTACACTCAGAAAGAGGGAATTGACTATCAAGAGACGTTTTCACCTGTCTCTCGTAAAGATTCATTAAGGATCGTTATGGCCCTAGTAGCTCATTTTGATTTAGAGTTGCATCAGATGGACGTCAAAAATGTTTTCCTTAACGGAGACTTAGACGAAGATGTTTACATGAAACAACCTGAAGGCTTTAAACCTGAAGGTCAGGAGCATCTAGTTTGTAAGTTGAAGAAATCCATTTATGGGTTAAAACAAGCATCACGTCAATGGTACCTCAAGTTTGATGAAGTCATGAAGAAACAAGGTTTTATGAAGAATCAAGTGGATCAATGCACCTACCTCAAGATGAGTGGGAGTAACTTTACTATACTTGTCCTTTATGTAGACGATATTCTATTGGCAAGTAATAGTTTAGACATGTTGCATGACTCGAAGCGTTTACTCTCGCATAACTTCGACATGAAGGATCTCGGAGATGCTTCTTACGTCATTGGCATCGAAATTCACCGAGATAGACACAAAGGGTTCTTAGGATTGTCTCAAAAGACTTACATAGATCGTGTCCTCACACGTTACAACATGCAACAGTGCAAACCCTCAGCTGCTCCAGTAGTTAAGGGAGATGTTTTCGGCTCATTCCAGTGTCCGACAACAGAGGTTGAAAAGGAGCAAATGAGCCAGATACCTTACGCGTCAGTAGTCGGGAGCCTGATGTATGCTCAAGTCTGTACTCGTCCAGATATCGCTTACATTGCTGGAATGCTAGGTCGTTATCAGACTAATCCTGGCCTAGATCACTGGAAAGCAGCTAAGAAGGTCCTTAGATATCTGCAAGGGACGAAAGACTATAAACTGACTTATAGAAGAAGTGATCATTTAGAAGTGGTAGGTTATTCTGATTCTGACTTTGCTAAATGCAAAGATGACAAGAAATCCACTTCGGGCTACATCTTTATGTTAGCAGGCGGACCTATCTCATGGAAGAGTCATAAACAACAGTTAACCACAACTTCCACAATGATGGCAGAGTACATTGCTGTTTACAACGCAACCTATCATGGAATGTTGCTTAGAAATCTGATTACTGGACTCAAAATCGTTAATTCCATTTCTAGACCATTGAAGCTTTACTGTGATAACTCAGCTGCCGTTAGTTTCTCGAACAGTAACAGTTCGACTGGAGCTGGTTTATATCTCCATACAAAATATTTGTTCATACGTGAACGAGTTGAGGAAAATAATCTTTGTATTGAGTATATTAGTACTAAAGATATGCTTGCGGATCCAATGACTAAAGGTCTCCCACCTAAAGTTTTCGAAGAACATGTATCGAATATGGGACTTACTAAAGACCTTGTTTAATGGCATATTGTACTAGCTTATGTTTTAATTAATAAAATTTCCTCAGTTTGATTTTGTATGTCTCTAACATATGTTCTGCCGGTGTAATGACATATAGACAAATATAAATACAAATCAGACGCTAAAGGGCTTATACGTATTTTGATCATAACTGTTAGGTTTTAAATTGAGGCTATAGTATGACTAATGGGGGTCCTGAGTCGAATGATGATTCAACGGCTGTATTTCTCTGCTATAGTTCTTGGTTTAAGGCTAAAATGAGTGTTAACTCCTGGCCAGGCTCATCTAATACTCATAATAAATGATTACTCGGCTAAGTGGGGGAATGTGATATTAAATATATTATTAATGTAATATTTAATCTTGTAACCTTTATAATCATTTATTTTATATTAGATCAAAATATATTAATAACCTATTAATAATTAGTTGGTAATTGTTGATGGACCATATTACCCTTATTAACTAATTGGGTTTCCTCTTAGGTGTATAAATAAGGAGCTTATTAGAGAGTTTAAGGGTTACACAAGTTAGACAATTTCTCAACCCTCATAACATCATTCTCGGCTCTCTCTCCATAACTGAAACCTTCCCTACTTTCAGTTCATTACCATCATCACCTTACACCCTAAGGAGGAACCAGATCATCTTGACAATCATGTCAAACTCGATGGCTGCATCTCTGACTGGATTCTCTGCTGGCCTGTCTGCTGTAACAGGTATTATTTACATGTTTTCCCTTATATTTAAACAGAACTGATCAACATGTGGTATCAGAGCATATGTTGATAAATCAGTTCTGTTTTCGTATCCATCATTCTGGGATCATAATCTGGAAAACAGAAAATTTTTTAAAGCTTTTAAATATCACGGCTGTTTCGAGTCCTTGTTACCGAAATCCCTGTTTTCGGAAAAGAATATTTGATAAATTGACTCGAGACCATAATGGGCAAATCTTAATATCCAAAATCTGTTAATAAAAGTCTTAAAATTCAGGTTTCGGAACCCAGAATTATGTTTTTTATTTTTTGGCTCGATTTCCAACTATTTAAAAAACCATACCATAACAATTAAGAAAAAAATACTTAAATATTTTTTGACCTCCAGAAAACAACTGCCTCAAAGACTCTACCAATTAAACAGAATTTAAGTATTAAGCAATGTCTGGTCTCGAATATTACCAACATGTATATGCGCATTGGTTGTGGATTAGAAGAGATGTTACACCTAGTGTGTATGTATGTGTGTGTGTATACATAACAGTCAACGTTTATTGCCTCCAGGAGAGTGTTATCTCTCACCAACGCAATTTGTCCTCTCCATTTAATCAAAAGTTGTGCATAAGGTTTTGTAGTTAATTTTTTTTGAAAAACATAGAAGCTAATTGTGTATAATCGCTAAACAACACTTCATTTCATGTTGATAAGCTGATTGAACTACTAAGTCATCAAGGATTTTTAATCAACTAAAAAAATAAAGTTTATATGTAACATGATTGTTTAGTAGTCCGATGTATTAAAGATAAATAGGATTTTGAGTCACTTTTTGTTAAGATAATACAATAACGAGATACATCACAAAACAAAAGTTTTGTTGCCATATAAGTTAGTAATAACCTCAAGCGTTATGGAATTCAATGATAAAACATTGATGTAACAACCATTATAGGGTTGGAACGTACACGTGGAGATGAGAGGGGTTTTCTCTTATTTCACAAAGTTCATCCTAAGTGGGTATTCTAGGATCTTCGAATTGTGACCTTGGAATAACAATGATGGTTCATTTTTTGACAACTGTCACAACTGTGATTACCATGTGATATATTTTTTTTTCCAAAATTTGCACTATCTAAACCAACTGACGTGTAAAGTCGCATCTAAACCATACATGCACCATATAGAATGTCGCCACCCTTCATGCATGTCACACCCCAACCGATGGCGGAAACATTGGGGCGTGGCACTGAGCGAAATTGATTGTTTAAGAGAATCCACAACAACTATTAAATTACCATATATTTAACGTTAAAGTCCGATACCAATAACATATAAAGTAAAAATAGTGATTACAGATATTGTCCAAAAACAAATAGGCTATTCCGATAACTCAGATTTTATTTAGTTTGTTTCTAGACTCCCTAGCTTGTTCATCATAGCACAGCATCCTATTAACCTGTCATATACGTTAAAATAAAGTCAATACACAGAGTGTAAAGGTGAGTACACAAGTTTAAGTAGCATATAGTAGCGAAAGCGTTTACGCATAACCAGCATGTAACACGTAGAAATGTGAAGCAAGTAAGCTATCGACAATGACATATGCAACCGACATGACTGTGAGTGTAAAATGCGCAACACATTATCACCACTGTGACCATGTGAAGTAAAACCCTTAACAACCCCTGTCCATGACAGGTGCTGAGTCCAAACTATAGTACTATCGTTACTAAGGTGTCAGGCAACAATCACTGTGTAAACATAACATACAAGCATTCATCGAGTCACGTATAACATGCACGAGCGGTTAGCGTTAAAAAGTGTTTGCGTTATGTATTGATGTGTTTTGATATAGAGAACGTATGTAACACCCCAAAAGTGCATTAAGCGAAAAAGGGTTCGAGTATACTCACAGTTTGTGTCTAACAAATAAACACAGTCTTGGATTGAAGGAAGCGCGTTGGAGATTAGCATGAGCATAGAACGATAGCATATGCGTTGAACAGCGTGTAAATAGTGTGTTGGATGAGATAAGTGTCGGATGGTGAGTCGAACGGATGAGAACTTATTCGATCAGATGGTCATCCGGACGGATGGTTATCCGGACGGATGACCATTCGAACGGTTGATCATTCGAATGAGTGAGTGTGTTTGTAAAACTTTTGAAGTTTTCGTTGTAGTATAAATCAAGTCATTCGATCGGATGGTCATCCGGACGGATGGCCATTCGATCGGATGGCTATTCGATTGAAAGTATGATATTCTTTGAACTTTTGATCAATCGTTTAAGTGTTGAGTTATTGAAAAAGAACAAGTCACCTGGTCGAATAGTCATTCGATCGGATGGTCATCCGATCGGATGGCTATTCGATTGGGTGATCTTTTGTTTTGAAATCTTTTGTAAAATTTCTAAGTTAAAAGTTTTGAAGTTTAACGGAGACGACGTGACGGCGTGTCAAACAACGAGAAACCACACCAAGTCCAGCTCAGTCGATCGGATGGGAATCACCCCATTCGACCAGACTAACTGTTCTTGATGGAGTTTCATGTTCAACCCGTGAATCGGTCATCTCTTCGGTGGAAATCCGTTCTCAGACCGGTTATCTACTAGAGAATGAGTAGAGTGCCTGAACGAGCCCAAATTCCAACGGTTTTGAGTAAAAGTGAAGAGAGTTGAAGAAAAGCTTGAAATCAGTTGATAGATGTTGAAGTTTTGTTGAGATTTGTGTAAAAATAATGTGGAAATCCTTTAGATCTGAACATATATTGATGGGATGAGGTCACACAACAATTTCCATAAGAAACCGAGATGACGTCACCTTCAAGGAGTCCAAATCAGGTGATTTCATGGTCAAAATGTAAGATTTGATGGAGAAAATGATGAGAAGGTGTATGGTGATGATGGAAGTACAAGATTTAGGAAGAAAACTTACGAAAATAGCCTGGAATCGAGAGAAAAGTGCTTGAGAGTGAGCTGGGAGAGAGTTGGTCGGATAGAGCTGTCACATCAGTGAACAGTGATGTGACAGGTGAGTATTTATAGGTGAGAGAGATATGGCGGTGCAAGTTAAGTGGATCGGATGGCCAGTCGATCGGATGGCCGTCGGATGATCATTCGATCAGACGGCTTGTGCGAGTTAGTTTTTCAACTTTCGTTTTGTGCGTTGAGCGTTGCGTTGCGTTGCGTTTAAGCGAGTTGCGAGTAAGCGTTGCGATGAGATAACCACATAACATTAAACAAGTAATTACACAAATAACACACATAACACATAAATGCATAAAAGTAAATATGCGTCTCGAGTTGCGTTGAGGTTGCGATGCGATAGCGATGTGACAGCGTTTAGTATAATCATGCGATGTAATATGCAATAAAATGCGTTAAATAGTATGCGTTATAAATTGCGTTAAATGCGATAACTGTGTTTTGAATAAGCGTTGTAAAACATAGTTTAAAATATCTTCAATCCCGTTTGCGATAATCGAAAATTCGAGAGTACAAGTCAATTAAGTACGAAATGATAGGTCTAAGTAATGACACGACTTGACCTTTACTTTGACTTTGACTTGACCCGGAAAGTCGGGTTGTTACAGTGCATGAGGGCAACTCAAAGAGTTACAATTCGAACAGATGTCACACTTAACCACAACTACGTGAGTCAATGTAATTCAAGAATCAAGCTGACATGAACTTTCACGTCTTTGAATCGTTATGTCAAATTGTTGTAAAGTGTATGTAACCGTTGATGTCATCAATAACATAAAGACAACTCTCAAATGGTAAAGCATACCATCTAGGCGGAACATCATGTCTATATCATCCATAGTCAATGGAGATTCACCCGCTTCTTCCATTAAATACGAAATTGGTAACTAAGAAATCCTTTATTCTTCTTGCTTCCATGTAAGCGAGACAAAGAACTATTATTAATACTCTTTTATCATTTTTAAAGCTTCGAACACAATATATGCATTTTATTTTGTTATCTCTCTCATAATATGCGTTGGAACATGGAGATGGGTAAATGGTATCGGATACCGGTACTGAATTTACCGAATCAGTTACATTTTTGGTACTGACTTTTGACAATTTTGGTACCGGTCTAGTACGGTACCACTATATACTGGTTTTTACCTTTAAATACCCGTACCGTACCGGGTATATTCAGTACCGATACCCACCTTTAAGGATTTTCGGTACTGATTGGTACCAAGCTCATCGCCATTGGTAAAAAAAAAGGGATCATAGTTTTGAATATGAGATAACTTTATGGGTTGACCAAGGGGGAAGGTATGGAAGACACATATCCTCCCTTGATCCATGGATCAAACCAAAAAGTAAAAGTGTTTGATTAACTTATCTGCACGCAAAAGCACAAAAATCCACTAACCCATAAACTAATTCATTAAACAAAATAGTTAAATAATCATCTTCATGCCACGTGGCATCCAAGGACTAACATATCAATGGTTCGATGGACCAACACCATGATCGAAGACCGCAATCGTCACATAAAGAATTCTCCCCCGTTTATCATTTACCAGCTCTAACTTTGGGGTCCACTGTCCACTACGAATTATGATGTTATGAAAACAATACATTGTTCAATATTAAACCGATATATTCATTTGATGAATGTGTTGGCATGTGGAAAAATAAATGATAAAAAAATATGTGGTCGACCAACACCAGGTCGCGTGAAGTGCATTATTTTGGGAGAATGATTACCTTTTCACATTAGACTTTTACAGCATTGTTTTGGAAAACTATCCTTTACTTCTTACAATAGTAACATTAATCGTATAACTATAACAATTCATTCGTTTATATTAATCCCCTCTTTATTTTTTTAAATAAGCCCTTTGATACCATATGTATATAGTAGGGGTGGTAAAATAGGTGGGTTGAGCAGGTTTGGGTAATACGTTAGGATGAGTATGAGTTAGGATGGATATGTGTTAGAATGGGTTTATTAAGAAACGGGTTAGGATGAGTTTAGCTCAAAATGGGTTTTTGTCAAGATAGATTTAGGCATGATAGACTAAAAATATAAATAAATAAACAAATCAAAAAAATTAAAAAATTAAAAAAAGTAAAAAAATTAAAGAAATTAAAGAAAATAAAAAAATAAAAAAAATAAAAAAAAAATCAAAAAATCAAAAAAGTTAAAAAAATAAAAAATAAATAAAAATGTTTTGCTGCTACTGAACAATTCAATTTATTTTATTTTTTTAATTTCTTTCCTCTACCATTGGCATCCCTTGATGAAATCGTCTTCTCAAAGATTGTTTCACCTGTTGTGCAAGACTGCCTTCCTGAGTATTTACTAAACTCTTCAGTTTAGTTTCCACGAACGCCAAGGCCTCGTCTAGAATCTTTTCCCCTTTCAATCTCAATTATGCAGATTCATATAAGCCTAACATAACCCTCACATCATTGGTTATAGATTCCTTGAATGTGTTCGAGTCATTGTTCTTGAATTTGTTAAACACATCTGTACGGTCACAAATTAATACAAAAGATTGTATCACTTATAGAAAAGAGAAGAAATGAGTAAGTTATGTTTTATCTTTAAGAAATTGAAAAAAAATTAAAATGTTTTTGCTGCTGCTGAACGATTATCCACTTACCCATCCTGACCCATCCATTATTATTTCCTTGCCTACTACGACTTATCTCCTTTATAAAATTACCAAAAATAACACATTTGGGTTTTGTTTGTCAGGCCTAGTATATATTAATATTATATAACTATATATTTGCGAATGTATGATAGTCTATTTGGTAGAGACACATGACTTTTAAGAGCATTCACATCATATTCTATATTTTTAAGTGAGTGGGTTTTATATATTTTAAAAAGTGGATATGAGGGGTTGTGAGTAAAGTAGAAAGAAAATGGTATTGTTCATCTGTATATTTGTGGGAAACACTGTTCATCCGTATTAATCTTTTAATAGTTTTTTGAAAGTGGTTGTGAATGGAGCAGATATAAAAGACAATGATAAAGGTATAAAAATATATTTAATTGAAAAAAGAGAGAAGATGTAATAAATTTTAGTGTAATTATAGAAATGAATATGAGAAAAGGATATAAATGCTCTAAAGGGAGGTTCCATGTTCAAATATGGGCAAGAAGTGTTATTTAAATAAATGGTGAAAATAGTGTAGATGCAAACTTTGCAGTTCAAATATTTATAGGGGCAGGATCTGTGGAAAACGCAAATAAGTGTGAAAACGGTGAGAACGATTTCCTATCACAATATTTTTTAAAATTTGTGGTTGTGATTGATGCGATTACGTTTTTGTAAATATGTATAAGTTTAGAACGTGTGTCTCGCAGCCCCCGACCCCTACCCCGGGAGCGGGCGCCGCGAGCCAGTCAGATGATATCGTTGTTTATTAATTTGGCAGCGGAATTTAAAACATCAGGACCGTAGTTAGGAAATATTATCAGAGTTTCAAAACAACAAACTTTTAATAATGAATAAATGGGATAAAACCCAAGTTTCATTGAAAATACATTTTTAGGGATAAACCCTAATTATTGAAAATATAAAGTCCTTTTTGTTTAGGTAACTTTTATAGCCACTTCTTTAAGCCTTCAGTGCACCACATCTGGCTTTTTATAGCTTCAAATTAAGTTACCTGAAACACGTTATAAAAAGATTTATCAGCAAGAAATACTGGCGAGTGCATCCCAGTTTAATCAAAACAAGCTTTTATAACTTTACAGTATTGAGAGCGATTACAATGTTTATATCTACCAATATACGCATTCAGTATTTGTCATGTTCACAGTTCAATGACGGTGGTCATGTTACTCATTGGCTAACTCGTTGTCCAATAGTAACGGATTACTAGCAGTGTATACAAAACCCCATATACTGGCAGCAATTGTAGAATATAAAGACTCGATCACTGTTTAGTATAATTGAAAACATTGAGGTTTTGGTAAAACAATTTGGTAGAAAAAGAGAATGACTCACATTGTTGACTTAGGTATTTCTATAGCTTCCTATGGGTGTTCTTGATTATAGTCTATTAAAAATAAACAATGCACATGTGTTAGTAAGATAACCCAAATCACATTAGCCATACAACACGAGACAGAATTCCAACGAACTTAGTCAGGCAGAGCCTTGACATGCGGTACGGAGCCCTATATCAATCGGGTAGGGTAACGAATCAGTTATCGGGGGTTAAAATACTTACAACGAGGCAGAGCTTCGTGTTTTATGGGTATAATATCGAGCAGCGTTTAGCTATTATAAGGACAGGGAGAAAGAAAAGAAAATGAACGATGAAGACTGAGGCCTTCGACTCCTTTTATAAGCTGGAAACAAGGGGGCTCGCTCCCTGGGACCCATCTTTCTTTCTCTCTCGCGGCCCGCGAGAGCCCTAGGCTAGGGCTTAGGTCAGCTGGGTCAGCACCTTAGCTTCAACACGATGTGGGACACGTGGAACAAGGGGGTT
Organism: Helianthus tuberosus; assembly: GCA_030545235.1. NCBI lineage: Eukaryota > Viridiplantae > Streptophyta > Magnoliopsida > Asterales > Asteraceae > Helianthus > Helianthus tuberosus. The sequence continues at coordinate 187,207,048 of CM060424.1, forward strand.
TCGACAGATAAGGGGTCCTCGCGCCCCGCGAGTCTCTCCCCTACTTTGGTCGCGGCCGGCGAGCGGCCTATATTTATTATTTTGTTTGATTTTTATAAAAATTAAGATTATATGGGTGTAACTTTGCATATATGGAGTATATTATGAGCGTTTAGGGGTGCTTTTCGAGGGTTGTTATATCCTCCCCACCTTGTTTTAAATCTCGTCCTCTAGATCTACTGGAACAGGTGTGACTATTTCCGTTGCATTTCAGATTCGAGCTCCCATGTGTATTTTGGTCCTCTCTTGGAATCCCATTTCACTTTGACCAGAACTAGTCTCTTGTGTTTGAGATTATTGATCATTCTATCTTCAATCTGTAGTGGTTTCTCTACAAACTTAAGCTTCTCATTTAACTCTATGTCCTGAAGAGGTATCACTAATGATGCGTCTGCAATGCTTTTCTTTAGGTTACATACATGAAACACATCATGTATTCCTGCCATTTCCTTTGGCAGTTGTAGCTGATAGGCTACTGGCCCTATTCTTTTGATTATTTTAAAAGGTCCAACATACCTTGGGCTTAGCTTTTCTCTTTTAACGAATCTGACCACTCCTTTCCATGGAGAAACCTTTAACAATACCTTGTCTCCAACTTGAAATTCCAATGGTTTTCGTCTGTTATCTGCATATCTCCTTTGACGATCTCGTGCTGCTTTTAGTCTTTCCTTGACTTGGATAATCCTGTCCGTTATTTCTTACACTATATCTAGCCCAGATAGTTGCTTTTCTCCAATCTCTGCCCAACAGACTGGAATTCGGCACTTTCATCCATAAAGTGCTTCAAATGGTGTAGCGTTAATGCTAGTATAATAGCTGTTGTTGTAGGAAAATTCTATTAATGGTAAATGATCGTCCCAATTTCCTCCAAAGTCAATTACACAGACTCTAAGCATATCTTCCATTGTCTGAATTGTCCTTTCGCTTTGTCCGTCTGTTTGACGATGGTAAGCTGTGCTTAGATTCAACCTTGTTCTCATTGCTTTTTGGAAACTTGTCCAAAAATGAGATGTAAAACAACTATCTCTATCAGATACAATAGATAAGGGAATTGCATGTAATGAAACTATTTCATTTACATATAACTTGCCTAACTGTTCCATACTGGAAGTTCCCTTCATAGGTAAGAAATGAGCAGATTTGGTTAATCTGTCAACAATCACCCAGATTGTATCATTACCTTTTCGTGTCTTGGGTAATTTGGTAACAAAGTCCATTATTATCAATTCCCATTTCCATATTGGCATCTCTAATTGCTGCAATAACCCTGAAGGTTTCTGTGTTAAGCTTTAACCTGTGAATAGATAAGACATTTAGCAACATAGTTTGGTATGTCCTTTTTCATTCCTATCCACCAGAAATTCTTTCTTAAGTCTTGATACATCTTATAACTACCAGGATGTATCGTATATTTAGACGTATGAGCTGCTTCTAGAATTCTGTGGCGTAGGTTTCCTTGAATAGGTATCCAGATTCTTTCTTTATGGAATCTCCAAATTCCATCTGATCCTTGTTCTAATTCATTAATCATTCCTTTTAAACCTTCAGCATCGTCCTTGATTATTGTTTCTTGTACCTCTCTAATTTGCTCATTTAAATCTATCTGCAGATTTAAACTGAGAGAGCGTGCGCGTTTTGGTTTTCATGATACTTTCGACTTAAAGCATCAGCTACTACATTAGCTTTTCCTGCATGATACTGGATATCACAATCATAATCAATAAGAATTTCCATCCAATGTCTCTGTCTCATATTTAATTCCTTTTGCCCAAAAACATATCTTAAACTCTTATGATCTGTAAAGACAACAAACTTACTACCATAAAGACAGTGTCTCCAAATCTTAAGGGCAAAAATTATGGCTCCTAACTCTAGATCATGGCTTGTATAATTCTCTTCATGTTTCTTAAGCTGTCTAGAGGCATAAGCTATAACATTTTGACGTTGCATTAGCACACATCCGTATCCTAACTTAGACGCATCACAAAACACTACCAAGTCTTCAGTTCCTTCAGGTAAAGCGAGTATGGTTGCGTTGGTTAACCTTTTCTTTAAAATCCTAAAGGCTTCCTCCTGTTCTGGTCCCCATTCAAACTTAACTGATTTGCAGGTCAGTTTGGTTAATGGAATGGCTATTCTAGAGAAGTCTTGAATAAAACGTCTATAACATCCTGTCAGTCCAAGAAAACTTCTCACCTCCATTGGTGATTTAGGGACTTTCCATTTGGTAATTGCCTCAATTTTTGTGGGATCCACATGAATTCCTTCATGATTAATCGAATGTCCAAGGAATTGCACTTCTTGCAACCAGAATTCGCATTTTGAGAATTTAGCATAAAACTTCTCTTTTTTTTTCAATAATGTTAGAAGTGTATGCAAATACTCTGCATGATCTTCCTTGCTCTTATAGTAAATTAGAATATCATCTATAAAGACAATTATGAATTTATCCAGGTTTGGTTTACATATCATGTTCATGATTTCCATAAATGCAGCTGGGGCATTGGTTAAACCAAATGGCATGACTGTAAATTCATAATGATCATACCTTGTTCTGAAAGCAGTTTTAGGAATGTCCTCTTCCTGTACATTCAATTGATGATATCCTGAGCGTAAATCGATCCTAGAAAAGAATCAAGCTCCTTGAAGTTGATCGAAGAGGTCAACGATTCTCGGTAGTGGGTACCGATTTTTAATCGTAACCTTATTCAATTCTCGATAGTCAATGCATATAGGCATCGATCTATCCTTCTTCTTGACAAATAACATCGGTGCTCCCCATGGCGAAGAACTAGGCTGTATAAAGCCTTTCACAAGTAGTTCGTCCAACTGTTTCTTCAGTTCCTGCATCTCCGTCGGTGCTAGTTGGTATGGTGCTTTGGCAATCGGTGTTGTTCCTGGTATTAGGTGAATTCTAAATTCAACCTCTCGATCTGGTGGTAATCCAGGTAACACTTCTGGAAAAACGTCTGAGAAATATCTTTTAATTCTCTTCGTTTAGTGTAAGACCCTAACTTACGTTTAATCTTATTAATAACGCAGCGAAAAACGAGCCTTAAAATTTCTTTCTTTGTTTAATACATTACTTACGTAAAGACTCAGTTACAAAATGCTTATCATACACTAAAAGAATTAACAACATTCATGATAAAATATTACTACATATGTTACATAATCCAAGCTAGGTGATCGTTCTTCCCGTACAATCCTTGCTCCTTGACTCGATATGCGCCCGCATATCTTCGTTAATAAATAAAGAAAATCCGTGTAGTTCCTGCGGACATCATTCACAACTTAACCATTAGTCATCGTCAACATCATATAACATTATTATCATACAATTAAAATTCGTATAACATTCAACAATATAAACTTAATCCATTTGATATCTCTTGTTGTGTGTTCGAATTCAATACTTCATGAACTTGATGTTCTCATACCTGTATAACATTCCAATCTCAAGACAATTCATTAGTATTCGTCAATGACCAAACAAAATAACCATTCATTCATACATAGATAACATCTGGCATTCACACATATTCACATTCCTAATTCGCACGTGCATACAAACATATACCTCTACACATATACACACACATTCATACACACACACATACATACAAGCTCTCGCGCTTACCATTTGTATTCACACAATCCTATACATCTTGTCATAATCACAACTTTCCTTAAGATAGAATTTTATACTCACCATCTTGCATACCCATTCGCTCCTAAGTTCGATTGCATATAGATTTCCTTCACTAACACGAAGGTAAAATCCGTACTTTAACCATCCGGAGGCTCATAACATTACTTATGTTTTAAACCGGCTTTAAAATAAGTTAAGAGACATGAAAATCATTTAAAACATTAAGTTCGTTTAAAAACCAGGAGTCTCATAACTTTTACTTGTGATCAATATTTCATAAATCATGAACAATTAGTCTTACATAGTTTAAAATGTGTTTAAAAGAGTTCGCGAGACAAAACAAGTTAAATAAATAATTTTTTTGCCAGCCCAGCATACCGTCACGTCGCGCGACAGCTCCTTGCCCATGCTATCGCGTTGCGCGGCCCCCTTATATCGACAGAAGGTTCCTTTTTATTGAGCTGCAGATTTCCAGCTCCAAACTTCTCGCTTGTTAAAAACTTAGAACTTGCATAACTTATGATCTAGACGTCCGTTTTGAGTAATTCTTATTTCTATGCGTTCGTAATTTAATTACGGATCCGTTTATCATCCTAACTCAGATCAAAAGCTGAATTATAAGATAAGGACTTATACATCCTTCAAGCCATTATTCGACCCGTTTGATTTCACCATTTTATTTCTAACATAACTAGCCACTTTCAGTCTCAATATTCATTCCTATCTTAGTGATTCCATTTATCACCTCGGGTCGCATCAAGAGCTATTTTTTTATGCAAAGGGCTTATAAATCCCTTTTATACCATTATTCGACCCGTTTAACCCTACTAATTACCCTTCGTTATAAATAACTCCTTCGATATACTAAAAAAACGCTTACCTTAATACCCTCCTTCATTACATAGTCCTTGCATAATTTTCCACACTCCTAAATATTAGATTCTACATACATACTAAGAAGTGAATCGGAATCACTTACCTTATGCGTACGTGTTCGTATCCGCTTCCTTGCCTCCTCTTGACCCGTTAGCCTTCCATGCTAGAGTCCATGCTAGTGTGGTTCCTTTTCTTTCATGCCGACATGCCCATAATAATATTAGTCTTTATGCTCATTCATATTAACATACATTTTTCCAATTCTTATTTACATTGGCTTTCACTAACACGCATACGACATGAATTGTCAACCACATTGTTCAATATCTTAAAAACTCAAATTCATTATCATACATAACACGTAATTGGTCTAACACATATCCCGTGATCTCTCAATTCTTACATTTGTGTCAAAATGCCTAACCATGCTATTTATACTTTGTTGTCTTTCAGAAAGTCAACCTTCTAGCATACAACTTCCAACTTATGAGTATGCATTCATGTTGATATGGTAGGCCATAATAATGACATCATATTCTTTTCATACATGATGTTGTATGATACATAAACTACACGATCACCTAGTTACACACACAATATACACATAATCAATTTACACCTACTTATGTTTTCATGATTTTTTTACAATTGACAACCACACCCTATATGAGTCAACTTAACATAATCGTAACATCATCCTTTACTAGTAAGGTCATATGCTATACATTTAGTACACATTCACTTTTAACCGCAATTAAGGGATTAGTAGATCACATGGCAAGCCTCACCCGTTCAAACACAATGTACAAGCTCCTAATGCATAGTCTTGATCAACACATACATTCAACCCGAATTCTTGTACGAGTTCCATCTAAAGCACATTCTTCAAGTTAATTAGTAAACTACTAATTACATCATTATCATAATTCATTCATTTATGTCAAGACGTTTCATACAATCTCACATCCTAACTTCACTTAGACATTTCATCAAACACTTGGTGGGTTTCGCATTAATAGAGCTTATTGTACAAGCATCTTATGTTCGTCTTCCTGCTATTGCCTTTATCAATCAAATACAACTAAAATCAACCTAATACCACACCATACTCAACCTATCTAACCAGTATTCATCACATACAACATGCTACATCAATTTTTGAACAAGGATTGGACATGGGTGTTATACCCATGTCGCCACTTTCACTAACCCAAGTGGGTTTCACCTTCAAACATCAAATAACATCAAAATTTTGTATAATTCACATTCCATATGATAATTCTAACATATATTCATGCTCAATTTCATACAATTTCGTGGATTGATCATAACCCACTTCATACAAAAATCATCAAATCCAAAATTACAACTTACCATATGTTTAGCAAGGCTAGACGATCATGTATTTAGGTCCATGCATAAGATTTAGACTTGATTTCTATTCTAGTTCTCTGATTTACGGTTTGAGAGGGGTTTCCCCCTCTTTTCTTCTCCTCTGCTCGAACACACACATACGCCCAAGTGGGTGTTGGGATGTTTAGTTTTTGTTTTATATTTTATCTTTCCATTTGCCCATTTTCGACCCCTCAAGTTTGAGCATTTAACCTTTATTGGCTATCCTTTGTTATAATGCATTCTTAACTTAAGTCAAGAGGTCACTTACATTCTAACTAGGTTTGTATTCCTAGTTATTATTATTTCATGCTATATAATAGAAGACATACTAGAAATTATAAAAGTTCGGATTTTGGGGCGTTACATTTTGGGTTAATGATTATGGAAATCATATACACCATTCCTCCTTTCCTTGCATAACTTGCAGCTTTCATTACTGAGATTAATTTTGTGGTTTTCGTTGGTTTGTCTCCTTTAATTGTGATCCTTTCACCACTTGTTGTACTTACTTGTACGGACTTTTGATCACATAAAACACTGGCATGAGTAGCTACCAACGAATCCATTCCTAATACGACATCGAATACAGCTAGATTCATTGGAAAAAGGTTAGCAGAAAAATTATGGTTTAGAATTTCTATTCTTGTGTCACACCCCGATATTTCCACGTATTACCGGTGGGCCCGGTGGGGAGTATCGTGACGTAGTTGATATCATCATAGACAATTTATCACAGTATAATACACAGCGGAAGTCGAAAGATAAAATCATCACAAACCGAATGGAAGTAATGTCATTTATTACAAAAACGGTTGCAAAGGGATCCACAGGCGGATCAAAAGTTAAAAGATCATTGTTCAACAGATTTATAAACATCTAAGCTTGCAAGACTCTTTATTGATGCTAGGAGTAGCCAGCCTATTCCGTCTAGTACCTGCATTTAGCCTTTTTGGAAAATACGTCAGTTCACACTGGTAAATACAATTAACCGACTCATTTTGAAAGTGTTTAAGAAAATTGATTTGGATGCATGAGGCACAAAATAATCTTTTATAACTTGGGACAATTATTTAAAAATAATCTTGTATACAAATTTAAATGTTTGCCGTCTGTCAGGCCGGTTATAAGAGCCGGACAAGATTAACTAACACACCACAAGTATAATACCCACAAGGAACTTTCCTTATTGTGGGATACCTTTTATACATACGCAACTGTCAAGTGTATGCCTACACCCCGTGCTTAAGTCGTGGCCATTTCGATGAATGAGCCGAGGATATCCAGGACATGGTCATTAACCCCCCAAAAGCCATATACCAAAAAAAAACAGATTAAAACGGGTTATGCAAATATATTAATCACAATCCGATTTAAAACAGTTGCATACCCGACCAAGCGGTATTATTATAATACCGTATCCCAAGCCCGTATAACGGAAAATAAGTTAAAAGTATTTACCTGAGCAAATTCTACAAATCAGCAAATGCAGTTATCTTTTACTGGGCTCCTAAATCTGGAACGAAGGTTTTAATAACCTATTAGATTCTTAACGGGTCTCACTTAAGTTTAAACTTAGACCGGTTAGTTTTAAAGAAAGGTATACGGTCCAAAACGCAAGATTAAGCGAAGACCGGATTAGAATGTGATTTAGACCCGACAAGTTTGAAGACTTGTATAATATGGGTAAACTAAACATATTCTGGATTTTGAGATAAAAATGATAAGGTTTAACCCGTTTCGATTAATTTATGCAAACTAGTTACATAAACCGCACCGAACGCGAAAAATGCATAACGGGTAAACAATTGAGTCATGAACAGGTTTCCTAAGTTAATATGCCTTAAATATGTTGTGATATCAGTAGGATACCTTCTATTATGCCCAAAATGGATTTAAACTCAAATTAAGCCCCGAAGGGGTATTTTGGTCATTTTAAAGGTTATAAAAGAGATTAAATATTAATCTAAGGTCCAGGTCTGATATGATCAATAAAAATAATTATTTTTGCAGGTCATATCAGTAGGGTATTGCCTATATGTGAAATTTATCTTTTATAACCAAACTATGCACCGTAGGGGCATTTTGGTAATTTCACATAAGCTTTTAAAGGTCAAATTTGGAAATCTGAGTTCAAAACTTTTGCTTACTGTTAAGATATAAAAATTTACTTAAAACTTTAGTAGGTATTAAGTCCTATACGTTAAAAATAGTTTTAACTCATGTTATGCGTTTAAAACGCGTAAAAAGGCGGTTTTAAGCGATTTTCGGGTTTTATAACTAAAGCTGATATTTTATCATTCCAGAAGGCTTAAAATATTTTATTTATCATATAAAATCAGTGGCAAAAAGTTTGGTATCAAAAGGTTATGTAAAACTCATTTTATTGATAAAAAGGGTATAACCGACAATTACCGAATTAAAGCAAGAACCCTATGTTATGCTCAGCTTAAAAATAAATAAAAATCTTCAAAAATCCCAAAATATTATATTACATCAGTGGGTAAAAGGTTTGGTGTCAAAATTCGGGTTTAGATAGGCCTTATGCTAATTATGTAGTTTATTTAATAAAAAGCTTCTATATTACGATATTGAGCATAACTCCTAATCTAGATCTCAAACTGATGTCAAATTTTTAGGACAAGTTTATAAATCAGTAACAAAGATTATTGTCCTCTCAGGTTTTCAAAAATCTTGTTTTAAGGTCAAAAGGGCATAATGGTCAACATTTAGGCATATAACGGAAACATGCAAATGAATCGGATAAATTAGGATCCAAGTTGTATATTCTCAGAGATTTATACTAATATGAATCATGTACCTAATGGAAGTTTAAGGCATTTCTAAAACAATCTAAATCGGGTCAGAACTGAAAGTCAAAGCAAAAGTCTACTTTTGTGACTTTCGGTTCCGAACCGAACCGAACCTAAACTCAAAATTGTCGGGTTGAACTTGCTTAGACATGTTCTTACATTAAATACCAAGTTATACAAGTGATAAAACAGGTTTCATGGCTTCTACATTGTTAATTATGTGTTTATTTGAAAATTTGCTTTCTGTTGACTTTTTATAATTAAGTTTGACCCGACATTTGACCTAGTTGGAGTGATAATCAGTAGGTGCCCTCTTAGGGGTTTATTATCTACATAATTACCAACTTATAGCTACTTTTAATTTAACTAATGACTGGACCATTAGTGATTAATCACTAAGTCAAACCTTAATTACGATAAGTGTGACTTTTGGTCATTAAACTAAATAAAACTGAAATTAGGAGGTTAAGGACACTTACAATGGTCCTAAGCACGATTTTGGAACTTAAGGAAACTTGTGAGAAGATCAGAAAGCTCCAGAGAAGGTCTTGAAATGAGCAAATGAAATGTTGCAACATGATGCTCTTTATATAGGATTTTTAATCTTCCAAGATCATTCCACATTAGTCTAAAAGTGTTCCCTGATGATCCCAGATGTCCCTATGCATGAAAAACCATTGGATAAGCTCCTGAATTTCGAAAACCAGCCTTCTAAGGTGGTGTAACTTGCTATAACAGGCAACTGTCCAAAAATCTGCCCAGTTACAGGTCTTACGGACCGTAAGCCTTTGGCTTTGCGGTCCGTATCCGCTTTTCAAAAATTATCGCCCAGTTAAGCTGCCTTACGGTCCATAAGGCATATACCTTGCGGTCCGTAAGCCTTGTCAGAAGACAAAAAAATTGTAAACTTTTAGGCTTTGACCATGCAACTTTTATAACTTCGGACTTTATGTCCTTTTTCTAGTAGTGGGACCATATAATCAGGTCTTGCATGCCCTTGCATATGATGCCATGCATTTGAAAGTTCTTGGACTTTATTGATGAAGGTTTTTGAATGAGAATCATCGAAATTTCACATAGGATCCATTCTTTGCAAAATGAGTTATTTCATCACATTTAATTAACCGGGTTTGAATGTACATCAGATGTTTATAAACAATTAAGGTTTGGGATTTATAATAAGGTCACTCAGAGGTATTAATTAACATGTTGACACTTTTTAATCCTACCATACATCTTTCAACCTGATCCGGGTTTATAACACGTTTACCTTCCATGACACGTGTCTTTATAATATTGGTCGTGATTTTACGAGGTGTTACATCCTCACCCCCTTAAAAGAAATCTCGACCTCGAGATTTACTGGAACAAATGAGGGTACTTCTCTTTCATTATGGACTCTACCTCCCACGTATACTCGGGACCTCTACGGGCATCCCATTTAACCTTTACAATCGGTACATGCTTCTTTCGAAGTTTCTTAACCTGTCGATCCTCGATTGACAAAGGTTTTTCAACAAACTGTAAGCTCTCATTTATATGCACATCTTTATGCGACATGGCTAGCGATTCATCAGCTAGGCACTTCTTCAGATTGCAGATGTGGAATACATTATGAATTCCACTGAGCTCTTCAGGCAGGTTTAATTTATAAGCCACTGTCCCGACACATTCGATGATCTCGAATGGTCCTATGTATCTTGGGCTTAACTTGCCTTTCTTGCCAAAACGCATTACCCCTTTCCAGGGTGATACTTTAAGTAGAACATTGTTACCTACCACAAATTTAAGAGGTTTACGCCTTTTATCTGCGTAGCTTTTCTGCCTATCCCTGGAAGCTTTGAAAAGATCTCGTATCTGTACAATCTTATCTGTCGTCTCCAGGACTATATCAGGTCCTGTTAGTTGGACATCTCCAACTTCTGCCCAACAAACGGACGTCCTGCACTTTCTTCCATACAAAGCTTCAAATGGTGCAGCTTGAATACTGGAATGATAGCTATTGTTGTATGAGAATTCGATCAATGGAGGATGATCATCCCAACTTCCACCTAAGTCAATAAAACAAGCTCGTAGCATATCCTCGAGTGTTTGTATAGTACGCTCACTTTGACCATCCGTCTGAGGATGATATGCAGTGCTGAAATTTAATCGAGTGCCTAGGGATAGCTGGAAGCTTTTCCAGAAATACGATGTATATCTCGTATCCCTATCAGAGATAATAGATACTGGCACTCCATGGAGAGATACAATCTCATCCATGTACAGCTGAGCTAACTTATCTGAGCTGTGTGTTTCCTTAATAGGTAAGAAGTGAGATGACTTGGTCAGTCTATCCACTATAACCCAAATAGTATCATTTCCTCGCTTTGTCTTTGGTAACTTGGTGATAAAATCCATAGTCACCATTTCCCACTTCCAGGTGGGAAGTTCAGGCTGTTGCAGCAATCCTGACGGCTTCTAGTGTTCTGCCTTAACTTGAGCACATGTCAGGCATTTGGCCACATAAGTGGCTATAGACTTCTTCAAGCCAATCCACCAATAATTTGCCTTCAAATCCTGGTACATCTTATCACAGCCAGGATGAACAGAATATTTGGAGTTATGGGCTTCTTGAAGAATTACATTCCTAAGTCCTCCATGAATTGGAACCCATATTCGTCCATTCAATCTTAGGATTCCATCCTTGCTATATGATAATTGTTCAGCAGTTACTCCAAACTTTTCATTCGAATAGTTGGCTTCTAATACACCCTCTTTCTGAGCGGCCAACAATCTTTCATTCAAGTTGTTCTTCAATTAAATGCTCTTGGCGTTGATTCTAATGGGTTTAACCCTTTCCTTCCTGCTCAAAGCATCGGCAACCACATTCGCCTTACCTGGATGGTATCGTATTTCACAATCATAATCATTTAGTGTCTCCATCCATCGACGCTGTCTCATGTTCAATTCCTTTTGATTAAACAGATGTTGAAGGCTCTTGTGATCAGAATAGATCACACACTTGGTACCATACAAATAATGCCTCCACAGTTTGAGTGCAAACACAACGGCACCCAACTCCAAATCGTGGGTGGTGTAATTCTTCTCATGCACTTTTAGTTGTCGGGAAGCATAGGCAATGACCTTGCCTTTCTACATGAGCACACATCCCATACTAGTGTGTGATGCGTCGCAGTATACTACAAATTCCTCTATTCCATCAGGCAATGTTAACACAGGTGCATTGCTCAACTTCTGCTTAAGAATGTCAAAGGATTCTTGCTGCTTAGGACCCCAGTCAAACTTGATATTCTTGCGGGTTAGTGAAGTTAGGGGTGCTGCAATTCTTGAGAAGTTTTTAATAAAACGTCTGTAATATCCTGCCAGACCCAAAAAGCTACGAATTTCTGTGGGCGTCTTTGGCTCTTGCCAGTTCATGATAGCTTCAATCTTAGCGGGATCCACCTGGATACCACGCTCACTAACCACATGTCCAAGAAATTGGACTTCGCGAAGCCAAAATTCACATTTTGAAAACTTGGCGTAGAGCTTTTCTTGTTGAAGAAGTTTAAGAATACAACGAAGATGCTTCTCATGATCAGCCTGATTCCTTGAATAAATGAGAATGTCATCAATGAAAACAATGACAAACTTGTCCAAGTAGGGTTTCCAAACGCGATTCATGAGATCCATGAACGCTGCTGGTGCATTAGTGAGCCCGAACGACATCACTAAGAACTCGTAATGGCCATAGCGAGTTCTAAATGCAGTCTTGTGCACATCTTCATCCCTAACCTTCAGCTGATGGTATCCAGATCTCAAATCGATCTTGGAAAAGTAACTTGCCCCTTGCAGTTGGTCGAACAGATCGTCGATTCTGGGAAATGGATATCTATTCTTGCTCGTAACCTTGTTAAGCTCATGATAATCGATGCATAGACGCATCGATCCATCCTTCTTCTTCACAAACAGGATCGGTGCTCCCCAAGGAGATGAGCTAGGCCTAATAAATCCTTTTGCCAATAAATCATCCAACTGAGTTCTCAACTCTTTCATCTCAGTTGGGGTCAACCAGTAAGGTGCTCTTGCAATAGGTGTTGCTCCAGGTATAATGTCAATTCTAAACTCCACTTGCCTATCTGGTGGTAAACCAGGTAGCTCTTCAGGGAATACTTCTGGATATTCGGAAATGACGGGGATGTCTTCAATCTTGGGCTTTGTTTCATCAATAGTCACTTGTTCCATATAGATGACACAACCTTTCTTCATACACTTTGATTCCTTAAGCATAGACACTTGCTTAGGCAACCCATACTGAGTGTCTCCCTGTATGGTAAGTGGCTCACCATACGGAGTCTTGATCACCACTTGTTTCTTGTCACAAACAATCTGGGCTTGGTTATGAGATAACCAATCCATGCCTATCACTATGTCGAAACCAGCTAATTTCAAAGGAAGCAAGGATAACAGAAAGGAGTGGTTCTTAATGGATATAAAGCATCCATCTAACACAGTTGAGGCAGTTTCTATGGTACCATCAGCCAACTCTACTTCATATTTCATGCTTAGGGTTTTAACAGGCAGATTTAGCAATTTACAAAACTTATCATCGACAAATGACTTATCTGCACCCGAATCAAATAATACCCTTGCATAAACATCTAATATAAGGAAGGTACCTGTTATCACGTTATCATCCTGTACTGCTTCCCGTGCATTCATCTGAAAGACCCTAGCATTGGTCTTCTTGCCTTCTTCAGGCTTCTTCGCATACTTTGGGCAGTTGGTCTTGATATGCCCCTTCTCATTGCAACCATAATAGGTCGCATCCTTCAACTTCTTGCGATCCAAAGTCTTGTGTTCTTTAGACTTGCAGATCCCACAACCAATCGGCTTCGACTGCGACTTTGATTCAAACCTGCATTTCCTGAAATGACGCTTCTGGCAGGTTTTGCATTTAGGCTTCTCATCCACTTGCTGGTTACCCTTGTTAGACCCAGAATTCTTCTTGTGGTCTAAGTTCCCCTTATGCTTCTTGTCAGAACGACGTGAGTTATCATCCTCACGTTTCCTTTTTCCTTCTTTAGAAATCTTAAGCGATCTCAGCGTGATCGCGTCCAGAGTAAGGGATAAAGACAAATCAGCTGCTGACCTAAAAGTAGTAGGTCGAGATGCCTTCACACTAGCTTTGATCTCTGGGGCTAAACCCCCAATAAAACGAGCAATACGTTTTGGTTCTGGTGTAACCAAGTATAGAACCAATCGAGACATGGTATTGAAACTGGTGAGGTAAGTCTGACAGTCTAAGTTCTTCATGACTAGGGTCAAGAAGTCAGCCTCGATCTTCTCAACTTCGTGTTGAGGACAATAATTTTCCTTGATTAGAGCAACAAACTGCTCCCAAGAGATGCTATACAAGTGGACCTTTCCTGTAGCTTGAATCAGTGACCTCCACCAAGCTAGAGCTTCTCCCTTAAACGATTGTGATACAAACTTCACAATGTCCTGCTCTGCACAACCACTAATGTCAACCACTGTATCCATCTCATCGAGTCAGGTCATACAGTCGACGGATCCCTTCTCCCCTGTAAAGTCTCTAGGCTTACAGGAGACAAAATACTTATAAGAACAACCCTTTACACGCAACTCTTGATTGAGCACAACTTTCCTAGATGGAACACTCCTCTGATTTGATGAGTGATGAGAATCACTCTTGCGAGTGTATGAATCTTGGAGGGTGGTTTTGAACGAGGTACTGACTGAGTTCTAACGTGAGTTTCACTTGATTCATCAAATTGTCTGTTAAGAGCTCGAGTAACGGCATTATCTATTAATGCCTGCAATTCCGCGCCTGCTACATTAACTCTGGAAGTGTCATGATTCTCCCTTGGGTGACTGTTGACTTCACCCGACCCAGCCATGTAGCTTGTTTGCTACATATAATATTGACAAGATTTATTCAAAAGTCCATTATGGAATTGTCTTTTATGGCAATTCATTAACAATGGTAATCATAAGCCATATTGGTTAATTTAATTAGGCATATTCATTCAGGATTGTAATTGTCCTCAGTCATAATTTATATATATATTATATTGGCACATAAGGCCAGGTCACAGGGACAATTTAAACTGTAAGCCATGATCTTATATGATCGAGGCATTGAGGCTTGAATCATAGTTCATTACCTTTCTTGACAGGGAGTTATAGGCTACTACTGTCTTTTGTCTTATATGACAATGATTATGGCCCGAAGGCATTAAATCACAAATGGATGTTTAAATAATAAAGAAGGAATTGGAAGAATTCAATATAAGGGTGACATGTGTGATTTTACGAATCACATCTGCCTGGAGTGTTAACATGTTTTCAGATGTTAACAAGAATTTGAATCTTTTTAAACAGGTTTTACCATCATGGCCAGGTCTTATAATGACATGCAGGCTAGGTCATACCCTTTAAGATTCTTATTTAATATTTAAAGGCAGATCTTATAAAAGGAATGACATATTTTGGATTTATTTACTTCATATATATTTCATTTATGCATATAATGACAAGATTGAAATTTAAATTATAACATGCCGTTAATTTTAAAAGAGTACATTTTGCCGTAAACGGGACTTTAACAGAAATAACTTGCCCACGCAGGGGCTAAACTGAAACTACAAGTCCTCACAGGGACCGGATACAGAAATAGATGTCCACATAGGGACTTGATTGAAAATTAAAGAAATACAAAACAAACAAACAAACAAAGAATCTCAATGATCCTTTTTGCTCTTCCCTTTGATTAAGCTTGCCAAACCCTTAAGAAATCCCTGGTGGCTTCTACGCTCCTCTCGAACTTCCCGTTCCACCTGGCTCAACTTTTGTAAAATCTGCTGTTGCTGTTGGGGCGGAATCAGTGGTGGTTGTGGCGGCTGTTGCTGCGGAGGTTGATGAGGTGGCAGGTATTGGTACCCATAGGTCGGGTATCCAGTCTGCCAGGGACCTCCATAGGGTCCTTCAGGATGGAGAGCATTGTAGTTTGCTGCTACCAGGTATGGGTCAGCCTCGGTGTAGTTGTAGTTAGTATGGGTTGGCTGCTCGAAAGGGTTATACGCCACTACTCCGGCGTATGTAGGAATTGGGTCATCATAACCCACTTGTGGCGGTGCGACTGGCGCAGACTCCACCTCAGAAACAGAGTTCGAAGGCCCACCCATCTGTGGGCCTTCGTATAGTGGCGGGTAATGACTGCCACTTGAATGCTGAGGGGTGCTGATATGGATTCCCCCTCGCACGGACATCCATGCTCCAGATCTCCTATGCCTCGATGGCTCCGGAGGCGGTTGTTGCACTAGTGGCGGTGGCGGTGGAGTAACCGCTACAAAACGCGAATCCTCCGAGGGATCCTGCTGCTGCGATGAGTGGTAACTGGGAGTGAACACCCAGTCGTATTGGGCAAACCTTGCCTCATAACTATTTGGACCACGATAAGGTGATCCAGGATATAACGACCCATCTGAAATCTCGATGGGGTGAGTAGGTGTCCCAGATGGTGTCTCTGCGGGGTCCGGGTCGTCATCCATGTCCATTCCCTGAGCTTCAGGGAAATGGTCTTCAGGGCCCAATGGGTTATGACCCATTGGTTCTTCAACCTGGTTTTCCGGGTTGAACCGGCTCAGAAAATAAGGTGTCGGGTCCTGAGAGGCCCGTTGCGGGGTTGACTGCCACAACGGCAAGAAGGAGTGGTGCGAATCTTCGGGCTCGTTCTCCGATTGCGGCCCGAAAGAATGTAGGTATGAGGGTGATGAACTTAACGAGACTGATCGCCTCGCAGGCTCCAAATATGTCCTCCAATTCTCTTGGGGACTCGTGCTCATTGTCTCTGAAGGAGTTCGCCGGTGAGAAGGCCCGGCTTCACCTTTCCTCGTCCTCCTCTCCTTCGTGGCGGCATCTTCTGTTCCTGTCAATCACAAACAAGGAAAACAATAAAGGATAAAATAAAATGAATTAGGATTAGTCCTAAGTTCTTTGTCTAGACTTGGAAGTCGAGGAATGTGCAAACTGTGTCATTGAGATTAAACACAAAAGGCTAGTGTTTAATTCACTCAATGTTGGCTCTGATACCAACCTGTCACACCCCGATATTTCCACGTATTACCGGTGGGCCCGGTGGGGAGTAACGTGACGTAGTTGATATCATCATAGACAATTTATCACAGTGTATTACACACCGGAAGTCGAAAGATAAAATCATCACAAACCGAATGGAAGTAATGTCATTTATTACAAAAACGGTTGCAAAGGGATCCACAGGCGGATCAAAAGTTAAAAGATCATTGTTCAACAGATTTAAAAACATCTAAGCTTGCAAGACTCTTTATTGATGCTAGGAGTAGCCAGCCTATTCCGTCTAGTACCTGCATTTAGCCTTTTTGGAAAATACGTCAGTTCACACTGGTAAATACAATTAACCGACTCATTTTGAAAATGTTTAAGAAAATTGATTTGGATGCACGAGGCACAAAATAATCTTTTATAACTTGGGACAATTATTTAAAAATAATCTTGTATACAGATTTAAATGTTTGCCGTCTGTCAGGCCGGTTAGAATAGCCGGACAAGATTAACTGACACACCACAGGTATAATACCAACAAGGAACTTTCCTTATTATAGGATACCTTTTATACATACGCAACTGTCAAGTGTATGCCTACACCCCGTTCTTAAGTCGTGGCCATTTCGATGAATGAGACGAGGATATCCAGGACATGGTCATTAACCCCCCAAAATCCATATACCAAACAAAACAGATTAAAACGGGTTATGCAAATATATTAATCACAATCCGATTTAAAACAGTTGCATACCCGACCAAGCGGTATTATTATAATACCGTATCCCAAGCCCGTATAACGGAAAATAAGTTAAAAGTATTTACCTGAGCAAATTGTACAAATCAGCAAATGCAGTTATCTTTTACTGGGCTCCTAAATCTGGAACGAAGGTTTTAATAACCTATTAGATTCCTAACGGGTCTCACTTAAGTTTAAACTTAGACCGGTTAGTTTTAAAGAAAGGTATACGGTTCAAAATGCAAGATTAAGCGAAGACCGGATTAGAATGTGATTTAGACCTGACAAGTTTGAAGACTTGTATAATATAGGTAAACTAAACACATTCTGGATTTTGAGATAAAAATGATAAGGTTTAACCCGTTTCGATTAATTTATGCAAACTAGTTACATAAACCGCACCGAAGGCGAAAAATGCATAACGGGTAAACAATTGTGTCATGAACAGGTTTCCTAAGTTAACATGCCCTAAATATGTTGTGATATCAGTAGGATACCTTTCATTATGCCCAAAATGGATTTAAACTCAAATTAAGCCTCGTAGGGGTATTTTGGTCATTTTAATAGTTATAAAAGAGATTAAATATTAATCTAAGGTTCAGGTCTGATATGATCAATAAAAATAATTATTTTTTCAGTTCATATCAGTAGGGTATTGCCTATATGTGAAATTTATCTTTTATAACCAAACTATGCACCGTAGGGGCATTTTGGTAATTTCACATAAGCTTTTAAAGGTCAAATTTGGAAATCTGAGTTCAAAACTTTTGCTTACTGTTAAGATATAAAAATTTACTTAAAACTTCAGTAGGTATTAAGTCCTATATGTTAAAAATAGTTTTAACTCGTGTTATGCGTTTAAAACGCGTAAAAAGGCGGTTTTAAGCGATTTTCGGGTTTTATAAGTAAATCTGATATTTCATCATTCCAGAAGGCTTAAAATATTTTATTTATGATATAAAATCAGTGGCAAAAAGTTTGGCATCAAAAGGTTATGTAAAACTCATTTTATTGAAAAAAGGGTATAACCGATAATTACCGAATTAAAGCAAGAACCCTATGTTATGCTCAGCTTAAAAATAAATAAAAATCTTCAAAAATCCCAAAATATTATATTACATCAATGGGTAAAAGGTTTGGTGTCAAAATTCGGGTTTAGATAGGCCTTATGCTAATTATGCCGTTTAATTAATAAAAAGCTTCTATATTACGATATTGAGCATAACTCCTAATCTAGATCTCAAAATGATGTCCAATTTTTAGGACAAGTTTATAAATCAGTAACAAATATTATTGTCCCCTCACATTTTCAAAAATCTCGTTTTAAAGTCAAAAGGGCATAATGGTCAACATTTAGGCATATAACGGAAACATGCAAATGAATCGGATAAATTAGGATCCAAGTTGTATATTCTCAGAGAGTTATACTAATATGAATCATGTACCTAATGGAAGCTTAAGGCATTTCTAAAACAATCTAAATCGGGTCAGAACTGAAAGTCAAAGCAAAAGTCTACTTTTGTGACTTTCGGTTCCGAACCGAGCCTAAACTCAAAATTGTCGGGTTGAACATGCTTAGACATGTTCTTACATTAATTACCAAGTTATACAAGTGATAAAACAGGTTTCATGGCTTCTACATTGTTAATTATGTGTTTATTTGAAAATTTGCTTTCTGTTGACTTTTTATAATTAAGTTTGACCCGACATTTGACCTAGTTGGAGTGATAATCAGTAGGTTCCCTCTTAGGGGTTTATTATCTACATAATTACCAACTTATAGCTACTTTTAATTTAACTAATGACTGGACCATTAGTGATTAATCACTAAGTCAAACCTTAATTACGATAAGTTTGACTTTTGGTCATTAAACTAATTAAAACTGAAATTAGGAGGTTAAGGACACTTACAATGGTCCTAAGCACGATTTTGGAACTTAAGGAAACTTGTGAGAAGATCAGAAAGCTCCAGAGAAGGTCTTGAAATGAGCAAATGAAATGTTGCAACATGATGCTCTTTATATAGGATTTTTAATCTTCCAAGATCATTCCACATTAGTCTACAAGTGTTCCCTGATGATCCCAGATGTCCCTATGCATGAAAAACCACTGGCCAAGCTCCTGAATTTCGAAAACCAGCCTTCTAAGGTGGTGTAACTTGCTATAACAGGCAACTGTCCAAAAATCTGCCCAGTTACAGGTCTTACGGACCGTAAGCCTTTGGCTTTGCGGTCCGTATCCGCTTTACAAAAATTATCGCCCAGTTAAGCTGCCTTACGGTCCGTAAGCCTTGTCAGAAGACCAAAAACTTGTAAACTTTTAGGCTTTGACCATGCAAATTTTATAACTTTGGACTTTTTTTTGTCCTTTTTCCAATAGTGGGACCATATAATCAGGTCTTGCATGCCCTTGCTTGTGTTGCCATGCATTTGAAAGTTCTTGGACTTTATTGATGAAGGTTTTTGAATGGGAATCATTGAAATTTCACATAGGATCCATTCTTTGCAAAATGAGTTATTTCATCACATTTAATTAACCGGGTTTGAATATACATCAGATGTTTATAAACATATTAAGGTTTGGGATTTATGACAAGGTCACTAAGAGGTATTAATTAACATGTTGACACTTTTTAATCCTACCATACATCTTTCAACTTGACCCGGGTTTATAACACGTTTACCTTCCATGACACGTGTCTTTATAATATTGGTCGTGATTTTACGAGGTGTTACATCTTGCTCCCTGCAGTATGTCGGTTATCTTAATTGAATCTCCATTTGCCATCTCCACCAGGCAGTCTTGTTGAAGTTTAGTTAATGGTTGGTCGAGAAGTTTGTAGAAAGAAGTATTGATAAAACTTTGGTTTGCACCAGAGTCAAATAATACTTTAGCAAAAACATAATTAACTAAAAACGTACCGGCGATCACATCCGGAATCATCTTGGCTTCTTCAACTGTTAGAACGAATGCTCTTGCATTCTTTTTGGGTCCTTCGGTTGTCTTAGCTTTGCTGGTTGTCGCGAGAACTAGTTTTGGACAGTTCGGTTTGATATGACCATCTTCTCCACAATTGTAGCTTAGCCTATTGCTAGCTTTCTTCCTGCAGTCTTCTTCTTTATGTCAAGATATTTTGCAGAAGTTACAGTATATTGAGCACTTTCCTGAGTGCATCCTTTTGCAATACTTACAGTTGGGTGAAGAGGAAGAACCTGTACATTTCCCACGGTTGGAATTACCGTAACGAAATTCTTGGGTAAGCTTTTGAGCTAGGTTCTTTCTCTGGTTTTCCTCTTGTGTACGTACTAACTCATCAGTCAGGGTGTTGGCCAATTCTACTGCCTCTTCTATGGTTTGTGGCATAGTTGCCTTGACTACGTGTCTGATTTCACTAATTAATCCCCAGATGTAACGTGAGATTAATACTGGTTCTGGTGTGACTAAGGTTGGTACTATCCTAGCATATTCAAAGAATATGGTAGTGTAGTCCCTTCAGTCTATTCCAATCATTTTATGATTTAGGAACTTATTGGCAATTTGTTCCTTTTCATGAGTAGGACATAATTTTCTTTCAACTATTTCCTTAAAGTTGGTCCATTCCATGTTATAAACCTTGTAACTTCCTCTAGACTGGAGAATGGTATTCCACCACTCTAAGGCTGCATTCTTAAAAAGATTAGAGGTAAACATGATCTTATCTTCATCTGCACATTTACTTATTTTTATGGCTGCTTCTGTCTTTTCTATCCAGCGCAAGGCTGAAATGGCTCCTTCATTTCCTGGGAATTCTATTGCTTTGTAGGCCAAGAATTATTTATAAGAATAACCATATGATATGGTTCTTCTTCTTTTTGGAATTGGAGCTTGGATAAGTGGTCCGTGATTTTCGTTCACGCAATGACTTGGTTCAGTAGGTGCACGTTTACTTCCAATTACAGAATTATTATTTTCTGCTTCTTTAATAGTCTTGATAATATATGGCATAGCATCTATTATTCCTTGTGTGACTATATGTTCGATGACACTTTTATTCACTTGGTTTCCGTTATTATCATTAGTCTGGTTTTCCTGATTTACTTCGTTCTCCATCTGAATTGTAAACATTTATCAGGTATTAATATCACAGAATAGGATTTAATACAAACAATCACGCAAGCAGATTGATAAAAAACGTCGAGCATTGCGACTTACTCTTTTTTATATTTATCTATATATGCATCTACTACAAATTACAACTGAAATTTAAAACTAGTTAGTTATGCATCGATAGGTATTTTAGTTTATCTAATTTAGTTAATTTTGATGATTTTTTTCATCAAAGTACAAGATTACACACATATAAATTATATTAGGTGCTGGCTTGGCTAGAACTACATTTCACGCTCGTCATACTTCCAAACGAGTTTCTCTCCTATCTGACGGATCATATTTCCCTCTTCAACTAACTCTTCGCTATATGAGCGAATTTTCTCCACATTTTCTTGACTCATGGGTGGTAGTGGTGCTGGTACTAGGTAGGGTAATGTGGTATGGGTTCTTCGTAAGGGTATGGGTTGTTTAGTATATCCTGAATTGCCATGTCGTCGTTCCACCATGTGTCTAAAGGGTTCAGTGTTGTATACTGCTCTATAGGGTTTGGTGCGGGAATTCTAGGGTTCTCATTGGGGTCAAATGCTGGGATTAAGAATTGGTTCTAACACCATTAGTTGGTTAGGAAATAAGGGTAAGAGTTGTGGTTCAGCTACTTGATTCAAATTAGGGTTTGCTGCTGTGTTTGCTAACATGTGGAAATCACCTAATTGTCTATCAATTTCCTTCTCCCATGAGGGTCTAGCTTCCTGGTTTTGAGTATTCCTCTCTCTATTTTCCTCCTCCCATGCTAATCTAATTCCCTGGGTTTGGGTATTCATTTCTCTAGTCGCTTTTGCTATTTCTTGCTGCTATTGGAGTTTTTTCATTCTTTTCCTCCTTTCATGCGCTCCTCTACTAAACCAGCCTCTCTTTTTAAGGGGGGGGGGGGAATGGTTCCTAAGATTGTGCCTTCAAGATAAAGATTCCTTCCTCAAAATTAGCAGAGTATTCTGAGGTTGGCTGGGATGAGGTTCCTTCATTCTTTGGGGAATTAGGTAATTGACGGTAAGCGCCAGATGTACCTTGCTCACTCATACTGTAAACTAACAAATTGTCAAATAACACAAAATAATAATATACATATTTACACAGAATCACATAAGTTGTTTCCTAACAAATTTGGTTGAAATTTAGGTATTAACAGAACACCTAAATGGCTTAAACCAGTGGCATAGCTCTGATACCACATTCTGTCGTAGCCCCCGACCCCTAACCCGGGAGCATGCAGCCGTGGGTCAGCCAGATGGTATCGGTGTTTATTAACTTGGAAGCGGAATTTAAAACATGAGGATCGTAGTTAGGAAATATTATCAGAGTTTCAAAACACCAAACTTTTTATAATAAATAAATGGGATAAAACCCAAGTTTCATTGATAATACATTTTTAGGGATAAACCGTAATTATTGAAAACACAAAATCCTTTTTGTTTTGGTAATTTTTATAGTCACTTCTCTAAGCCTTCAGTGCTCCACAACTGACTTTTTATAGCTTCACATTAAGTTACCTGAAACGCGTTTTAAAAAGATTTTATCAACAAGAAATAATGGCTAGTGCATCCCAGTTTAATCAAAACAAGCTTTTATAACTTACAGTATTGATAGCGATTACAATGTTTATATATACCAATATACCTATTCAATATTTGTCATATTCACAATTCCATGATGGTGGTCGTATTACTCATTGGCTAACTCGTTGTCCAATAGTAACAGATTAATAGTAGTGTATACAAAACCCCACATACCAGAAGCAATTGTAGAATACAAAGACTCAATCATTGTTTAGTATAATTGAAAACATTGAGGTTCTGGTAAAACAGTTTGGTAGAAAAAGAGAATGACTCACATTGTTGACTTAGGTATTTCTATAGCTTCCTGTGGGTGTTCCTGATTATAGTCTATTAAAAATAAACAATGCACAAGTGTTAGTAAGATAACCCGAATCACATTAGCCATCCAACACGAGACAAAACTCTAACGAACTTAGGCAGGCAGAGCCTTGACATGCGTTACGGAGCCCTAGATCAATCAGGTAAGGTAACGAATAAGTGATCGGGGGTTAAAATAGTTACAATGAGTCAGAGTTTCGTGTTTTAGTTTTAGGGGTATAATATCGAGCAGCGTTTAGCGTTTAGCTCACGCCCCGCGACCCATCTTTCTTTCTCTCTCGCGGCCCGCGAGAGCCCTAGGCTAGGGCTTAGGTCTGCTGGGTCAGCACCTTAGCTTCGACACGATGTGGGGCACGTGGCACAAGGGGGTTTCGACAGATAATGGGTCCTCGCTCCCCGCGAGTCTCTCCCCTACTTTGGTCGCGGCCCGCGAGCGGCCTATATTTACATTTTTATTTTATTTTTTAAAATTAAGGTCATACGAGTGTAACTTTGCGTATACGGGGTATAGTAGGAGCGTTTAGGGGTGCTTTTCGAGGGTTGTTATAGTTTGCGGGCTTCATTAAGGGTATAAATGTAAATTGGCCATAAATAAAAGACCAAAACGTTAAAAATGCCACTTCTGACAGATTAATTATAAAGCATTTGAAACTCAAGAAACATCATTGTAGTAATGAAAAAAGCGAAACAAAACGCCAAAAAATGTCAGAAGATTTAATGCTTTACATTCAGTGAGGAGCAGACACCAAGTTTAATATATAAGAGTTAAATACAAACATAAGCATATGAAAAAAGCAAAAACGCCATAGCTTTACATGATTAGTTTGACAAAAAAAAAAAAACGCCGTCAATTTTATGTTGTTGGGAATTGAAACACGATTTAATATAAAAAAATGAATAAAAGAAATAAAATAAACGTCGTTGCTAATTTTAATTTATATTAATACTAGAACTAACGTCGTGCAAGTTTTTTATTCCCACACAATTCTAACGGAATTTATTACTTTTTTCTACGCATTTCCTACGAAATGTTTTTTCTTTCTTCCTACACAATTCCAACGGAATGTATTCGTTTTCCCTATACAATTACCACGAAATTAGTTTTTTTTTCTACACAATTCTAACAGAAATTATTCTTTTTTCTTACGCATTTCCTACTAAACTATATTTTATTTCTTCACAATTCAAACGGAATCTGACGAAATTTGTTTAGTCTTTTTCCTACACATTTCTAACGTATACATTAAAAAATAATAGAAATAATAAAAAATACCTTCTTTTTTCCTGCTGAAAATATGCATATTGATAAATATGATTCGGAACATAAATTTAACAAAAAGAAATAACATAAATTCGGAGCACGTTTAAATTACAAAATCATCCATTGTTAAACATAAAGATCTGGAATAAATAACAAAAAATCCGAGACCGTTTCAATCACAAAACCACCATTGTTAAACATAAAGATTCAGAAAAATTAAAAAAACTACTGCTAATGACTAATGGGAGGCTGAATTTTTTCATAAAGTCTTCAAACTGTTTTTGCCTCTTTTCTAATTTTGTTTTCCATTTCTTGCACTGTTTGCTCCAACTCTTGTCTAACATTCCTTTCATTTTCAAGTTCATTTTCCATTTCAACTCAAACTTTTTCAACCTAAATTGTTAAAACGGGTCAATAATCTAAGTTATTGTTTTCTACTAATTAATTGTTAAAAACGCTATGATTTATAAAAGTCCAATACTTTAATGAGAAGTAAACAATACCTCCTTTTGCGACCTTATGACATCAAAATATAATTTAGATTCGGTAGATTTAGACAATTTCCCAGTTATCACGAAACTAGGATCCGAATATCCTTCCCCAAACATCTGGTCCTTGTTATCTCCTGGCACTCTCGCCCACACATCAAGATCATCCGGATGTTGGTTGAGATCCGACCCATGCAACTTGATCATATCACTTTTGTACCTTAACTGCAATTTATAGAAACAAATTATTAGTTGTTGTACTAAAAATTAATACGCAAATGTTCAAATTATAAAAAAACGAGAAAGATAAGTTACATATATTTCTCTTGATTTTTCGACTTAAACTCAAATCCCTGAAGGCTATTAATGTCCAGCTCTACGGCCCAATACTTCTGTTTAGCTTTCCTTTTTGAGATGGGTATCAAAATAAACTTCAATTTACTTTACTTTTCGACCATATTTCCTTTCCTAAAAAAAACAGTTCCGTAATACATTTGAGTACAAACAATCATATTTTTCGACCCAACTTTTTTACTAATTTATAAAAATATGATTAGCTTACCAAACAGATGCGATGCTCTTCAAACCCTATGGATCCACCAATATGTCGGTATATACCTTCACCACTACCCTTGCTCATGCGGTTTGTTCTCCCGCTCTCTGACTTTTTTAGCCATTTTTCAGTGTTCCAACCTTGAAAATAGTATATATATATAGGCTTGGGTTCATTTGAGAAGCACTCTTATTGCGAGAACCATGAGAACCAATGTGAACACACAAAAAAACCTAAAAATACCTAAAAAAATTCGCTATATTTCGTTCCTAACAAAATTCGAGTAACAATTATCTATGCACATGTGCATATGTATCATTTCTTTGACAAATTCCGTAATACATTTCTAGTATTAGACAATTGCACTTTCATTTACACTACCATCCATAATACACTACTTTTTACATTAGTAATATATAAAATGCACATGTGCATCTATATGTCTGAACATGATATAACGTGTTTTGATACAAAAAGTTTATGATTTTGAATGATGAAGTAGGCCCCTATACATGTTTTTGGTTAGTTATATCTAGTGATTGATGGTTTGATTATATTTGTCACTTTATGATGTAATATATTTGTTTTGCTATGGTATGAAGGGTGTTGATGTACATGTGGATAAAGTCAAAAATATTATACATATTGGTAATGGTAGTATATTATGGATAATAGAAGGTAATGGTAATGTATTATGGATAGTAGGAGGTAATGATAGTGTATTATGGATGGTTTGATAGATGAAAAGGAAACTATATTCAACGCAGTGTACCAAAAAACACATTATATCATGTTTATACATATAGATCCACATGTGCACTTCTAATATTGGCAATGTAAAAAGTATTGTTTTGCGGATGGTAGTGTAAATGAAAGTGAAATTGTCTAATACTGGTAATTTATTACGTAATTTGTCAAAAAATGATACATATGCACATGTGCATCCATAATTGTTACTCGGTTTTTTTAGTAACGAAATATAACGATTTTTTTTAAATAATAAAATAAAATTTTGTGTGTTTTTTAGATATTTGTAGGTATTTTTGGTTGTGTTCACATTGGTTCTCGCGTTTCTAGCAATAAAGGTTGGGTCCTAACCGATCCTTATATATATTTTTTTATTTTTTTCCAAAAAAGTAGGAAATGTAACATACATATATTTGAACATTTTTATAAAAGAAAAACAAAAAAGCACCAAGTAGTTTCTTTTTTAAAAACATGTTAAATTTCATGTTACATAATATATATGTCCAAAAAGTGTAACATACAAATTTTGAACATTTAAAAAAAACCTAGTAGGCGCTTTTTTCATTTTTTTATAAAAAATGTTCAAGTACATTTATGTTACATTCTCTGTTTTTTTAGAAAAAAAAATAAAAATGTTACATATGGTTTTTTTTAGTTTTCTCAACTCAAGTGGATTTTCGTTTTATCTTTTACCTATATACATAGAAACGGGATCAGGAGAAAACACTCAAAAGTGTGAGAACGGTGAGAACGCATCCTAGCCCAACACGTCTCACGCGGCTTAGAGAAGGGCGGATGGGCTTTTTTGTCCTTTTATCTTCTCCTTTTCCAGTTCCGCTTTTCATAATATTGTTTTATTTTTGGGGTTTAAGACTTTTGGCGTTAACCAAATTCAATAATTAATGGCGTTTTAATGGTTTCATTGTATTAAAATTTTGGCGTTTTTGGTGTTTATGGTGTTTTTCAAATCGTATGCCATTGGAACCTAGGGGGTCAGGAAATCTATCTGAATGGTGTTTTTTCAAGGCGTTTTAAACAAGATGGCCCATTGTTCTATTATTTTTTATATACATTTTGGCGTTTGTGTTATCTTGGCGTTTTACAATTGTAAAATTATATTAAAACTAGAGGGAAAAAATAGAATCAAAGAAAATAAATTAAAAATTCTAATCGGATCTCCCTTCACAATCTTCACTGTCATCAGCCTCTCTCTTCTTTAATACTACAAGAACTGTCACCAAATATATGGTGTTTTATGTAAAACTTAACAAACCCATCGGTTTGATTATTTTGCCTGCTCGTCTGTAAGACCCTGACACGTATTTGACAAAAGTTGCAGCGGACATTCGTACCATAAAATTTCTTTTCATTATAAGTCTCTTTACATACTTGAAAGTTCATTTTGAATTAACTCTTTTACAAAATAAAAGCATCACTTGTATTTACCAAACTACATACTCCAACATTCCCGTACAATCTGTCTTGTGACTCGGTCTTCGATCGCTAATCCTCGTGATGATAAACCGTGATTAGTATAACCTGCACTCACCACATACATTCATAATATTAGTGCACATTATGTATAAACCAGATTCACTTATGTAAACTTCCCATTACGTTATCTTTCTAACTTTAAGCATTTCATATGTGTATCTATTCCCCGGTGAGGCTTCAATCATGTTCCTGCATTGCGTTTCATTCTCAAGGCGCACCATTAATAACGTTAATACTCAATGTATCTAAATTATGCAAACATACATTCTTACATACATACATACATACATACATACATACATACATACATACATACATACATACATACCTACATACCTACATACCTTCCTACATCTTCACGTACATACATACTGTCACACCCCAACCGATGGCGGAAACATCGGAGTGAGACGAAGAAAGATTGCTCATCACACATAACGCTAATTGTGACAATAGAATTAAAGATAAATTGACTTCTTTCATAAATAAATGTTACGATACATGAAATTTGAAATACAACATGTTAAGTACAAGAAAAACAATACGACAACAAATATGACATTTATACAATGTATTTGACCTAAACGTCTATATGTGTATCTAGGTATCAACGCTACTTCATTTCATGGCATCATCATCCTCAACCTGTAACATGTTTAAAATAAAGTTCAATGCAAAAGCAAAGGCGAGTATACAAGGTTGGTACATACATAGTAAAAGATAAGTTTCGAACAATTCCTCATAGCAAGCATGTGATTCAAGATAAACATAAAAACATGGCATGTGTCTAACATATCAAACCAAAAGAGACGCAAGATGCTCATGACATAACCACAAGTTACGGGCGGCGGGTCGTCAATCCTATAGCTCTAAAATTGGCGGATGTTACAGTCTCCCCTACTTTAGGAGATTTCGTCCTCGAAATCTAAGATTAACGTATTTGCATAAAAATTTAGAACAATCCACATGACATACTTAGTTAACAAGATTAACGTATCCCTGGCATGTGAATACACAGGTCAACCCATCGTGTATGTTAAGGTGTGGCTTCTTACGAAGTTAATGACAAGTTTATCACATAAAGTTTCACCCAAGTAACACGAATCCAGTATAACATATTAGCATGCACGTGAAATAAATTCCAAATTTTTTTGAAAAGGGACGTTTAATCATAAAATTTCATTGAGAACGAAGTAAAGTTGGTAACTACCTCTGAGGTAAGGGTGTCACCCCAAGCTCATTGGTGAAGTTGGAAAGTGAGCGGAGCTAATCATCAAGGTTAGGGAATCACCCCTGTCTTGATGATAAGTTTCCATTTTTGAGAATATGAGTATTAACAAGCATCAAGATGTATCAAAGTATTCATATATAATGGATTATTTTGTGTTTAAGCAAAATGTTCATGTGTAAGTTTTTTGATAAGTAAACATGTTACACCCCAAAAGTGGTAAGAGTAAAAGGGGGAAATACGAGTATACTCACAAGGTTGGCATATGCTTTCCAATTATCCAATTATTGACGAGTTGATGAGGTTAAAATATTGAATGTGTAAGGGTTAAAGTTCAAGTATGCATAGAGTCGAGATTCGGTATTTAAAACGACATAAAAATAAGTTATGAGAATAACATGTAAAAATAATCATCTTCAACACATAACACTTGTATGACACTTGGTAACCACAAGGGTTATGATAATGTTTTCATGAGTTGAACACCCATAAGAATCACAACAAGGTTTAGGTCTTAGATGATGTTCTACTACTTTAACATATAAACACAAGTTCATCATTAAAGGCTCGAATGAGTGTATATATGTATCTAGGTTAAGTACTACATATTATTTAGTCCAATAGTTCATGTAGGAGGTAGAAGATTAGAATCTTCATTTAGGCACCTCGAGTAGTCATGGATGTCAAGTATGAGGTAGGAAGAACTAGCTTCCGTTTAGGAACCCCTTGTATGTTCACCACTTCACTTGATGTAAAAACAACCAAGGAGGGTCACGAACTAGGATTAGTACAATAATATAAACAATCTACCTAAATAGAAATCATCAAATCATGTGAGGATTGTATGTAGGACAACCCAAGTTGTTCCATAATCACTCATTCATCAAGATCTAAGCTTGACATGATTTGTGGGTTAAATACCCTAACAAAACAGAAAGTATTTGAGGTTTTAACCTCTGATTTATAGTGTCTCAACCTTGCTTTTAAGCTTAACCAACCATAAGAGAGGTTGTAAGCATTAGGACATAGGTGTGAGATGTGTTAGACACAAGTTTGATAGGTTTAAACAAGTTTTGAAAGAACATGTAACAAAACAGAAAGTTTTTGGATCATTTCAGGAGATTTCCAAGTCTGATTTCTCCAAGGAGAAGTCAAGGAATCATACCCTATGATTATCCAAGCAAATAGGAAGAAGAATCAAGTGATTTCATTAAGAAATGAGCAAGTTATGCTCACTTTTGTGCAAGGTTATGAATCTGCCCGAATTCTGAGTTTGCAACTGATTTAGAGAGTGAAATTGTGAGATGATTTGAGTTGTGAAAGTGTAAAATGGTGAGGAGAAGGTGTATATTTATAGTGGAAGAGTTTGAGTGTGATTGGAGGTGTTTAGAGGTGGCTAAATGGTGATTGGGGAGTGTTAGAATGGTGGGATTCGTGCTAATTCGCGTCTGATTGCAGCTGAGTTCGTTTTCTGCGAAGATGAAGGCCATGCGGCCCGCATTAGATATCAAGTAAGCTGAAGCGGGCCGCCCGGGGGTTGCTTATTTGACATAAGTTTCAAAAATTACACTTTAGCCCCCAGACTTGTTTATTTTGATGTTTTTAGGACTTTTAAGGACCATTCTTGCCATAAAAGCATATTTTAAGATAAATCCAAGTATGAGGAGTATAAACCAAGTATAATTAATCGTATGAGTATCAAAATCAAGTGTCGTTCTCGTTCAAAACACGTTTTATGCCTATGTTTAGGTTAATTACAAGTTTAGCACTTAGTTTCCGAGAATAACAATTAAACACCGATTGATTCACCAATTTGAACATACGAGCATATATAAAGTGTGTATAACATATTTGTAACAAAATACGAGTTTCGTTAATGATCCAAGTCTCAGTTTCTCAACAATTACAAAGGAAGAATGATTACAAGAAAACAAAGTTTCCAAAAATAGCTTTACAAGCGATGGTTTCTAAATATAGAAAGTATGAAAACGCGGGGCGTTACAGTCTCCCCTCCTTTAGGAAATTTCGTCCCGAAATTTATTCAAGAGGTAGACTTGAAGAGTTTTAGTAAAAATTTGAGACTTGAAAATTTTGGAACAATTTGAAAGGCACAAAACTTAGGAGAGTGACATGGTAAATTTGTGAGTGAGTCCATTGTTTAAAATAATTTGAGGTATCTAACATAGTTGAAAACATGTAGGTGCGTATATAGGTGAAGTGGGTCTAGGCAAGTTCGAATAACTTAAATCGACGACGTATTTAAAATAGGTGACGTATAAAAAAAAAGAATGACGCATTAAGAAAGAAGATGTTGATAAACGGTTTGTATTTTGTTGGGACGTGGTAACGAATCACATTTGTAGAAGATTGTTTATTGAGTGAAACGAGAAGGTTTGGTACTTTAAATAAAGTATTAAAGGTATACTAAGTACAGTTACACAAGAATCCAGAATAGGAAGACTATTTTATAGGTAAGTTAGGACTCGAATGTTTAAACAAGCTTAATTGCGAACGAGGTTTGTATGAACTAAAAGGATAAGGAGAATAATACGAGTATAGAATGAACGAATGACTCTTAAAGAGTACAAGTATGAGAATAGCATAAGTGTTGGATAGATGAACGTAGTGTGTTAAGGATGAAGTCTCGTCATGGATAATCGGATATAATGCGTTTGTGAGTTGTGTGAAGTTGTATTAGGTCCAAAAGGTCTGCAAAACACTGAATTTCTCATGGCACGTTTTACGAAATTTGGTAATATGGTGAAAACACTTATATATAGGAAGTACCAGCGGCGTATCCACCATGTTTTAACCACATTACGTCCGTTCCGTATTCGGTGCCATGTTACGTTCCGTGTCTTACCATACACAGTAGTACACTCTATGGTTCTCATACGCCTATCGCTATAATCCCGTGTGCACCCGTGATTATATTGATCGTCGCCTGATCCGCATAGCTTGTACTAGTTGTGTATGAATTAGGGTATCCATAATTTGAAAATTAAAAATGTGCACGTGTAATAATGTAGTATGTAAGCAAGTCCATGCTTAAGTATGTATGGGACCCACGCAAGCGAATCACTCGGATTACGATCGCGTATGGGTACGAATGTATGAGTATGAAATGAAAGTATGAGCATAAGCTTAAGTTGTGAATACGCATGTATGTATGAGTATCAACATAAAACGTACGAGTAATATAAGTATACGTATAAGCATGAAACGTATGAGTATAAGTAAAAAAAACATGAAATACGTGAGTGTATACGTATAAGCATAAAATGTATAAGTGCAGGTAAGAGCAATAAAATTTACGTATATAGTGTATGTTGGGACATCACGGATTTAAGTGCATGAAAGCGTTAAAAGGGTTAAGTATGTAAATACGAACGATATAAATGATGTTATCGCGAGATATCGACTAAAATGTGTATGATGATACGTGTGTATAGTTGTTTAAACGAAACGTTGAGTTTATCATATCAAAATTTGATTGAGCTTGGTTTGAAATGTAGAATATAGTTGCATATGTAAAAGGATATAAGGTACTCATTGGTTAAGCATAATGCATTTTGTAAAGAATGGAAATGCTACTTTTGTTTTAAAAGAGTTTACATAATCAAAGGGTGGTCGGTCTCCAAGAAGTCTTCTTGCCCACGTGTTTTGTAACTTGGGGTAGGAAAAAGGTTTTCAACCAAAAGTAAGTTCATTTCATCAAACAAGAAATTATGAATTTAAGAGGTTCTTGTGAAAACGAGGATCCTTAGAAAAGAATTTTAGTAAAAAGGACTTAGTGATTGTTAAAAGTTCTAACAAATGATTTGTTGATGTTGAAAAGAGTCTTTGGTAAAATGATCATATAACATCCATAAGATCTTATAGGTGTAAAAGAAAGGTTGGTTTGATCCTCCGATTGAGAATGATAGTCCTTAGTTTGGTGATATATATCATGAGTGCGTCTTAGTGATTAAATTGAATAAGAGGTTTATGGGCAAGAGATTTGTTGGACCGATCAAATTGATAGGTAGTATTTCGTAAGGTTTGGAAATTTGTGTAGTAAAACGTTTAAGATAAGTTTAAGAATCTCGTGTATATGAGTTAGGTAAAAAAAAAAGAAAATAGGTCGTAGGATAGAAAGTACGCTTGATAAAGCAATGTATTTCGAAATCGTGTACGCATGTATTTAGAATAATGATAAATAATTTAGGTATAAAACATGACCGAGTTTGCATAATAAGGTATTTTGAAGAGACGTCTTGGAAACGGTCACCTAGGTAAGGGAATCACCCCGAACTCGTTGGTGAGGTCGTTTTAAGAAAGGGAAGTGGAGTTAATCGTCAAGGTAAGGAAATCACTCCTATCTCGATGATATGTCTCCACCTTTCGTTACAAGAAATATGAATTTAAATTATATAAAAACATGCATATGTATAAGTGTATGAAAAAGATTCAATATGTTGTGTGTGTGAGAAGAAAATATCGAAAGTAAATTCGAATTTGAAAGATTGCATCGTATAAAATAAATAATAGAAACACGCGTTTGATTAAAATTCGGATGGTTCCAAAACGGAACTTTTGACTAACCAAAGTGGTCGAAAAGTCTTTCGAACTTGAGGAGCATGCTTTGGCCTAATAGGTGATATACTCTTGCCGACAAGTCGGTTAACGGTATTTACCCTTCCGGTTACTACACGTCCTCAATTCAATTGAAATTTCGAGACTTGGCGGGATTAATGAAAATCAAAGAGTGGAACTAGTCGACAAGGTGCGGGTTTCACCCCTAACTTGAAGATTTAGTATCCTAAGTGTGGTTGGTACTCGTTGGGTCAAAAGTTAATTTTGACACTTTGACGAGGGTCCACTAGAATTTGAAATTCGAATTTCTCCATCAAGGTGAGGATTTCACTCCTAACTTGGTGGTGAATTTCGTGTAAGAAAAGAAAAGTAGAAGGATCGAGAGTCATTCACCAAATTGTGGGTTTCACGCCTATTTTGGTGAAGTCGTCTCATTTTTGTAATAGGAGTGTTGTCGGATTTAGAATAATCGAGTAAAATGCATGAGGGAAGTGTATGTCAAAGGAAGTACATAAACAAGTAAAAACACATAAGAAAGCATATCAAGAATGGTGCTTGGATAACGAAATGATAAAACATGTATTAACACATAGAGAAATATGTTTAGAGTAACACATAAAGAATCGAACAATGAAGCAAGTATTAACACATAATAAGACGAGCATTAATGCATAAGAATAACATGTTGAATATTTCTCACGAGTGATACATATGTCTAAAATAGCATAAATAAGAAGCAAATAAGGTATCATGTAGTAGTTCAAGCAAACATATGAATAAGGCTCTAAAAACTATAGACTAGGTAAAAGCATTCCTACTTTTCCTAATTCCCTATAGTTATGGCTCTGATACCAATCTGTCACACCCCAACCGATGGCGGAAACATCGGAGTGAGACGAAGAAAGATTGCTCATCACACATAACGCTAATTGTGACAATAGAATTAAAGATAAATTGACTTCTTTCATAAATAAATGTTACGATACATGAAATTTGAAATACAACATGTTAAGTACAAGAAAAACAATACGACAACAAATATGACATTTATACAATGTATTTGACCTAAACGTCTATATGTGTATCTAGGTATCAACGCTACTTCATTTCATGGCATCATCATCCTCAACCTGTAACATGTTTAAAATAAAGTTCAATGCAAAAGCAAAGGCGAGTATACAAGGTTGGTACATACATAGTAAAAGATAAGTTTCGAACAATTCCTCATAGCAAGCATGTGATTCAAGATAAACATAAAAACATGGCATGTGTCTAACATATCAAACCAAAAGAGACGCAAGATGCTCATGACATAACCACAAGTTACGGGCGGCGGGTCGTCAATCCTATAGCTCTAAAATTGGCGGATGTTACACATACACTCAGACGCACCTTCATACATACATATATATACACGTCTACAGATGTACCTAACCATATATACACGTACAAGTTCTCACATACCTCTTACATAGCCATACATTAGTTATGTGGGTCTTCGAATTAGATTTATAACCCATAATCATCAAAGGAACGATCAAAATCATGTTTGGGAGACCCGCCGTAGTCCACGGTTAACCTACCGAAGCCCACGACCCATAAATCAACTAAGATAACATTTTTCAGCTTTTTGAACATGGGGAGGGCGTCGACGACGGCCCTTGCATTTACCCGTAGCCAAAAACCTCCGTAGGCAGCAAAATAACCTGTCAGCAAAAACTGACTTTCTAGGGGGCGTCAGCGACGGCCAATATGGGCGTCGGCTACGGCCTCTCGAAAATCAGTTTTCCTGCTGTGTTGTTTTCGTCGTTCGAACGCACTAAAACTCGCATAACTTTTAAACCGTTTACCCGTTTAACCTCCCGTTTCTTCCTACATGATTGTAAATTAACATTCTATCATGTGAACTTGAAATCCCATATCCGGATTAAGGAAATTCTTAACTTACGCGCTATCGGCTTATTATTCATTTACGATTTATTCGACCCGTTCATGTTTTTATCAAATAACTCATTCCTTTTAACCCAAAACTTACATGAACCTTATGACCATAATAATTTTACACTATCCGGAGTGTCGTACTTGGGGTTTACGCACCCCATACCCGGTATTCGTTAAATTCATTCATTATTACTTAATTGAACATTAAATAGTACAATTTCCATCTATGAAATTGTTTATTCATTTACTCATAATTTCCTACCGAACCTCTTGCCCATTAACCCGCGTCACCGTTACTTGGTTAGCATGCTTACATACAATTTTACACATTACCCGGTTATCATACCGAAGTCGTTACTTATGCAACCTTTCCAGTATGCAATAAAACCTCGTCTTGACCCATTTGATTTACTTAGCAAAATTCATCGATTTCATACAACTCATTCCTATTTGACCTCAATTATCATAATTAATTAAGTCGCACATAACTTTACATAAACCAACGAAGAAGTGATTACGGAAATCACTTACCTCATGCATCCGTGTTCATATCCGTTTCCTCGCCACTTCTTGACCCGTTAGCCTTTCATGCTTGAGTCCCTCTCCACATGATTCCTATACTTTCATGTCACCAAATTACATTCACATTAGCATACACAATTGTACATGTTAACGATCATATCAATCGCATATTTCACATTTGACTTTCTTTAGTCACAACTAACAAGCATATGACATATAATCAAATTCATATCCTTTCAAACTAATGAAATTCATCATGTAATTACAATAACGCATATTAACATAACATGTACCATAAAACTTCCTATAATCCTACCTTTACGGCAACAAACCAAATCATGCTTCTTATGCATAGTTGACCTTCAAAAGTCAACAGTTCATCATACAAACTTTCGGCTTATCCTCATGTATCCGTATCATCATTTATGCTATATCAATGACACTATATGTGACATATGTGCTTGTAATCATTGTAAACGATTCAGTTATCAATGAAATAAAGTTATTTGATCCCAATGTTTGTTTGTTTATGTTTTACATTTTTCATGTTTTGACTTTTATTCAATTTCAAACTCTATATCGCTTTCTGGAGAGTTATACGCAAACTGGTGCGTAAACGTAGTCAGTTTAACGCGAAAAATACTCCGGAACACCAACATATGCTTAACATACCTTAAATAACCTTTACATAACTTATAAATAAGTTTTGAAGGCTTTGGTATGGCAAAATCTAGTCTATTCGCTTACAGGGACTAAATTCGACAAACTACGAAAGTATGCCGATTTGAACTGTAACGGACATTCCGGAACATGGCCATAAGTTAAACACACCCTAAATATCCTTTACATAGCTTAGAAATAGGCTTTGAGGGGTTCGGTGTGTTAAAATAAACTTTATGCTCATTCAGGGACTAAAAGCGTCAAAAAGTGCATAAGTTTGCATTTTCGCGCATAACTTACGCTCTGAATACATCCGGACATCCAAAAATTTATGTAAGCACTAAAATATTTAATTTTAGTGTTTGGCATAGGAAAAATCCATTCGTCGCGCAATTTGGATCGTTTTTCGCGCTTATGCGCATTCCGTCGTAATTAAGCAAACATCGCGATCGTACGACTAAACGAACCGACATCCGGCATATTTTTGAGCATGTTTCATGTCCACAATGTTTAGGCATCATTTTAGGGCCTTAAGGTTGGCTTAACGGGCCTTAGAAGTGTCGGAAATGGCTTTAAACACCAACAGGGACTGAAACTGTCATTTTTGAAAACTTGTTTCTGATCTGTACTGCTCAGGCGGCCCGCGTAGACTTCCTCAACCTCTTACGCGGCCCGCGTGGCCCTCCTAGATATGCAGAATTGTTGAAAACAGCCTGTTCCAGCTGTTATACCTTCATTCTCCACTTGCAAACGGTTTTTGCAACACCATGGGCCATTTCTATGGGCTCTAATGGTTTTGTAAAACAAGGGCCACACCACGGCCTAGATCGAAGCTCGTTTCCCGATAAATGATCCTAACGGTTCTAGCTTTCCTATAAATACCCCTCACCCATTTCACTTGCAACCCACTTGATATCTGAGATTTTCTCTAAGTTGAAGTGTGCAACACTTCATACCTGAGAAATACTTCGATAATCAATCTTGCGAGGACCCTTTGTAAGTGTTCCTTCGTTCTTTTTATGCGTTTTTAGCTCGAAAGTCAAACTGCGTTTGACTTTCTGCATTGACCAGTTTATGGTCAATGCGAAGTTCGTTTGAACTTCATAACGTGAGCGTAAACACGATGGTCATAGTCCTTAGTGACTATACCTACTGATTACCACGTTATCTAGGCTCAGTGACGAGTCGTAGTTTCGGGCAAAATGCGTGTTCTCGCGTATTTTGTAACCAAACTACTCTAGGGTATCAAAACCGTTTGTTTTGATATCAAAACCTGTTTTCTAACTTAACTAAACATGTTCTAGCATGTTTAGCTCGTCACTTTTATATTTGTGCTTGTTTAGGGTCGTAAGGGTAAGCGATCTAATAAATCGCTTATGCTTTCGAACCCGATCCGTTTGGTCGATCATTAGGATCCGACCAAACACTTTAGGTGACCATAGTTGTATAGGGAATAACCTTCCAAGGTTATACCTTATGGTGACGTCGTTTAAGTAGGTGTATGATAGGTAGTATATATGCCTTAGATAAATTACCAAAATGCCCTTTTTACGTTAAAATTCATTTTAAGCCTATGTAACATAACTTTTGCCATCTAAACTGAATTCACAACAATATTAAACATGTTAAGGCATATCTTGCTTGTCATAGGGCTAGTTAGGCGGTCCGAACGCGTTTTACGCGAACGACGCGTTAAAGTAGCATAAGCTACCTAAACGGGTCATAACGGGTCAAAAGCACTTAGGCTAGGTTTCGTTTTAGTATGTAGGCTTTGTTAAACCATATTACATGAGTTCCTACACTCATATGGTTTACGAACCCTCGTACTACCCGATCCTCTGAATAGGTCCGTTTATTAATGTAGTTACCTATATTAGGTGCCGTTTGATTCCGTAATCTTCTAGCTTTGCTTGGTGGATATCCAAAGTCTATTGAGCAATCTCAAGTGAGTACATAGTCCCCTCTTTTACTGTTTTTCAAACATTTTGGGGTGAAACACATGTGCCTACTTGTTATTTTCATGTTTTCCATGTTTTCATATCATATACTTATTATGTTCAATAGTACACTTTTAGTACATAATTTCATTTTCTTTTGCTATGTATGTTCACTTAGCATATTTAGCACATTGATTTACAATACATCTTTTTCTGCTTTATATGTTAACTAAGCATATTTAGCATATTGATTTACATGACTTTTCTGCTTTGTATGTTAACTTAGCATACTTGGTACTTTACTTTCATCACATGTTTACAATTTGATATGACATTTGGTTTGTTCAACTGGTCTAAACTACATTCATTAACATTAGCTACACCGCTTGGTAGTAAGTAATGGTACCATAGGACTTGACAAATCCCGTTCCTAACATCCTAGGTTTGTTTGGGTGTAAGGAATGACTGAATCCGAAAACATTTTCTTTGATAATCTTTACTCTAAGGTTATCCTGCTATCTCAAGGCTTGAATGTAATGCGTTAACTTACCACATAAGTGTTTGTATCAGTAAAACATGTATTTATCTTACAAAACATAACTTTTGATTTATTCAAAACACTTTGTTTTGTACATTTTTACTTGTGGTTTAAGTAGTCTCATTTTACTTACCATACATAACTTTTGTTTACTCAGTACATGACTTATATTCAACTTGGTTTATACTATGACATTTGACTATTAGACTAAGACATGGATATTTTAAATTGTTGGTTTGTTTGAGTGACTTAAATAACGAGGCGTGTGTAATATGATACAAACATGGTGGATACGCCGCTGGTACTTCCTATATATAAGTGTTTGTATGATATTACATATCGTAGCGTCATTTAAACCACTTCAGTTTAAACATATTACATTTTACAACACTTTTTCACTTAAACATTGTTTTACAAATAACTTGGTTTATTCAAACTCTTTTTACTTGGTTATTCTTATAACCATACACTATCCTTTTATATATATATACATATCATCTGATTTTGCTATCGTTTTTCAAATGATTTATAAAACAAAACATTTAACAAGGTTCATGACTGATTTTCATTAAACTTTTCTCTAAACTCAAGTCATGAATCCTATTTTCATAAAACTTATGTATCTCACAGGCATTTTTATGCTGACATACCTATTTTCACATGTGTTTCAGGAGCTGCGGCTTAGGATGTTCGTGACACACTAGGGCGGACCTGTGCCTTAGAGACTTAAAATAAAGATAGAACTAGTTTAATTATGTGATGTACTCTTTGTTTCAGTTATCTTAAGACAATGCAACTCTTTGTTGAATGAATAAAACATAACTTTTAAATGCCATGGTTGTGAAACAATAATTCTGTTACAACACTCCCCGACGTTTCCGCCAAGATTTGATGTTTTACGTGGTCGGGGTGTGACAAAAGAGTTGGTATCAGAGCCAATGGTTATAGGGAATTAGGTTATTAGTAATGCTTTGGCCTAGACTATAACCTTTCTAGGACCCCAACACAAGTTGTCTTGTGTTTAGAATTTAAAACATGAACTTCACCTATCCTTAGGTGATCACCAAAAACAAGAACCCAATTTTCTAAAACAATTTTTTGAAAATCAATCATCTGTTTTTAAATAATTTATTGTAAGGTTTTGAACCCTTCAATTTTTCAAAATGATTTTGAAAATTTATCATCCGCTTTTGAATGATTCTTTTGGCCTTGTGCCTTCCAAGTTTTCAAAATCTCGTCAAAGTTTTGGGTTCTAAATAGGGTGAACACGTGCAAACTGGAATACCCTGGGTTTTCTGTCTAAGGCTAGAGTGTTCGTACAAATCCACATAATCGGACCAGTCACTCTTACCTGGGAACTCTTGGGGTGAGTGTTCACTTATAGGCGAGCATGTCTTCGCTAAGCATTATTTTTGGACCCATTTACTTTGATTAGTCACTGTGTGTCGTTTGTTTGCTTTGTGATACGGACGAATGACCACCATCTTTGCCCTTGTTGATTTTTGTTTCATCTCATTCTTTTCATCTAAACATCTCACTCATTCCTCTCATGTTTCCTCTTTTAGAATGCCTCCTCGATGCAAAAATCCGATACTAAATGCCGAACTGGCAGAAATCATCGCGCAACAAATGGCTGCTGCGTTTCCAAATCTTATTGCTCAATGGAACCAAGCCAACAACAACAATAATGCTCCATGCAACTTCAAGAGTTTTAACTCGGCTAAACCACTCAAGTTCAGTGGTACTGAGGGAGCAACTGGGCTTCTTCAATGGTTCGAGAGCATTGAGAATACTTTTTGCCACGTTCAGTGTCCTGATAATCGCAAAGTCGAGTTTGCTTCCAGTGTGTTTCAGAAAAGGGCGCTTACATGGTGGAACAGGGTTATGAGAGACCGTGGTGCTGAGGTTGCTTTAGCTCAAACATGGGCTGAACTTAGGACTCTTATGATGAGGGAGTTTTGTCCTCGTCATGAGCTGCGAGCTTTGGAAAGGGAGTTTGATGATCTGAAACAGGATAGTGGCGAGCACCGGGCGTATACTGATAGATTTGAGGAGCTGAGTTTGTTATGCCCAACAATGGTTACCCCACTCGAGAAGGCTATCGAGAGGTATATCGATGGTCTGCCTGACTCCATACAAGACACCGTTACTGGTAGTAACCCTACCACAATCCGTCAGGCAATCGAGCTATCCGCGACATTGACCGAGACGCAGGTTCGAAGGGGTAAGCTGCACAGAAAGGGTGACAAGGGTAAGAAGCAGTCGTCTGACAAAGAGGATAGCAAGAAGGGTAAGAACAAAAAGGGTAAGGATTCTGGATCCTCGAAGAATTCAAGGAAGCGTAAGGCTTCCCAAAACTACGCCGTTACTGCACAGGCAAATCAAGCTGCACCAAATCAGCCTGCGCAACCGCCTGCCAAGAAACCTTATCTTGGCAATGCACCTTTGTGCAACAGATGTAACGGTCATCATCAACCACACCTCCAGTGTCGTCAGTGTACCAACTGCGGAAGATCTGGTCATCTTGCTGACACCTGCCGCATTCCTGCCAATCAGAATCGGGCAGTTCAGAACCGGGCTCAACAAGTTGCTCAGCCTCTTGCTCAACAACAAGGTCAAGCTGCACGACCTCACTACCCACCAGGTTCTTTTTATAACTGTGGGGATCTGACCCACTACCGTAATCAATGCCCAAGACTGGTGAATGCGAATCCAGCTCAGGCTCAGGCTCGGGGTCGAGTCTTCAACATGAATGCACAAGAGGCGCAAGCAGACAATGAAGTGGTTAACGGTACGTTCTCTGTTAATAACCAACCTGCATCTGTTCTTTTTTATTCTGGTGCCGATAAGAGTTTTGTGTCGTTATCTTTTGAGCCATTGCTTCGCGTGTCTAGAACGAAACTAGGTAAACCCTTGACAGTCGAGGTTGCCAGTGGTGAACCCATTGTTCTTGATTCTGTTCTTCGCAATTGCCAATTGAACCTTAATAACCATCTTTTCCCCATCGACCTCACGCCAATGCAACTGGGAAGCTTCGACATTATAGTGGGTATGGATTGGTTAGCCAAGCATCGCGAAGAGGT
This sequence comes from Helianthus tuberosus, assembly GCA_030545235.1. Classification (NCBI taxonomy): domain Eukaryota; kingdom Viridiplantae; phylum Streptophyta; class Magnoliopsida; order Asterales; family Asteraceae; genus Helianthus; species Helianthus tuberosus. The sequence continues at coordinate 187,249,694 of CM060424.1, forward strand.
AGTTTGTTTTGAGAAGATCGTTCGTGTCCGCTTTCGTCAGGTGAGATCCTACAGGTTCGTGGTGAGAAACCTGCTTGTAGCCTCAAGCTCATGTCTTGTACTCAAGCTCGGAAGTATCTGCGAAAGAACTATGTGGCCTTCTTGGCACATGTTACAGCAGATAAGGGTAAAGGTAAATCTATTCAAGATATTCCTGTTGTTCAGGACTATCCGGAGCTATTTCCTGAAGAGTTACCTGGATTACCTCCAGCACGCCAAGTCGAGTTCCGTATTGATCTCGTACCTGGTGCAAATCCTATTTCCAGAGCTCCATATCGTCTTGCACCGTCTGAGATGCAAGAACTGTCTAAACAGCTTCAAGAGCTTTCTGACAAAGGTTTTATCCATCCTAGCTTTTCACCCTGGGGTGCTCCCGTTCTTTTTGTCAAGAAGGAGGATGGATCCTTCAGGATGTGCATCGATTACCATGAGCTTAACAAGCTTACCATCAAGAATCGATATCCCCTACCTCGCATTGATGATCTCTTTGATCAGTTACAGGGCGCTTCTTATTTCTCGAAGATTGATCTTCGTTCTGGATATCATCAACTTCGCGTGCATGAAGATGATATTCCCAAGACAGCTTTCCGTACTCGTTATGGGCATTATGAGTTCACAGTTATGCCATTCGGTTTGACTAATGCTCCTGCTGTTTTCATGGACTTAATGAATAGGGTCTGCAAGCCTTATCTAGACAAGTTCATCATCGTTTTTATTGATGACATCTTGATTTATTCTAAGACGCGAGCTGATCATGAGCAAAATCTTCGTCTTACTCTGGAACTCCTAAAGAAAGAGCAACTTTTTTTCCAAATTCTCCAAGTGCGAATTTTGGCTTAAAGAAGTTCAATTTTTGGGTCACATCGTCAACGAACAAGGTATTCATGTAGATCCCTCCAAGATCAGTGCGATTAAGGATTGGGATACGCCTACTACTCCTACCGAGGTTCGTTCTTTTCTTGGTCTTGCGGGTTATTACCGTCGCTTCATAGCTCGAAGATTGCAGTTCCTTCAACTGCTCTAACTCAGAAGAATAAACCCTTTGAATGGGGTTCTAAACAAGAAGAAGCCTTTCAGACCTTGAAGCAGAAGCTTTGTGACGCACCTATCCTAACTTTGCCTGAAGGCAATGATGATTTCGTCGTTTGTTGTGATGCATCGAAATTGGGTCTTGGCTGTGTTCTGATGCAAAGGAACAAAGTCATAGCCTACGCATCAAGGCAATTGAAGGTGCATGAGAAAAACTACACCACTCATGATCTTGAGTTGGGTGCAGTTGTCTTCGCTCTCAAAATCTGGAGACACTATTTGTATGGTACAAAATGCGTGGTTTTTACTGACCACAGAAATCTTCAGCATATCTTTAATCAGAAAGAACTCAATATGAGGCAACGACGTTGGGTTGAGCTTCTAAATGACTATGACTGCGAAATTCGCTACCATCCTGGTAAGACGAATGTCATAGCCGACGCATTGAGTCGTAAAGAACATATCAAGCTTCATTGTGTTCGTGTTCAATCTGATATTCAGGCTCGAGCTGATATTCAAGCCCGCATTTCTCAGGCTCAACGTGCTTGTGTTTCACAAGACTTGATGGGTAAGGAATTACCCTATCACATTAAGCCTGATCTTGTTTTGAAAGACAATGGAGCATACTATGTCATGGACCGTTTGTGGATCCCAAGCCAAGATGGTATTCGCACTCTGCTTATGGATGAAGCTCATAAGTCTCGTTATTCTGTCCATCCTGGCTCAGACAAAATGTATAAGGATCTTCGTACTCAGTATTGGTGGCCTGGTATGAAGAAGGATATTGCCTTGTACGTTTCAAAATGCCTTACTTGTCTTAAGGTTAAGGCTGAACATCAGCATCCTTCTGGTTTATTGGAGCAACCAGAGATCCCAGTTTGGAAATGGGAAAACATTGCTATGGATCTCGTTACCAAACTTCCGCGCACTAAGAAAGGTCATGATGCCATTTGGGTAGTTGTTGATCGTCTTACAAAATCAGCGCATTTCTTGCCAATCCGTGAGGATTTTTCTGCTGAAGTGCTAGCTAAAATCTATGTGGATGAAATTGTAACTCGACATGGTGTTCCTTTGAACATTATTTCTGATAGAGATGCTCGTTTCTCTTCTCGTTTTTGGAGAACCATGCAATCTGCTATGGGGACCCAACTTAATCTGAGCACTGCTTATCATCCGCAATCTGATGGTCAATCTGAAAGAACAATCCAGACTTTGGAGGATATGCTTAGAGCTTGTGTGATCGATTTTGGTGGTAGTTGGGATTCACATCTTCCATTGATTGAATTCTCCAACAACAACGGTTATCACTCCAGCATCAACATGGCTCCTTTCGAGGCTCTCTATGGTCGAAAATGTCGTTCACCAGTCTGCTGGAATGAGATCGGTGAGGCTCAACTTACTGGACCTGACCTCATTCTAGAGACAACAGATAAGGTTAAGAAAGTTCGTGATAACCTTCAGACAGCTCGAAGCCGTCAAAAGTGTTACGCGGACCAAGGACGCAAGCCCATGGAATTTCAAATCGGTGATCGTGTATTACTTAAGGTCTCACCTTGGAAAGGTGTGATCAGATTTGGAAAGAAAGGAAAACTTGCACCTAGATATGTTGGACCATTCAAGATCATCGAAAGACTCGGTAAGGTAGCCTACAGACTTGAGTTACCTCCTGAACTTGGAAATGTTCATCCAACCTTCCACGTGTCCAATCTCAAGAAGTGTTTAGCTGATGAGAACCTCCACATACCACTTGACGAAATTCGTGTTGATAAAACACTGCATTTTGTTGAGAAACCTGTGGAAATTATGGATCGTGAAGTCAAATGGCTTAAACGCAAGCGCATTCCTTTGGTTAAAGTTCGCCAGGAATCTAAGCGTGGACCTGAGTTTACTTGGGAACGCAAAGATCAAATGAAGGCGAAATATCTACATCTTTTCCCACGAGTTTCCTCTAAATAAATTTCGGGACGAAATTTCCACAAGTAGGGGAGACTGTGACATCTGTGCTTGTAATCATTGTAAACGATTCAATTATCAATGAAATAAAGTTATTTGATCCCAATGTTTGTTTGTTTATGTTTTACATTTTTCATGTTTTGACTTTTATTCAATTTCAAACTCTATATCGCTTTCTGGAGAGTTATACGCAAACTGGTGCGTAAACGTAGTCAGTTTAACGCGACAAATACTCCGGAACACCAACATATGCTTAACATACCTTAAATAACCTTTACATAACTTAGAAATAAGTTTTGAAGGCTTTGGTATGGCAAAATCTAGTCTATTCGCTTATAGGGACTAAATTCGACAAACTACGAAAGTATGCCGATTTGAACTGTAACGGACATTCCGGAACATGGCCATAAGTTAAACACACCCTAAATATCCTTTACATAGCTTAGAAATAGGCTTTTAGGGGTTCGGTGTGTTAAAATAAACTTTATGCTCATTCAGGGACTAAAAGCGTCAAAAAGTGCATAAGTTTGCATTTTCGCGCATAACTTACGCTCTGAATACATCCGGACATCCAAAAATTTCTGTAAGCACTAAAATATTTAATTTTAGTGTTTGGCATAAGAAAAATCCATTCGTCGCGCAATTTGGATCGTTTTTCGCGCTTATGCGCATTCCGTCGTAATTAAGCAAACATCGCGATCGTACGACTAAACGAACAAACATCCGGCATATTTTTGAGCATGTTTCATGTCCACAATGTTTAGGCATCATTTTAGGGCCTTAAGGTTGGCTTAACGGGCCCTAGAAGTGTCGGAAATGGCTTTAAACACCAACAGGGACTGAAACTGTCATTTTTGAAAACTTGTTTCTGATCTGTACTGCTCAGGCGGCCCGCGTAGACTTCCTCAACCTCTTACATGGCCCGCGTGGCCCTCCCAAATATGCTGAATTGTTGAAAACAGCCTGTTCCAGCTGTTATACCTTCATTCTCCACTTGCAAACGGTTTTTGCAACACCACGGGCCATTTCTATGGGCTCTAATGGTTTTGTAAAACAAGGAGCACACTTGGACGGCCTAGATCGAAGCTTGTTTCCCGATAAACGATCCTAACGGTTCTAGCTTTCCTATAAATACCCCTCACCCATTTCACTTGCAACCCACTTGATATCTGAGATTTTCTCTAAGTTGAAGTGTGCAACACTTCATACCTGAGAAATACTTGGATAATCAATCTTGCGGGGACCCTTTGTAAGTGTTCCTTCGTTCTTTTTATGCGTTTTTAGCTCGAAAGTCAAACTGCGTTTGACTTTCTGCATTGACCAGTTTATGGTCAATGCGAAGTTCGTTTGAACTTCATAACGTGAGCGTAATCACGATGGTCATAGTCCTTAGTGACTATACCTACTGATTACCACGTTATCTAGGCTCAGTGACGAGTCGTAGTTTCGGGCAAAATGCGTGTTCTCGCGTATTTTGTAACCAACTACTCTAGGGTATCAAAACCGTTTGTTTTGATATCAAAACCTGTTTTCTAACTTAACTAAACATGTTCTAGCATGTTTAGCTCGTCACTTTTATATTTGTGCTTGTTTAGGGTCGTAAGGGTAAGCGATCTAATAAATCGCTTATGCTTTCGAACCCGACCCGTTTGGTCGATCATTAGGATCCGACCAAACACTTTAGGTGACCATAGTTGTATAGGGAATAACCTTCCGAGTTTATACCTTATGGTCACGTCGTTTAAGTAGTTGTATGATAGGTAGTATATATGCCTTAGATAAATTACCAAAATGCCCTTTTTACGTTAAAATTCATTTTAAGCCTATGTAACATAACTTTTGCCATCTAAACTGAATTCACAACAATATTAAACATGTTAAGGCATATCTTGCTTGTCATAGGGCTAGTTAGGCGGTCCGAACGCGTTTCACGCGAACGACGCGTTAAAGTAGCATAAGCTACCTAAACGGGTCATAAGCACTTAGGCTAGGTTTCGTTTTAGTATGTAGGCTTTGTTAAACCATATTACATGAGTTCCTACACTCATATGGTTTACGAACCCTCGTACTACCCGATCCTCCGAATAGGTCCGTTTATTAATGTAGTTACCTATATTAGGTGCCGTTTGATTCCGTAATCTTCTAGCTTTGCTTGGTGGATTTCCAAAGTCTATTGAGGCACACGTTTGTACTTCATTCCATTCATGCTTACTTGCAAGGACTTTCATTATATCATTCTTTCATTTAGTTACTTTACATTTACTCATATGACTCGTCTGACGCAACCATGGTCAAACCATCGTCATATTCTGGTGTGGACTAATTCCATCATTTTTATATCTTAAATCCGTCCCGCGGATTCGAACGTAACATCCATACCTTTCATTATTTCTGTGTTTCGAATCCGCCTAGCGGCTTCAAACATACCATTCACACATTTTATTCCTTCTATGCTTTGAATCCATATCACAGACTCAAACATATCATTCACGTCCTTCATTCTTTACATGTGTTGAATCTGCTCGCGGATTCGGACATATCATTTCTGCATTTCATTTCCTTGAATCCGTTTTACGGATTCAACATTCCATTCATGCCTTTCATTCCTTGAATCCGTCTCGCGGATTCAAACAGGTCATTCATACTTCATTCCTTTCATGCTTCGAATCCGTCTCGTGGATTCTAACATATCATTCATATTTTCATTCCTGAAGGTTGTACATTTCTCTTTACCCTCACGTCCACCTACTACCTAATTCTAACGGACATACATGTAACAATTATCACGGTCTCACGAACGTCATACGTTTCTTGTGTACTGGCCAGGTACACAATCCACATACTAGTTTCGTGTCTTCGTGTAATCGCCACCTTATGTCCGAAGAATTAAGTTTCGGCACGTGTAACATTTTCAAAACTTCATTGTCATGTCTTTATTATATTTCATTTAAAATTTTCTTTCACTTACTTAATTATACCTCTTCATACGCCCACACGTTAAATTTACATACCTGGGGCCAATTTGTCTTATTACGTGCCTTGGTGCCGGTCCTAGACCGCATTCACGGATCATCCATTCCATGTAATTATGTCTACCTTACACATAACATACTGTTAGTTTTCTTCAAATACATTCTTAAGCACATACTTACCTTTACTTCTACCCTTAGATCTTGATCGAGTCTCAGATTGTACGGGTTCCTTGACACAAGAGACCACAGGTTTGAGTTCAAGTATTTATTCCCTCATACTTGATTTCACTCAAACCTTGGCTCTGATACCAACTTGTAAGACCCTGACACGTATTTGACAAAAGTTGCAGCGGACATTCGTACCATAAAATTTCTTTTCATTATAAGTCTCTTTACATACTTGAAAGTTCATTTTGAATTAACTCTTTTACAAAATAAAAGCATCACTTGTATTTACCAAACTACATACTCCAACATTCCCGTACAATCTATCTTGTGACTCGGTCTTCGATCGCAAATCCTCGCAATGATAAACCGTGATTAGTATAACCTGCACTCACCACATACATTCATAATATTAGTGCACATTATGTATAAACCAGATTCACTTATGTAAACTTCCCATTACGTTATCTTTCTAACTTTAAGCATTTTATCTGTGTATCTATTCCCCGGTGAGGCTTCAATCATGTACCTGCATTGCGTTTCATTCTCAAGGCGCACCATTAATAACGTTAATACTCAATGTATCTAAATTATGCATACAAACATTCTTACATACATACATACATACATACCTACATACGTACATACCTTCCTACATCTTCACGTACATACATACACTCAGACGCACCTTCATACATACATATATATACACGTCTACAGATGTACCTAACCATATATACACGTACAAGTTCTCACATACCTCTTACATAACCATACATTAATTATGTGGGTCTTCGAATTAGATTTATAACCCATAATCATCAAAGGAACGATCAAAATCATGTTTGGGAGACCCGCCGTAGTCCACGGTTAACCTACCGAAGCCCACGACCCATAAATCAACTTAGATAACATTTTTCAGCTTTTTGAACATGGGGAGGGCGTCGGCGACGGCCCTTGCATTTACCCGTAGCCAAAAACCTCCGTAGGCAGCAAAATAACCCGTCAGCAAAAACTGACTTTCCAGGGGGCGTCGGCGACGACCAATATGGGCGTCGGCTACGGCCTCTCAAAAATCAGTTTTCCTGCTGTGTTGTTTTCGTCGTTCGAACGCACTAAAAATCGCATAACTTTTAAACCGTTTACCCATTTAACCTCCCGTTTCTTCCAACATGATTGTAAATTAACATTCTATCATGTGAACTTGAAATCCCATATCCGGATTAAGGAAATTCTTAACTTACGCGCTATCGGCTTATTATTCATTTACGATTTATTCGACCCGTTCATGTTTTTATCAAATAACTCATTCCTTTTAACCCAAAACTTACATGAACCTTATGACCATAATATTTTTACACTATCCGGAGTGTCGTACTTGGGGTTTACGCACCCGATACCCGGTATTCGTTAAATTCATTCATTATTACGTAATTGAACATTAAATAGTACAATTTCCATCTATGAAATTATTTATTCATTTACTCATAATTTCCTACCGAACCTCTTGCCCATTAACCCGCGTCACCGTTACTTGGTTAGCATGCTTACATGCAATAAAACCTCATCTTGACCCATTTGATTTACTTAGCAAAATTCATCGATTTCATACAACTCATTCCTATTTGACCTCAATTATCATAATTAATTAAGTCGCATATAACTTTACATAAACAACTAAAAAGTGATTACGGAAATCACTTACCTCATGCATCCGTGTTCATATCCGTATCATCATTTATGCTATATCAATGACACTATATACATTTCTTACTCACAATGCAAATATGCTTACAACCACATGATCACCTAGTGATATTAAACACAACGTACAAGTCCTTAATGCATAGTCTTGACCAAGACATACATTCAACCCGAATTCTTGTATAAGTTCCATCTAAAGCACCTTATTCACGTTATTATACTACTAGTTACATCATTACCTAATCTCAATCATATATATATATATATATATATATCAAGCTATTTCATACAATCTCACATCTTAACTTCACTTAGACATTTCATCATACACTTGGTGTGCGTACACCATTTAGTGCATATTGTACAACTAATTAAAGCACATTCTTCCTAGTTCATCCATGCATTAACATAATCTTTCACAAATCATTATCATAACCAAGCATCATATGTTTTATATCAAATTATCCATCTAACTACTTTCTATAACACTACTCTAACATCAACATTACATAGTTCATCATAAATCTTCACTAAACTTAATCTTCCTACAATTTCTAAGTGGGTTTTATCCCAACTCATCGATACAATCAAAATTGCATCTAACACAACTTCTATATGATGATTCTAACACATACCCAAACTCAATTTCATACAATTTCACGGTTTAGAACATAACCCACTTCCTACAAGTTCATCAATCTAACTTTCGAGACATACCTCATGATCCCCTTGCGTAGGTGATCATTAATTCATGTTCGATTATGAATTTACGCCTTGATTCACCCTTCAATTTGATGATCTTTCTTGGTTAAGGTTTGGAGCTCTTGAGAGCTCATGAAGCTTCACGAACACACCCTTCGTGTGTGTTTATGTGTGTGTGTGTTGATCTTTTAATTAGTAAATCAACTTTCATCTTATCCACTTTAACCCCTCAAGTTTGCCTCTATAACATATTTGGCACTACTTTTCTCTTTTAATAGTTTTTACCATGCTCTTAACTAGGTTAAATAGCCTAGTTATTTATTTCATAATATAACACATAAGAACATATTGTGAATATATAACATTTGGATTTTGGGGCGTTACATCGTCTGTTGAAGTGGCTTTTTGTGGATGTTTGGGGACATAGATCTATGACGTGTGGGTGAGTTTTTCGTTTGTTCTTCATCTTGATCTTCATCTTTATAATCATCCCACTATTCAGTGTCATTGATCTCTTCTCCTCATCCAAGTCTTATTCAAGAACAAAGAACACAAAATGACATTTGATTGTCATCAGTATCTTTTTCTTGAAGATTTGTCCATCTCATGCAGCAAAATCTTACTGTGTTACTCCCTTCAGCTAACAATCCATTCAGTGAAACTTCATGAAGAACAATACTGAATATCCAAGAAAGCATATCAGCCATCTTTGATTTTTTTAATTTTTTGGCGTTTTACAGTGAATGGTATTTAGTAGTATTTTGCGTTTGTTTTTTTGGTTTGATTAAATGGAAGTTCCTGAGAGTTATTATTTTATAGGATTTCTTTTGGCGGTGCAGGTTAGGCGGTGCATTATTATAATAAACTATTCGTCGTTTCAGTTACTGTTTGTAATTATTGTTTTTGATAAGCTTTTATCTCTGAAGTCTGTAACACGTCCCATCTTTCAAGTTTGGCGTTTTAGATTCTAACACAATAAATTTTCCGTCTCTTCATTTTTACCGTTTTATAATTACTGTTTCTAGATACATTTTCAAGTTTGGTTTTTATTTTTTTTTATTTTTGGGTTTTTTATAATACTTTTCTAAAGTAATTTTATTATAGTTTAGGAGTTTTTGGGGCGTTTTACGGCATGATAGCGTTTTAACAAGCATTTGGCTGTCTGGCGTTTTTATTATATACGGCGTTTTTATTATATAACAATCAACTGAAAAAAAAAAAAAGAATATATAAACAATTTATCTTCCAAATCTTCACTGTCACCATTCTTTTTCTTCTTTTTTGAATCATCTTAACTGGCTGGTTCGACTTTCGTATGATTCATTTTTTTTTGTTTTTCAAATAGATTTTATTTCACCGTTTGGAAGCACAAAGTCTGACATCATCATCTTTTTCTTGAAGATTTGTCCATCTCATGCAGCAAAATGTTATTGAGTTTACACCCTTCAGCCAACAATCTTGAATTTTCCAATGAACGATGTTTGATTTTTTAATTTTAGCGTTTTACCGATAAAAAGAACGCCACTAAATAAAAACACCTTAAAACTCAAATTTGATCATGCTAAAATCAATAATGTTTGGCTGTATGAGATGGATAACATTGTTAATCCTCAGTTAACAAAGATAACTGACAATTTTGACCACCTCATACAGCTAAACTTTATTGACAACAAACCTCAATAATGTTTTAGTATGTTTTGGCGTTATAAATTGGAAGGAAGTTGATGATAAAGTCAATAAGATTTTACTCAATGAAATGGACAATATCCTCACTTAAAGATTTTTGTCCATTACATTGAGTGAAACCTTACAGACAACCAAACTGAATTTCAAATAAACGTTTTGGTTTAGAAGATATTTGATTTTTGGGTTTTTTGTCGTTTCTAAGACGAATGATATATATTAAATATGGCGTTTAGGGTTTTGTGTGTGTTTTTAATTGAAGGTCCGAGATGTTGTATATATAGGATTTTTTTTTGCAGTTTTTTTAGGCGGGATTTTATTATAATTAAGTTTGGCGTTTTATATCTAATGGCGTTTTTAGTTAGAATGGTGTGTGCTATATATTTGGTGTTTTATTTCATGAGATGACGTTTTGTGTGGAAAAGTCAAAAGACTTTTTTACCCTTAATGAAGCGCGCCAGAGTAATAAAAGTGATGTTATTTACGAAAGCGCCACCGCGTCATTTAGTCCATAGATTGTTTTGATCGGACGATTCATAAGCGTTCTCACCGTTCTCACACTTTCCACTGTTTTCTCTATATTCCGACCATATATATATAGGCCAGACTATGTGCCAAGTACAATATAAACCACACATATATAAATCAATGGTTGAGATCAGCTGGTTTCTCAAACTTTGAATTGACGTAACTAAAATCAAGGGATACAAGTGGGGAAAATGGAAAGATTGGTAAATCCAATATTGTTGACTCATAAACCCACTTCCCCCATGATTTTCGAACGGCTATAACTATTAGGTTGGATAATATTGAAAAAACATTATGCCGTATTAACGAACATTTTATTCTCTTTAATTTGAGTAGGCTATTGCTATAGATTTCTTAATTTTTATTTTTATTTTTCAAGCTATAAGTTACGTGATTTTCTAACGTTACGTGATTTTGTTCCGGTACATAAACTGTAACATAATCAATGAATACTTAAATCACGTACCATATGTAAAGGGAGTAACAAATGCTCCATGTAACACTACATCTATAATCACATGCCAAATGATCAATACATACCTAAATCACATACCAAATACCCAATGTGTACATAAATCTAGAATTATGTACCATGTGTGCAAAAGCAATTATAAATGCTCAATGTAATAATCACGTATCGTGTGTGCAAGGAGTAACAAATGCTCAATGTAACACTACATCTATAATCACATAAGGACTTATAATAAAGATCTAATCACGTAATAGTATAAAAATAATTAGTCATTATATTGAATATATAATCACAAGTTTAGTAAAAAAAAACATTATACAATCCAAAAAATTATAAATAACTTAATTACGTACTAAAACATAATCACGTATATTACACGTATTACATATGGTACGTGACCATAAATGTAGGTCACATCAAACATTTGTTATTGCTTGCATGTATGGTACATAATTACAGACCAGAACATAATTACATAACGTTACACAATCACGTAACTTTATAGCTTTTAAAATAAAAATATTTAAAAATAAAGAAAAAAATATAGCAATAGCCTACTCAAATTAAAAAAGAATGAAATGTTTGTTATTATGGTGTACTTTTTTTTTTTGAATATTATCATATCAAAACGTTATTGTCGTTTGAAAACTAAGGATGGAGTAGATCATGAAGACCATAGTACCCTTCACCGCTCAAATTAAAAAGGACATGTGTAACCCTAAGTTCGTGTCATACACTTTGCACGTTAAAATTGTCTTGTATATGATCTCTTCCATATTTAAAATATTTGAACTTATTTTAATTTTATATATTAGTTTTCATTTTCATTTTATCTTTTGTAATGTTTTTGGTTAGAGAAAAATGCAATTTGCGTCCCTGTGGTATGTGTGAAACATCAACCTGAGCCCCTAAATTCATTTTTTGGTTTTTTGAGCCCCTGAGCTTCTAAATTCATAACAGTTTGAGTCCTTCCGTCACACTTTCGTCTGTTTGACTGTTTGAGCCAGGGGTAAGACCGTCTTTTGGATTTCTTTCCCTTCTAAAAACCCCAAAATTCAGTATTAAGCCCTAATTTAGTCCCGCCAAAAACAAAGACAGTTGATTGTGCCAGAGAGAAACTTCTAAAACCCCCAAATCGATGGTGTTCATATGGCGACTTCGTCCTCAAGGTGAATACTACGATCCTGATGATATATATGGTAAGTTGATTGTGTCTTCGTCCTCAGGGGTATAGTCTGTTTTCGGTTTTTTGAGAATGAGTTTGATGTTTTGATCATTTGTGTTAACAGGGAATGAACACAAACTATTTTCGATAAAGATTAACCATGGAGGTGAGTTTACTGATTATCCAGGAAGGGAGTATGTCAACGGTAAGGTTAGTTACATTGACTGGGTTGAGTTTAAAAAGTTAAGTGTTGCTGTTCTTCGTGAAATGCTAAAAGATATAGGTTACTCTATAGATGATGTGTTCAATTATTTTGTTAAAGATCCTAATGTGTGTTTGGATTTTGGTCTTAGACACTTGACTGATGATGATGATTAGAGTATGTGTATGACCAACTTAGAAAATGATGCAAGTTAGTAGATTTGTATGTTGAAATAGGAGACTCTAGAATCAAGGATTCAACTGCAATGAGCTTGGCTTTACTAGATAATGTGGTTGAGGGTACCAGGTATGTGTATTTTTGTCATAAGACCCTTTACTAGTTGTATTGCAGTTTGACCATTTCAATGTTGGATACTGATTTTGTGTAGGTGAATAGCTCAAGATCCCAGTGTGTTATTAATATGAAGAACAGAACATGCACCTGCAGAAAGTGGGATTTAACTAGCATGCCATGTAAACATGCAGTGGTTGCTATCAATGATATAGCAAGGAATGATATTAGGATAGGGGTGCCCGAAGAATTGGTTGATGAAGTGTATTGGTTATCCACATGGAAGAAGGTTTATGAGAATGTGATTAATCCAATTCCCGGGCCTGAGAATTGGATACCCTCACAATGTCCCACCACACTTCTGCCTCCCAAACACCATAAGCAGGTTGGGAGGCCACAAAAGAAGAGAAAGACATCAGTTGGTGAGGTTGAAGTTGAAGCTCATTTTGATAGTGAGGGAAAAATGACCAGGAAGGGCAATACAACCAAGTGCAGCAAGTGCAGAAATTTGGGACACAACAGTAGGACATGCAAGGGGCAGGGTGGGGAGAATGTTGTACATGCACCAAGTGAGGATCAAGTTGCAGGTGGAGAAAACAAAACCAGGAAGGGCAAGTGTAGCAAGTGTGGAACCTTGGGTCACAACAGTAGGACATGCAAGGGCCAGGGAGGGGAGAATGTTCAAGAATCTCAAACTGCAACACAAGGTGCACCAAGTTCGAGTGAAGCTTAGTTAGGTTGATTTCAATGGTTTAAGATTTGTTTATGTTTTGTGAAGTACTTGTTTATGTATGGTTTAAGACCTGTTTATGTATGGTTTAAGACCTGTTTATGCAGTGGCTGCTATAAGACTTGTTTATGTATGGTTTAAGACCTGTCAAGTGCAGTTTATGTATAAAGAGTTGTTTATCGTCAACTGTAGATAACTGCAGTTTATGTATAAGTTAATGCAGTTTAACTGCAGTTTGTACAGTTAACTGTAGTTTATGGATATGTTAATGCAGTTTAACTGTAGTTTATGTATATGTTAATGCAGTTTAAATGACTAGGAATGTATATGGTTATGCAGTTTATGTATCAAACACATTGAGTCTCGACCACAACTAAATTTCATTAAACGTATCAAACACATGCCGAGTCTCATCCAATCGGTCAATACAAACATTTAAAACCCTAACAATCTACTTCCAATGAACATCATCATTTGACCATTCGGAGTCAGAAGAATGCTCCCCCGGGTATGGATCATGGTACCAATCATCCTCAGGTGGTTGAACTGCACATTCCCACCTAGCCCATTCCAACTCTTCTGAGTCGTAGTCCGCTGCTGGATCTGGAAGAGACGCTTCATACTCTGCTTTCAACACTTCTATCACAGCATCATAGTTATCAAACCACTCCTCCTTCAGCACAGACGGCACTAAGTCCAACTCATTGTCAGCCACTTCCTCAACCAATTCGTTATTCTACACATCAACGGCAACATTCATAGCATTAAACTGATACTAAACTTGTTCATTCATACAGTAACAAAAAAAAAAAAAAAAGACACATAACCAACATTCATTACACTAACCAAAAAAAGACACATAACCAACATTCATTACATTAAACTAAAAATACACATAAACCACCACAATCATTAACCAAGTAAACAATAAACACATCTTCAAAAACATCACTTCCTTAGCTTTCTTAATTGCCAAATCATCTTTGTTTTCCATGCTCCTTAACAATACAGGTATTACCTTCTCACAACCAGAGCATGAATATGAAGGTGGAGATGAAGGTGTATCAGCCCACCGTATAAAACCACAATCTCTCTTCTGTAAAAACACATCAATCAGGAAATAGCCATATAATTAACTTCAATCTTTCTTCTATAATTTTAACTTACACAGCATAAGAAGCGTCGATTTGGATTAGCTTCAGTCTTTGAAACCTTGTACCAAGTTGCTGCACCACATGAACAGAGGAATTGAGAAGCTTCCCCGCCCTGAGATGATTTCTTGTTGGAGCTTGCAGCGGATTTTTGAGACATCTTCACAATAGATCAGGTTGGATCGATCGATTTGGGAATTAGGGTTCTAGGGTTCGTATGAGATCAATTGTGTTATGAATCAGATTGATCAATTTAGGGAATCAGGGATTATGTGTGTTTATCATTAAGGGTATAAAGGACATTTCACAATTGTCAAACAGTCAAACAGACGGAAGTGTGACGGAGGGACTCAAAGTGTTATGAATTTATAAGTTCAGGGGCTCAAAAAACCAAAAAATGAATTTAGGGGCTCAGGTTGATGTTTCACACATACCACAGGGACGCAAATTGCATTTTTCTCTTTTGGTTAATTATACTAACTAGGTTTATCACCCTAGCCGCGTTGCGGCGAAGTTCTTTTGTTATTTAGTCTGTGTTTACATGTGTTTCAAAATCACTACGAGCGCGTTGTACACAGAACCACTAACACGAATAAAAAGAAAATGTAAAAAACTGTAAAATATAATCGAAAGAAAATCAACAAAAAAAGTTGTATGTTAATGATGTTGTTTGTATGAAACCCATGGTCAGAGAAGAGCAAATAATATTGGGTACCGGTACCGAATTTCCCGAACAGAAGGATCCTAAGTACCAGTTCGGTACCGAATTTTGGAGTTTCTAGTACCGGCTCGCTACCGATTTTTACATTCATATACCGGTATCGTAACCGATATTTTCGGTATCAGTTGCCACGGAGCTCTGATCAGGGATGAGGAAATGGTACCATGTAGCAGTACCGAATTTTCCGAACTAAAAGATTTTCAAACTCAATCCGGTACCGACTTTTGGCGTTTTTTTGTATAAGGCTGGTACCGATTTTTACCTTCATGTACCGATAATGAACCGGACCGTACTGGTATTTACGATACTAGTATTGGTTGACACCAAGCTTATCCAACTTGGAAAGTAAAGAAAATAATAATAATTGTTAATATATTAATAAATAATTATAATATATTATAATAACTGTTCATTTCATTTGCTTTTTTAATATATAGTAATAATTGGGCTTCTTTTTATTCTCGTATTTCTAAAGTAGATTTATAACAACCGAGCTTACTATGAATTTATCTTTCGTATTTTCTTCGGTTGTGATACCATGATAAATCGAATTGGCACCGAAGAAGATGTCTGTTGCCTGAAATAAAGACCCTAACATTTCAATAACTTTCTTCAAAGTTTCCCTCTATGATTTATTCAAATATATTGGAAGTTAAACTTATATATAGTCCACAAACTTTTGATGTGAGATAGTTACAAGTATTTCATTAGCAATAATTCACATCATTAACGAATTCCATTGTAAAGTTTTTTCCTACCCTAAATAGATTTTTTTATGGGAAAAGAAAATATAAATTTTGAATCGAGAGAGGGCGTGAAATGCGGGAGAAAAATATATCTTACATCCATTTATATTTATATACTATTAATTTGTAACATTTGTATGCATGTTTGGATGTAAATTGTGTTTAAGTGGTCGTACCTTAATCAAATAATTTACACGCATGTTTGGTTGTAAATTGTGCTTAATTTGTTGTACGTTAATCAAATAATGGTTACATTACCTTACCAAATTCAATTTGTTTTGTATGCATGTATGGTTGTAAATTCGGCATAGGTTGTTGCGGTGAATCAAATAATGGTTTCATTATCTTACCATATTCAATCGGTTTGATCCATTCAAACTTGTGTTGTTTTATTTGTAAATTATTATTATTTATAATAATCTAATTAATTTAGCCAAAATCTTGTATAAATATAATTTGCAACATATTGATGCAATGGTTGTTGTAATGTATGCATTATGGTTTGTGTAGTGGTAATGATATATTTTATATATATATTACGAAGAACCTGTCAAATGGGAATAAATAGAAGTCGGTTCATCGTAACGCGTGATTCCTAGATCAACTTAATTATTTTATTCTATGTTTTATGTTTCGGTTTAATTTCTTCGCATTAACACACCGCAACTTCAGTGTCGATGATCGCTGGCAGTAGTGTGGCATTAGTGTTCGCCCTCGCCGCAACGCGGGGTGTCTAATACTAGTTGTGTATCATTTAGTAGTGTTTGAAAATAAAAAAATAGAATGTATAATATTCATTAAATATATAAATTATAGTCATGCTCTTGAGAGAAACCAAGACCCCAAAGTGGAAATCTTCCCAAACAAGGGTATGTTGGTGCCCTTTAAGTGATCCCATGCCTATGTCGTCACATTCTTAAACCTTACCCCTCTCTCTCTCTCTCTCTCTCTCTCTCTCTCTCTCTCTCTCTCTCTCTCTCTCTCACACACACACAGTGACATAAACAACCTGAAAGAAGAGAGATAATCTGGTATTCTATGTGTGTTTGTGTGTCATATGTATGAATTGGTGAGGTCTCTATCAATAGCTGGTGGTGGGTGGTGGAGTATTAGTATATGACCGCCACCTTTTTTCCGCATCATCTTCCTCCATTCTTTTAGCAGAAAGCTTTTCAGGCAATCAAGGTCTTCATATATACGAAGATATAACTCTAAAATTAAGTAAGCTGCCCTTTTTTTTTTCATTCTTTCTGTTTATGTTCTTCAAACAAAATAAAACAACTTTCTGTGCTTTGTGTTTTTGTTGTCATTAGAATCCTCGGGATCTGATGTTATTAAGACAGTCAAAAAAACAAAGTTCTTTTCACTTCAATTCCCAAGTAAATTAACACCCTTTTCGATCTCAAACATCCCTTTTGTTCTTTGCCTTTTCTTTTTCTTTTTTTTTTTTTTTTCTTGTCTCCGTTGCTTCCTTATTATTTGAACAAGAAGGGATCTTGTGGTTGTACTAAAAGAAACCTTTCTTGAATTCTTTCTCTCTAATCATCATCCATTGTTAGAAGATCAACCAGATCTATTTATAAGGTTTTGTTTATATGATTCATCTTCTTCATGATCTTCTTTGTTTGAAGTTTCTTTGTGTATGTATGTGTTTTTATTCTTCATCTTCTTCATGATCTTCTTTGTTTGAAGTTTTTTTGTGTATGTATGTGTTTTTATGCTTCATCTTCATCATGATCTTCTTTGGTTGAAGTTTCTTTGTGTATGTATGTGTTTTTATGCTTCATCTTCATCATGATCATTCATATTTTGATTTGATTATTAATCTATGTTATCATTATAGTTGAAGGAAACAGATGTGCTTGTTTCAGAATATATAGACTAAAACAAGTTTTTAAGTTCTAGTTGTCAATTCCTAGATCACAAATTTATGATCAATGTGTTTTCTTTTTCATCTTGATGGATTGTATTGTTTTTTTTTCTTGTTTGAGATTGATGTTCTAGCAAGATCTTTGAAGATAGACAACTAAGAATAAACAAGAACAAAAAATACATCTTGATTGTTATTATGCACTTCCATGTATTTAGTTTGGGGCCTTCTAGTATGTTAACAATGTTGAATTGTAGATTTTTCTATGCATTGTTTTCAGGTATTAACTTTTGTTGAGTGGTGCAAAACTTGAGTGGCTTTCCCCAAGAAAAAGCAAACTTGAGTAGTTTTTTTCTTGACCATCAAGTAAGAAAATGGTGCTTCTCCCATGCGAATGCATGGCAGAAACATTGTCCACACATGTCATTTCATTTTGTTCACATCATTTAAATTCTACCCTACACCATCTTTTCTTCCATCTTGCTTTTTGTTGTCATCTTCTTCTAAATTAGAAATGTTTTCTACATTAAACAAGCATGCTTTCCTCATTTAACATGTAACTTCTTAATTATAGTTTTTTTCTGCAGTAAACAAGAAATAATTCTCTCACTAAACTTGTATTTGATCATTTTATTAATAACAATACTTTTTTATTGCCATCCTCTTCAAGATTAGAAATGTTTTCTGCATTAAAAATGATGCCCCTCACTAGACATGTATTTTCATCTTCTAAATTAAAAATATTTTCTGCACTAAACAAGAAATAATTCCTCTCACTAAACATCTATTGGATCGTGTTATTAATAATATACTCTAAGGAATGTATGAAGCTAGGTTGATACTCCTTCACGGAAGTGTCAAGGGTTCGTGTCACAGACGCTATTTGTTAAAAAGAATCGTTTACAAAACTTCCATTCTTTAACTGCGAGGAGCTTGCCCTCTGAAAACACCAGATCCTTCGTTTTTTTGGTTACTTATAATTCCCCTCAAGGTGTTAGGTTTAATGAGAGTTTACAATATGATATGCATGATTAATTATGTTTTATCTTGCTATGTACTTTGTAGGTTGCTATCTTTGCTATTATTTACATATATTTTTTTTTTCGTATATGTGTTCTTTAAGGTTAGCAGTTTCTAGCCTCTGCATAATGATATAAACGCCTACAGACATACAGTTCAAAGACGATAATCCATACTTCATTTAATTTGAGCCTTTCAAAGACAATAATCCATACTTCATGTAATTTGAGCCAACTTTTGTACTTAATATAGACCTCAAATTTGTAAGATTCCATTAGCAAGTCCAAGAACTTCAACTCATGATATTGTTATGAAGTTTTGCTTTCGTTTTAAATGGTTCTTTCTATTGAACCCAAAAGTTAGTGCAAACTCTTAACGTTTATTAGTTGTTACCATGAAGCAAATTAATCCTTTCTTGTCAATCTAGCGCCAAACATATGATCCATGTCCTCATTCTTTACATACATTTGCCACCAGTGGCGGACATACAGTGTAAGTAGGGGCAACCTCCGCTACGGCTTGGGGCTCCGGCGGTATTGTAAAATTAGTGTAAATTTTGGAAAATTTTACGTTTTTTTGATTTCGTTACCGCTTATTTATAAAACGTTACGGCTTGGCGGATTTTCTAGATCCGCCACTGTTTGCTACTATATCGTACCTTTTACTTTATTTAAGTATTTCTTTAAAGAATCAAGGATTTAGATGTTGATCATAAATGAAATGCAACTGGCATAAGATGTATAAATCAAGACATTACAAAAAAAAAATTAAATAAATAAATAAAAATATATATTTGGCAATCTTCTCCAATTTCTCACCTCCAGTGATAATTTAGTTGTTGGCTATTAAAAGGAACAAATACAAAACACTTTTCAACTTCATCTATGCCTTCTTGCTTGGTGACAAACTATCATTTCATGCCGGAAGTTCTCATCAAAACAACTGCATGCATTGCCTTGTTATTCTACTTGTTAATCACATGATTGAGATATCATTATTATAACTCATTGAGATATCTGCATTAACAATCATATCAATAGTTGTACGTGTAAAATTGACCTCTAACAATGGTGATCATTTGCATGTTTCAGGTTTGAGATCATCATACCATTGAGAGTATGAATACCTTTTCACATGTTCCTCCTGGTTTTAGATTCCACCCGACGGATGAAGAACTCGTGGATTACTACCTTAGGAAAAAAGTTGCGTCGAAAAGAATTGATCTTGATGTTATCAAAGATGTTGATCTCTATAAAATTGAACCATGGGATCTTCAAGGTAGATATACAATATGAGCAATGTGTTTTATAAGTGTTAATGTTGTGCAATGCTGCTTATGCAAGTGTTAAGCATATCATGGATTTAAAGATTTTCAAATTGTTCATGGACTCTTTTTATGTTATCTTGACAGAGTTATGCAAGCTAGGAACTGAAGAGCAAAATGAGTGGTATTTCTTTAGCCACAAGGATAAAAAATATCCAACGGGAACTCGCACTAATAGGGCTACGAAAGTTGGCTTTTGGAAAGCTACGGGAAGAGACAAGGCCATATACTCTAAGAATAATCTGGTTGGCATGAGAAAGACCTTGGTGTTCTACAAGGGCCGAGCTCCTAACGGACAGAAATCAGATTGGATCATGCATGAGTATAGACTAGAGACAGATGAAAACTCCATGACTCAGGTTAGTAACATGTCTATTTTTCATCCTTATATCAGTTTTTGTTATGTACTTTTACCCAAACTAGCCATTTCACTGGTGTAGCTAGCTTTAGTTTCAACTTTTAGAATATTCAAAAAATATGGCAAGTTATGCATGGGTGGAACCAAGCATAAATAAAATGGGCACCCTTAAAAGTTTTTTTATTCTAGCGTAGCAGCTGAAAACAGTTGTTTCTGCCATGAGTACAGCATAGCATTATATTTGTGTTGTTTTGGATGCATCCTTGGGCTACCTTCATTCTATCCCAATGCATTTGTTTTTGGAGTTTTTAATCTGGGCATTAATCCTTTAACAAGGATGGTCTGTGCTCCATCTCCAGTTACAATAAAAAATAAACAGTTTATGTATTTAAGTAAAATTTATTATAATTATATAGAAAAAAATAGTTTGTTAAATAAAAAATTTTAATATGAGGGAGGCTATTATGTTCATCAATTGTGGTGGAAGTAAGGAACTTTTATGTTGAATTAGCAATTTAGCACCTTCAGTGTCTAAAATCCTTGAATGTTGTCAAAACCAAATGAAATAAATTAAGACGGGTTCTATTAAATTCTTTAATGTTGTTCACATGGGAAGCTTGATTTTCTTTATCTTTTAAGTTATGGTATGTTGTTCACATTTTTTATGCTTTGTTTTCAACAGGAAGAAGGATGGGTTGTATGCAGGGTTTTCAAGAAGCGCATAACCACAGTTCGTAGAATGGAATCACATGATTCTTTGTGTTGGTACAATGACCAAGTCTCATTCATGCCCGATTATGAATCCCCAAATCGGGTATCGCATCCTTACACTTCTAATAGTTCATACCAACATCAACTTCCTGCAAAATCTGAGCTTGATGAAATGAATTACAACTTGCCTCTTGAACACTCCTTCCTCCAGCTTCCTCAATTAGAATCCCTCAGATATCCACAACCCGCAGTAGCCGGATTAAGTGCTTCATACACAAGCACTAATTTACAGCCCCCAACTCAACAGCAATCCAATGTGAACTTGTTTTATGGCAACAATAATGATAATAATGGTGAACAAGATCATCAACTGACCGATTGGCGTATACTTGATAACTTTGTTGCTTCTCAGCTCAGTAACGATCAAAATGCGGTCACAAAAGAAAATAATTATTTGAATCATCCTTCATCATCATTTCAAATGGCTGAACATATGAACATGCTTCTTAGCGACTCAAAGAGTGATGAGATGGCTTCCGAAGGTGCCTCGATATCCGCATCCACAAGCCAAATTGATCTTTGGAAGTAACTATAAAAAACAGTATTTTGAACTTCTTGTTCATCAAGGGTTACATGAGACATATTATAGTGACTAGAATGTATGTACTATTATCAAACTTTTGATCTGCTTGCTGTATATAACAAAAGTAATATCTATAAAGCAACCTATCAAATTTGTTGTACTAAGCTAAGCCAAAAATATTATTTTGATTTTAATAATTGTTATTTGTTGAGATAAAATTTTTATTTCAATATCAGTATTGTTAATTATTACAAGAAAATATCCGGAATAAGCAGTTAACTATCAATTATATGGAGTAAAACTTCATTTTCTATGAAATGAGAATCATTCGGATTTATGGATTCCTAAGGTTATAAGGAAATGTAAAGGAAAATCAGTGGACTATATAGATGTTAAGAGTAAAAATACAAGAAACCTAGCACTTCTAATGGAACAAATAGATGTATTTAGTGATGATGCAATGAGTCCTATGACAAATTCATGATAGTTATAGGCTAAAAGTCTAAAAGATTTGTGGAAGAATGATAGCTATAGGCTAAAAGTCTAAAAGATTTGTGGAAGAAGCTTATGACATAAGAATATGCAAAATCAAAATGAAACCCATGTAATTCTATCTACACAACAATTTAAAGTCTCTTGTAATAGAAAATTTTTCAACGTAAGATAAGTTTCACTCATACTGGATTAAAAAAAATGATGGCAAATAATATTTCATTGCGATGAGCTAGTAAGAAGCCAGGAAAAGAAAAAAACAATCTCCGGCTAAAAACCTAATAAATATAATACGTAATTTAAGGTTAAGCGGATTATAACAAGAACTAGGGTTAATCATTATCTATATATACACAGACTTTCAGAAAAAAAAAAAAAAAAAAAAGCACTTACGGACCGCACCCTATAATTTTTTTCATGGGGGCAATCAAAGCTTAACCAAACTTTTAAGAGAGACAATCAAGATCATTGTCTAAAAATAACACTAAAACTTTTGTTTTCAAGGGCAGTTTCTTTCTTTATGTGGGTACACCCCAGTGGCGAAGCTTGACAATGAAGACGGGGGGTCGAAAACGTATATATCCAAAAATTTCTATAGAATCGGGGGGTCGAAAACATATATACCCAAAAATTTCTATAAAAAAACTACATATATAACACTACTGACCGAAAATTTCGGGGGTCGAGGGCCCCCCGGCCCCTCTTAAGCTGCGCCATTGCACACCCCTGACCGGCCGGTAAATTTATAATTTCACTTTCGATATTACACCAAGGCAACTCCTGTAAAATCGAAACCCAAACCAAGACAAATCCTATAAACCAAAATCCAAATACCATGCACCCTAAGAAAAAAAGACACCCAACTTAGTTAACACTTTGGCTTCAAAGCAGTGGAGAATCCAAAAAATATTTTCAAGGGGTGTAGGCAAGGGGTTTAACCAAATTTTCACGATCAGAATTCTACCATATAAAATACACTAATTTTTTTTTTCAAGGGTGCGCCCGCCCACCCAGGGCTCTACCTAGGCCCACCTCTGCATCAAAGATATAACGCAACCACTGGAAACTAAAAGAAAAGAAATAGAAAAAAAAACTTAAAACTTTTACTCATTGAGCCGTGCATGCATATATATACATTAGCTCAAAATATAGATGGCTACTTTCAATCTTTGTTTAGTGAAAAAAGGAAACCTCTTAATTCGCACCGTAAATAGAAACAAGAAGCGACATATATGTACAACATTAGGCAAACAGGATAATATCTTTTGGCATGTGCAAACATGTAGTTGTGTAAAATCAAAAGGACTCGTAAAAGATTGACTAGTGGAGTTATGTCAAACCAGCACAGGATGGTTTACTATAATTAGATGGTTAGCTTACGAATCAAGGGATCATGCACACTACGTTCTTTACATAAACAGGATAAAAAGTTGCTTCTATGGGGATGTTTCCTGCCTTCAAGCCCGCAAGTCATAAAAGAGTAATTAAATATATTTATGAAGAAAGATAGTCATAAAAGAGTAATTAAATATATTTATGAAGAAAGATAGAGGAGGTTGCTAAATATGGTCGCAAATGAGGAGGTAAACCGGTCATAAATAAGACGGTCGCAAAACTAGCGGTCTCAAACCGGGTGCAAAATGGGATTACCCATGGATATTTTTGTTTCCGCATTTTTAGACCCCCGTAGTGGGGCATTTTTTTAAAAAAAATTCAAAAAAAAACGCCGAAACACGCCCCATAGCCATTACGGCCCGGCGTTTTCGGGCGTTTTCTTCGGCAATTTTTGTTTTGGCGTTTTTGAAATCACGTCAAATTTCGAATGAGGACTTGAGTTGACCGTTGCCAAACGGTCACTCGTTTATTATTATTTTTTAATTCCAATATTAACCCACTATATATATATATATTACCCACTTTTCCATATTTTTTATAAAAAAACTTACGCATTCTCAAACTCTCTCCTACTTCTTCTATATTTTATACAAACATGCATCCATTCCGACCCTCATTTGGTGTCCCCTCAAGACTCATGAACCCGAACACAACCCAACCGCAACACCCGTTTAAAAATTCGGGATCCTTGAGTTTTTGTCCAAACCGATCGACCACCTCCAAGGCGACGCGTTGATCCTTCCGTAAATGCATCGCCAAAAATTCGGGAAAAATATGGACTCTAGATCATCATCCTTTTTTTTAACTTTATTTTTTTTTTCTGTTTTTTTTATATTCTGCTTTTTTTCGTTTTTTTTTTATTTCAAGTAGTGTAATTTTTTTTAAATTAATGAAGAATTTTTTGTTTTAAAATTAAAAAAAAATTGTGTAATGATTGCATGGGCGTTATTGGGCATTATTCCCACTACGGCACTTTTGCAATAACCCCTAATAATGCCCCCATGCTGACTGGACTGCCATATGGCAGAAAACGCCCCATGGTGGGGGCATTATTGATAAAACCACTACGCATGGTCTTATTGTGGTTGCAAATACCCAATTTTCTAAGAGTTATATATATCGGGAAACATAGAGGTTTTGGGCTGGAAGACTAATCATCTATTTAGACATCGAATGTGGTCGAGTGGTATATGATTTTTGCCACCACAAAAGTAGTGTAAGTTAAAATGCTTGCAAATGCAAAGTTTTGTGATATTTAAGCGTAAAAAGTAAAGAATTACGAAAAGGTTTTACACGTTGATCCAAAATGCATAAATTAAAGAACTATGAAAGCTACCCTAAATAACCAGAAATAACATTAAATGTTGAGACAAGATCTTAAAGAAGGAAAGGGGGTGATGGTAAGTTTGACAATATTGTAGAAAAAACTGTATGACTTACCATAAAAATAAGATGGATATAGCGGTATAACCTAGGACTTCACGAAGGAATCTAAGGGAGTTTTCATAAGGAGTTTATATTGTGCTGGGTTGATAATGAAGTTTGAGGAATATGAATGGGATCTTGAGATATCTCGTTTATAAAATCTTGAGAAAAGGAAAGACAAAGAATGGCATGAGTTGATGATTCTGTAATGAATCTAAGAAACAAGAAAAGTATAATAATAAGATCTTACTTTATTTGATCGCAATAAGATGTTGTGTTTTCACAAATTGTTTTCCTTTTAAGCGATGCCAACTTCACAGCAGACATCATCATGAGGCGTGCTCCTCTTGTAGTATTCGTAAATTTTCACATAGATACAACACCGTATCCACACTCGCAAAACTCCTTGACAAATTTTGGAATTACGGTTTTTTTGGTTGTTTTTTATAGTACTTTATTAGATACTCTTTAATAATTTATCCTTTGAAATTAATTAAAACCATGTAAAAAGTTTAAAATATAGTGTTCTGTATATTACATATGCATAAAAACACCATAGTAATTACCCTATATTGACAATCCATAGGTCGATTACACCCCATTGAAACCCATGTGCACTACTACAGAAATAGACATTTGCTACGGCCAAATCCATAGCAAATCTTTAGCAAACACCATTTCTGCTACGAATTTGCTATGGATTTGATTCGTAGCTATAAGTCCCGTCGCGAATTTATTTGCTACGAACTTTAGCTACGAAAATTATGTTTGCGACGAATTTAGCTACAAAAAAAGGCATCGGTATTTTAGCCACGAATTTGCTATGAAGAAGGTTGCTACGAAATTTCGCTATGGGTTTTTAGCTACGGATGCTTTTAGCTACGATTGCTTTTAACTACGATTGTTTTTAGCTACGGATACTTATAGCTACGGAAAATTTTAGCTACGAATTTTTTTAGCTACGGATACTTTTAGCTATGGTTATTTTTAGCTACGGAGTAGTTTTGCTACGAATGGGTTGGCTATGATAATTGCAATGTTTTTGCTACAAAATTTAACTACAAACTTGCTATTGTTTGGCTACAAGATTTTGCTACCGTTTGCATTTTTCTTGCTACGTTTTTAGCTATCAGGTTTGCTACAGGCTTTAGCTACAAATTCACTATAATTTGGCTACAAAAATTTGCACGCTTTTGCTACGATTCTGCAGCGGAATTTAGTTACGAATTTCGCTTGACTTTGCTACGGATATAGCTATCGATTTTAGAAGGTCTTTGCAACAAATTTAGCTACACTATTTGCCTGGAATTTTTCAATAAATTCTTTTTTATATTGTTTTATATTTTTCCTTTATAAATATTATATTCAAGTTTCATAAATATAAAAAACTGAAACTAAAAATAAATACTCAAACCATATAACATAATAATTCAAACATAACAATAAATATTAAAAACTCATATTAAAGATCCAAATCATCCAAACATAACCGAACGCAACACGATAAACATCTAAATAATTCAAACATAACCAAACCTAACACGACAAAAATCCAAATTATCTAAAAGCAACATAATAAAATTCAACGCATTCTAAGTTGGTG
This sequence comes from Helianthus tuberosus, assembly GCA_030545235.1. Lineage (NCBI taxonomy): Eukaryota > Viridiplantae > Streptophyta > Magnoliopsida > Asterales > Asteraceae > Helianthus > Helianthus tuberosus. The sequence goes on from CM060424.1 coordinate 187,276,728, forward strand.
GCGGGTTTTGTGCCAACATTTGAATTTTCTCATTCATTTCGGCATACAACCTCGCGCCTTCTTCAATTTTCTCCATCATAGCATGTTTTTCTATCTTATCTTGTTGCAACTCCGCTATTTTTTTCTTCAACCGTTCCACCTATAACATCAAAGGCAAAAATAACCCGTTAATATCCATTTTGATACCTAATAAGTTATCATAACATATTATAACCAAAGAGGAGGGATCCGATACAAACCATGTTGATTATAAAAACGATGAGAACAAATGTGGTCCATATATTTTCTTGATCAAGGGTTAGTATTAATTACACATCATCCTATCAGATTTAGTTATAAGAATTAGTAGTATTAGGGGCATTTTAGTTCATATTTAGTTATAAGAATTAGTAGTATTAGAGGCATTTTAGTGCAAAAAATAATAGTTGGTAGTTATGAAAGTAGCACACTCAAAACCAGCACAGTTGAAATCAGCACAAACCACCAGCAATATCACAAAGGAAAACAACACAAACGACAAACAATGTTTAATCTTTTGCTAAAAATAGTTACAGATAGTTACGAAACCAACACAAACAAAAGTAGCATAGTCGAAATCAGCACAAACAACATAAACACTTTCGAAACCAATATGTTCGAAACAAGTATAGAAGTCAAACAGATTCGAAACCAGCACAATCAATTTTAAAATCAGCACAAACAGACTCGAAACCAAGATCAACTTCATCAGTCTAGTTCATAAGGCTAATTCATGAAGTTCATATAGAGCTATGAATGGTTATCTTGTACCAGTTTGATACATTAACTAATAATTTAAAACATGGTTGATAATTTATAAAATATAAACGAAAAACAATAAAATATTAAAAAGATTATCGTACTTACAATTGGTGCCTCTCCTGTCATGTTAAAAATTATGTAGGAAAACTAGAATTGAAATAGGAAATGTCGAAGATACTGGATTCACAAATTGGAACTTATTCAAACAAAGATAATGGAATGGATGAACAAAAATTAATCCTTATATGAAAAGTCAAGATACTAGCATGAAAATCTCAAAGTCCATATACGAATTTTGAATGCCATAAAATTAGGGATTCTTTTTGCATACAAAAAATGGATTTTACCAAAATACCCTTACTAGTACTTGTTAACTGATGCCACGTGTCGTCCTACTATTGGTTCCTGCCGTTTTTACATAAAAAAATGGTTTGTATAAGATCCTAGTCCTATAACTAAATATACCCTAATAAAAGCAATCACACCCATAGTTATAGAACATTACAAACAAACTAACTCGGCATAAACTAATTCATTTAAACCACCCATTAATAATCTTTATCACAAAAAATAGACTTTTTTCTACTAAAAGAGTTAATACATACCTCATCGTTGTCACTTCTCTCTTGTGCACCCATCATCACGACACGCGAGTCAGCGGTAGTGCCGATCCCATACATTTTACCCTTTTTTTTGCCTCCAACAGTTTGGGACAACAATTCCATGTCAATTTCCGGATGCAAGCTGGTATCCTCTCCATATTTGTCGACAACATATTTATTATAAGTTTCCTGTGATGGGCGCATAAAAGAATCAATAAATTAACTTCATATAATTATAAAAGAAAGTATTTCTATTAAAGGCGCTCGCATTTTGCACTAAGGTGAGGCGAGTCACCCGGAAAGCACATCATAGCTATCCATGCACAGTTCTGGCAAAATTTTCAAATTCCAGCAAGTTTTCTGCTGGATTCTGGCAATATTTCGGCCAGGGTCAGCTCTAAACAGCCTATAAGTTTACCAAAATATATTTCCAGCTTCATGCTACTAAATGTTGAAATATCTAGCCTAAGACTTCAAAAGATAAACATAAGAAGATTATAAAGTAGCTGAGAAAATAAAAAAGATGTATATTGTCAAAGGACAACAAGAGGTAGAATGCATGATGCTTTGTTGAAAGTGTTTCCTATTACATAACAGCGACAACACATACTCAAAATTCTTATTCTTATTTCTTACAAAATGCTCTTAAGTTTTAAGTTATTTAAAAAGGTTTTTAGTTTTCTGATATCGGTTAGATATATTTAACTATTAAGTATATTAATTTTTCAATACATAATATATATATATTTTTTTTTCATTTAAGTTCACTTTTTATTTCTCAGCACTCGCTTTTATTTTTTTGCACCTAGCATCTTTTATACCTATGTAAATAGTAAAAACATACATTTACAAAATAACAGAACTTACATAAGCTTCACTCGCCCTCGTGTCAACCCAAGTCACGTTATGCTCATAAATGTTCCTTTCCATGTCACCGCCTTCTCCCGAAGCGTGCTCAATCGAGCTGCTAGACGCCAACAACCCATCTAGGGGTCTCGACCCTTTCTTTGCGTGTGTTTGTAACCAGAATTCACCGAACTTGACGAGCCGCTTCAAGGTCTTCTCCTACATTAAAACCCAAAATTATTATATATATCAACTGATACATGTTTGCTACATTATAGGGGCATTTTTTATATGATAATATTTTCGGGTTCATGTTAGGTTCGGGTTCGTTTAAAATTTTCGGGTTAGGATTGAACCCGCCATCCCGGTCCATTTAGCACCCCCTAAATACCCGAGCTTCATCTCTATTTATAAACTTAGCTCAAAACGAACTTTACTTGTAAAAATTTATCAAACTCGTAAAAAAACAAAGTTCGTATAACTGATGTTTTTCAGAGGTACACTTTACATTTCGTTGTTATATAATATTAGTGGCGAAAGTTAAATATTTAAATTGAAGGGGGGCTGATGAATTGAACCGGTGCCGAACAAATGCTAGCCGCAAAGTGTGGGGGTCCTACTAGTGTTTACTCCGGTGTCTATATATGTGTGTGTGTATGTTTTAAAGATGACAAATTAACGTTTCTTACCATGTTTTTTCTGACCGTGAGAAAGCTCTTCGATCCAAGGGTATGCCTGCCACCCGTTGCTTTTCCTCTGTTATCACTGTTTTATGGCCTGCCCATATTGCGGGGCGCTAGACCGAATATTTCTCTACCAATATAAACAAAACACTATCATAGCTTTGCTAGATAAAAAAAAAACAAAAACAATGGCAAGGCTATCTTTTAGCTGGGGGCAAAACTGAAATTTGTCAAAACAATGAGCAAGTACAAGGCAGGTGCCTGACACGAATATAAATTATATCGAGTCAACCAATTAAAATAAAACACAACCATAGTTTTGCTAAAAAAAACTAAAACGATGGGAAAACCGTAATTTCGAACTGGGGGCAAAATCATAATTTTTAACTGGGGTAAAATCGTAATTTGTCAAAAGCTAAAAAAGTGGCAAGAATGTAAAATAGAATTAGGGGCAAAATCATAATTTTGAAAAGGGGGAAAATCGTAATTTTAAACTGTGGATAAAATCGTAACTTGTCCCGGCCAATTTGGGAGTGACGGGCAGCTGCTCGGCATTGTTCACCCTCATGGTCTTTGTAGTATACTAGTTTATGCCCCGCCCGCATTGCGGGGCGCTTGGCCAAATATTTCTCTACCAACTAAAATAAAACATTATCAAAGTTTTGCTAGGAAAAAAAATGAAACTGATGAAAAGACAGTAATTCTGAACTCGGGATAAATTGTAAGTTCAACTGGGGTAAAATCTAATGTTTTAACAACTGGTTCAAACTGGCCAGATGTACCGATTGAACCATCCGGTTAAACCGCTCATTACACCCGGTTGAGCCGCCCGATACACTCGGTTAAATCATTTTTGAGCCAAATCCGGTACGGTATAAAAACCGGATTTTAAAACATTGGTATAATCATAATTTGTCAAAAGCTATAACGGTGGCAACATTGTAACTTTGAACTGGGGGCAAAATCGTAAATTTAACTGGGGTAAAATCGTAATTTGTCGAAATCTTCAACGATGGTAAGACTAGAATTTTGAACTGGGGGGAAAATCGTAATTCTAAGCTTGGGTAAAATCGTAATTTGTTTGAGCCAATGGGGAAGTGCCAGGCAGCTAGCTGCCTGACTATTCCCCTCCATGGATTTTGTATATTAACTGGGGTCCAAATCGTAATTCTAAGCTGGGATAAAATCATAATTTGTTCAGGTCAATGGAGAAGTGTATATTTATAAAATGAGTGCAAATAATATGAAAGTGTTATAGAACTGCCTGGCACTATTCCCCTCCATGGATTTTGTATATTTATAAAATGAGTGCAAATAATATGAAAACGTTATAGAAATCAACTACCAGAATGATCTAATATGTTTAACTAGGGATGAGTTCGGTGTTAACTGGTACTGAAAATCCCAAGAATGGGCACCGGTACCGAAAATACCTGGTACGGTACTGGTATTTGAGTGGTAAAACCGATAAATACCGGTATCGTACCAATCCGGTACCAAAAACGTCAAAAGTTGGTACCAAATATATTCGATACCGGTACCCAGCACCATTTGCTCATCCATATGCTTAATTTAGTATGTATTATTTGTATTATTTGTATGAGATAGTTATATTAAATGTATTTATGTTTACATAAGTCCGTGTAAAATTGACTTTTTTTAAACTATTTTTAAGTAATTAATATTTTTGTTTTTTATTTTTCTATTTTATATATTATTAATTATTTTTTAATATTTCTTTTGTTCAGTTTTGCTTATGGATTTTCTTACGCGTCTTTTTTATTTTTTTTAATATTTATTTTGTTAGTTTTGCTATGGATTTTGCTACCACTATTATTAATTAATTTTAATTTTTTTTTCGCAACGTATTTTGCTATGGATGTTGCGAGGGATATTAGTAAATTATTTTTTGAATACTTTCTTTTTCTTATTTTGCAATGAATTTTTCTATGGATTTGCTACAAATTTTGCTACGTTAGTTTTTAAGAATTTTTCTAGATTTTGCTTCCAATTTCTCTACGGACTCTATTCGCTTACCGATTTTGCTACCGTTTTTTAAACCTCAGTTAGTTAGTTTTTAAATATTTATTTTTATGCTGTAGCTAAGAACTTTGCTACCACTTTTACTAAGTTTTTTTTATTATATTTATTTTCACAATTTTGCTATCGATTTTGCTACAGATTTTATTTTACTTTTTTTAGTTTATTTTTAAATACTTATTTTCATGGTTTTGCTACGGATTTTTGCTACCGGTTTTGCTACAGTATATGTTTTATATTAATTTCGTCAATTTTGCTACGGATTTGTTATGAGTTTTGCTACGAAAGTCATTTGCGACGAAAGTTCGTAGCTAATTCATAGCAAAATGTGTTCGTAGCAAACTTGTAGCAAAACTTGCCACCATTTTTTTCTGTAGCAAAATTTCATAACAAATGCCTCTTTTTGTAGTAGTGGTGTTTCACTAAAAGCAAAAGCAATTTTTTATTAACAAGAACTAACCCATCCCAAAAGTAAAAGCAATTGAAGCAAAACCATACATCATTCACATTAAGCATAAAAATCTACACACATATGCCATCGGGACTAAGGGTAGATCAGGTACCCATCACATTTATCATATCACACCCAATATCATTTGACACCTATTTTTTACACTAATCACATGATATCACTATTTTTTTTCTATTTTAAATATAATATAAAATTAAATATACTAAAAGCCAACATTTTTAAATCCATAAAATTAAATAAAGATACAGCCTACAAAAAATACTAACATTTAAACACTAAGGTGCTGTTTGTTTTTTCAGAGGTAAAATGTCTGCAGTCTGTGGACCACATCTGCAGACATCTGAACCAAAAGAGAAGAGGTGGACCAAACCTCTGCAGTCTGCAAGAAGAAGACTGTTTGTTTTTTAACTTCTGCAAACTACTGGAATAATAGGCATGAATAACAATAAAAAAATCAGCAAACTAACACCAAAATTCAGCAAGCTAACACCAAAATTTAGCAAAGTAACACCAAAAATTCAGCAAAGTAACACCAAAATTCTGCAAACTAACATCAAAATTCTGCAAACTAACACCAAAATTAAGTAAACTAGCACCAAATTTTAGCATATAATCTGGAAAAAAAAAACATATAATCTGAAAAAATGCAAACAAATAACCTTGAAATTAAACCTAAACCACATATAATCTGAAAAAACATATAAGTTATAATCTGAAAGAAACATACAACTTATAATCTGAAACAAAAAATAACTTCAATTCTAAAAAAAACTTACCTGAGGAGTTTGTCAACGGAGACGGCAGAGGTGGAGATGGGTGAACGACGGAGGTGGAGGGGGTAGCGGAGGTGCGGCGGAGGGGCTAGGGTTTTGTGGTGTGAAGATGTGCAGGTTGAGAAGTGGAGAAGTGAAGCTTGAAGAGTTTTGAAGAGGCAAGACCACATCTGCACGGGGAAGACCTCTAGAAGAGGTTTTTTAGTGAAAGCTCTTCCAAAAAACAAACACGCTGCAAACTTAAGCATCTGCGCGTGGTCTGCGTGGTGCAGACATAAGAGGTTGTGAAGTACTTCTGACAAACAACAAACACCACCTAAAAAAGTACTCTTCGTCAGAATCCGGTAATTGGATATCTAAACCAACAACGTGTTCCATTAGATCATCTCGTAACCGAAAGTGCGTATCTTGATTCTGGAACTCCAATTGAATATCCTCATTAATGGGTACCTGTGTCGAAGGGTCCATAGCGTAGTCTGGTGATATTGCGCGTCCGTCATCCTTTACATCTTTTAAGATCATGTTGTGCAATATGATACATGCGTACCTCATGCTCCTTATATTCGTTTGTTTACCGGTCGATCAATTATAACCCATTTACTTTTCAAAACACCAAACGCTCGCTCAATGTGTTTTCTCATTGATTGCTGTAACTTTTTGAATAGTCGGTCGGAAACGAATAAGACTTTTACAAAAACAAACCAAGTCGGGTATATGCCATTAACAAGATATATAGAAACCGCATCTATAATATCTCCCGTTGACCACAAACGGACATGACGAGGTGGTTCCTTGTATCTCGACATTGAATAACAGTGATTGATGTAGAACATTAACGTCATTGTTAGAACCAGGAGCACCAAAGTATGAATGCCAAATATATAAATCATTCAACGCAACCGCTTCGAGCATTATCATCGTTTTTTTGTGGTTACCTCTAGTAAATAGGCCTCGCAATCTTGTCGAACAACTTCTCCAAACGATATGTGTACAGTCGATGCTACTAAGCATCCCCGGAAAGTGCCATCTACCTTCATGTGCAGCTTCCAAATGTTTTATGTCGTGTCTTATCAGCCTTCGTAGAAACTCTGTATCGTATAACCTAATAATAGCATTGGAAAAAAAGATTCACTAGAAGTCCTTGAAGACATTGCTAAATATTAATCCTATTCATCAGAACGTTACCGTTGCAAGTTGACGAAGCGCGGATGTGCATTTTTGTATCGCTATGAAACTCTTTTTTCACTATTGACGCATCCTTCTTCAAACCATTCAAATTGAGTTTTGATATCTCCCACGATCTTTAAAATTATTTCTTTCAATAAACATAACTTAAATATCTAGGTCAACAAAGTATTCATTCATTAAAACTTCATTTGCCACTTCCCGATCACAACGCACAATTTGTTTCATGACCATACATTTATCACGGGTGTGAAAAACCTTACGCCCTGTCTACCCTAATTAATATCATCCCAACCACAAACACACATACCAATATTCGGATGGTCATGAATATAAGTATGTAAAGTATAAACTAAATCGTCTCATTCACCAAAACAACCAAGTGACTTGATGAGACGAGTACATTCCAAACATGGATAGTGTTTGGAGACTTGGTGTAGTCTTGTTCACTTTGTTACTTGGAAGTTGTTTGGTGACTAAGAAGGTGAGCTAAAACACCTATAACTTCTGGAACAATCATCCATCCAACCTATCCAAACAATGGGATTTGTGGCAACTTCAAGATGTTCAAGAGATGAAGTCAGATGAACAAGGTTTTGAAAAGTTTGAAAAAAACGTAATTTAAATCTAACTTTGGGCCTCAAAATAGTGATGTTCCAACTTATTTTACCATGGTAAACTTATGGAAACACTCCTAGAGGTTATCCAAGTAAGTTGAAGGCTGGAATTAGAAGAAGATGGGAGGAAAAGTGTTCAAAACTCACTATTTTGAACCTTTTTGTAATCTGCCAACACTTGAAAGTTTTGAGGACTTGGGAGGTTTGGAGAGTGATTTGAGAGAGTGTAAAGTGTTTAGGAGGTGTGGAGTAGTAGCAGTATTTATAAATGGGTATTATGGCTTGGGTGTTAATGAAGTCAGTTAGGAGTTAAGGCGGTTGGAAAGGTGAAAACCCGACTTAATTCGCGAGCTAGTGGGAATTCTGCCCGTCAGACCTCCTTGTGGACCGTAAGGCTTTTCCCTTGCGGTCCGTAAGGCATTTCAGCAATTTAAAAAAAAATCATTTATAGCCCCTTAACTAGTGTAACTTGTTATTTTATGTAATAAGCTAAATGCTAAACACGATTCTTGGCTTTTAGAGGGTGTATAAGCATGTGTAGTGTGTATGATAGGTATGACTAATGTTCCGAACATAAATTAAACATAATGCACGTCTCAGTTTCGTTTAGAATGCTCATATTCGTGATTGGTTATGTATTGAGTATGCATGAATAAATATATATGTGATAAAAATGTGATTTCCATTTATTAAAAATATCAGATTACATGGATTGAAATGAAATACGAATACAAGCGTTCTAAAAATAGAAAGTACGAAAATATGAAACGTTACATGGTACTACAACAAGTTTTAAATGTAATGCAAATTACAGCGTTCGAAATTTGTGTAAGTGGAATAAGAGTCAAAGTAAGGCAATTTACTAGGTGGTGATATCAACGTATTTAGTATGATACAAACTCCTACAAATGTTGCATTATATTACTTACATAGTTCACTAAACTAATAAATTAAAAAGCAACTTTTAGATGTTACACTTACTAGAAGGTGGCAAAGTTTAGCTATTAAGTCATTTAAAAATCAATAAAATTCAACGCTTTGTGGACGTCATAATACAAATATGATTTTGTGTTGAATTCCCTCTACATTTGGCTCATCACATTTTCTAACAACCTAAACATGCAGCCCACATGAATCAATGCTCTTCTACACGACGCCCACTAAGCCTAGACTTTACATTGCTCAAGGGAAGCTCTAAAACGTTTAACCCTATCATGCAATGGCCATTTTTCACTTAGACTAGCTAGTTATTTCTCATCAAAACACTGTTGATGTTAGCATTCGTCCACCATCCTTCCGATACAATGGTACATGACATTTTCATACATTCCTTTTTGGTGCATTTGGAACTCGATTAGAGCTTTCCACAATCCAGGACTTCATGTTTCCCTGTGTAAAACTCATGGCATACCGATCTTGCCGACCAGCTTGACTTGTAGTCATGGCCTCCTCAATAACCTTTTTCGACAACCACTAAATGAATCGCATTCATGGCTTCCTAAGTGATCTTCTCCTAGCACCATTGCCCAACCACCCTTTATTAACTTCTAAGAATAGTGAGTTTACCATGCCAAACTTTCCAAAGGTTTGAAACTCCTTTGATAGCACTTATCCCAGACCCTTCTTACGAGTATTAGTGTCCTTGGATTTTGTCTCTAGATGATTATGGATCATTGCTATGGGATAATGGGATACCAAGAAGTACACACATTTTCTTAGTTGTTGAGACACTACCACCGTCTTGTTCGACATGAACCCATGCGTTTAGACATGTTTTTGAGTGGATATGATCTTCAAACATTTAATAGATTATAATAACCACATTTCACGCATTTAATTTGGATTTTTCTACACCATTAAAAAAGATGGCCTAACTTGAAATATACAAAAAACACTACACATTAGAAACCATAAATCACACACGCACGATACATTATCAGGAACCCTACTTTGGCAAACATACAAACCGACATACACACCCCTAAAAAAAGTCCTAAACCATATATAATTAACACATACACACATAGAAGCGGAATCAAATGATGTATAAGGAAGAGAATAATCAATACAGTTGACCTCTGACACGCGAGATTGGTTTTTTTATGATTTATTGTAGAAAAAGAATAGAGTAAACTACAATTTGCATCTCATTATTGGTATGTTGTCAGAATCATTTGTGTCCTTAAATAAAAATAATGGACACTTGAGTCCTTTTAGTTTGCATTTCACTACACTTTGCATCCGTCCATCAACTCACCGTTAGTTTGACTGTTAGTTGAAAGGGTGTTTTGGTAATCTTGCAACTCTAACAAATTGAACCCATGTGGATTAAAACCCCTAACACTTTGTGTCCTTCTACATCAAGAAGGCACCCTAATTGTTTATTTCTTTAAACCAAAAACAATGAAGAAGAAAAGAAATGGTGTGGTGGTCAGAAACAGTAAGATTTAAAAATTAGACGAACTTTATTACAGTTAGGGTGTTGTTGATGGTCTAATTATTCTGGTGTTCAGACAATCAATGTGTTCAGATTATTCTGACAACCAATAATCTTTTTTATACCTTACAATTAAATTGGTGTAATAAATTGGTTTTCTGACCATCAACAAAATTTATTACAATTAATATTTACGACAACCATAAACAGTGAAGAAGAAAATAAATAATGTTCATATTATTTTGATGAAGTAGAAGGGAGGGAAGGCCCCACCCAGTCTATTCCATCAATGTTCAGATTAAGATCTTGGTCATCGAGGATGTGATAGTGGTAATTGGTGAAGGTAGTATTTTGGTGGTAGATTTTGGTCACGAGAATAATTGCTAGATAATGGTGTGGTGATCGGAAAAAAGTGAAAAAGAAGGGAGGGTGGGGCCTTACTATCTTTATCATCGGAATAATCGCCTGATTATGGTGTTGTGTGTAACAATTCGTATTTCATACTTTCTATTTTTAGCAAGCTTGTATTCACATTTCATTTCAATTCTTGTAATCTCGAGACTTTAATCATAATGGAAATCATCGTATTTTATATCAACCTTTTCTAGTCATATATGCATAATACGTAATCAATCACGAAATACACGTTTTAATTAAAAACCAAGACATAGATCGAGATTATATTTTTTCCGGAATAACATTAATTTGTGTTTCACAGTTATAACATACTTGCATATACGTTTATAGAATAAAATAACCAAAAATGCAAGTGCAAGAACAAAATGTAAATTTCCACCACCACCTTCATTAACTCTCAAACCCTAATCCCCACTTATAAATACAATCATCCACCACCTCCTAAACACTTTACACTCTCTCTAATCACTCTCTACTCCTCCAAATGTTCTCCAAATTCTCCAAGAACACTCCAAAAGTGGGGAGAATGTTTCAAGTGCTCTAGTGAGTTTCTAACTCACTTTTCTTTATCTTGCTTCTTCGTTTCTTCTTTCAAATTATTTGGACAACCTCTAGGAAGGTTTTCACAAGTTTTCCATGGCAAACTAAGGTGGAACCTCACCACATTTGAGGTCTAAAGTAGCCTTAAAATTCTGCTTTGTTTCATCTATTTATTTCTTGATTATCTTCCTTAAAACTTGATGGAATCTTACACCCAACTTGCTCCCAGCTAAACTCATAGTTGTAGGTTTGGGCTTTGGTTGATTTCTGCAAGAAATGAGGCTTAAACCTCCATACAATTCTGCCCTAAAAGTCCCAATTGACTTCAAAAGTGTTGGAACCATCCAAGCTTTCAACCTTCAATGTTGAAAGTCTTGTGTTTTGGTGAATGTGTGAACCATGGAAGCTTTGGCTCTTCAAACTTATTCCACTACCTCACTTGTTTAAACTTTAGCTTAGATTTATACACGAAATCTCAAAGCAATTTCCAACAAAGGGACAAGGCTACATCACGTCCTCAAACACTCTCCATGTTTGGGATGTACGCATCTAGCTTTCTCACTTGGTTGTTTTAAGATTTGATAGTTTATGTACTTTTCATTTTAGTCTATATTCATGACCAACTGAAATCATCAACTAAGTTGATGATTTTGTGCTTTGGTGGATGGAATTCATCCTACCTCCTTGCATGACGATTCTCATGGCACTTTACTTTACATTAATTTATGTTATACGTTAAACTTTTAAATTCCGAATCCAATCCATTAAACAAAAACTGCAACTCACACACCTTCGTTTCCCTCTTAGGGTAACTTCGTGTTCCAAAACTCAAGACTCGTCAAACTCACTAAGTGGAATTATTTCGCAAACCGTGAGTATACATGACCCTCTTTCCGTTTTCACACTTTTGTGTGCAATATATATACCGTATTAAAACTCACACGAAAACACTTATGCAAATACATTACTTATACAAACAAATCTGTTATAGATTCTTTATATGTTTATGCTCTAGAAATACATGCATACTAGAAGTCGTTTTTTCACTATAATTTGTCATTAACTTCGTACAAGCCGACGTTAACATGTATAGCGCTATAGGAGTAGCACACCGCCCTTGTTGGGGTTTATGTTAAGTAATCATACAAACGGTCTTGCCGTTGTGACGACAAAATTACGCTAGTTGAAACTTTGGGTTGACACGTATGTGATGTCTGCTAGTTCATGTTATGTTTATACCTTAGTATACGTTTTTGCCATGTGGATCTCGTTAAATTCTTTTATACCTATGCTAGTACACTAAATTTGTATGCTCACCAATGCTTTTGTGTAGACATCTTACTTTAATATATATTGCAGGAGCTTGATGTTGATGCGTTGAAAAAGAAATCTAGTAGGAAGGACTAGAAACGCACTTAGTTAAATATATGTTTTGTTGTTTAATTTGTTATGTTCTAAATGTTGTATTTTCCTTTGAAATAATGTATTCCCGTTATCATGAACTGAAAAACCGTTATCTTAAATACTTGTCATGATTAGCCGTTAAGAAGTCTCTTGTAATCTCGTTTTCATCTCACTCCAATGTTTCTGTCATCGGTTGGGGTGTGACATTGTGGTCGTAATCGGTGAATGGGTAGAGATGGGAGTAGCGGTGGTGACAAGTGGTAACTAAAACAAATCAGATAGTATGTTTACCTGAACATAGAAACTTGAACTACATTACCTAAATTGAGATAATTGTATAGTATCGTATGTTGTAATATTCCTTATATGTGTTGTGGGGATTCTAAGTCTTCCTATGGGCATTTTGGGCGTGAAATATTGCTACGGGTGTGGGTGCCAACAACTAGCTGGCTTGGAAGAAATTAGAAGTTAAAAAAAATAATTTCAATAAAAAAGTGGATGACCTATACACAAAAGATGAAGAGAAAATTACGAAAATAGCCAGAGACCAGGGTTGACTTACGAAAATAGCCACTTCATGCGTCCTTGGAGTGGCGCATCACGGATTCAAATGCACGGGATGCGTCTGGAAACAATGGGATGCGTCTTTGGAGCGAAACCCAATAGAAAATGGACACGTGGCGGCAGACTCCTCCAAGGGGTCAGACAGACTCCTCCAAGGGGTCAGACAGTCTCCTCCAATGAGTCAGGCAGACTCCTCCGAGTGTGAGATCCAAGGCGTCAGGCCTGACCCCTTGGAAGAGTCTGCCTGACCACTTGGAGGAGTCTGCCGCCACGTGTCTATTTTCTATTGGGTTTCGCTCCAAAGACGCATCCCAAGACTTCCAGACGCATCCCGCGCATTTGAATCCATGATGTGCCACTCCAAGGACGCATAAGATGGCTATTTTCGTAATTCAACATGGTCTTAGCTATTTTTGTAATTTTCTCAAAGATGAATGTATAACAACCTTCCGTACGGATTAGATGGAGCATATTTTGAGAAATTGTCCCCACATGACTATGATAAATTTTAGCATTTTATTTCTATTTCTTTTTAGCAATATTTTTAATAATTAAAAAGTGGTAATTGAGTCCACATGACTATGAATAATTTTAGCATTTTACTTCTGTTTCTTTTTTTAGTATTACTTTTAATAATTAAAAAGTGGTAATTGAATTTTAGTATTTACTTTGACACATTTTTAAATTATATTTTGTTTTTAATTACAAATTAGACTATTAAATAATTATTATCAAACTGATAACAATAATTAACTAATAATTTTAAACATATTCACATTTCGCATCACTGTAACATATAGCACATCTTCTTGGGTGTGAAAGGTGAAACCACCCACTGAACATGGCACCTATGTAGAACAGGGGGCAGAACTACGGTTATAGGGGTCGTAACACAGGCTACAGCTCAACCCCGTATTCGTAGTGTTTTTTCGGTTTTATACAAAAGATACCCGTAAAAAATACGATGATACCCCTAACCAAAAAATATGATACATGATATTATTAAAATCCCATTTTTTATAAGCCCAAACATTTTTTACAATCCGAAAACTTGTAGAATAATTGAGCACAAATGATAAAATAAACCCAAATTAACAATAATAAATTGATAGGAGACCCAATTGGTAAATAACAAAGCTTAGCCCAATTTGTGATAGAATTGAAAGGCGACAATTTGGAAAATCAAACGTCAAACAAGTATATGTGTCGAACGGAAGCCAGGGACTCTATTGTCGTCCCTGGCCCTGCTGTTTGATCGTCCTTGCTGAAGCCAAATATCTGCACGAAATGTCCCTACTGAAGCCTGCTATTTAATCGTCGCTACTAAAGTCTGTTGGAATTGTCCCTACTGTTAACTATTTGATCGTCCCTATTGTTTGACTGAAATCGACGCAGTTGACCGGTGTTGACCGATTGGGTTTGAGGTGATTTGTGAGTTTTCTTGTCCTTTGATATCTTATTTAGTGTTATAGTTTATGTAGAAAAAAAATTTATGATTGCATGGTAATTGTTTTTGTCCTTTGATATCTTGTTTGACTGAAATCGACGCTGTTGACCGGTGTTGACCGATTGGGTTTGACGTGATTTAGTGTATTTTTTTTTCGGGAAACCCCTAAATTAATGGGATAGCTCCGCCACTGATGCGGAAGCAATTTTTTCACATTTCACTCACCACAACAAATAGTAGTAATTAGTATTGTAGTTGAAAGATTACAACCGAAGATATATATATATATATATATATATATATGGGACCGCTAAAATAAAAACCACCTCCAGTTGTAAGAACCGCGAGAACCAGTTCCTAGCCATTAGATCAACAAGATGGATGGATGAGATTAAAAGTAAATAAAATGAATATTAAATACATTTTGTCTTATTATGTTTTTAATATTTTAATCCAAAAGTTTAGTTTAGTAAATTTACTTTTTTTTGTCTTTTTGTCTTTATTATTTTTTATAACTTTTTTGTTTTATTATATTATTTTTTATTTTTTTAAAAGAATTTTTTATTAAAAGAATTTTTAAATTCAATTTTTTTTACAAGACAAATTTTTTTGCACGCTGCCCGTCGTTTTTTTTACGCGCCGTTTTTACGCCGGGCTTTTTAAAGCGTTATTTTTTGTAACGCGCAGTTTTTTACGCGCCGTTTTTTCAAGCGTCGGTTTTTACACGTTTTTTAACGCGCTGTTTTTTACACGGCGTTTTTTACACGTTTTTTTACACGTCGTTTTAACGCGCCGTTTTTTACACGTTTTTTTAACGCACCGTTTTTTACACTTTTTACGTTTTACGTTAAACTTTTTAATCGTTTTACGTTTTAAGTTAAACTTTTTACGATTTGCGTTTTACGTAAAAAAATTTACGTTTTACGTTAAAATTTTTACGTTTTACGTAAAACTTTTTACGTTTTACGTTAAAAATTTTACGAATTACATTTTACGTAAAACTTTTTACGTTTTACGTTCAAAAGTTTACGGTTTACATTAAAAACTTTACGGTTTAACTTTTTTTTTTACAAAAGCTTTTTTACGCAAAAAACGAACGCACCCAGAAATCGCAAACTCGGGAGGTGTCTCAGATATATTGTTATCATCATCGACTAGGGGGAAAAATAAAAAACCAACAACATCAAAACAAAGTGTGTCTCGAAAAAAAACAGGGTTTGGCTCAGATTATCCGATAATCAAAAGCCTGCAAAAGTGGGGTTGCAGGTTCAAAAACCTACCTTCCACCATCCTTGCCGCGCATCGTCGTCAAAATCTACGTTTTTTTTTTTTTATTTTGCATCATCGCCGCCCCATCCAAACTGATCAAAATCCACAAAATCAAAGGATACAAATGTATCATTCACTGCCAGGTCAACCCCAAAAATAAAAAAACACATATCAATCAGTTCCAAAATAAACGGAAAAAATTCAAAATACCATGCGATTTATTCAAGAATTGTAACATTAAATAAATTCAAAATACCTTGCATCACAGAATCTCCCACGGTCACCCACCTCTGCCCCACACCACCCAAAAAACCCTCACCGCTGCCAAACATCACCACCAGCATCATCGAACACGAGACCTCCCAGGTTTTTACACAGACAACATATCGAACAAAACAACTGTAGTGCATTAAATTTTTGTCATGAAATTTGCTTTTGTTTAGCTTTTACAGACAACATACGATCCAACCCAAAACCCTAGTTCCCATAACCCTCAGATTTGTTTAACACAATGACTCTTAATAGAAATCAGCAAAGGGGTTTTGTTCAACAACTCTTATGACGCCGATTGCTGCAAGAAAATCTTACCAACAACGTCTAACAAGGAGGAGAGAGGGGTATTCCATCAAAGGTTTCGCACCGGTGAAACACCGGCGAATATGCAGATCTTTGTGACGGATGCGGCGGCGGAGGGGTAGTTGTGGGGTGGCGGCGACGGCGGAGAGGAAGGGAGGCTGGAGAGAGAGAAACAGGGATGAACGAGGGTGGCAGAGAGATAAACAGTGGTGGGCGGCGGTTTCACCCTCACCATCAATCATCATAATCATCGTCTTCACTGATTAACAGTGGTGGTCGACGGCAAAGGAGAACCGGAAGGGGGAGGAGGATTCTTTTGAATTTAGGAAGTGAATTAGGTTGAGGAGATGGAGTTTTAAAAAGGTGGAGAGAGAAACTTCTGACATTTAAAAATGAGGAGAGAGGGTGGGGAAATGACATTTGGGGTAAATGACCATAAAACTCTTTGGGTTGTCATATTCTGATTGGTTGAGGGTGGTTCTCACGGTTCTTACAACGGCTAAACCTACATTAACCTACGCGACCAAAAACATAACGTGCGTAATTATTCTTTTACCATCATAACGTGCGTGATTATACTCCCCATGCGTGATTATCACCTCCCATGCGTGATTATCACCAAATAACTGATCCCATGCGTGATTATCACCTCCATGCGTGATTATAGCCCTCATCCGACGGTTACCACTGTCGCGTACGTGAAGTATGATAAGGGCTTTTGTATGTTAACCTTTCTATATATATATATATATATATATATATATATATATATATATATAAATGTTCATAGACTATACGTCACAGCACCATGCCAATCATCACATCCGTAGGTCCAGGAGGCGTTACTCAGCAGATGAGCATGGCGCAATACTACCAGCCACCTCTTACTTATGCTATGCCACCCCTACATTCTGCAGCGCTTACGGCAGCACTATCCACGCCACCCCATCAGCAGGTGGTTAGGCCAACTGGAATCATGAATGTTCCTATTACGCCGGGAAATCAAGCTTACTTCCTTGGCTATTATTATGCACCCCCTTACGGGTACCTGCCTCCGTACAATAATCAAACATACTCTCCTCAGATGACAGCACAAAGCTACGTCCAGCAACCGCCATACGCGGCCTACATGCCACCTTGGTTGTCTTTCCCTACGCCACAATAGACTTATGGTCAGACCCCGCCTACGGCGGAGCCTATTTATGACAGAGGTAATACTTTAAGGCCTAATTTTTCTCCTAACGAGGGTCCCAGCACCATACTAAACATTACGACATCCCAGGTTCCGGTTACTCAGGGGATAAGCCTGGGTGGGGCAAATCAACATATACAACCTATTAATGTGGAGGATGACGACCTCACTAGGCCTTATAAACCCGCGGACGTTACATTCAAGTCCAAGTTCACGAGGAGAATCGCTGAAGCCCCAATAAAGGAGAAACCAAAGATAACTCAAACAGTGGGTAAATATGATGGTTTGAGTGACCCGGATGACCATTTAAATCTATTCAAAAGTGCCGGGGAGGTAGCCTGCTGGCCTATGCCTCTTTGGTGCAAGATGTTTGTCCAAACGTTAGTCGGGGCAGCGCGAGTGTGGTGGGATGGCCTACCTGTGGGGGAAAATGATAGTTTCGAAGACCTCGTATCCAAGTATCAGCTGCAGTTCAGTCAACAAAGGCGCCACACAAAGGATAGGAATGAACTCCTCCACATCCGTTGGAGAGATAATGAGACGATAGAAAGTTTCATCGTCAGATTTAACAAAGAAAGCCTGGCGATCCCAGGTATTACGAACGATCTGGCTTGCAGTGCTTTCCTACAGGGGGTGAATGACGATGAGTTACTAAGAACGTTGTATGGAAGGGATGGCGTGCCCTCAACCATTGATGAGATCCTAAGAATAGCCAAAGTGTACGTTACACAAGAAAAAATGATAGTAGCAAGTCACGCTGCCAACAGAAAGAAGGAAGCATAAAATAGCCAATATGATAGAGAGCAGCGGAACTCAAAGGGCAAAAACAGGGGGATAGGTTCCAAAGGAGTGATCGGGCGGACTCGTGATACGACAGGTCCAGGGCTTCTTATGCAAGGAATGAGTCATCTTCCAGACCAAGGTCTGACTACCCCAATTTAAGAAAAACACCTGCAGAAATCCTTGCTTCTGAAAACCTGAAGCTCAATCCCCCAAAACCACTGAAAGACACACCCAATAAAGACACCAGCAAATATTGTGAATACCAAAAAGGCAATGGTCATGGCACTAACGACTGCTATCAGCTTAAGAAGCAGATCGAGTATTATGTGAAGACCGGAAAGCTGGCTCATTTGGTTCGAGACATTAAGCAAGGTCCGCCCCCCGGCAAGGACGACGCTGATAAGGGGGCGGGTAAAAGGCAGCGGAAATTAAACATGGTATACGCCGACAAGGGAAAAGGAGCGAAGCGGAGTTTCTCCATACTCGAACCTTGGATCCTGGCAACCATGACGGTCGAACCACGTGTTGAGGACTTACACCTCACCACTGATCCCCTTATCATATCCGCCGCGGTAGGCGATTACAACATGAGAATGATATTGGTTGACACTGGAAGCTCCGAGGACATAATATATGAACACTGCTACAACAGGATGCAACCTGAAGATAGAAAACTGCTCGAGTCCGTACACGCTCCCATAAAGGGGTTCACTGGGGAGAAGGTCGACCCAATCGGTCAAATCACTTTTCCAGTAACCTTCGGAGTAACTCCCTATGAAAGAACCATACTTTTCACCTTCCTCGTCGTCCGCGCTGAGTCATATCACAACGTCATAATCAAAAGGTACACTTTGGGAAAGCTAGACACCGTGGTATCCACAGCACGAGTGTTCATGAAATTCCCCACGCCGAGTGGAATTGCAACAGTCCACCGAGACAAGGTGGGTGAAGTTTTGGATACCAAAAGATGTCGTTAGGGACCTACCGGAGCAATCGGTCTAGAAATATGGGTTCTGAGCACACGCCACCCCGAGCAAACAGTTACAATAGGAGACAACCTCTCCCCTGAAACCAAAAACAATTTAAAACAACTGCTGAAAAGAAACGCAGACATTTTCGCCTTTGAGCATTCTGATATGACTGGTATACCCCGGTATAAGGCGGAACACAGGTTAGCCACACTTCCGGGAATTAAACCAGTAGCTCAGGGTAAACGAAGCATGGCCCAGATCGAAGAGATACGGTAATCAAGGAAGTACAAAAATTCGTTGAAGCTGGAATTCTTCGAGAAACAAAATACCATACATGGGTATCAAACCCCGTGATGGTCAAGAAGCCAGATGGCACATGGCTGATGTGCATTGATTTTAAAGATTTAAACAAAGCCTGCCCAAAAGATGCCTACCCATTGCCCGAAATGGACTTCAAAGTCGACTCCTTGGTCCCTTTTAGGTACAATTGTTTCTTAGGCGCCTACAAGGGTTACCACCAGATCAAGATGTCGAGAGAGGACGAAGAAAAAACTGTGTTTCACACCGATATAGGCATTTTTTGCTACACCAAAATGCCTTTCGATCAACGCAATGCTGGGGCCACCTATCAGCGACTCATGGACAAAGCTTTTGAGAAGCAAATCGGTCGAAACCTGGTGGTATACGTCGATGATCTAGTAACTAAAAGCATGGAAGAAAAACAAATGCTAGAAGATATCGAAAAAACTTTCTGAAAGTTGAGAGAATATAAAATAAAGCTAAACCCCAAAAAGTGTTCATTCGGGGTAGAGGAAGGCAAGTTCCTGGGGGTGGTGGTCACCCTGGATGGCTTTAGAGCCAACCCAGAGAAGATAACGGCAATAAGGCAAATGCCATCACCTAGAAATTTAAAAGAAGCACAGGCGTTGAATGGGCAATTGGTCTTTATAAACAGCTTCCTGGCAAGACATGCTGAAAGGTCTTTGCCATTCTTACAAACGTTAAAAGACTGCCTTAACAAGAACAACTTCAAATGGACCGGTGAAGCAGAAGAAGCCTTGCAAGACATGAAACGGTTCATTGAAAAGTTACCAACCTTGACGGCACCATACCCAGAGGAACTTTTAAAGATGTACTTGGCAGCAGCCCATAACGCTGTAAGCGCAGTACTCATGGTAGAAAGAAACGGCAAACAGACGACTATATACTACATAAGTCGAGTACTAGCGGGTCCTGAAACGCGGTATCAAACGCTGGAAAAATTGGTACTAGCACTCGTCCATGCTACCCGACGCCTCCGAAGATATTTCCAGGGTCATCGCTTGCAAGTCTTAACAAATTATCCACTACAGCAAATCTTACACAAACCAGAAATCTCTGGGAGGTTAGCTAAATGGGCAATTGAGCTGAGAGCCCTAGACATTGAATATCGAAAACGAACGGCGATCAAGGGGCAGGTAATCGCCGATTTCTTAACAGAAATTCCTGAGGGAGAAGTGATTCAAGACCCAGTGGTTAACGACATACCAGAATCTAGCACGTCCAGGAAAACCTGGAAGTTGTACACAGATGGATCTTCCAGTGGAAAGGGGGCAGGCGCGGGCCTCATGATAATAAGCCCGGATGAAGTAAAATTGATGTACGCGTTGCGATTCGACTTTGAATGCTCCAACAACGAGTCAGAGTATGAAGCGCTACTAGCGGGTCTGCGAATGGCTCAATCCATGGGAGCAACGAGGGTCGATGCATATGTTGACTCTCTGCTGGTCAACAATCAAGTGAATGAGACGTATGAAGCAAAAGATGAGACAATGGCAAAATACTTGGCTAAAACCAAGGAACTCATAGCCTCCTTTGACAGTGTCACACTTAATCACGTCTATCGCGGGAAAAATCAGATAGCTAATGCCCTGAGCAAGCTAGCTACATCAGGAATGGAAAAGGAGGTGAAGGTAGAAACACTCCAGTCGCCTTCAATAGAATACCGAGAAGTATCCGCGGTCACAGCGGAAGAACCTTGTTGGTATACTCCCATCCTGAAATTCCTCACAAAAGGAGAATTGCCTTCCGCTAGAGGCGACGCCAAAAAGATACAAACTAAGGCTTTACAATATGAAGTACAAAACGGCGTCCTGTACAGAAAGTCATACCTGGGACCACTGTTACGGTACGTGTCCCCTTCAGAAGCTATGTACCTGATTCAAGAGATACACGCCGGCATATGTGGCATTCACGCCGGACCCTGGGCAATCATTGCTAAAATTCATAACGTCGGGTACTATTGGCCCGGGATGCATGAAGACGCAGTGGTTGAACTCAGAAAATGTCATAGTTGTAAAAAATATGCTCCACATACACTCCTCCCTAAGAACAACTTGATTCCCGTAACGGCGGCATTACCTTTTCAAAAATGGGCGATTGATATCGTGGGACCATTCCCGCTGGCCCCAGTGAAACTAAAATACTTGATCATGGTAATCGATTATTTTGCTAAGTGGGTCGAAGCAAAACCGTTGGCCAAGATAACTGCTGAAAATGCCAAGAAATTCCTATGGGAGCACATCGTCTGCCGATTTGGACTGCCACTATATCTTGTAAGCGACAATGGAACACAATTCACAGACAAGGTCCTACAAGATTGGTGAGCAGTGCTACAGCTTCAACAAATTTTTACATCGGTTGCACACCCCCAAGGAAACGGTCAAGTGGAAAGGGCAAACAGAAGTCTGCTGGATGGAATCAAAAGAAGGTTAGGCTATGAAGGAAGCTCCTGGGTGGAAGAATTGCCTAACGTCCTCTGGGCACAACGAACCATGCCTAAGACAAGTAACAATGAAAACCCGTTTAGCCTAACTTATGGCACGGAAGCAATGATATCGGCATAAGTTGGGCTACCTTCTTTACGACGCCTAACAACTAATGAGGACAATGACAGGCTCTTGCAGGAGGGCCTGGATCTCCTGGAAGAACTGCGGGAAACGGCCGCCATCAGCGAAGCAATATACAAGAAAGACTTAGAGAAATATTATAATCAGCGCGTGGCTCAGCAAACCTTCAACGAGGGCGATTATGTCATGCGGGAAAATGAGGCATGAAGGGCGGAACCCACAGGCAAGCTGGGACCCAATTGGGAAGGCCCTTACATAGTCCAAGAAGATCTAGGCAAGGGGGCCTACCGCTTATCCAGACTTGATGGCACAGCGGTTCCACGTAGCTGGAACGCGGATCAATTAAAGAATTGTTGCAAGTAGACTTCCGCCCCTAACGGCGGAATAGACAGTTTCTCTTTTGAAGAAGTGTAATTCATCAAGAACGATGTCTCTTTCTTTTATTAGTTATTAAGTTAATAAAATTTCCTTTTTAATTCTCTTTTATCATCTACATGCACACTAAAAAATTACCATCGCATTTACACTGCATATTATGGTACAAAATATTACCACCGTATTTAAACGGCATATCACGGTAAAAAACGTCTCTGACACGAAATATTTTTCATATATAACAAAGTCAGATGACCAAAATTATACAGCGCTAAAAGTGGGTATCTTGGTAATAGATACATTAACCACTACAAAAGATAGGTATTTTGGTAATAAATACATACAACTATCATATAAAACCAAGTACTTGTCCCTGTTGTCAAAAACCAACATATGGGAACACCAAAAAATGAACATATTCTACTACATTACAAGTCGTGAAACATTGCTAACACCTATGTAGGGGTATGCAATGCTTCACCGAACCACTCCAAGGGGGGAGGGTCGATGATCAAATTGTCATCATTCACCCCACCAGCCGGAGAAGCTACCATCTTCCTATCGTCAACGGAACTTGGGCATCGACGACCACTTCGACGTCTTTCGTACACGACTCTGTATCGACGTAAGAACTCGGAAGGAAAAGCTTGCGTTAGGGTGTTCGCTATCAAGAACACAGCACCTCTATCAGACTTGACTCCGGCAAAAGAAGGACCCTCATTTTCAATAACCTTGCCGGAAATATTCGTACAAGGCACCGCATCGCCGGAGTCTACCTCCAGATACTCCATCGTCTTCTCCGGCATCTTATCCCGAAGACGGACCATAACTTCAGCTACGTCCAGGGTTTGCAGTATGTCGGAGACTTTCTGAAGACGGTATTTACGACTCATTGTTTCACATACCAAATATGGTAAAAAAAAAAGTAAGAGTCAATTTATAAAGAGTAAAACAGACTGACAACCATGATGAAAGAAAAATTAATAACAAGTCATCATTACATGTCTAATCGCCACCTTTAGCAAATAGCGGCGTTACCATAATGATAGTTTCATTAATTGTTCCTGACAAAAATCGAGTGCTCACACGCACCCCAACAAAGACAAAATATTGTTTTCTACAAAAATATCTAAGGAACAGACGAAATATCAAACAAACAAGATTCATTCATCCCCGGATTCATCCGCCACCTCCAGCATATGGCGTAATGAATCCACGCCATCTTCAGCTACCTTGTCAACCAAATCAGCATACGTTGGTAGCGGATCATTGTAAACTGCCTCCAGAGCATCCGCCATATCTGCTGTTTGTTTGCCTCCCTTCTCCTGGAACTCAGGAGTAACCTTACTTGATTGATGACAACTAACATAGCCTTCGTGAACGCCATCATGGTGGCCTAACTTGTAGACAGCAGTAGAAAGGCGATCCAGAAGGGCAACAAAGGATTCCGACTGGCGGAGCTACTCAAAAGCACCAACTAAACCCTGGGATATCAGCCAGTTCCTGTCACCCTGCAGACCAGCCAAGCGGCTGGTCAAGCTATCTACTTCAGCATTGGATTGGTCAAAGGAATTCTCCGCCTCCTTGATGATTGCAGAAGTTTATTCTTTTCAGAGACCAGTGAGTCACACATTTGTTTCAACTCCTTAAGCTTTTCTTCCCGTTCCTCAAGCTCAACTTGTTTGGCCTGGGCCTTGGCATTAGATGCCTCCAGCACGAGGGTTAGACTTTGGTACCTCTCCTGCACCTGATAAACAAAATCGGTGTTACACGGAACTTTTCCATCTCAGTAAATAACTCAGATCTCACCTTCTTGGCCTTATTAACGACTTTACGCTTTAGCTCCTCTTGAACAACCTTGGCATGAGAAAGGATACGATCTTTTTCCGCTATATCGCGGGGCCCATATTACCCTTTACTCAACAAGATTGGCCGTTACTCGTTTCAGATCATCCTCGGCCTTATTTTTCTCTGACACAAATCGGCTCTCCCTGAGACTAGCAGCCTGGAGTTGACTTTCCAAACGAGACTTCTCATCCATAAGCTCTTGAATTGTAATCCGCGCCTGGTGTAGCTCACTATTATCGTGCATCTACCGACGTCGGATCTAAGCCAGCCTTCTGGGCCCACCGACAGCATCCACCATTGTGGTATTCATCAGGTGCTCGTTGTTTAACCCCTCCACATAGGCGGATTCAGCAGGAGGGTAATGCACCACTAGGGGGAAAACCAGCCTCGAGGACTCTTTTATCTTCCACTTAGGTTAATAACATTTGTCCTGGGCATACGGATCAACGCATACGGTGGGAAGATAAAGGTCATCGAACAAACGGGCCCCATCCTCAGCAAGGTTACCGCTGGATCACCCAGTGTCACCGACAGTGGTGTCCTTAGCACTTCTCGACTCACCCCCGACAGAGGTAGTAGGCATTTCTTTCCCGGATACAGGGAAATCGCCAATGGGAGAATCAAATATTGACGCGGGGGCGGAGCTTGAAAACAGGGGCGTGATAACAGGACTCGGCGTCATGACAACAGATGCAGTGAACAATGGCGGCGGCATAGAGGAGCCAACTGTAAATGCACTAGCTTGGGATATCATATCAGCAAGAGGAACGCTTTGTCCGCCAGCGGCGGAAGTAACAATTTCCCCTGAGGTCATAGGCATAGAGGACCAACTCTCAACTTGTGCCTCAGCAATGGAATCTGCTTCAAAGTAAATATACAGAAAATAAATAAAGGAACCAAATTCTATACGGATAATGTTGGGATTGAACCCTACCAGAGGAACAGATAATGTAAAGTCAAAACCTGGTCACAACAGCGGATTCACAATAAGCAGCAGTTTACATTAACTGATGGTCTCTATCCACTGTCCATATATAACTGCTGCCTTGCAACTGCTGACCACTCTAAAGTACTGATGAAGTTTAAAGGCTGAAGCTCAATCTACTGACGGAACTCAAGCACTGCTGAAGGATTAAAGCACTGCCCATTCAAGGTCTGATCACCCTTTGAAGAAAGCACTGATACTAGGCATCAGTGGTTGACTACATCAGTGGAATGAAGAATCAGTGTTTATACATCAGTAGTTAGTATGAATCAGTGTCTGTATGGTCAGTAGTCATAGATCAGGTGTTTAAGGTTGTTAGGCTGTTAGATGTCGCTTTCATGGTGACGTCAGCTGAGGTACATCAGTAGTTTGGTTTGCCTATAAATATGACAGTACTCTGTACTGTAATATTTGATTCGTTTTGAGAGAGTTCTTCTCCTCAATTCAATCCTTTCATCTTGTGCAACCAACTCTGGAGTATCAGGCTGAGGGGGAGTTTAGTCTGTAACCATGTCTGTAATCTTTTGCTTTGATTTGTAAATCATTCGACTCTATGAGAAGCAAATGTTTTATCAAACTATTTTCTCCTTTGATTGTGTTTACAAAGTTTGTTTTCATTTCTGCTGCACTTTACATTGTTTTATATTCATTAATTGCCCAAATCATACAAACAAACACAATCACAAGAGCCTCAGATCTTAACAATTGGTATCAGAGCCTGGACAGTCAAATTCGATCTAACAATCAATTTGACATAACAGTTCGGCTCAAAATTCATTGATACTAAGGATGGTTGTATTCAGTTGAAAAACAGAGTAACAAGTAAATCATGATCAAAATGGTTATTCAAAAACTCTGTACATCAACCAAGATGTCATATGACACACAAAATTCACACAACAGGTGATTTCATGCATAAGACACTCATGGTTTCTAGATCTGAAAGTATATCTGTTAAATTATGAGATTATTCCTTATTTTCTAAATTGATTTCAACTATTGTTATGAAAATTATGTTGTCACCCTTTTAAATGCTAAAGTATGAACCTCAGATTAACAAAACCCATGTTCATAAAAACATTGGTGTTTTGCTAACATAAAAAGAGGGAAATTAAAACTTTAGTCATTCAGATCTTATGTGTTTGAAAACAGGTTGAATTCCTCAAAAGGACAAAATCAACTATGTTAAAATACATTAAGAAAATTCACAAAAACTCAGAAGTGTG
The DNA here is from genome assembly GCA_030545235.1 of Helianthus tuberosus. Taxonomy (NCBI): domain Eukaryota; kingdom Viridiplantae; phylum Streptophyta; class Magnoliopsida; order Asterales; family Asteraceae; genus Helianthus; species Helianthus tuberosus. Next base: position 187,303,648 of record CM060424.1, read on the forward strand.
TTTATCTCAAAACTTTTGAAGTCAAAAGAAAAGAGTATAAACATAAAACACTTATGAGTCAAAGCTTAGGGTAATAATGGTTATTAAGCAACTATGAGCATTTATCCATTCATGAAAAGGTTTTGTGTCCCATGAATGAACTTCAAAGAGGATGAGACAAATGTTCAAAAATTTATCCATGAATCCTCATGTTTGCAATCAACTGACAAAGAAAATGGTACCAAACAAGTGGTCAAAATGTATTCAGAATGTTTTACCAACTGCTGTCAAATCATTGACCATTTTCATAAACTTGAGAATGTTATGATTACATTTTCTTCTGAAAATATACCAGATTCCTTTTGATGCATTTCTCAGAAAATCCTTTAACTATTTTTTCTTAAAGGATTTTCTCGAATAACCATGATATATTATTCATTTTTTTTAATATAATAATATATTTGGAACTTTTGCTTGTTTTTGTTTGGCAATAGTTTCAGCTCCTGTCAGGATGTAATACTTTATTTTTGGTAGTATTATTGTCCTTATAAATGGGTCAAAAGGAAATGGTACATTTGCCAAAATCATGTCATTCTCAGGTTTGCTCCTAAATTTTTATCAAAGATTGATTGCTAACTGTTCTTGAATTACTAGGGTACTCATGTTTTAATTGAATATTAAATGAGAATGAGTTGCTTTAGTAAAAAGTTTTCATCATCTGGGGTACTAAAACCACCGTCATTCAAAATAGATATGTGGCAAAACCTTGAATGAAAATTCTCAAAACTGTTGCTGGAATACTTGTCCTTCAGATCTGTACCATTTACCCTAACCACTGTTTTGTTCCAACGTCTGATCTCAAAACACTGTCCACTGCTGAAAGTCAACCACTGATTCCTCATTTTCTTGAAAAGCACTGATGTTCAAAATCAGTGTCTTATCCACTGATATGCTATCCACTGATAGCAAAAATCATCCACTGCCCAAGATTTTTACCGTTGTAACCACTGATGTTTGATACGTCAGTGGCCCTTAAAACAACTGTTCTCCATACTTCATCCATTTCATCAGTGTTTGACACGTGGTCAGTTTTAGCCCTCAGATCATAATAACCGCTGAAACATCAGCGATCAGTTTTTCCTAAATAAAACCCTGCCCTAAACCCCCAAACAGGGTTTTACACTGTCGATTTGAATTCTAAAATTCTCTTCTCAAAGCAGTTACTAACCCTTCTTCCCAAATCATTCTCCGTTCTTCTTCTTCATCTTCCCAAATTTCTCTCTGATTCTTCTTCATCAAAATGACGAAGTCAAAATCAAAATCAAAATCTAAACCAAAATCACCACCACCTTCAACAGAGGTCGCTCAAACGACCGAAGAATCAATCGAAATACCATACAAACAATCTCACAACTATTTGGGTTTACTCACAAAACCCACAAACAACCATACCTTTGATTCCATTCTCGATACTATATCTACATCAAAGTACAAAACTTTGTTGACAGTAGACGCTCCCATATATCTGCAAACCCAGAGAGAGTTCTGGAAAAATGCTACGCTTGAAAAACAAGATGTTAAAGTAGTAGCCATTAACTCCTCGATACAGGGTACAGCGATTCAAATCACTCCGCAATCACTATCAGAAATCCTCAAACTCGATGATCAGAAAGGTAAAGCTTCCTTTGACAAAAACGAGTTAAAAGCAGATTTTCTGAAAAGGGGCTATGCAGAACAGTCAAAGGTAGATACCCTACAAAAGGGTTATTTTCCATCTGCACCCAGATTTTTATTTCACACACTTCTGATGTGTGTTTCGAATAAAACAACATCTTTTAACGAAATACCATTGAAAATTCAATGTCTGGGTTACGCTATTTTGAATAATAAGGACTACAACTACTCCCAGGAGATTTTCAATGACATGGTAAAAAATGTTGAAAGTAAAGCATTTTTGTTGTTTCCAAGATTTTTGAGTTATTATTGTTTACAAAAATTTGATAAGAAAAATGAAAATTTACTTAAACAAGGTGTCTATTTTCAAATAAAGAGCTTGACACCTGAAACATTCACTAGAATGTTGACACCAATAAAAACAAAAACAGGGGTACCTGAGCAGATTTTAGCGGTTACAACTGCTCCTCAGGTATCAGCTGCTAAGCCCACTGCTCCAGGTGATCAAAGCAACACAACCACTGCTTTGAAACCCACACCTGATATCACCAAAAAGACCAAAAGAAAAACAACCAGAAAACCCACCAAACCCAAAACAAAGGCAACTCTGGAAGATGAGATCCCAGAGGAACTGCCTGTGACAACACAAAAGTCACCACAAACCACTGCTGCTACTTCCTCACAGCAGTTGGAAGAAAGATCTCAACCTATGCCTGAAACTCCTCCTGCATCCTCACAAAAGGATCAGGTTGTAAGCACAGGGACACCACAATATGAAGCTCTGAATCCACTCGGATCCATCTTCCTCAGTCCTGATCCCAAGGATATGTCTCTTTCAACACCCATACCCTCACCAATCATATTACCACAAACCATGCTACCTTTGTTGCATGCAGCCGCTATAGCTCAGACACAAACCAGTTCCTCTCTATCACCTGTCACTGAGAGTATACCCCCACAAGTGACTGGGTCTGATGCTTATACTCCTGCTATCCCAGCAACAATTGAGGAGGTTACACCCCCTGAGTTACATATAACTCTCGGTGGTAATTCAAGTGGAGCAGCAACTACAAATGTTGGATCTACAGATCTACATTTGGCCAGTTGTTTCATAAATAAGACTCCCTTGAAGGCAATTTCTTCCATGGCAACTTCGGTAACCACCAGTGAGTTGGATCTAACCACTGGTACCATCAAAGGTTTATCGAGTGCTGAAGAAAGAAGTCCCTAGTACCAAGAACAAGGGGCATCAATGGGTGATTTTTGGGACTCTGTTCCTAAGTCAAACATTGATATAACCACTGCTGGTGGGGATTCAGATGATCCTACTAAAGTAGGTGATGATTCAAAATATCAGGAATTGACGGACAGGGTTGACAAACTGGAAACCTCAGTTGCTGAAATTAAGGAGATGGTGCAAGAGATTTTAAAAGCTCAAAAAGCACAATCCACTGCTGCCCCACCACAATCTATTGTTCTTGCTCAAGCACCTGCACAACATGCAGTTGCTGCAAATGAGCTTTGGAATATTTTTCAACCCATGCTTGAAAAACAGCAACAAATGGCTGATCAAAAGCATGCTATTCAAGTACAAATGCTGACCAACATGGTGGAATCAAGGTTTAAAGACACTCAAGCAGATATTAAGGCTATAAAGGCTAGCATTCAAAGCGCCTCTGGCAAAGTTCCATCTTCCATCCTCTTCATGGATACACCCCTGGCAGATAATGTCAAAAAGGGGGAGAAAATCAAGTTGAAGAAAAAGGGAATAGAGGATGGTGTCTTCATTGAACCTGAAAAAGGAAAAGAAAAGCAGGTCTCAAAACCTGTTAGTCAAATAGCTGATACAGCAGTAGTTACAAAAACTACTTCATCAACACACACACCTTCAACACACACCACTCTACCACACACCATCACAACTACTGCTCTACCACCATCATCTACAATCGCACCATCACCACTGCCTCCTGTCATAAAACAGAAGACAGCAGATGTTATAACATCTGTTGTAATGACAACAGTGGTTGAAGCACTAGTTGTTCCAACCACTGTCAGTCAATCACAATCCACTGCCATACAATCTACAACCACTGATCCACCCAAAACATCATCTGCCTCTTCTTCATTAAAAAGGAGAAGGAATCTCATATCAGATGATGATTCACCATCATCATCACCACCATCAAAAACTACATCACCACTTCCATCCCCTGCTCAAAAGCAGAAGACATCTGCTGACATATCAGCAGTTGTAATGACAACAGATGTTGAGACACCAGTTGTTTCAACAGCTGTTAGTCAGTCATCCACCACTGCTCTCATCTCTCCTACTTCACAACCAAAGCTCTTCAACAGAAAAAGAAAGCCAATCCCTGCCAATGAGGGTATACATGATCCTAATGCTGCACAATATCCACTGGAACTTGAAGCCATCAAAAATGAGATGAGATGATATGGATGATTACCTCAAAATCAAGGCAAGGCAAGCAAGACTAAGAGCTAAAGTTGAGAGTGAAAAAGAACGGTTAAGCGAAGATGGCATTGCTAAAAGACTGGAGTTCTACTTCACAAAAGTAAAGCAGATAGAAGAGTTTGCACAAGATCTAAACAAAGAAAAGGCTGATCAAAAGAAAGAGTTAAGAAAACAATATCTAGCCTACATCATGAAAGAGAAATTCTATCCTGCTGAAGAACAACAGTTCAAAGAATGGCCAGTAGTCGCTCTTAAGCGTGAGGCAGAAAGGATTGAGAAAATTAAGAATGATCCTACAAAGAAGAAGAATGCTCCTAACTGGAGAAAATACGAAAAGCTCATTGCTGATCTAACTGCGGAGTACAAGAGAAAGAAAAAGGAGCTGGTGGATGCAAAAATGGATACTGCTGAAGCCATATCAAAATGGTCAAAACAGCAGACTGATGAAGCCTATGAAAGGCTAAAGAAAAGAAAGATAAATGTTTCAAGCACCTCAAAGAAGTATGAACAAAGAATGAAGCTTGAACAGCAGATAGAAAACCTCAAAACACTGTTCCGGTCTACCTTTGTGACAAACCAAGAAGAAAAGGAACAGTTGACCAGTGAAGAGGTAAAAGAAAAAGAAGTTGAGTACTTCAAAGAATCCATCATGAAAATGGGTCTAAAAGAAGAGAGCTCAGAAAAACTTCAAAACCTTTTAAAAGGAATGTTAACCAAACCTGCATCATCAGACATTTCAACAGACATGACAGACATTGAAAGGCAGGAGCTGATTGAAAGAGAAACTGCAGAAGATATAGCTGCAGCAAATGATGTCATAGAAATGGCTTTCAAAAGAATGTCTGAAAGTCTGCAAGTTTTCTCAAGGCCAATATCTCAAAGCTCATCTTCAAATAAATCTCTCCCACGAAATCCATTGGGTTTAAAAGTACTAAAGTGGCTCTCTGATCAAAAGACCCATGTATTGACTCTGGTCAGATCCAATGGAGAGGTGAAGTATATATCAAGGAAAGAAGCACTAGGCCTTAGTGTTCAAGATTTGCAGGATCTCCTTGAACTTACACTGTGTAGGGATGAAGATGATATAAGTTCCAGAGACTTTGAAGCATATTTTAAAAGAGAAGCAATGGAACTTTTGATGAGGAATAAAGATCCAGAATAATGACAGGTTTTGACATTATCTGTTCCAGGGGGAGATTGTTGGGATTGAACCCTACCAGAGGAACAGATAATGTAAAGTCAAAACCTGGTCACAACAGCGGATTCACAATAAGCAGCAGTTTACATTAAGCTTTCCCCTTGAAAGTGACTTATAACAACTGATGGTCTCTATACACTGTCCATATATAACTGCTGCCTTGCAACTGCTGACCACTCTAAAGTACTGATGAAGTTTAAAGGCTGAAGCTCAATCTACTGACGGAACTCAAGCACTGCTGAAGGATTAAAGCACTGCCCATTCAAGGTCTGATCACCCTTTGAAGAAAGCACTGATACTAGGTATCAGTGGTTGACTACATCAGTGGAATGAAGAATCAGTGTTTATACATCAGTAGTTAGTATGAATCAGTGTCTGTATGGTCAGTAGTCATAGATCAGGTGTTTAAGGTTGTTAGGCTGTTAGATGTCGCTTTCATGGTGACGTCAGCTGAGGTACATCAGTAGTTTGGTTTGCCTATAAATATGACAGTACTCTGTACTGTAATATTTGATTCGTTTTGAGAGAGTTCTTCTCCTCAATTCAATCCTTTCATCTTGTGCAACCAACTCTGGAGTATCAGGCTGAGGGGGAGTTTAGTCTGTAAGCATGTCTGTAATCTTTTGCTTTGATTTGTAAATCATTCGACTCTATGAGAAGCAAATGTTTTATCAAACTATTTTCTCCTTTGATTGTGTTTACAAAGTTTGTTTTCATTTCCGCTGCACTTTACATTGTTTTATATTCATTAATTGCCCAAATCATACAAACAAACACAATCACAAGAGCCTCAGATCTTAACAGATAAATACCACCACTTACCAGCGTGTAACGCTTGAGCAGCTTTGGTTACTTGAAAAGTGGACAAAGATGGCATTATCTTACGCCTCTTAGGCGCGGGGCGCGGACTCACCATAGCAGGGGCGGAAGTAACAGCTACACCCACCTGGGTTGCGGATACACTAGCCGCCACGGGCAAAGCTGTCGTCCCCGCGGTAATAATTTTCTTCCCGGTTATCCTTATTCGGGATGGTTTCTTCGTTTCTTTAAGGGAAACTCCGCTCCCACCGCCGGGGGTAGGATTAGACACTTGAGCAGTTGCATCCGCCGGTATGGCGGGAAGAAGAAATTGTTCAATGTGAATCTTCAACACATCTGCCTCCTGCTCCCCAACCACGCGGTCCGCAGACCTTAGAGCAGTGTGCCGAGGAGGATCAACAAAATCAAACAAGCTCCATTCACCTATTTGACATATATACATATTAGAACAAACACAACCTGCAAACTACATTAACAGCAAATTAACACTTACCTCCGTCAACCCTTTGAAAGGTAGGGTACAATCAGCTATCACGCCATAGCAAACTCATTCCGGCCATCACCAGTGCTCCCTCCGGAATCACCTGGCACTCAGAGGGGCGTTGGCTTAACCTCTTGAACAGAGCATTCTCAATGTATGCATCAACGGGATAACCATCATCTTTGAATTTCTCTTTGGATCCCACTTCTCTCCAGTGCATCTCTCCAGGGATGACGCTAGCATCAATATAGAAGAATTTCTTCTTCCACTCTTTATCCCTGGAACTTGCAGGGACACCCCTTAGACAAGACACACCGATATCTCGTCGATCGAAGGTGAAAAGGGTGGATTTCCAAACAAACACGAAAAAAGCCCTAAAAACCAGTGTCTCGGGGATATGGCCCAATGCTATACAGGCAAACTCAAAATGACGGAGTTTAACCAATCCAAGAGGATGCATCTGAGAGATGTGAATCTGGTACTCGTCAAGAAGAGACTTACAAAATTTGGTAATCGGCAACCGGAAGTTGCAGAATTTGAAGAAATCACTTAACAGAATGATTTTCCCTTGTTTCAGTGGAAACGCCCTATCTTGCAATACAAGACATCGGAACTTGTCTGGGCTGAAGAAGATTCGCCGGTCTTGGAGGCCATTGTGTGCAATCAAGAATTGGAAAGAGATGAAAGAAAAGAACGAAATGGGAAAAACCCCTAACGGACAGACTATTTATGGAAAAGGGAAAACAACCCTTTAAATTCAAAAAGGCAAACTAGATGGGGACGGGTGTCAAACCAGGGCATGTACAACTGTCATCCTAATGATGACCTAACTGTCACACCCCTTCACATCACCGCCATAATTCAAAAAAGCATAAGTACTTCCATTTGAGAAATATGTACTCAATGGGGTATTTTGACTTTTTCCTTTTCTAAGTCCGATCTCATGAATTACATCTCATAACTTCGGATTGGGGGGACATGACGAGGTATGACCCGGAACGGCTAGCCCGACCCGGTCATCACCTATTATTTTATTATAAATATTCAATTACACATGTTTATTCTAGAACGTCCTATTCTGCACGGATAAATCACGTAACCGAATTCCCCAATATTTTGGGAAGATCATGCAAATCCCTAAACTATCGGAGTACATCTAGTTTAAGGGAAACCCTAATGGTAAACTATAAATAGAGGTAAACATCAAAGGTACGACTCTCATTCTGCTCTTACCTCCTCTCTCTCTACATACTTTCTTACTTCCAAATACCGAGACTTATTCTCACGCCGGATGGTGGTTACAGGAATAACCCCATTCCTATAACGAGTCATAACGGTGTTCTGTTTTGCGGCTAGCTGTTCGGATCGCCAAGAGTTGAAATCCTAGTCGGAGCCTACCATTAAGGTCAGTGTTTCTTCAGTTCTATAAAGCTTCGAAATCAAATAAGGCATTGTGGATGACCTGATCAAAATCTTTCTCAAGAGACAAGTTGGTGTACGTGGGTATGTGTGTGCATGTAATGGGTATTAAGTACGTATATGCATAGTTCCTAATTTATATGTTATTTTGCTAGCTAAAGTATTTGGTTGAAATTATCAAATACCACCTGCGAAGGTCACAAGTCCATGTGACAGACTCATTATAATGTTGTAAATATGGTGATTGCTGTTGCTGGATGCCTGGGTTTGTTAGATAAGTAAAGGTGATCAAGTTGTCTTGTTGTCTACTTTGGAAAAAGCGTATGAGTAAAGTTCAAGCAATTTTGGTTCCATTAATGATTTATTTGGTATGTAACTTTAGGATTTTGGCTACAAAATCACTCCAAAATTGAAGTTTTAGCTGAAGGTTCTGCTTGTAAATCAAGATATTATTAAACTAGGTCGATGCAAAACCTTAAATACGTCGGCCAATTGGTAAACTTTCGTTTATGGACCTTTTTGGCAAGTCCAATATCCATATTTTATAAGTAACTTATTCATAAAGACACAAATTTGTAAGAACCAAAAAGGTGTTATTATTATATACTCCCATTATAAACACTTCAATGATCTATATAGTGTTTTGTTGATTCTTTTCTATGGTATTTTACCTATGTCCTTTTATTTCAAACACTACCATCGATTAGCAATGGAAAATAAAACATAAAATTAGTAAAGTATATTTAGCGATGAAAGTTTATTTTGTCACCAATTTTATGTGTAAGCAAGGATAGATTAAAAACTTTGTTTAAAGTTTGTGTGACAGATATAAAGTTCCTCGTAACTAATTTTTTGACATACTTTAATCAGTAAATCTTAACACGGTTGCTAACGTACTATTGTGATGGTTCAGATTTGTGTCTGTGATTCAGCTATACCTCTCAACTAGTTAATTGCTCATTATCTCCTCTCTTCTCCACTACACTTATCTTTTACACACACTCTTTTAATCATTGTAATCATTAGGAGAAACTCAAGAATCATTAGTGTAATCAAGCTTTTAATGATTCATATAATCTTTACAAGTTTAATCTTATCTTCTTTCATGGCCATTCTTGGCTGGATTCTTGAGGTTTTTGAGGAAAAATTACCCTCTTGATGTCAAGCTAGCTAAGGAAGATTGCGGATAAGTAAGGTGTGTATGTTAATAACTTTAATTAATTAATATAGTTTATTGAAGGATAAATTACACTTTTCGTCCTTTATGTTTGTACCTAGTTGCAATGGATGACCTTTACCTTTAGTATTTACAGCCACAGTCCTTTATTTTGAAAACATGTTACAGCTTTCGTCCTTTAGTGCTAACCAGGTTAAAATTTTGAGTTAAGTCCAGTCACTGGAGGGTATTATGGTCATTTCATGTTTTTATTTAATAATAAAACTAAAACATAACATATATACATTTAATCATTTCTTGTATATATACATAATACAGCTTAGCCAAACAGCCCCTATATCTGTACATCTGAATCTCTCTTGTATCTACTCAACCACCGCCTAAGTCCACCACCGCCACCGCCTGTAACATCACCACCACCATCATCGGAGCTATTTAAAACCCAGAAAAACCCTCTGTATATAGATCGATGCACACCCCTGTTAGAGAGAAAGAGATAAAAATCCCTAATTCATCTTCCACAATCTACCTGCCATCACCACCAGGCACCAGCAACATCCTAATCTAGCCAACCACCACAACCGAATCTACACACTTCTCTAAGTAACCCTAAACCCAGTTAAAAAAATTTATACATTTATACATGTATACAGGATTTATGTGGTCATCTTCTTCCTGTCTTCAACCCCCATCTCCCTCTTCATCCAACCTCTATCACCACCACCACCACCACCACCACCACCTTATCTCAGCCGCCGCCATCAAATCGAGCCACAACACCACCACCGACGTATGCCAACACCACCGATCAAGCCCCACCGCCATAACCTAATCCAAAACCCCACTCACCGATGTGTGCCAGCACCACCGATCCGCCACCGATTCACCACTGCCACCATTTTCTTTCTCTCTCCCACGCTCTCTCTCCCTTCATCTTCTTCACCACAATACCCACTAACCTAATCCAAAACCCCCAAATCTTGCAAACCAAATCCCCCAAATCAGCTCCATCTAGGGTTTATACTTCATAGGTTTCAAACCAAAACTGATGCTTCCACTATGAATCGACTACTTCCAGATCCACTATGAATCGTCGGAGACTCACAACGATGACGGTGGTGCCGGTTGTGACGGCGGCGATAACAAGATCCGGAGACTTTAGTCCACTTCAATGATCTAGGGTATCTAACGAGGGAGAAAAACAGAGGAAAAACACCTCCGATCATCAACAATCAACAGCAACATCTAGGGCTCCGATTCGACGGTGGTGTTATGATTTAGAGAGAGAGTGAGTGGTGGTCGTGTAGCTTCGATGATGGTGGTGGTAATGTTACAGGCGGTGGCGAAGGCGGGGCGATGGCAGGGCGATGGCGGTGGTGGACTTTGGCGGTGGTTGGGTGGTGGTTTTATCAGAGAGAAAGTGTATGTGGTTGAGTGGACTGAAGCTGTACTGCTGTAGTGTGTATATATATATGTTAATGTTTTTGTTTTCTTTATTAATAACATAAAAAACGTGAAATGACCATAATACCCTCCAGTGACTGGACTTAACTGAAAATTTTAACCTGGTTAGCACTAAAGGACGAAAGCTGTAACATGTTTTCAAAATAAAGGACTGTGGCTGTAAATACTAAAGGTAAAGGTCATCCATTGCAACTAGGTACAAACATAAAGGACGAAAAGTGTAATTTATCCTTTATTGAAAGTGAGGGAAATAATAGTGTCGCCATTAACTTGGGTCATTAGAGTTTCCGCCTTATCCTTAAAATCTACCAACAATTTTGTGACGCCATTAACTTGGGTCGTTCATGTTTTCTATGTCTATGTAGAGTCAAAACTTGTTGATGCCCTTAGCGGAGGTTAAAGGTTTTCAATGGGATTTCGGGTTAGGTAAGCTATTATCTTTGCGCGAAGATAACACCAAAGTGTAAAGAACTTGATATATTATAGAGTAGGAGTTGGGTGGAAAGTCTGTTTTTCCTAGAAAGTCTAGGAAACAATGAGAATTGGACATGTGGCATTGAGTTATTTTAACTAAAAGGGCAACTATGTAACTTCACATTTTAATTTTATTTTTGGAATTTATTTTTCATTAACTAACATTCCATGATTTTCGGAATTTTTGTTGTTTTCGAATTCAAATCTGGAAGTCAATGTGTTTATCTGGAAAAACTATCAGCATGTCTTGGTGATGTGTTTTACCAGTCAGAGAGGTTGAAGTCAGTGTGTTTTAACACTCTGTAGTCAATATATAATCAGGTTGTGTTTTAACAGTTATTTTGCATTTTAACACTCTGAATGTGTTTTATGTTGTTGTCTATGTCACATTACATCACATTGTGTTTTTTGATGATTACATTACATCATAATGTGTTTTACAACAGTTTGTTTTTATACTGGAGTTTAACAAATCTGATTGTGTTTTAAGTCAGCAGATTTGTTTGAGGATTCTTGATATTGTGTTTTAACAGCAAGCAGATTTCTTAACATTGTGTTTTAACAGCAAGCAGGCCATTGTGTTTTAACAGCAAGCAGATTCTTGACGTTGTGTTTTAACAGCAAGCAGATTTCTTGACGCTGTGTTTTAACAGCAAGCAGATTCTTGACGCTGTGTTTTAACAGCAAGCAGATTGCTGGAGGATTCTGGACATTGTGTTTTAACAGCAAGCAGATTTATTGACGCTGTGTTTTAACAGCAAGCAAATTGCTGGAGGATTCTTGACATTGTGTTTTAACAGCAAGCAGATTTCTTGACGCTGTGTTTTAACAGAAAGCAGATTTCTTGACGCCGTGTTTTACCATCCATGCTGGTAATCCTTCCATTTATCAAGAACGACTCAGAAACAGCGGTACAAGCCTCTCTACAATCATCAATTAAAACAGAAAAAACGCAGCCAAGTTACAAGCAGATTAAGACCGAAAACGTATATGCACTTCAAGAACTTTAATCACAACACAAGATATGAATACCTAGTGAAGAAAAGGGGTATGAACAAGCCTTGGAACCGAAATCTAAATGCTCTTGGGGTCCTGTTTTGCGTCGCCAGCAGCAAGGGGAAAGAGATCGGTTTAGAGAGGGAGAGTGAGAAAGAGGGGAAATTGCATGAATTTAGGGATTGGTTATTGATATGACAGTTTCTTGACTTATTTAAAACACTTCCAATTACCAAAATACCCTCACTATATTAAAAGTCTCTAATTATATAACTCAAATGTTACAAGATTGCCATTGATTTAATCTCAACCCTTAAACACACCAATCGGATGGACCAGATCGCTTCCTAGACTTTCTAGGAAAAACACACTTTCCGTGCGAACCCTACTCTATAAAAGTAACTCCCTTAGGGGAATTGATGACTCTCCAACGAACTAATGGAAACGAGTAATATATATCCCTTGGACTATTTAATTAATTAATACTATATCCCAAACTCGACTGGCATTTCCCTGCTGATTCAAAGCGGAAGGATCAAGTGCGTTAGGATTCTGACTCAGATCCTGCACAATAATACGTATTTTCACACAGAGTCCCTCTTCTGACAATCGAGCCCTTGCTACCCCATGATCCGATCTAGTTAATAAGGCATCAAGAGGTAAGTTGATTCTAAACACCCCTTCCCCTATCATTGATTCTTACCCTTTTGTTTTCTTCTTCAGACATTTATTTTCTTTTCTTTTTCTTTTTTTAAACAAACCTAACTTTTGGACTTGGTTAGACGTTAATGACGACTCGATAATAAAACTCCTGCTTCCTTGGACGACATCGGTATCTTACCATCACTATATTACGTGAACGATGGATATACTTGCCCAACATGAATCGTAGTCTGTTAGTAGTTTATTGTATTTTTATAAATATTAAAACTTGAACTAGATTTTAAAACAACCTAAATTAACTATTTTAATAAACACACCGAACGATGTCAACAAACATCAAATTAAGTTTACAGTACTTAAACTTGAGTTACAGTAGGTTGTGTAGGAAGATTCCTCAAGGCGGTGACCTGCAGATGTTTGAAAACACTTCGTATTTTCATAACCGGTGCCTGTGTGGGAAGATTCCTCAAGAATGGATCAAAATGGCAATTTGAAATATTTAAATTGAAAATCCCCAAAATACCCCTGGTTAAAAATGAGGTTTTTGGATGGAGTTAGACAATGTGATCAAAATGGCAACAAAAGGAAAAAGTTAAAGATTCAGATGATAAAGAAAACTATTTGAACTAAAATCACAAATTTGAACAAACATCAGATACTAAAATTACAATTTACTCCAACTCTTTTTCAAATACTTTTTGTTCCATTGTATCCCTCAAATCTCATTTGGCGTAGTAACTGTTGACATCCCATTTTTTTAGGTTTAATAAAATGTTGACATCTTTAAGCCTGATAAAGCCTCCCATCTTTTTAGGCGTGGTATCTGTAACATCCCATTTTTTTAAGTATAAATAAAAATAATATTTGGATTTATAAACGGGATACTCTTAAACGAATAAGCAATGGATAAAATAACTACTTGAAATATAAGTTGTCTAAATGATTAATTAGTGTTTAACTCAAAAAGTACTTTTTGTTAAAATGACTTATTAACTTATGATTTTTTGAAAATGAGTTTTTAAAAAGCGTTTGGATTAGCTTATAGGGTGGAAAAGCCAATAAGTCAATAAGTTGTGTTTTAAAAAATGTTTGACTTAGCTTATTCATGTAAAATAACTAAAAGTAACATTCTTTTAAAAAGTATAGGGCATTATGTGGGGTAATTTGGTAATTTTGTTTTTGAAAAGTTATAACAGCTCAAAAGGTCACAATGCCCACCCTGACTTCTCAAAACTGACTTTTTCTTTCTATACGAAAAGTCATTTCAAAAAGTGTTTTTGGGTTGCCAAACACACTTTCTTCTTATTAGCTATTTGTAAAAGTTAATAATTTATAAGGAGGTGCGGAAAAGCTTAGACAAACATCCCCTTATATTCCAAGTAGTTTTAAACAACCAATTAATTGGTGAAACGATCCTTTGTGTTGGAAGATTTTTAGACGAGCATGTAAAGTAATCAAACATCGTTCAGACAAATAAACACTTAATTATAATAGGTAACTAGTTAAATTCCCCCGCACGTTGCAGCGGGTATTCATTCGGTATGAGTTCGATTCATTACGACATCGGTAAGGTATCGCCACTCGGTATATCAAGCGAAAGAAAAAACCCAAAAAATAAAGTCAAAATATGACCAAAATAATATTGATATGTGTTTTACATCGGTAAAAAACCATAAATACGAATATCAGTAACGATTCTGATAATAAGGATACCGATACCGATGTTTTACTGTCGAGATCGCCAGGGCATCAATGTTGCTAAGATATTACCTTAAATGTTATATGAGAAAACTTAAAACAATAAAATAATAGAAACTTAAAAAAACTATAATATTATATGAGAAAACTTAAAATAATAAGATAAAGGAAACAATAAAATAATAAATTAAAGTAATAAAATAATAAAAACTTAAAAACTATAATATTAAAAAAATGTTGAGCTACTATTCATCGTGAGTTACTATTAATAATAATAATAATAATAAAGTAATAAAATAATAAAATAATGAAAACTTGAAAACTATAATATTAAAAAAATGTTGAGCAAAAAAATGTTGAGCTACTATTCATCGTGAGTTACTATTAAAATATATAATATATAATAATGTATGATTATGTAGTATAACATATACATATCTTGATCTTTATAGAATGAGCCTTATAGCCACAAGATCTTTGGATAAACATCATACAAAACTTACGTGTAGCAATTTTATTGTTGCCATCGATTTCACTCTAAACTCTCAGACGTGTCCTTGTAGAGTAAATCAAAGAAAAACCAAAAATAAAATATATAGTATGTTGGGTAATTTCAGTTTGCCGGATGATCAGAGAGGCGTGATGTCACTCTCAGATCAAATTATTTCGGTGGTTCACCCGAATAATTCAATCGGATACAACTCTGATTTTGAGAAAATGAACCAGTGTATGTATTTTCGTGAATTGTCTGAACCAGAGAATTGAGACCAAAAAACTGCTTACAAAAATGGGATTTTTTTCTTGGGTGTAACTGCCTAGCGGCAGTTATCTCTATTTTCAGACAAAAATTGTCAAAAGTTGCTATTTTTTATCATTTCGAAAATGTGACAAATTCCAGAAAATAAAATTTTCTGATGTAGTTTCATTAAGGCAATTTTCTAATAAAATTTTCTGATGCCATTTTTTACCAGCCAGGGGCCCTGCCCTTTGGACCCTGCTCCCAGGGGCGCTGCCCCCTTGGAACCCCCATAGAGTACGGGCTCCGCCCGTACACATCGAATTATAATAACTCAAACAAGCGTGCACGCACGCACCTCCTAACTTGCTTGATGTGTATTATTATTCGCTTTGATCACCAAGTCAATCCCCGATTACACTAAAATATCTAACATTCCTCCCCCATTTTAGCGTAACCCTTGATTAACTTAAACAAATTCACAACAATCAAACTTATGCATAAATGAAATATCGCGACGATTGATTTTCACATTAGTATATTACACATTCCAAATATTCGAATATAGGGGTGTCGCTAAGGATTGAACCCTTTCTATTCAGTGAATACATGAAGATAATATACACACAAGTTTACATACTCTAATGTTCTTTCCTGACACTATTTGTACTAGCATGTGTCCCATCCTTCAATGAACATATCAAAGCCAAGTCCTAACTTCTTGAAGCGGCTAAACTTCATGCTCATATAGGTAGCTCTTTATTCTTGCACCTGCATATGCAATTTTTCAAAGAACTATTAAGAAGTAAACCTTCAACCTCCTTTAACTTGCAGGTCTGAACACATACCTTGGGATGATGCTACAAATGTGTTCTAATTTCTAGATGTTAAGCTTTCCACATTGAATTCATCACCTAATGTCATATTAGGTGGGAATTGGGTATCTTAACACGAGAAATCTCAGGTGGACTTTAATCCCATCCCTACAGCCGCCTTGTGCACAAGATCTCTACATAACTCTTTGGTTAAGTGGTCGGCTAAATTATGTTGAGTTCTCACAAACTCCACCGATATCACCCCATGCATGATGAGCTCACGAATCATGTTGTGTCTAACACCTAAGTGTCTAGACTTCCCATTATACACTTGGCTATATGCCTTAGCCAAGGAAGCGGCACTATCACATCTAATAGATATTGGTGATATAGGTTTAGGCCACAATGGAATCTCATAAATCAAGTTTCTTAGCCACTCAGCTTTTTTGCCAGCTGCAGCTAATGCTACAAACTCAGACTCCATTGTCGAATCAGTTATGCAATTTTGTTTCTTAGATGCCCAAGATATGGCACCTCCTCCAAGCAGAAAAGTCCATCCATTTGTGGAAGAATGATCTTCCTTGTTGCTAATCCAGCTTACATCCGAATAGCCTTCTAAAACCAAAGGAAATCTGGTATAAGTCAAACCATATTTCATGGTTCCTTTCAAGTACCTAAATACTCGATTCATTGCTTGCCAATGACTTGCACCTGGATTGCTAGTATACCTACTAAGATTTCCAACAACATAAGCTATATCCGGTCTAGTGCTAATCATGGCATACATGAGAGATCCAATGGCCCTTGAATATTCAAGTTGGCTTACAGCTACACCTTCATTAGGTGATGTTAGGATCGGAGGCTCTCATGATAGTGTTTGTTTGTTTGAAATGAATGAATCAATGAATATGAAAACATATTAGGTGCAGCGGAAATGAAAACAAACTTTGTAAACACAATCAAAGGAGAAAATAGTTTGATAAACAATTGCTTCACATAGAGTCAAAAGATTACAAATCAAAGCAAAAGATTACAGTCATGCTTACAAACTATACTCCCCCTCAGCCTAATGCCCCAAGGTTGGTTGCACACAAGATGAAAGGATTAGACATGAGGAGAAGAACCCACTCAGTCAATCAAATGTAACAGTACAGGGCACTGTTACATTTATAGGCAAACCAAACCACTGAGGTATCTCAGCTGACGTCACCATGAAAGTGACATCTAACAACCTAACAACCTGTAGACACTATCCTTATACCAACTACTGATGTCTAACAACTGATTGTAAATAAAATACAAAACATGAGAAAACAACTGCTTCACGTTCCACTGTTGTAGCCTAAGCACTGATGCTCAACAACAACATCAGTGCTTTCTTCAAAGGTGATCAGTCCTTGAATGAGCAGTGTTTGTGTCTTCAGCAGCACTTAAGAGACATCAGTAGATAGAGCGACAAAGTTTGTCTTCAGCAGTCTTTAGGATTACATCAGCGTTTGGATCATCAGTTGTTCTTTTGAGCAGTACTTAAGGTTCATCAGCTGATAGATAACCACTGTCAAGGGGAGAGCAAAGTGTAAACTGCTGCTTATTGTGAATCCTCTGTTGTGACCTGGTTTTGGCTTTACATTATCTGTTCCTCTGGTAGGGTTCAATCCCAACAATCTCCCCCTGGAACAGATAATGCCAAAACTTTTCATTATTTGTGGAAAACTTTATTGCCTCATCAACAGCTCCCTTATCTGACCTTTAAATTGTAATTCAAAGTCTAGGGCATCTGTATCTTCATCATCCCTGCTAAGTGGAAGATCAAGGAGATCCTGCAAATCTTCAAGACTCAGGCCAAGAGCTTGTTCCCTTGATATTTTCTCCACTTCTCCACCAGACCTGAGCAAAGTCAATACGCAGGTCTGTTTGTCAGTTTCCCACTTTTGTATTTTTGAGCCTGGTGGGTTTCTTGGGAGATGTTTATTTGCTGATGAGTTGAGGGATAATGGCCTTGAAAACAACTGCAGACTTTCAGACATTCTTTTGAAAGCTTCTTCAAAGACTTTGTCAACTGCAGCTATATCTTCTGCAGTTTCTTGTTCAATGAGTTCTTGTTTTTCAGCTTCTGTCTTGTCTTTAGCAGTGTTTGGAGATGCAGTTTTGTTTAATGCCTTAAAAAGGCTTTGAAGCTTTGTTGAAGTTTCTTCTTTTAGACCCATTTTCGTGATGGTATCTTTGAAGTACTCTGCTTCTTTTTCTATTACCTCTTCTTCAGTCAACTGTTCTCCCTCTTCTTGATTTGTTACAAAAGTAGACCGGAACAGTGTGTCGAGGTTTCCCATCTTCTGTTCAAGCTTCATCATTTGTTCTTTCTTCTTAGAAGTGCCTGAAACAGTTATCTTTCTTTTCTTCAGCCTTTCATAGGCTTCATCAGTCTGCTGTTTAGACCATTTTGATATGGCTTCAGCAGTATCCATTTTTGCATCCACCAGCTCCCTTTTCTTTCTCTTATATTCAGCAGTGAAGTCAGCAATGAGCTTTTTGAATTTGTTCCAGTTTGGAGCATTCTTCTTCTTTGTAGGATCTTTCTTAATTTTGTCAATCCTCTCAGCCTCATGCTTTAGAGCGATTATTGGCCATTCTTCAAACTGTTTTTCTTCAGCAGGATAGAATTTTTCTTTCATAATGTAGGCAAGATATTGTTTTCTAAGCTCTTTGCGTTGTTCAGCCTTTTCTTTGATTAGTTCCTGTGCGAAATCTTCCATCTGCTTTACCTTTTCAAGAAAGAAATCCAGTCTTTGAGCAATGCCTTCTTCGCTTAGACGTTCACGTTCACTTTCAAATTTAGCTCTTGCTTTAGCCTGTCTTGCCTTGAGTTTGAGGTAATCATCCATATCCTCTGGTGGCATGTAGCCTATGAATGAGGAGAATCTCCTTTCTGAAGGATCTTCTTCTGTATAGAATTGCCTCATCTCATTTTTTATGGCTTCAAGTTCCAGTGGATATTGTGCAGCATTAGGATCATGTATACCCTCATCGACAGAGATTGGCTTTCTTATTCTATTGAAGAGCTTTGGTTGTGATGTAGAAAGAATGAGAGCAGTGATGGATGCCTGACTAACAGCTGTTGAAACAACTGGTGTCTCAACATCTGTTGTCATTACAACTGCTGATATGTCAGCAGTTGTCTTCTGCTTTTGAGCAGGGGATGGAAGTGGTGATGTTGGTAGTGATGGTGGTGAATCATCATCTGATATGAGATTTCTTCTCCTTTTTAATGAAGAAGAAGCAGATGATGTTTTGGGTGGATCAGTGGTGGTAGATTGGATAGCAGTGGTTTGTGGCAGTGATTGACTGACAGTGGTTGAAACAACTGGTGTTTCAATCACTGTCGTCATTACAGCAGATGTTGTAACATCTGCTGTCTTCTGCTTTATGGCAGGAGGCAGTGATGATGGTGTGATTGTAGATGATGGTGGTAGAACAGTAGTTGTGGTGGTGTGTGTTGATGACATGGCAGCTGTTTGGCTACTGACAGCAGTTTTTGTAACTACTGCTGTATCAGCTGTTTGGCTAACAGGTTTTGAGACCTGTTTTTCTTTGTCTTTTTCTTTTTCAGGTTCAATATGAAGGCCATGTTCAATTCCCTTTTTCTTCATTTGCTTCATTATCTCCCCCTTTTTGGCATTATCTGCAAGGGGGTCATTAAAGAATAGTAAAGTTGAAGGAGCCTTGCCAGTGGCAGTTTTGATACTGGCCTTAATAGCCTTGATATCTGCTTGAGTATCCTTGAACCTTGATTCCATCATGTTGGACAGCAGTTGTACTTGAACAGCATGCTTTTGATCAGCCATTTGTTGCTGTTTTTCCAGCATGGGTTGGAAAATATTCCAAAGCTCATTTGCAGCAGGTGCTTGTTGTGGAGCAGGTGCTTGAGCAGGAACAGCAGAGGATTGTGCTTTCTGAGCTTTTAAAATCTCTTGCACCATCTCCTTTATTTCAGAAACTGATTCTTCAAGTTTTTCCACTCTGCCCGTCAATTCCTGATATCTTGAATCATCACCCATTTTACTGGGATCATCTGAATCCCCACCTGTGGTGGTTATATCAACGTGTGACTTAGGAACAGAGTCCCAAAAATCACCCATTGATGCCCCTTGTTCTTGGTACTGGGGACTTCTCTCTTCAGCACTCGATAAACCTTTGATGGTACCAGTGGTTAGATCTAACTCACTGGTGGTCACCGAAGTTGCTATTGAAGAAATTGCCTTTAAGGGAGTCTTACTTATGAAACAACTGTCCAACTGAGGATCTGTTGATCCACCAGTTGTAGTTGCTGCTCCACTTGAACTACTGACAGGAGTTACTTGTAACTCCTGCAGTGTAACCTCCTCAACTGTTGCTGGGATAGCAGAGGTAAAAGCATCAGACCCAGTCACTTGTGGGGGTATACTCTCAGTGATAGGTGATAGAGAGGAACTGGTTTGTGTCTGTGCAATAGCAGCTGCATGCAACAGAGGTAGCATGGATTGTGGCATTATTATTGGTGAGGGGATGGGGGTTGAAAGAGACATGTCCTTGGGATCAGGACTGAGGAAGATGGATCCGAGTGGATTCAGAGCTTCATATTGTGGTGTCCCTGTGCTTACAACCTGATCCTTTTGCGAGGATGCAGGAGGAGTTTTAGGCTTGGGTTGAGATCTTTCTTCCAACTGCTGTGAGGAAGTAGCAGCAGTGGTTTGTGGTGACTTTTGTGCTGTCACAGGCATTTCCTCTGGGATCTCATCTTCCAGAGTTGCCTTTGTTTTGGGTTTTGTGGGTTTTCTGGATGTTTTTCTTTTGGTCTTTTTGGTGATATCAGGTGTGGGCTTCAAAGCAGTGGTTGTGTTGCTTTGATCACCTGGAGCAGTGGGCTCAGCAGCTGATACCTGAGGAGCAGTTGTAACCGCTAAAATCTGCTCAGGTACCCCTGCTTTTGTTTTTATTGGTGCCATCATCCTTGAAAATGTTTCTTTTGTTAAGCTTTTTATTTGACAATGAACACCTTGTTTTGGCAAATTTTCATTTTCCTTTACAAATTTTTGTTTAAAGTAATAACTCAAAAATCTTGGAAAAAGTAAAAATGCTTTGTTGTCAACATTTTTCACTAAGTCATTGAAGATTTCCTGGGAATAGTTGTAATCTTTGTTATTCAAAATGGCATACCCCAGGCATTGAATCTTCAATGGTATTTCATTAAATGATGTTGTTTTATTTGAAACACACATCAAAAGTGTGTGAAACAAAAATCTGGGTGCAGGAGGGAAATAACCTTTTTGTAAGGTATCTACCTTTGATTCTTCTGCATATCCCCTTTTTGCGAAATCAGTTTTCATCTCGGCCTTATCAAAAGAGAGTTTACCTTCCGGATCGTTGAGATTAAAGACTTCGGAGATCGACTGTGGGGTTATTTGAACTGCTTTACCCTGTATTGAGGAGTTAATGGCGATGACTTTTCCGTCTTGTTTTTCAAGAGACGCCTTTTTCCAAAACTCTCTCTGGGTTTGCAGATAGATGGGAGCATTTGCTGTCAACAAAGTTTTGTACTTTGATGCAGATAATGTATCAATGATGGTGTCAAAGGTGTGATTATCAGTAGGTTTAGTGAGTAACCCCAGATAGTTGTGAGATTGTTTGAATGGTATTTCGATGGGTTCTTCGGCCGTTTGAGCGACCTCTTTGGAAGGTGATGGTGATTTAGGTTTTGGTTTTGATTTTGACTTTGATTTTGTCATTTTTGCGGAGAAGAACGAAGGAGGATTTTGGAGATTTTGAGAAGAAGGGTTGGAAACTGCTATGAGAAGAGAATTTTGGAATTCAATTCGACAGTGTAAAACCCTGTTTGGGGTTTAGGGCAGGGTTTTATTAGAAAAAAAATGATCGCTGATGTGGCAGCGGTTATTAAAATCTGAGGGCTAAAAACTGACCACGTGTCAAACACTGATGAGACGGATGAAGTATGGAGAACAGTTGTTTTAAGAGCCACTGACGTATCAAGCATCAGTGGTTACAATGGTAAAAATTGTGGGCAGTGGATGATTTTTACTATCAGTAGATAGCATATCAGTGGATAAGACACTGATTTTGAACATCAGTGCTTTTCAAGAAAATGAGGGATCAGTGGTTAACTTTCAGCAATGGACAGTGCTTAGAGATCAGACGTTGGAACAAAACAGTGGTTAGGGTAAATGGTACAGATCTTGAAGGACAGGTGTTTCAGCAACAGTTTTGAAGATTTTCATTCAAGGTTTTTGCCATAAGTCAATTTTGAATGACAGTGGTTTAAGTACCCCAGATGATGAAAACTTTTTACTAAGGTAACTCATTTTCGTTTAATATTCAATTAAAACCATGAGTACCTTAGTAATTCAAGCACAATTTGCAATTAATTTTGATGAAAATTTAGGAGCAAACCTGAGTATGACATGATCATGACATATGTACCATTTCCTTTTGACCTATTTATGAGGACACTAATACCATCAAAAATAAGATATTACATCCTGACAGGAACTGAAACCAATTGCCAACAAAAACAAGCAACAGTTTCAAATATATTATTCCAAAAAAAAATGAACAATATATCCTGATTATTTGAGAAAATCCTTTAAAAAAATGGTTAAGGATTTTCTGAGAACAGCATCAAAAAGGATCTGGTATATTTTCAAAAACATAATCATATCATTCTCAAGTCATTGAAAATGGTCAGTGGTTTGAGATATTGAATACATATTGACCACTGTTAAGGACCATTTGATTGTCAGTTGATTGCAAACATGGTTCACTTCGAAGTTCATTCACTGGAATTAAAACCTATTGAACACACAGTTGCTCAATGACCATTTTTACCCTAAACTTTGACTCATAAGTGTTTTACGTTTATACTCTTTTCTTTTGACTTCAAAAGTTTTGAGATAAACACACTTTCGAGTTTTTGTGATTTTCAGTCCAAAATCATTTTGCAGTAATGTTTTGAGAGACTTGGTCATGTTTGCACAAGTTTTTCAGCCAATCTCACACTACATATGATACGGACTATGTTGACCCCTGTTTTCTTAATGTATTTAAGCAAGGTTGATTTGTTCCTTTTGAGGATCTCAACCTGTTTTCAACACATAAGATCTAAATAACTAAAGTTTTAATTTCCCTCTTTTTATGTTAGCAAAACATCAATGTTTTATGAACATAGGTTTTGTTAATCTGAGGTTCATACTTTAGTATTTATGAAAACATCACAAATTACACATCAACTTTTGAAATCAATTTTGAAAATAAGAGATAATCTCATAATTTGATAGATATACTTTCAGATCTAGAAACCATGAGTGTATTATGCATGAAATCACTTGTTGTATGAAATTTGTGTGTCATATGACATCTTGGTTGATTTACAGAGTTTTTGAATAACCATTTTGAACATGATTTACACAGTACTCTGTTTTTCAACAAAATACAACCAACCTTAGTATCAATGAATTTTGAGCCGAACTGTTATGTCAAATTGATTTTTAAATCAAAATTGACTGTCCAGGCTCTGATACCAATTGTTAGGATCGGAGGCTCTCATGATAGTGTTTGTTTGTTTGAAATGAATGAATCAATGAATATGAAAACATATTAGGTGCAGCGGAAATGAAAACAAACTTTGTAAACACAATCAAAGGAGAAAATAGTTTGATAAACAATTGCTTCACATAGAGTCAAAAGATTACAAATCAAAGCAAAAGATTACAGTCATGCTTACAAACTATACTCCCCCTCAGCCTAATGCCCCAAGGTTGGTTGCACACAAGATGAAAGGATTAGACATGAGGAGAAGAACCCACTCAGTCAATCAAATGTAACAGTACAGGGCACTGTTACATTTATAGGCAAACCAAACCACTGAGGTATCTCAGCTGACGTCACCATGAAAGTGACATCTAACAACCTAACAACCTGTAGACACTGTCCTTATACCAACTACTGATGTCTAACAACTGATTGTAAATAAAATACAAAACATGAGAAAACAACTGCTTCACGTTCCACTGTTGTAGCCTAAGCACTGATGCTCAACAACAACATCAGTGCTTTCTTCAAAGGTGATCAGTCCTTGAATGAGCAGTGTTTGTGTCTTCAGCAGCACTTAAGAGACAGCAGTAGATAGAGCGACAAAGTTTGTCTTCAGCAGTCTTTAGGATTACATCAGCGTTTGGATCATCAGTTGTTCTTTTGAGTAGTACTTAAGGTTCATCAGCTGATAGATAACCACTGTCAAGGGGAGAGCAAAGTGTAAACTGCTGCTTATTGTGAATCCTCTGTTGTGACCTGGTTTTGGCTTTATATTATCTGTTCCTCTGGTAGGGTTCAATCCCAACAGGTGAGAGCTTAAAAGCAGGATCCATTGGAGTGCTAACCGGAGAACTATCATGAAAATTGAAATTTTTCAATATTTTCTCAATATAATGAGATTGAGAGATAGATATGCCATTGTTCTCCCGTTTGATCCTTATACCAAGGATCACTTCCGCCTCCCCCATGTCTTTCATGTCAAAGCAAGATAACAAAAATTTCTTTATTTTATCAACTTGATCCTGGTCAGTACCGAAGATCAACATGTCATCTACATATAGACAAATTATGACTCCTTTCCTAGAACCGTCAAATTTGCTATATACACACTTGTCTGCTTGGTTTAATACAAAACCATTTTACAAAACCACATCATCGAACTTTTGATGCCACTGTTTTGGTGCTTGCTTTAAGCCATACAAAGACTTAACTAGCTTACACACCTTATTCTCATTGCCAGGCATAACAAAACCCTCTGGTTGTTTCATATATATCTCCTCATCCAAATCACCATTCAGGAAAGCGGTTTTCATATCCATTTGGTGAATAAAAAGATTGTGTATTGCAGCTAAGGCAACCAACAATATAATAGTGGATATTCTTGCTACAGGAGCATATGTATCAAAGTAGTCAATTCCTTCCTTTTGTCTAAAGCCTTGGATAACCAATCGGGCTTTAAACTTATCAATTGACCCATCTACTTTCATCTTCTTCTTGAAGATCCATTTACAACCAACTGGTTTACACCCAAGGGGTAGATCACATAGTTTCCAAGTGTTATTCTGCATAATAGAGTCCATCTCATCATTTATAGCTTCTTTCCAGAAAGCTACGTCCCGAGATGCCATGGCTTCACTATAGGTTTTAGGATCTTCCTCAATATTGAAGCAATACTGATATTGAATTTTAATTTCATCTCAAGATCTTTCAACTAAATATAGCTGAAAATCATCACCAAATGATTTAGCTTTTCTTGCTTTACCACTCCTCCTAGGTTCCGGAGGAGTATCAATCACTTGATCAGCCACGTGAGAGTTACTAGAGCTTAGAACCATGTCTCTAGGCCTAGGTATTGAAGAGAATCTATTCTCATCATACTCTACAGTTCTTGCCTCAATTACCGTATGCACTGACACGTAGTCATTTGGTTCTATAACATAGAACCTGTGAGCAAATGAATGCTCCGCATACCCAATGAAAATGCAGTCTATACCTCTTTCCCCTATGTTCCTTATCTTTAGATCAGTGAGCCTCACCACAGCTCTACAACCCCAAACTCTCAGCTTATGCAGCTCAGGTGGTTTTTTATACCAAAGCTCAAAAGGGGTGGTCTTATTCCTTTTATTTGGAACCCTATTTAGCAAATAGCAGGCTGTCAACATAGCCTCACCCCAAAAGCCCCCACTTAGGTCCGAACAGGACAACATGGTATTGACCATTTCCTTTAAAGTCCTATTTTTCCTTTCCGCCACACCATTTTGTTCCGATATGTAAGGAGCTGTGGTATGGTGAATTATTCCAGTAGATTGGAAATACACCGGATCAAAATACTCACCACCTCTGTCCGTATGTAGGGTTTTGATCAACCCACTCCGATGAAGCTCTACTTCTTGTTTATAAATCTTAAACTTTTCAAGAGATTGATCCTTAGCATGCAACAAATAAACATAACAAAATCTAGTAGCATTATCTATAAATGTTACTACATATTTTTTATTACCTAGAGATGGTGTAGCATGAAAATCACATAAATCACTATGTATCAAATCTAACACTTTAGTTTCCCTATGAACATGTTGCATGAAAGGCTTTTTGGTTATCTTATTCAACTTGCAGACATGGCATTTATCATTGTTTATGTTAATAGGCAGATTTAAGCTCATTTTAGACATTTCTTTAACTCTTTTATAATGTACATGTCCTAGTCTAGCATGCCATAATTCCGATTCAGTCAAGTTGTTTCTACTACTAGTTGAAGCTATGCAATTTGCATTACTAGTTGAAGGTACATCATTAACATTACTAGTTGAAGCAACACAAACAGATTCATTCATTAACGAGACATCAACATTCAACATAAACATACCATTACATAGATAACCGAAACCAACAAAGGTACCATGTCATGACAAGATATACTTGTCACTTTCCAATACTTGTTTGTACCCATAATTATTCAACACAATGCCACTTAACAGATTCTTTCGAATCCCGGGCGCATACAAAACATTGTTCAAAAGTAAAGTTTTTCCATAAGTAAACACAAGATTCACAGTTCCAATTCCCTTGATTGGTTCAGTTGCAACATCCCCCATCTTTATGATAGACCCGTCTTCGATTGGTTGAAAGTCTTTAAACCAACGAAGATCCTTGCATGCATGACTTGTTGCACCCGAATCAACCCACCAAGCAATGTCATCATCATGCACATAAAATGCCTCAGAAATTAGTGACACATAATTCTGAACCGAATTATTAAATTGTACTAAATTCTGACCTTGCTTGCCCGGGTCCTTGGACCCGCTAGAACCAGCCTCATTCTTGTTCTTTGAACCGGACTTGTTGTTATTCTTCATCATCTTACAGTCCCTCTTAAAGTGACCAACCTTACCACATTTCCAGCAAGGGTAATTCGGCTTTTTGTTTGAACCCGAATTGTTATTTCCTTGAAACTTTCGTTTCCCTTTGAACTTATTGTTTCCTTTGGATGATTCACCTGTCTCAACCATATTCACAGAACTTGATCCAGCCCGTTTCTTTTCATCATTGACCAACACATTTTCCTGTGCTCTCAAGCCTTCTTCAATTCTGAAGTGGCTTCCAAGTTCAACCAAACTTAACTCTCCTTTCTGATGTTTCAAATTATGTTTGAAATCTTTCCAGGAAGGAGTTAACTTGTCAATAATACTCGAAACAGATATGGATTCATCCATCTTCATATCATGTTGGGCAAACTGCCCCAGAATTCGTACCAATTCATTGTACTGTTCCATCACAGGCCTTTCATCAACCATTCTGTAATTATTGAAATTACTAACAAGAAACTTCTTACTAGAAGAATCTTCTGCCATGTATTTGGCTTCCAACGTGTCCCACAGTAACTTTGCAGTTTCAACATTTTGATAAACATCAAATAAGGGATCAGACATACCGTTCAGAATGTGGCCAAGACATATATAATTGTCGTTCTCCCACTTCGACCTCTCCCTGATTTGCTCCAAATTACTCTCCTCCAGTATCTCCGGGATTGGAGTAGTCAACACGTACACAACCTTCAACGTACTCAGAAGAAAGTGCATCTTCTTCTGCCATCTTCGGAAGTCCTGCCCTTCGAACTTCTCCAGTTTGTCAAACTTGCTTGTCATATCCTTCATCGATCCGCTTGCCATCTTCACAGAAATTAATTTGATCTTTGTTGGGGAATTTCAGTTTGCCGGATGATCAGAGAGGCGTGATGTCACTCTCAGATCAAATTATTTCGGTGGTTCACCCGAATAATTAAATCGGATACAACTCTGATTTTGAGAAAATGAACCAGTGTATGTATTTTCGTGAATTGTCTGAACCAGAGAAGAGACCAAAAAACTGCTTACAAAAAATGGGATTTTTTCTTGGGTGTAACTGCCTAGCGGCAGTTATCTCTATTTTCAGACAAAATTTGCCAAAAAACTGTCATTTTTTATCATTTCGAAAATGTGACAAATTCCAGAAAATAAAATTTTCTGATGCAGTTTCATTAAGGAAATTTTCTGATAAAATTTTTTACCAGCCAGGGGCTGTCGTCCCTTGGACCCTGCTCCCAGGGGCGCTGCCCCCTTACGAGCTCCGCCTGTACACTTCGAATTATAATAAATCAAAAAAGCGTGCACTCCCGCACCTCCTAACTTGCTTGATGTGTATTATTATTCGCTTCGATCACCAAATCAATCCCCGATTACACTAAAATATCTAACATAGTATATCTTTTTGTATATATACGCAGCCACCTCAAATAGTTTTGTTTAAATGTTTAGAACAACTTCACTTTCAAATTAGTCAAAAAGAAATATGGTGATGAATATTTTGTGAGCACAGATTGCTTCTGGATCGATGTATATTTATTTAGTTAATAGTTCATCCATCTGCTCATATTAATCGCAACATATATATGAGTTCTTTTTTTTAATAAATTAAAAGTGAACCGGGAGAACACAAATATTGATATATCGATATAGTGTGCGTGGAGGCAACGTTTGGCTGTAGTCGGCAACTGCCTTATAATATCGATGATAAACGGTATTTTTCAATACCAAATTTTACGGTGGTATTCGATGGTGATCAAAAGTGGCAGTTGGTGGTGTAGGCCGGTTATTTATAGTAGTTCTATAGGATGGTTGACGGTCAATCTTGGTGACGACAATCGTTAGTAGTCGGCTAGCTGCGGTGGCCACGGGTGGTCGTGATTGACAGGCAGATGTGACGATTGACGGACAGATGTGACGAATCGGGATATAAGAATAAGCGAGTGGTGAACACAAGTCTTGTATAATGCAGTGATCGGTATTAGGAGGTAAAATACTTACCCGTATATATATTATTATTATTATTATTATTATTATTATTATTATTATTATTATTATTATTATTATTATTGAGAAATAAATCCAACTAAATATACGGTAAGTATTAGTTATTAAACTTTATAGAGTAAATTACAAAAATCGTCTTTTATTTATGTTTGCAAATTGTGTCATTTGTTTTCAATAATTACAGAAAATATACTCGATGTTTGCAAACCCTTGCAAATTATGTACTTTAGCTCTAATTCAGTTAATTTTTGTGGTTAAATCTGGCCAAATAGACCTCACGTGAGAGTAAAAGGACCAAAATACCCTCATTTGGGGTCCATTAGGCCAGATTCAACCACAAAAAATTAACTGAGTTAGGGCTAAAGGACATAACTTGCAAAGGTTTGCAAACATCGAGTACATTTTTTGTAATTATTGAAGATAAAGGACACAGTTTGCAATAAGTGATATACATAAAGGACGATTTTTGTAATTTACTCAACTTTATATAATAATTATAGGAGATAAAAATAAATTGACAAAGGAATTACCTGAGAAAGAAAATAATAAGATCAGAGAGCAAGAGGTTGTGATATTTACTAGTACGTCGTCGCAGTGGTGTTGACAATCCACAAGGTGTAGAAATTCTAAACTTTATCTAAGCACGAGTTATCAAAGGTAGGCATGAGCAAATAGTATAAAATATCGATTCCATCCCGATCCCGATCCCGATACTGATAATCCCGATCCCGACATGTTTCGGTATCGGAAACGGTATCAACATTTTGGTTTTTTCGGTATCGGTACGGTACGGTATCGGTAAAATACCGATACCGTACCGATACCATACCGAACCGACATGTTTCGGTATCGGTATCTGTATCAAGTATTCATGAAATTTCGGGATCGGGATTATCGGTATCGGGACGGGATCGGTATTTGCTCATCCCTAATCAAAGGTGAATACGTTTAACTGCATTCAAAATGTTTATGATGGCATGAGTTGTCTTAAATATATTTTTGCATGTGGTATTCTGCTGATAGCATTCAGACCACAAGTGCATATATAGTTTGATCAAATTTTAGATGTATTACAAACCGTAAAACCAGGCATGAAGTTTGGTAGGAGAAATACGTAAAACCGGGCACGAAGTTTGTTAGTAAAATGGGCGGGGAGCTCGGCGAATGTGTAGGTTACTAGTATGTTTTAAAAAGCTTTAATACTACTTATGTTGAAAATGATTTAGTGTATGTTAAATGTTATTCACAGCTTTTCGCTGACGTATTATTTTCAAAACGTTTTCAGGTAATGATGATTGATTGTATTTAGCAAGGGCAAATGCTCAAAGGGATTATGACTCCTTAGGCACCATAAAACCTTGTAGCATGAATTTGGTAAAACTGTCCAGAAGAAGACAGAAAATGATGTAGAGGATTACATTTTGAAAAGAAATGTTTTGTATGAAAAAGGGGTATTTAAATCCCCGTTTATAAAAGAATATTTTATTCAACTTCCAAGTTGTTTAATACAAAAGAAAGACAAATGTTTTCGCTGCAATTTACTCAAAACAGGTACCAACCGAGTAGTCGCACCCCCAAGGTGTCGGAAAACTGGGGTGTGAGAGTAACCCCCTCCCAAGCCACCTAATGAACCCTATTGTGGTTACTTGATCTAGACCAAAGAAACCACTTCATAATCGCCTCCAAACCATCTATCACTTTAATAGGAACTTTGAAAAGGGAAAAGTAGTATATAGGGAGACTTTCAAATACTGATTTAATATGAGTGGCCCTACCTCCAATTGAAATAGTAACTGCCTTCAAAATTGAAAGACGATATTGGAACACCTCAAAAACCAACCTCTAAATGTTAGCTATATTCATATTAGCACTTGCCATGATCCCCAAGTATGTGAAAAGAGTCTCCCCAGTTCTATATCCCACCATCAAGGCTATCTTAGAAACTTCCCACACCTTCACCCCAATGCCGAACATAATGAGCTTATGTAAATTAATCTTAAGGCTCGAGCACATGTAAAAACATCTAAGCAACCTATTCATGTTCTTGACGATGTAAGTAAACGAATCCATCGACAAAGCATCATCCGCATACAAGAGATGCAAAATGTCAATCCCCCGTAGGAGTCCTTATCCCCTCAAGAGCCACCAAATCACACACTTTAGAAAACATACAACCTGGAGGTTCCATAACTATAAGAAATAAGAACGGGGTAAGTGGATCTCCCAGACTAATGCCTTTATATCATGGCCCGTTCACAAGCATCATACACCTTCTCAAAATTTATATCTTTAAAAGGAAAGCCTTTCTTTTCTCCTTTAAACTAGGCTAAGAACTCATTAAGCATCAACAGCTTGTCAAAGATGTATCTATCTTTTAGGAACGTCGTTTGGGTTTTGGAAATCACTGACCCAATGGCCTTTTTGGGTCTATTAGCAAGGATTTTAGAGATGACCTTTTAATAGCTCTTTATAAGATTAATGGGCATGTAGTCTCTCCCTAAAGATCTTCAGATTTTGGGATAACGGTAAAAAAAGGAGGAGCTGCAACACCGATTTATCATACCACTATCGTGGAACTGGGCCAAAATGGTGCTAAAAAAACTACCGGAAATGCTTTAAGAATCTGAAACTAAAACAATCCAGGATAAGGGCCATGTACAACCCGCGCTTGACATGTATAGAAATATTATAAATTTTAGGCCGGTTTTTAAGACGAGATCAAACTTTAAATTTATAAACACGGTAAAATATAATCTCTTTCTACAACATGTTAGGGCACGTACACACACCGTTAGCGTAGTATAGCGTAGGTAAGATATCAAGATCATCCAAGGACACAAGGGCCTTTAGTACCGAAGTGTTATCAACGTCTAGCTAAACTAAAAAGTAAGTTTGTGAAAAGATTTTAAATATAAAAACAAAATAATTAATTTAAACAAAAGCAATAGCAAGAAGAATAATTTGGATCCAACTCCCCTTTAATGTCTATATTAACATCTTTGATTATGGGCTTTTCAAAAGATCACTTTACGAAAAATACTTCTTTTCGATGTATTCTCCCAAGAACTCTACAAAAGAATACACCTAAAGTCATTTTACAAAGGAAATGAATTTGTATGTTGTTAATGCCAAAAAGTGGTAGGTCTCCTTGTTCGGTGAGACGTTACCCTTTACTGTATTGGTCGGAAGCAACAGGGCGACCACCCCGCAAAGTCGGATAAAGTATAAAATAAGTTTTGCTTATAAGGGAATATACCCGGTATCTACTGTTATGAGTCCCTCGATTTGGTGATATCTCTTTGAAGGTACCAGGAACATGAAAAACCAAGTCCTTGCACAACGAGTATATCACATCTCTATGCAAGGCCAGAACTTAACCCAAACAACACTTCTACCCCCTCCCCAAAGTAGCTAACGTGTATTTATAAAGACGTAAAGACACTGATGTTTGAGTCAACAAACACAAAGTAATAGATTGATTAAAGCTCACTTTTAATATAACAAAATCATATTTAAAGTCATTAACACACACCAAATGAAAAGTACAAAACTAAGAAATTAAAAAGACATTAGAGGTTTGTCTTCACCAAATGATGCAAGAACTTTAGACAAGAATCACCATAATGATGAACATCATCAAACTTGTATTAATAAACTTGTTAGCCAACAAGATTGAATTGTTATAAATATAATTCTTACAATTTGGATCCTAAGACAAACCAAACTCTATACAATATGGAAATGATGGTGGATAGTGGTGGACAGTGGTGGTGAGTGAGAGTGGGTGCCAAAGTGTAACACCTCGAAAATTCACGTCCTATAATGTATTGACACGTGTCATAAGTTGAACGTGTAAAAGAATACTCTGGAAGGACTAAAGTTGACAATCATGGAAAGTATGTGAATATACGGGTTCTAAATGTCAACAGTGAATAAATATACTTCATAATAACCCTACATGATGTTTATAGCATCAAACGAATAAATCATGGATCATACGAAGCTAAAAGTGAGAGATTACAAACCACATGGGTTAAATGTGTCAACATGTTTAAGTTATACCTCTGAGTGACCTTTTGAAAGACCCGAAGCTTTGTAACGATTAATTATGCTCACTAGAATGCACGATATAAATTTCATAAAGTTTCGTTATCGTATGAGAAAGTTATGATCAAATTCGTGTGCGAGGGGTTAAAGCGTTAACGTTGAAAGTTAGGACTTTTCGGGTTAACCGGAAGTGCCCAGGGACTTGGCAAAGTGAGTATAAGTCCTAAAGCCCTTGTAGGTAAATATTAAGGGGTCAAATTGCAAGTATTAAGCTTAGTTGACCTTTCGTGAAGCCAAGGGACAAGTTGCAAAAATTAGAAAATGAAAAATCTGATTTCAAGGCCCATGCGGGCCGCGTAAAGGCTGGTTAAACCTTACGCGGGCCGCGTCAGGACGTCAGATGCAGAAACATTGAACAGCAGCCAAATTTCGCGCATAAACCGATTTTCCACATCTTTCTTGACCCCTAAACCACCCCTAGACACTTAGGGACACTTGTTGGTGATTTGTGGTCAATGGTAGACTTGTGTGTCAACAAGTTATGGTGATTTGATCACTATATAAAGCCATGAAGTTGCAACATTGTTCTTCACACCTTCATTTGCACTTCTGATCATTCTTGGAGCTCCCAAGTAGGTTCAAGTCTTCACATTTCGTGCATAGGACCTTGGTAAGTTTGATAAACCTTCCTTAGTTAAGTTTTAGCTTAGTTTTAGCTTAAAAGTCAAACCGTCGTAATTAACGGTTGACTTTAAGATTAATCACTAATGGTCCAGTGATTAGTCGAATCAAAAGTAGTTATAAGTTGGTAATTATGTGGGTAATAAACCCTCAAAAGGGTTCCCCCTGATTCCCACTCTAACTAGGTCAAATGTCGGGTCAAACTTGTACTTAAAAAGTCAACAGAATGTGTAAATTACAATTTATGCATAATTAGCAATGTAGAACACATACAACCTGTTTGATCATTAATATAACTTAGTAATTAGTGTAAGGACATGTCTAAACATGTTCAACCCGACAATCTCCTATTTAAACCCGGTTCGGAACCGAAAGTGGCATAGTTTGACTTTTACTTTGACTTTCAGTTCTGACCCGTTTTGGTATGATTTAGAAATACCTAAGAGCTTCATTTGGACCAGGTTACATGCTAGTATAACCCTCTGTGATTATACACTATGGTTCATTAGTTAACCGATTAATACGCATGATTCCGTTAATTGCTCATATGTTGACCATTATGCCCTTTTCACCTTAAAACGTGATTTTTGAAAATGTAAAAGAGTAGAAACCTTAATTACTGATATATAGACTTGTATGCAAAGTTTGACATCAGTTTGAGGTGTAGAATAAGAGTTATGCTCGTTAGCGTAAAATTAAAGCTTTATGTTAATAAAACGGCGTAATTAGCGTATAGCCTAGTTAAGCCTACTTTTTGATATCAAATCTTTTACCCACTGATGTAATATATTATTTTGGGATTTTTAAAGATTTTTAATAAATTTTAGGCTGAGCATAACTTATAGTCGTAGGCTTAATCCGGTAATTGTCGATTTTGCCCTTACGGGCCATAAAATGAGTTTTACATATCCAAACGACTCCAAACCTTTTTCTACTGATTACATACGATAAATAAATTATTTTAAGCCTTCTGGAATAGTAAAAATATCAGCTTTATGTATAGAACCCGGAAATGGCTCCTAATCGCCTTATTAAGCGTTTTTAACGCATAGTATGTACTAAAACTATTTTATACATACACGGGTTGATACCTACTGATATCTTAGGCAAATTATAATATTTTAACAGTAAGCAAAGGTTGATAAACTCAGACTTCAGTTTTGAGCTTCTCGGCTTATGTGAAATTACCGAAATGCCCCTACGATGCATAGTTCGGTTATAATTGATAAATTTCACATATATACTTTACCCTACTGTTATAACTTATCAAATTGAGTATGTTTGCTGATTACATCAGACCTGTAACTCAGTTAAACGCTTAAACTCTTTTATCACCTTTTAAATGACCAAACTACCCCTACGGGGCATAGTTTGTGTTTAAATTCATTTCGGGCATAATAAAAAGACATCTTACTGGTGTCACAACATATTTGAAGCATATTAACTTAGGAAACCTGTATATGGCTCTCATGACTACCCGTTACGCTTATTGCACGTACGGTTCGCCATTTGTGACTAGATTACATAAATTAGCCGAAACGGGTCAAACCTTATCGATTTTACCCCAAAATTCAGAATGTGTCTAGATTACCCATATAAGGCAAGTATTCAATCTTTTCGGGTCTAAAACACATTCTATTCCGGTCTTCGCTTAATCATGCGTTTGAACCGCATATTCCTTAAGACTAACTGGTCTAAGCTTAGGCTTAATTAAAGACCCGTTAGCATTCTAATTGGTTATTTATACCATCATTCCAGACTAGAGCCTTCCGGTAAATTGTACCTACGCTTACTTAAGTGAATACGGCTGAGTTATTATAAATCTTGCTATTTAAGACAGGAGCTAGCTCAGGTAAATACTCTTAACTTATTTTCCCTATTACGGGCTTGGGATACGGTAGTATAAATACCGCATGGTCAGGTATGGGATTCAAAGACCAATGAGTCGGGAAATCCA
Source organism: Helianthus tuberosus (assembly GCA_030545235.1). NCBI lineage: Eukaryota > Viridiplantae > Streptophyta > Magnoliopsida > Asterales > Asteraceae > Helianthus > Helianthus tuberosus. The sequence continues at coordinate 187,339,331 of CM060424.1, forward strand.
AATAACCTGTTTTTAATTCGTATTGCTTGACTGAAACATTGGGGATTAATGCGATCGTGTCCTGGATATCCTTGACTCATTAAATGCAATGGCCACGACCTAAGCACGGGGTGTAGGCATACACCTGACAGATGCCATATGTTTATTTTATCCAATATGGGATTCCCATTAGGGGAATAGTGGTGTGTTGATTAATCATGAACCGGCATAGGTCCGGGCCCCGTATGTAGAGCAAGTTATGTAAAACTGATAACATGAAATATAATTTGTCCCAAGTATACAAGTATAAAAGATTAATATTGCCTTGTGCATTTTAATCAAAGTGTCGAAATATTTTCGAGCCTTGTGCACCTAAATCAATTTTCTTAAACTCTTTTCAAATGAGTCAGTTGAGTGTATTTACCAGTGAAAATTGACGTATTTTCAAAAGTCTAAGTGACAGGTACAAGTACGTAATAGGCTGGAAGCTGCTCAGGACGTTAATAAGGAACCTTGCCAGTTCTAGGCGTCTAAAGTCTGTTGAACAATACTTATGTTTTAAGATCCGCCTGTGGATCCTTTACTTTCCGTTGTAATACTGGATATTACTTTATATTCGGATTGTAATATATTTATCTTTTGCTTCCGCTGTGCATTTATATATTGTGTTGTTTGACTATTATGTTGCAACCACGTCACGATACTCCCCACCGGGCCCACCGGTGACACGTGGAAATCGGGGTGTGACATGTTGGTATCAGAGCTAGGTTGAGTGAATTAAACGCTAGCCTTTTGCGTTTAATCCCAGTTACACAGTTGCACATTCTTGAGTCTAGACAAGAACATAGGACAAATTCCAAATTGTTTCATTGTCTTTTAAATACTTCCTTGATTATTTTTCTGATTAGCCTTTGCATGGGCAAGTCATTTTTATTAGAAGTCCCGTTTAGGACAACCATATACTTGTTTAAATTTTTAAAGGAACGATTATGTTTAAAATATCATTCCTATATTATAAGATCTACCATTATGATAAAATGGCAAAATCTAAAAAGGGACAAGACCTAGCCTGGTGTCATTATTAAGACGCGGCCAAGATGGCAGTTCCTCAATTTAGGTTTGGATCCTTATTAACATCTCGAATTAAAAATTGTTCTGCGTTAATTATTATAAAGAATCTTAAGAGTGAAACCTAGCCTGAGTGTCCTTATAAAGACCTGGCCAAGACGGTAAGACCTGTTTAAAAGATTCGTATCCCTGTTAACATCTAAAAATATGTTCACACCCCTGGCAGACGTGATTCGTTGAAAATCACACGCGTCATTTTTATATATGGATGCTTCAAAAGATCCCTAACCCAACTTAATGATCTCTGAATCATGGGTTTACATCATCAATTAAGATGATCATATTTTGACCATACGTGGTAATATAATGCCTACGGGCCCTTGCTCATTTCTACATGAGCCAAAAGACACTGGTAGCAATGACTCCCTGTCAGATAAAGGTAATGAACTAGGTTCAAACCTTCATGCTTTGATTCTCTGAAATCATAGCTTATAATTTATAAATGTCCTTGTGACTAGGCCTGTTGTGCCAATAAACCTTAATGCCTCGATTCTATGAAATCATGGCTTATAAATTAAACTTGTCTACGCGACTAGGCCATTTGTGCTATTATTAAAACCTTAATGCCTTGATTCTCTGAAGTCATGGCTTGTAAATTTAAAACTGTCCATGTGACTAGGCCTTTGCGCCACTTTAATATCCTTAATGTTTTATAACTAGGATAAATTATAATAAAAATGCTAAATAAATGTAACAAACAAATTGACCAATATGGTTTATATTACCATGGTTAATAAATCGTTTAAAACGATAAAACTGTAGGGCTTCCGTATAAACCTTGCCCTTGTTTGATTTTTATGTAGCATTTAAAGCTACATGGCTAGGTCAAAGGAAGAGAACAGTCACCCTCTGGAAAACCGCGATGATGAAAGGATTAATATAACCAGAGGAGAGCTTCGTACATTGATTGATTCAGCTGTATCTAAAGCTGTAGAGGAGCAATTTAGGGAGTATAGTGAGACTAATAGTAAAGCCTCATCTGTACCCCACTCTAAGTCTGACCCTAAGACTTATTCGGAGGCTCACAGCAAGCCACCGCCCGCTAAGAAAGAAGAACCAAAGAAGGATGATGATCGATATTCATCTGGTCAACACAGTGTCCCATCCAAAAGGATAGTGTTCGGTAATGAACCGCATACCAAGTCCTGTACCTATAAATACTTTGTTTCCTGCAAACCTCGGGACTTCATTGGGGAGAAAGGAGCAGTAGATTGTATGACCTGGTTGGACGAAATGGACACGGTGGTGGACATCAGCGGTTGTGCTGAAAGGGATGTAGTAAAGTATGTATCCCAATCGTTCAAAGGAGAGGCACTAGCATGGTGGAAGGCTCTCATTCAAGCTGCTGGGAAGATCCCGCTTTACAACATGTCATGGGAACAGTTTGTTGCTCTCATTATGGAGAACTACTGCCCTCAACACGAGGTTGAGAGTATTGAGTCAGATTTCTTATCATTGGTTATGACAAACTTAGATGGTCAAGCTTACCTCATCAGATTCAATACTCTGTCCAGACTGGTTCCTTACCTAGTAACACCAGAACCCAAGAGAATTGCTCGTTTCATCGGGGGTTTAGCCCCAGAAATCAAAGCCAGTGTTAAGGCTTCAAGACCTACTACATTCAGGTCAGCGGCAGATCTGTCGCTATCTCTTACACTCGATGTAGTCAGAAACAAGGCTGCCAAAGCCTTTGAAGATGGAAAGCGTAAAAGGGAGGAGGATAACTCCCAGAATCCTAAGAAGAGCAAACCCGAGTTCAACGATAACCAACAGGATTCCAACAAGAAGCCTACATGCAAAACCTGCAAAAGAAGACACTGGGGACAGTGTCGATCAAACCAAAAGATAAAGCAATGTGGCATCTGCAAAAGAACTGGCCACCAGTCCCACGAATGTAGGGACATAAAGAATGCAAACTGCTTCAGCTGTGGCGAAAAGGGCCACATCAGTACTAATTGCCCCGAGGCCGCCAAGGAAGGAGCAGCTAAGTCTGGGAAGGATAAGAAAGGAAACGCCTAAACTACCGATTGAATGACAGAGACAGTGCATATCAAAAATAGCATTAGGTACGTTTTTACCTTTTAGCATCGATTGTATCTGCTCAGTATTTTACGTTAATACAAGGAATAATAAATCTTTAGTAAACTCTTGATTACATTCATAAGAACTTCAGATATTAAGTGTAAGATATAACATACCAATGGAATCTTTAATGACCCTCTCTCCCATCCTCGGAGATAATCCTTTTATAAGAATCTGGAGTACTCTTCCCCAGAAAGAGTACGACAATATATATTATTTTATTTTATTATTTCCCCATTATTTTATATCGCCTGCGAATGCCAAACTATGTTTGATAAGAGTACCATATGAGGATTGGCGTATTCTAGTGTGTCCCATAGATTGTTTCCATGCCTGATCAGTATGGAGGTTTAATGCATGGAACCCCTGAGATATCCCAATGGTCATATTGTACTAAAGTCGACTAGTAGTATTCAAAGAAGATATCCAATATAAAAATGTCCTTATAAGTATCTCTACTTAGGCATCTTTGCAATTGTAAAGAGAATGTGTCATTTATTTGACACCGACATCGATAGATGAGCCAAAGCCTGAAAATACGGAAATCTCTGACATCTCTGTGTGTCATAATTATCTTCTTTATAAGAATTACCATGCTTACCTCCCGAGAGGCAAGTAGAGTTAAGGTTAACATCCCGCTTTGGGTTGGAGTGTTGTAAGAACTCCATGTTGATTATGGAATAACCAAAAACCTGATTAAGTAAATTTTAAGATAGGAGATTCATATAGCCTAACTCGATATTCTGTGAGTTTGATATTATTGGGTAAGAAAGACGGTTCATTTTGCTTATGCATACATTACCGCAACCCTAATTAGACAACGATTAAGAATTGCCATCAGCTACCCAGGATCGTCGAATTGTTCGACTAACGACAAGGATTAGCTATTTCCTTGAAATTTGTTAAGTAGTGGTTGGAATAACCATCTCACTTTAAGATAAGCTTTTCTATAATAGTTGATATGTAAGCATCAAGGCTGCTCCCTTGGAGACCTTGTATGGATAGAATGTTAAACGCCTATTGATAGGACAATAGATTGATAAGTCCAATTATCAAGATCTGGAAGTTGCATTAGAAACGACAAATAAGATCACGCAAATACATAATCACCTGTAAGATGCCAGTATTCGGCAGAAAAACCAAGGATTAAAGAAAGTAGCAAACCTCCTGAATTCTTGTTAAGGAAGGGAGTACCAAATTGTAAAAAAAAAAAAATTATCAGGCTAGTTAAGCTCTGAAAATATAGAATCATTCGAAGGAAATCGAATGTACCAAGATCAAGTAGCCTATAAGCTAAAAACCGATTTAAAGAGCTTGGCGGAGCTCGCAATACATTGCACATCAGTGATTGAAGGATGTGTTTCGCCAATAAGTCAAGAAGCATTATCACATAATGATATGCAGATGTATAATATGATGAGCAACCTATTTCGATTGAGGATCGACAGGATTAGAAGCTCCAAAAAGATACATGTACCTATTATAAAGGTCAATTGGAGTGCCTTAGAGGCTCAAAGGTACTGAGGAAGATTAAGCCCAATATAAGGCAGAAAATACTTCCTTTACCTTAAGCAAATCTCGAGGTTGAGATTTCTTTTAAGGGGGTGAGGATGTAACACCTCGAAAATTCACGTCCTATAATGTATTGACACGTGTCATAAGTTGAACGTGTAAAAGAATACTCTGGAAGGACTAAAGTTGACAATCATGGAAAGTATGTGAATATACGGGTTCTAAATGTCAACAGTGAATAAATATACTTCATAATAACCCTACATGATGTTTATAGCATCAAACGAATAAATCATGGATCATACGAAGCTAAAAGTGAGAGATTACAAACCACAGGGGTTAAATGTGTCAACATGTTTAAGTTATACCTCTGAGTGACCTTTTGACAGACCCGAAGCTTTGTAATGATTAATTATGCTCACTAGAATGCACGATATAAATATCATAAAGTTTCGTTATCGTATGAGAAAGTTATGATCAAATTCGTGTGCGAGGGGTTAAAGCGTTAACGTTGAAAGTTAGGACTTTTCGGGTTAACCGGAAGTGCCCAGGGACTTGGCAAAGTGAGTATAAGTCCTAAAGCCCTTGTAGGTAAATATTAAGGGGTCAAATTGCAAGTATTAAGCTTGGTTGACCTTTCGTGAAGCCAAGGGACAAGTTGCAAAAATTAGAAAATGAAAAATCTGATTTCAAGGCCCATGCGGGCCGCGTAAAGGCTGGTTAAACCTTACGCGGGCCGCGTCAGGACGTCAGATGCAGAAACATTGAACAGCAGCCAAATTTCGCGCATAAACCGATTTTCCACATCTTTCTTGACCCCTAAACCACCCCTAGACACTTAGGGACACTTGTTGGTGATTTGTGGTCAATTGTAGACTTGTGTGTCAACAAGTTATGGTGATTTGATCACTATATAAAGCCATGAAGTTGCAACATTGTTCTTCACACCTTCATTTGCACTTCTGATCATTCTTGGAGCTCCCAAGCAGGTTCAAGTCTTCACATTTCGTGCATAGGACCTTGGTAAGTTTGCTAAACCTTCCTTAGTTAAGTTTTAGCTTAGTTTTAGCTTAAAAGTCAAACCGTCGTAATTAACGGTTGACTTTAAGATTAATCACTAATGGTCCAGTGATTAGTCGAATCAAAAGTAGTTATAAGTTGGTAATTATGTGGGTAATAAACCCTCAAAAGGGTTCCCCCTGATTCCCACTCTAACTAGGTCAAATGTCGGGTCAAACTTGTACTTAAAAAGTCAACAGAATGTGTAAATTACAATTTATGCATAATTAGCAATGTAGAACACATACAACCTGTTTGATCATTAATATAACTTAGTAATTAGTGTAAGGACATGTCTAAACATGTTCAACCCGACAATCTCCTATTTAAACCCGGTTCGGAACCGAAAGTGGCATAGTTTGACTTTTACTTTGACTTTCAGTTCTGACCCGTTTTGGTATGATTTAGAAATACCTAAGAGCTTCATTTGGACCAGGTTACATGCTAGTATAACCCTCTGTGATTATACACTATGGTTCATTAGTTAACCGATTAATACGCATGATTCCGTTAATTGCTCATATGTTGACCATTATGCCCTTTTCACCTTAAAACGTGATTTTTGAAAATGTAAAAGAGTAGAAACCATAATTACTGATATATAGACTTGTATGCAAAGTTTGACATCAGTTTGAAGTGTAGAATAAGAGTTATGCTCGTTAGCGTAAAATTAAAGCTTTATGTTAATAAAACGGCGTAATTAGCGTATAGCCTAGTTAAGCCTACTTTTTGATATCAAATCTTTTACCCACTGATGTAATATATTATTTTGGGATTTTTAATAAATTTTAGGCTGAGCATAACTTATAGTCGTAGGCTTAATCCGGTAATTGTCGATTTTGCCCTCACGGGCCATAAAATGAGTTTTACATATCCAAACGACTCCAAACCTTTTGCTACTGATCACATACGATAAATAAATTATTTTAAGCCTTCTGGAATAGTAAAAATATCAGCTTTATGTATAGAACCCGGAAATGGCTCCTAATCGCCTTATTAAGCGTTTTTAACGCATAGTATGTACTAAAACTATTTTATACATACACGGGTTGATACCTACTGATATCTTAGGAAAATTATAATATTTTAACAGTAAGCAAAGGTTGATAAACTCAGACTTCAGTTTTGAGCTTCTCGGCTTATGTGAAATTACCGAAATGCCCCTACGGTGCATAGTTCGGTTATAATTGATAAATTTCACATATATACTTTACCCTACTGTTATAACTTATCAAATTGAGTATGTTTGCTGATTACATCAGACCTGTAACTCAGTTAAACGCTTAAACTCTTTTATCACCTTTTAAATGACCAAACTACCCCTACGGGGCATAGTTTGTGTTTAAATTCATTTCGGGCATAATAAAAAGACATCTTACTAGTGTCACAACATATTTGAAGCATATTAACTTAGGAAACCTGTATATGCTCTCATGACTACCCGTTACGCTTATTGCGCGTACGGTTCGGCTTATGTGATTAGATTACATAAATTAGCCGAAACGGGTCAAACCTTATCGATTTTACCCCAAAATTCAGAATGTGTCTAGATTACCCATATAAGGCAAGTATTCAATCTTGTCGGGTCTAAAACACATTCTATTCCGGTCTTCGCTTAATCATGCGTTTGAACCGCATATTCCTTAAGACTAACCGGTCTAAGCTTAGGCTTAATTAAAGACCCGTTAGCATTCTAATTGGTTATTTATACCATCATTCCAGACTAGAGCCTTCCGGTAAATTCTACCTACGCTTACTTAAGTGAATACGGCTGAGTTATTATAAATCTTGCTATTTAAGATAGGAGCTAGCTCAGGTAAATACTCTTAACTTATTTTCCCTATTACGGGCTTGGGATACGGTAATATAAATACCGCATGGTCAGGTATGGGATTCAAAGACCAATGAGTCGGGAAATCCAAATAACCTGTTTTTAATTCGTATTGCTTGACTGAAACATTGGGGATTAATGCGACCGTGTCCTGTATATCCTTGACTCATTAAATGCAATGGCCACGACCTAAGCACGGGGTGTAGGCATACACCTGACAGATGCCATATGTTTATTTTACCCAATATGGGATTCCCATTAGGGGAATAGTGGTGTGTTGATTAATCATTAACTGGCTTAGGTCCGGGCCCCGTATGTAGAGCAAGTTATGTAAAACTGATAACATGAAATATAATTTGTCCCAAGTATACAAGTATAAAAGATTAATATTTCCTTGTGCATTTTAATCAAAGTGTCGAAATATTTTCGAGCCTTGTGCACCTAAATCAATTTTCTTAAACTCTTTTCAAATGAGTCAGTTGAGTGTATTTACCAGTGAAAACTGACGTATTTTCAAAAGTCTAAGTGACAGGTACAAGTACGTAATAGGCTGGAAGCTGCTCAGGACGTTAATAAGGAACCTTGCCAGTTCTAGGCGTCTAAAGTCTGTTGAATAATACTTATGTTTTAAGATCCGCCTGTGGATCCTTTACTTTCCGTTGTAATACTGGATATTACTTTATATTCGGATTGTAATATATTTATCTTTTGCTTACGCTGTGCATTTATATATTGTGTTGTTTGACTATTATGTTGCCAACCACGTCACGATACTCCCCACCGGGCCCACCGGTGACACGTGAAAATCGGGGTGTGACACAAAGGATGAGGAGAAGGGTAACCAAAGCCTCTATTTATACGCTGAACTCTAAAGGTGTGCACAACCTTGTGTAAGTGTCCGTACACAAACACATGCCATGTGAGGCGAGACATGACCCAGGTCAACTTTGTGGGTCCCAAAAATCCAAAATCTCCAAATCTTTTGAAGATATGGCACGGGTGTATGCCAAAGAGGCATGGCCCCATGCATGGTGGTCTATAATTTTGTCTTGTACTAACAACTAGAAAGTTGACTTTTTGAGTAAGACACGTCCCCGTGCCTAGTGAGGCACGACCTCATGCATGGTAGTCTATTTTGTCTTCTTATGAAAAATTGACTTTTGAGTGGGACACGGCCCGTGCCTCACTTTTAGCTACTTTTTCAGATTTGTTGCGTCGAGCTACCCAAGATTCATTGACGTGCTTAGATAGTAACAATTACCCTATTACCTTATCTATTAATTCACAAACCTTGTGAATAGTAGAAGGGCATTTTTATATATTTTAATCTTAAATTACCCTATCTATTAATTCACAAACCTTGTAAATAGTAGAAGGGCATTTTAATATATTTTAATCTTAAATTACCCTATCTATTACCCTATCTATGAATTCAAAAACCTTGTGAATAGTAGAAGGACATTTTAGTTAAATGTCATTTTAGTCCCTTTGTTTTGAGCCATTTTGTCAGTTTAGCCTAAAGGTTTCATTTTTCTCCTGTGTGTCCAAAAAGGTTTCACAGATGTCATTTTAGTCCACCGGGTTAACTTCATCCATTATTTTTGTTAACGAGAAGGGCAATTCGGCCATTTTAAATGTAATTCTATTAACTAGAATGCCACTTCGGCCATATAAAATGACCGAATTGTCCTTCTCCTTAACAAAAATAATTGATGAAGTTAACCCAGTGAACTAAAATAGCAACGGTGAAACCTTTTTGGACCCACAGGCAAAAAAAATAAAACCTTTGGACTAAACTAGCAAAATGACCCAAACCAGAGATACTAAAATGACATTTAACTCTTAATATATTTTAATCTTAAATTCTTAATTACAAACTACAAAGCATTAATGCGATATTTATATTCTTTATAAACTATATAAAAAAGAACATATGATACTTTAGCTATAAATCTTTTTTTTGTTAATTCACAAACCTTGTGAATATACTTTAACTATAAATCTTTTTTTATTACCCTATCTATTAATTCACAAATCTTGTGAATAGTAGAAGGGCATTTTTGAAATTCCATGCATACAACCATTTTTAGTTCTTTTAATTCAATTCCATGGATACGACCATTTTTAGTTCTTTTAAATTAATATATTTTAATCGTAGATTCTTAATTACAAACTACAACGCATTAATGTGATATTTATATTCTTTATAAACTATATAAAAAAGAACATAATACTTTAACTATAAATCTTTTTTTATTAATTCACAAACCTTGTGAATATACTTTAACTATAAATCTTTTTTTTATTAATTCACAAATCCTGTGAATAGTAGGACATTTTTTAATTCCAGAGATACAACCATTTTTAGTGTTTTAAATTAATATATTTTAATCTTAAATTCTTAATTACAAACTACAAAGCATTAATGCGATATTTATATTCTTTATAAACTATATAAAAAAATATGATACTTTAACTATAAATCTTTTTTTTTCAAATTTATTTTCTATAAAAAAAATCATTTTCATATAACTACTGTTAAATAACACATTCTCCCAATATCTTTAAATACTCGTCGTTACATAATAGGCAAGCGATAACCCATCTGTTGGATATTTACAAGGATCCTTAACATTAGCATTATGAACTCAAATTGATTTGTTTGTGTTTTACTTATAGTTCTCCATTTGAATTTTGATAAGTGATCGCGCCGCAACGCGCGCTGGCAAAATTACTAGTTAAATTGAAACAAAACACAAACGAGCTTTAAGGTAAGAAAACCAAATAACTAATAACAACACACGTAACATGCAAGCGTACCCATCAGCAATATATTAAAGTTCAAGTAAGTTACCAAGTATCAATCATAAGACACAAAATCTATTAACTTAACCGTGAATTATATCTAACCTATGTAACCTTGAAATAATGAAATAGTGAGAAAAACGAAATACTAAGAGATAAGTTTTAGAAATCAAATTTAAGAAAGAATAACCAATTATGATCAGAATCCTCCTAATACTTTTATAAAGTCGTTTGATTATAGATTTATGAAAAGCTTATCATAGTAAAAACTATTAATAAGATGTGAAGTGTTAACAGGTTGACCACATAAACCGAATACTCAAGCTATAAACACACCTAACTATTTGATTTTAAGTAACTAAGTAATTTATCTATCCGTTGTGATTTAGAGTTTCTTTTATTGTTTAGTCCTACAACAGATTCACGAGCTAAGCAATTTACTATCCGTGTTACTCAATTTTAAGCAAACCCAAACTAATTTCCAAACTCATATAATCAAGTTATTCCCATAGATAACCTATATGCATTACCAACCCTTGAACAAGTTTCTTTATTACCTACTAAGTATCAAGCCCTTGACTAATAATCGATAGATAGTCCAAAGATAGATCAAACATATCAAATATGCATAACTTCATAGAAAGATCCAACTTACACACACACTCTCATTCATAGATCAATACCCAACATATAGATTACACATCACAAGTTCAATAGTAAACACTTATCTAAAATCACACTTTCATAAATAAAATCAGCCAACTTCACAAAGTATTAAGATTCGTCCTACATAACTGGTTATAAGGCAGTTAGCTATCCATGCAAATAACTAAAACACAAGATATCATCGTGGTTTATATAAACTATGATATTCTGTAAAATTTTGAATTTTTGCAATATCATTTTAAAGGAACTGGTTATTTAGATGTGTTTTATACTATCTGGCACTCGTCTCAAAATACAACATTAAGACATTTTTTATTTATGTTTAAACCAACCTGTCGTAATGTGCTTATTTGAATTCACCTTTGGGTGTAAGTTTTGTCCAAATAACTTATAATAATTCTAAAAATGATTAAAAAAACTGGATTACATCAATGACTTATGTAAAAACATAATATAAAAATTACATTATTTGTAAAATAAGAAAAGTAAATAATTTAATTAAACAAACAAATGAAAATAAACGAATTATAGTAAAACATATATTTTTATAAAAAAATCAGTTAATGAATTAAGAAAATTTTAAAGTAATCGATAAAACAATAGTTATAATTAAAAAAATAAAAAGAAGTAAGAGATAATAAAAGAAAACTAAACACTAAAGCTAAACCCCAAAAACCTAACCCATCCCATCCAAGTTAAATACTAAAAGCTAAACCCAACAACTAAACGCTAGAAAATATTTTTTTTAGTCAAATTGCGACTTTAACAAAAAAAATTTATAAATAAAAACGATTATTATAAATAAAAAGCTGCAAATTTATAACGAAAAATTAAAAATATTTACATATATGTAAATAAGAAACTTACACATATGTAAATTTCTTTTATTTACGGATTCACGTAATTTAAATGTGTAAATGAAACATCTAACATTGCATTCGAATAATAATAATACTGATAAGTGTAAAAAATGAATTTGTATTGTTTTTCATCAGGTTCTCGCGGTTTTTTCATTATTTCTCATTGTTCTCACAATATTAAGTGTTCTCATTTAAAATTCCCATATATATGTGTGTGTAGTATTTTTAATAAGGTTTGTGAGAGTTTATGAAAGTTTGTACATTATAAGAAACCTGAAAGCTTTGAAGAAAAGTTTTAAAATTTAAGGCGACTCTGAGGTAATAGTTTATCAAAGTTTGTGGAACACCCATATTGTGAATGCTCATAGTCATCATTGCAACTTTTCTTGCTATAAATATTAATGATTTTATTAACACAATCAAATACAAACTTTTCCTACTTTAAGAAGGATCCAGCCAACATATATTAAAGACATGGGCAAATCAATTGGCCACACATTATTTTTTCTAGCTTCTTTATTCATAGAACGTTATATATAACACTACACCTTAGTAAGTGCAAGTGACCATACAATATATGATTCACTACAATTACTCCCTTAGGACAACTTATCATGTCACACATCATAGAAACAAAACAAACGGTAGAAGTGATGTTATCTCCCCCTTAGGGTTTTGTACAACACCCAAACGCATAATCTTACAATACAAGGCCTAACAAATTTTAAAAGCAAAAGTGTGTAAAGCAATGACATACTCCCTTTAATTCTTTCCCACATGATTAACAAAGGCAGTTTATGGCTCTATATTGTGGATAGGTGGTTTACGATGTGGCAGTGCATAGTCCATGACTACAATATCTTCGGAAACGCCATCATCCTTGGCATTATTAATAGCCGGTTCTTCATGCTTTGACTCCATTGTTGATCGACCATGATTTTTACATCCCTACAATAGCAGACTCCTAATTGTTTAAGCCATATTTTTATATTTATGAGGCCAAAAAATAGGGTGTGCCTATTGGCACACCAAACCCTAGCAAAACTAGGGTTTATATACAGCGTATAGGTCAATACGCAGCATATAAGGTTAACCCTCTACGCTGGGTATTGACCTATACGCTACGTATATAAACCATGGATCTCAGTTCCTAATAACCAATCATTGCACAGAAAACAAGGTTTATATACGCTATAGGTCTCTAAGCAGCGTATATAAACCATCTGAAAATTTGGGGTCATTTTGGTAGGTTTGAAGCATCAGTTTTTCACAAGGTTTATATACGCTGCGTAGAGACCTATACGCAGCGTATATAAAGGTCTGAAAATGTCCTTTATACCCTTGTGTTGAGGCTATACGAAGCCAAATACAAGGGTAGTTGTGTCATTTTTGTCTCATACGTTGCGTAGGGATCTATACGTAGCGTATATAAAGCTCCATTTTTGTATTTTTTTTTGTGTATTTCTTTGTTTATTTATAAAAAAAAAGAAAATTATTTATAAAAAAACAATATTATTGGTAATACAAATATAAATTATAAATATTAAAAATAATACAAATATTATGAATAATAAAAATTAAAAATAATACATATATTATGAATTATAAAAATAAAAAATAATACAAATATTATCAATTATAAAAATAAAAAATAATACAAATATTATGAATTACCAGACCTATAGAGAACATATACGAGACTTACACTATACGATACGATACGATATAACACCCGTATAGGCCTATAGGCGTGGTTTAGCTCCCGTATTAACCTCGTATAAGCCTATAAGTGTGATATCGTATCGTATAGGTGTGGTTTAGGTCTCGTATTGACCTCGTATAAGCCTATAAGTGTGATATCGTATCGTATAGGTGTAGTATAGGTCACGTATTGACCTCGTATAAGCCTATATGTGTGATATCGTATCGTATAGGTGTGGTATAGGTCTCGTATTGACCTCGTATAAGCCTGTAAGTGTGATATCATATCGTATAGGTGTAGTATAGGTCACGTATTGACCTCGTATAAGCCTATAAGTGTGATATCGTATCGTATAGGTGTGGTTTAGGCCCCGTATAGGCCTATAGGTGTGGTTTAGGTCCCGTATAGGTCCCATAGGCCCCGTATATGTCTCGTATAGGTTCCATGTAGGTCTTGTATACGCCTATAGGCCTACACGGGACCTAAACCACACCTATAGGCCTATACGGGACATATATACACCTATGACCTATATGGGTGTTATATCGTATCGTATAGTAGCATATCGTGTTGCATCGTATTGTATAGTGTAGTAGCGTATAGGTTCCATGTAGGTCTTGTATAGGTTCCATGTAGGTCTTGTATCATAGGTCTAGACGGGACCTAAACCACACCTATAGGCCTATACGGGACATATATACACCTATAGACCTATACGGGTGTTATATCGTATCGTATAGTAGCGTATCGTGTTGCATCGTATCGTATAGTGTATAGTATAAGTCTCGTATAGGTGATGTATATGCCTATAGGCCTACACGGGACCTCAACCACACCTATAGGCCTATACGGGACATATATACACCTATAGACCTATACGGGTGTTATATCGTATCGTATAGTAGCGTATCATGTTGCATCGTATCGTATAGTGTATAGTATAAGTCTCGTATAGGTGATGTATATGCCTATAGGCCTATACGGGACATATACTACGCTATACGATACGATATCACACTTATAGGCTTATACGAGGTCAATACGTGACATATACTACGCTATATGATACGATATCACAGTTATAGGCTTATACGAGGCCGATTCGTGACCTATACTACACCTATACGATTCGATATAACCTTTATAGAAAAAAACCTTCATATACGCTGCTTATAGGTCTATACGCATCGTATATAAAGGGTCAAAAAGACCATTTAGCCCTTCATTTGGGGCTATACGAAACCAAATGCAAGGGTAAAAATGTCTTTTGACCCTTTATATACGCTGCGTATGGGTCTATACGCAGCGTATAGTGGGAAAGACCATTTTACCCCCTGCATTTGGGGCTATACGCAGCCATATGCAAGGGTAAAATTGTCTTTTTGACACTTTATATACGCTGCGTATAGGTCTATACGCAGCGTATATAAAGGGTAATTTTTATTTTTAACCACAAACTTGTGGTAAAAATATACTTTTTGACCCTTTATGTACGCTGCGTATAGGCCTATACGCAGCGTATATAAAGGGTGAATTTAAAAAAAAATTAAGTATCGTATCGTATAGTATAGGTCTCGTATAAACCTCGTATAAGTCTCATATATGTCTTGTATCTGCCTATAGGCCTATACGTAACCTATACTATAGTGTCGTATCGTATTGTATCGTATCGTATCGTATCGTATAGTGTATATTATCGTATCGTATAGTGTATAGTATAAGTCTCGTATAGGTTCCATGTAGGTCTTGTATATGCCTATACGCGTACACTGGACCTAAACCACAAGGCCTATACGGGACATATATACACCTATAGACCTATACGGGTGTTATATCGTATCGTATAGTAGCGTATCGTGTTGCATCGTATTGTATAGTGTAGTAGCGTATAGGTTCCATGTAGGTCTTGTATACGCCTATAGGCCTAGACGGGACCTAAACCACACCTATAGGCCTATACGGGACATATATACACCTATAGACCTATACGGGTGTTATATCGTATCGTATAGTAGCGTATCGTGTTGCATCGTATCGTATAGTGTATAGTATAAGTCTCGTATAGGGGATGTATATGCCTATAGGCCTACACGGGACCTCAACCACACCTATAGGCCTATATGAGACATATATACACCTATAGACCTATACGGGTGTTATATCGTATCGTATAGTAGCGTATCGTGTTGCATCGTATCGTATAGTGTAGTAGCGTATCGTGTTGCATCGTATCGTATAATATATTTGTATTATTTACCAATAATATTGTTTTTTATAAATAATTTTATTTTTTAATTTTTATAATTCATAATAGTTGTATTATTTTTAATATTTATAATTTATATTTGTATTATTTACCAATAATATTGTTTTTTATATAATTTTCTTTTTTAATTTTTATAATTCATAATAGTTGTATTATTTTTAATTTTTATAATTTTTATAATTTATATTTGTATTATTTACCAATAATATTGTTTTTTTATAAATAATTTTCTTTTTTAATTTTTATAATTCATAATAGTTGTATTATTTTTAATTTTTATAATTTATATTTGTATTATTTACCAATAATATTTTTTTTTATAAATAATTTTCTTTTTTTTATAAATAAACAAAGGAATAAATAAAAAAAATACAAAAATTGAGCTTTATATACACTGCGTTTTATATACGCTGCGTATAGGTCCCTACGCAGCGTATATAAACCCTTGTTTTCTGTGCAATGATTGCTGATAAGGCTCTGAAATCCATGGTTTATATACGCTGAGTATAGGTCTATACGCAGCGTATATGGTTAACCCTATACGCTGCGTATAGACCTATACGCAGCGTAGGTAAACCCTACGTGTGCAGATAGGCAAACAGGGTGTGCAGATAGTTAGAGCCCAAAAAATATTGTCCTGAATACAACTCGGTTTTCAATGAGATTTATATCGGAATTTATAAAACTGTGTTTTTATATTACTTTTCTAAAATAAATAGAGTAAACTGTAATGGTCCCTGAGATTTGGTCACTTTAATCCAAAACTTAAACCTTTTGAATTTAGGTCCCTGTGGTTTCAATTTTGTTGTCATTTTCATCTAAAATCAAAATTTTGTCAGATTTTTTAGTTAACATCCAGTTTTTTTGTCCTTTTCCTCTCTTTTAATAAAGGGTAAAATGGTCAGATTTTTTATTTTGTTATAATAAAATATTAAAAAACCATTTTGTCATTCATTAAAAAAGAGAAAAAAAAAACAAAAAAAATAAATTAATAGATGTTAACTGAAAAATCTGACCAAATTTTGGATGAAAATGATAACAAAATTGAAACCACATAGACCTATATTCAAAGGGTTTGAGTTTTGTATTAAAGTGTTAAAAGTGAATAAAACTCATGTACCATTTTGACACTTTACTCAAAATAAATATTACAAGTTACAAGAGATATTCAAAATACATACTAAATGATATACCGAAAAGAAAATGATCAATTTATATCTTAGAAATTGTTCCCTCTGTGTGCAACTTTGGCGAACTTCGCAACCCACCCCAACAACTTAGTTTTACATACACTTTCAAAATTACCTACAAATGTGATAGCTTTCCAAAGCCACCTATCAATACAAAAAGTTCACCTTGTGAACGGTACATATGGATGTCCATGCATGCATGCACCGACAAAACCAAAAAGGATAAAGTTTTTATTGCATGAATGCTTGTAGATCTAGCTACAATTGTAGTTTCTTTTTCATTCTACTACAGAAAAGATGATTAGTTTAAAATGTGAATTACCTCTAATTTGGTTTCCCTTTGAGTAACTTGCACCCTATCACATCCTGTAACTAACATGTATACCATATTATCAATATCCATAGAAATCTAAGCATCCTAATGTATTCACAAATATCACATTATTTATTACCTCTACCCATCTTCTTCCCAATCAAAAGATACTCAAGTTTGGTCTCCTTTTGTTCAGTATGATTCTTAATAAAGTTTCTTCCTTGGTGCTCAGCCATTATTTCTGTTGTATTCTGAATTAAACAAAGAGAAGAAGCCTAACATATCAATCACTATCCACTCAAACATTGGTACATTATGGGATTTGAAACACTTAAGACACAAACCTTGCTAGTAAGATGATTTTCGGGTTCCTTGTCGAACATGCCAACATGGCCTGAAGTACATTCATGCATGGAAACACATAGGTAGAGGATGAAATAATAAACAAGAAATGACATTTTCTTTTCTCAAAGGAAGATGAATACCAATGGTGTATTAATTTATGGCATCTTTCAGGTCTGATCTAAACTAGTGAAAGTTAGTGTCTGAGTGACTGTTTGAATATGCGGTTGCGTTGGTTTGTGATATCACATGGTAGCTAATTTTTATATATATACAAAGACTAGGGGTAATTGAATGCAGATCGATATTGTAAGAGGAATGGAAGGAAATGTTTAAAGAGAGAACATGGAAGTTTTTGGAGATGAATCTTTAATTGAAGATATTGACATGCCCTGGTGTCCCCTTCCCCTTATCACTTTTCATTAATAAATTTCATGGTCCCTACTATTATAAAATGAATAATAGAGTTACGTAGATGCATGCAGATAAACTAAAAATTAATTAAAGATTGTGTCATGTTCGGGTCACACTTGGGTCTCACAATAGTATTATTTGACTTGCTCAATCCAAAAGTTAAAATGATAGGTAAAGGATCAAATAAAAATAATATTAACGTACGAAATGTACGCATTGAGGGAAAAAGCAAAAAGTGGCGGTGTCATTTTGGTAATTATCAGGAACTTCTAAATTACTGCTGAAAAAGCAAAAAGTGTCTTGTAGAGTAATTTTGAACATCTTTAGAGTAATTTTGAGAAATGTAGGGTAATTATCAAATTACTCTAGTAGAGTAATTTTGACTTCTGTAGAGTAATTTTAGAAAACGTCTTGTAGAGTAATTTTGTTAGCATTTAGTTATGGGGTTTAGCTTTATGGTTTAGTTTTTAGCTTTTAGTTGGGGGGGGGGGGGGGGGGGGGGGTTTAGGTTTTTGGGGGTGTGGGGGGGGGGGGGGTTAGGTTTTTTTAGGTTTTTGGGGGGTGGGGGGTGGTTTAGGTTTTTGGGGGGTGGTTAGTGTAATTTTTATAATTACCCTACAATTTTGATAATTACCCGACACGACCAAAATTACTCTACATGAACATTTACAATGGTTTAGGTTTTTTTTTTTGGGGGGGGGGGGTTAGTGTAATTTTGATAATTACCCTACAATTTTGATAATTACCCTACACGACCAAAATTACTCTACATGAACATTTACAAAATTACCCTACAGAAGCTCAAAATTACTCTAGTAGAGTAATTTTGAAGTTGCTGATAATTACCAAAATGACACCGCCACTTTTTTTACTTTTCTTTCAATTCGTACGTTTCGTACGTTTATTTTATTTTTACGTGAACTTAACTCTAAAATTATAATACACATCGATAAAGTTAGACACTATTAGAAAAGTGCTACTATTTCCACATCAATTTCTGTGGGAAATCCGTGGGTAACTGCAGTTATCCACAAATTTCCCACGAAAATGGGCTAGGAATTCTACTCGTGGGTAATCTTTTTCTAACGCATTTCCTACGGATTTTCCTACTCATTTCCAACATAAATGTTTCGTTGGAATTTTCCTACTTATTTCTCACGAAATTAATTTTCTTAACTTTCCAACGCATTTCCCACGGAATATTTATTTTTAAAAGTTTTGTGTTTAAATCAACTATATTTATATTTATATTTATTGTATAATATTTATTATATTTTAATTTTCTTACCCAATTCCTACGAATTTGTTTTCTTCCTATGTGGAATAAAGATTTGTTCGAGTTTATTGGAACTTCGGGAATCAAGAAACCCTTTGCCAAAAGGTTCCAAGGGGCTAGGCGAGGGTTGTCCGTGCTCACAAGTTGGTGGTTGAACCTCACATGAATCGAAAAGTTGTACACAACACCTAAATGTTAGCCGATAATAACACTACACTAACTAGAAAATCAGGTCACGCACATTAGTCCAAACACAATACGTACATTCACAAGTAGACACAAACACGACCCTTTTAACCCAAATAATGATTGTATTTAGTTTAGTTACATATTATTTTTTATTTATTCAAACAAATAAACATATGCATGTTCGTTCATAAATTTTAGCATAAATACGTTTTAAAATAACTAATAAATGGGTTAAACAATTTAACCCACAAACCCATTTGGTTGATACGAACACGACTTGTTTAGTTAAATGTGTTTACGGGTTCGACCTAAAACTCACCCAAAATGTTTTAAACTAAACGCCTATGAATTTCATTTTAGGTTCATGTCATGTCAGAAATTCACATGCTTAGGCCGCCTACGCCCCTTTGTGGGGGTTTGAATTAAAGGGAAAAGCCTCAAGTGCTGATCTCGCTACTAGCTAAAAGTTGTTTCGAATTCGCATTATTGATAAAAACATACATGAAAACTAATCATTATTCTTAACTAATTACTAGTGGTAATGCTCACTAATAAGTTGCTACTGATTAGTAGTAAATTGGCCCATCGCTTGCAAATGGTCGATAGTAGTAAGTTACAATTGAGTAACAACTACGAGCAATAGTAGTTGTCTTATGTGGTAACTGATAGTCTGTAGCAAACTGGAACTTCAACAGTAACTTAGTTATATACTATTAGGCCGGAGGGTGTGGGGGCGCCACCCAGGCCATGTCAGCCTCTATAGCGCCCCGGGGCGCTATACCACCAAACCCTCAAAGTTAAGAGGGGGCGCTATAGAGGGGGCTCCATGGTGGTAACGAGGGAGAAGGGGGTTATCAGGTGGGGCCCTCAACTTTTCAACCAATCAATTTTTTTTTTTTTAATTTTGTTTAATAGGGGGCTCCATCCCACTCCGTGCAAATTAAAGGGGGGCGTTATAAAGCCCCATGGCTGACGTGGATCCTACGTGGCGCTTACGTGTCTTGATAAAGCCCCTAGGGGCTCCATCCCACACCCTCCAGCCTTAGAGCACACCAATAGCCCATATTTACATGTTTTTACAAGATGATGTGGCATTTTTTCCGTTTTTCATTATTGTGGGGTTTGTTTTTCCATTCGTTTTTACTATTCCATTCTTCTCCACATACAAGAAAAAATGAAAGAGTTGTCAGTGGATGGGGACAAAGGAAAACAAAACTCTCTCTCTCTCTCTCTCTCTCTCTATATATATATATATAGGATAAGGATCATGTGAGAAGTAGTAGGCTAAATGAGAAACTTGAGAAGCATTCTGGACCACACATTTTCCCTAAGCAAAAAAATGCAAAAAAATGCAAAAAAAATTTTTTTTTTTTTTTTTTTTTTGGAAAAATCGCAGCTTTTTCTTTAAGAATTAATTTTTTTTTTTTAAATTTTTTTTTTTTTTGGATTTATACACATGTGTATATTGTTAATCTTTTAACTATACATATATGTATATTGTCAATTATACATATATGTATATACATGTTTAAAATTGAAAAATAAGTGTTATTTAGGGTTTAGCATTAGTATTTAGGGTTTAGCATTAGGGTTTAGGGTTTAGCTTTATGGTTTAGGGTTTAGTTTTAGGGTTTAACATTAGGGTTTAGTATTAGGGTTTAGCAATAGTATTTAGGGTTTAGCATTAGGGTTTAGCTTTTGGGTTTAGCATTAGGGTTTAGCTTTTGGGTTTAGCTTTAACTTTTGGGTTTAGCTTTATCTTTAGGGTTTGTATTAGGGTTTAGCATTAAGGGTTTAGCTTTAGTGTTTAGTTTTAGCTTTTGGGTTTAGCATTAGGGTTTAGCTTTAGGGTTTAGAATTAGGGTTTAGCTTTAGGGTTTAGCATTAGGGTTTAGCTTTAGGGTTTAGCTTTAGGGTTTATGGTTTAAGATTAACAATATACACATTTTTTCAATTTTAAACATGTATATACATATATGTATAATTGACAATATACATATATGTATAGTTAAAAGATTAACAATATACACATGTGTATAAATCCAAAAAAAAAAAATTTTTTTTTTTAAAAAAAAAAAAAAATTTTAATTCTTAAAGAAAAAGCAGCGATTTTTCAAAAAACAAAAAAAAAAAAAAAAAAAAAAATTTGCATTTTTTTCACCTTTTTTTTGTATTTTTTGCTTAGGGAAAATGTGTGGTCCAGATTGCTTCTCAAGTTTCTCAAATAGGGTGGACTTCTCTTAGGATCCCTACCCTATATATATATATATATATATATATATATTACCATATTATAAATTAACAAAATGTTTGTGCATTAAGGCTTGTACCTTAAGCATGGGGAGTTTTTCAAAAAAATTTGTTGATTTTTCATTTGTAACCCAAAGGTTTTATTTTTTGCATTTTAAACTTTTTGTTTTTTTTTTATTTTTAACCCAAAAGTTTTCATCTCTTGCAATTTAACCCAAACACATTTTTTATTTTCAACTTTGATCCATGTATTTTTCATCTTTTCCAATTTTTTCGTTTTAGGTTTTGTTATACTTTTCCGAGTAAACACGCCGTATCGTACGTGTGGGTTTCAAAGTTTTTCCGACTATTTTTTTCTGTTTGACATGATCCTCACAATGCGTCTATTTTTCCCTGTTTGACAGATTCGTCGCAACACGCTTGGTATTAGATCGACTTAGTTATTCTTTTCTATTTTTACATTTCAGTCTTATCTCTTCGCATTAACATGTCGCGACTGGCATACGTGGCTCAACGATTTTACGTATGCTTTTCGTTCGGTGTTATTTTTTCTTTTTATTTATTTTATTTTAACGAGCTTTTTCTGGTGTTGTTGATCGCTGGTAGTTGTGTAGCAACAGTGCTACTTGGCACGGTGTATCCCCCCTCCCCCCCCCCCCCTCCTCGGCGCCCCCGCAACGCGTGGGCCCTTAATACTAGTTATAATGTAAAATATAAGGATAATGTGGTAATGTTTTTGGGTGTCTTTGAGTTTTTTTATTGGGTGGGGTTTGAATGTTTTTAAAGAATAAGTTTTTTCTGATGTGGGAACTGGGAGGTGATTAGACATGTTTTTAGGGGTTTTTTAGTTTCCTTAGACCATGTGTAGTGGTAAATCAAAATAATGCCCCCACCATAGGGCATTATTCGACACGTGTCATCCCAGTCAGCATGGGGCATTATAGCATAAAGTGGTGTAGTGGGGCATTATTCCAATAACGCCCATGCAATCATTTCACAATTATTATTTTTTTTAAACTTTAAATACTTCATTAAATTAAAAAAAATACAACACTAGAAATAAAAAAATTAAAATCCGATGAAATTAAAAAAAAACACTAGTTTTCGTCTTCGCTTTCTTCACCCTCGCCAACTTCGTCTTCCTCGTCCTCCGTTTCTTCCTCTCCCTCAGGTGGTACATACAGAACCGACCATGCGTGGTGTACCAAATCAACCATTAACTGGGAATGGTACGGTTCGTAACGCAACTCTGGCGCATTATTCACTCTTTCTTCCATTGACGCCTGTGGATGGTCCTCTTGAACGGCTTCTGGCACATAATTCTGGCATATCGCCTTTCCTTCGTCTTCCAAAATCATGTTGTGCATGATTATACAAGCGTACATAGCATCTCTCATTTTTTGCTTGCTCCATGCACGACAAGGATTTCTCAAATAATGCCAGCGTTGTTTAAGAACCCCAAAGCATCTCTCAATATCTTTTCGTGAAGACTCCTGAACCTTTTTAAAGTATGCTCTTTTTTCATCAATAGGATCACTATACGTCTTCACGAAAATCGAATACCTAGGATAAATTCCGTCGCTCAAATAATATCCATGAGGGTAGTAGTTTCCATTTGCGTAAAACGACGCTTTTGGAGCTTTGCCAGAAATCCACTCCTCTAACAACGGAGATTGTTCAAAAACATTGATATCATTGCATGACCCGACCACGCCAAAGTAAGCCGACCAAACCCAAAGGTCCTGTGAAGCAACCGCCTGAAGAATAATAGTGGGTCCTTTTTGGTCACCCCGTGTGTGTTGGCCTCGCCATGTAGTCGGGCAGTTATCCCAACGCCAATGCATGCAATCTATGCTCCCGATCATACCAGGCAAACCATGCTCAGCATTATATACCTCGTAGAACTTTTGAAGGTCGTCCCATGTGGGCGTTCTAAGATAACGCGCACCGTACACATCAATTATACCTTTATAAAAACATAGACAAACATAAGCTTCAAAAAAAAAATTGTAAACATACTCGTCGTTTTTAAAAAAAAAAGTAAAGTATAGGAATTGTACCGCGACAAAAATGCTCCAAGTTGTCTCGCGTTGTTTTCTCCGCCATTTTTAGATACTCGTCGTTGATGTCGGTAGTGTTTCCATAAGCAAGGATTCGTAACGCCGACGTACACTTTTGGATACCGGTAAATCCAAGTGCCCCTCTCGCATCCGCTTTTTGTTTAAAATAATCGTAGTTGGCTTCCAAGTCGTCGACTATGCATAGAAACAATCGCTTACTCATTCGGAAACGACGCCTAAACATTTCGTTCGAAAATGTCGGCGTCTCATCAAAATAATCTTTCATTAAACGATCGTGTGCCGCGCGTCGATCTTGTTCAATATAACCTCTTTTATTTTTTTCCGCTTGGGGGCGACGACAATGCTTGACATATCTCACCGCTAGTTGACAAGCACTCGTAACCGCCTCTTGCTCAACCTCCTCATCGGTGGAACCATCGCAATCCGCAATATACTCGTTGTAGTAAAAATTTACCATGGATGAAGAACTAGGAGAATCCATCAAGTTTTTTATAAAATGGTTGTGTTTTTTAGAGAGTTTTTGAGATAGTTTTGGTTGAAAATGAATGAGTTTATATATATATATAGGTAAAAGGTTTAAAAAAAATACAACTAGCCGTTACATACTAGCCGTTGGGGAGTTCTGATTGGTTGGTCAACAATTTGCAAGCGTTTTAAATAAAACGCCAGATTGATTTTTTTTCGAAAAAAACGCCCCAAACGCCTAGCGTAATGGGGGTTGGGCGTTATCAAGCGTTTTTTTTTTTGAAATTTTTTTAAAAACCATGCCCCACTACGGGTGGTCTTATTGTGGATGGTCTTAGTGGAGTTCCTATAAATGATTTTACTACTAATGTAACTGAACAAATGCCAAAACACTACAAGAAAGGGACACCTTTAGCGGCGACAGGTCAAATGTCGCCGCTATTGGTCGATCCGCGTCACAGGATCTCAAACCAAACCCCATCCGTTGATCAAAATCATGATCTGACGGTTGGGGATTTATAACTCATTACCGGCGACAGGGACAGGGTAATAGCGGCGACAGCTAGTCTCCGCTAAAAGTAAATGTCAGAACTTTAATCCCTAGCCACACAAATCTTATCTCTGGTCAACCTCTGGTCAACCTCATTAAAGTCATTACCGGCGACAATGGGCAATACCGGCGACAACCTGTCGCCGCTAAAGGTTGAACGAACCAAACCCCTATACAGCGCCAATTTCTCCCTCCTCTTTCACTTTTTCCCCAAAAAAAACCTCCGAACACCGCTGGTAACTCGCGAAAATCGTCCAAATCGGTTAGTTTCACTTTGTTTTTGTTAGATTTCTTCTCTACATTTGTTATATACATGTTATAGGCTTTAATTTTTGCTCTTTTTTGTGTATTTTTTTGTTTGTGGAAGAAATATCGGATCACCACCATCTCGAATCCGGTCACCACCATCTCGAATCCGGCACCACTTCGTCTCCTCGGTCTTCATCTCCTTGAAACTTGAAAAATACGGTTAGTTTTTTTTTTTTTTTTTAAGTTTAGAAATTGTATAATTTTTGGTTTAGGTATGTAAATGTATAATTTTTGGTTTAGGTGTATGTAAGCATCTCGAATACGGTTAGTTTTTTTTTTTTTTTTTTTTAAGTTTAGAAATTGTATAATTTTTGGTTTAGGTGTATGTAAGCATGTATGTGTGTATGTAAGTCTATGAAGTAATGTATGTATGTAGGTGTATGTTAGTATGCCAAATGTATAATGTAGGTGTATTTGATAAAAATGTGTATATGAAAATCTATTGATTTGTGTATTTTGGTGTATGTAAGCATGTATGTGTGTATGTAAGTTTATGAATGTATGTATGTAGGTGTATGTTAGTATGTAGGTGTTTATAAATGATGAACAATTGTGCATGTAAATGTTTGTAATTGGTGAAAATGTGTATGTTATTATGTATGTTTGTATAAAATATGCAAATATGTATGTGAAGGGGTATGTAAGTAAGTATAAATTTTGTGTTTTTGGTCAAAATATGTGTAGGTTTGAAAAAAAAAAATTAAGTTTGATAATTAGTATGTTTGTGTTTAGATTTGAAAACATTTTTATTTAACTTTGAAAGATATATATTAGTTAGGAAATACCCTCCTTGAATTAAAATTATCATTTAAAACATAACAAACATAGAAAATACCCGCCAAAATTGAAATCACCATTTAAAACAAAAGGAGCTAACAAAATGAAGAACATTACATATTTAAAAAACTGTGCCTGATATTTAATTCATCATTTCAAACATAACGAGCTAAGAAAACACCCAATCGGAATTGAAATCATGATTTAAAACATAACGTTCCGCCCAAAATTTAAAACAATCATTAAGAAAATAACAAGCTTAAAAAACGGTGCCCGTGTTTGAATTAATCATTTTAAACATAACGAGCTTAGAGATACCCGCCCGAAATTGATTTAGAAATTAATTTCGGGTTGTCCCCGTTTATCTTGGGACTGCTTTTTGAATACTTTATCTCATTTAGGATGTGAATGTGTATTACATGATTGTTTGTTTAAGAAGGATTCGGTTATCATTTTCTCTTTGCTCCTCGGGTATATATATCATTACATATATACTTGGGAGCTAAGAGGAAATGTTGCCGAATTTTTCTTAAACAAACAATCATGTAATACACATTCACATATGGGATAAAGTGTTCAAAAAGTGGGTTTAGCAGCCTACCCTTGTCTTGTTAATCCTAAATTAGATTTTCTTTCAGTTGCATAATGCCTATCGATAAAAGTTGGATTGATTCCCCACGTCATTCACCTCAATACAAGCAAGGACTCGAGTCATTTATCGAGATGTGTGAAAGAGTGATAAAAAACCACGATGAAGTTAGATGTTAATGCGTGTGAAGTGTTATATATATTAGGTGTATATTTTAAGCCCTTTTAACACTTTTTTAGTCAAGTTTTAAATTTATAAAACACGATATTTTACTAACACTAAACACACATATGGGCAAGTGCACCCATCGTGAGCGTAGTATAGTGTTGGCAAGATACCGAGGTCGTCCAAGGACACAAGAGCTTTTAGTACCGGTTTATCCTCAACGTCTAATCAAAATAAAAAGTTTAGAAAAATGTTTTAAGCTAAGAAAAATAAAAACTAACTAAAAATGCTGAAAATAAAAATAAAAGAAAAACAGATAGACAAGATGAATCACTTGGTTCCGACTCGTATCTAGTGTAACCTTTGATTATTTCCGCACTTTTGCACTTTTTAAGAGATTATCTTAGTTATTGTAGTAGGCCCCTCTTTTGAAGGTGACGTTACCCTCAACCCAGTAGTTTGAGTCAGCAAGGATACAATCCTAAAGGGTCGGATTATTGAAAGATAATTAATTAAGTTATTAATGCAAATTATGGTAGGCCCCTCTTTTGGAGGTGACATTACCCTCGACTAAGTAGTCTGAGTCAGCAGGGATACAGTCCTAAATAGTCGGGTTATAGTGTTAATAGTAGTTAACTTATGAGGGGATCAAAGAGTTTGGACCCCCGCCATCCAATACCGTTAAGTATTGAAGGAGGTCCTACTAAATTTGACCCAGGTCCATTGCAGGACCTCTAAACGCTGAACAATGGCAAGACCTTTACCAAACCGTTCCCTTAACCCCCGACCAGGTAGCCAACATACCTCCATATAGACCGTGGAGATATGAATGGTGAAAATCTTTTATTTCATATAGACAGTAAAATAATGCCAAGACACCACGGACAAACGATAAGGAAAGATCACCTTCAACATAAGAAACTAGTTATTAAAGTCATTAATACAAAACCAAGTAAAGAGTGCGAAAAGATTAGAAATAAAAAGTATTACACTAGACACTTTGTCTTCACCAAGTGATGTAAGAGACTTAGGCAAACATGGCCTTGATTGTCAAGAACTCTTACGATCAATCTCGGATCACGAGACGACTCACACACTCTATGATGGTGGTGGATGATGGTGTTATGATGGTGGTGGGTGGTGGGTGAAGTGTGAGAGAGGTGGTGTGCCAAGGGATGGTTTGAGCTTGAGCCAAGCACTCCTATTTATAGGTTGAACAGAAGCTCGGGCACGGCCCCGTGTCCAGTGGGCACGGCCCCGTGTCCACATCCTTCTCTTTCTTCATTTATTGCAGCTTGTCTTATTAGTTGACCACGCCCCCGTGTCCGCTGAGCACGACCCCGTGTGCAGAAGAATCTTTGTACTATGAAGATTTGCCTGGATTGTGCGAATCTTATAGTTGAGCACGGCCCCGTGGTGGGCAATAGAAGCTTCTACCACTTTGTCTTTTCTGCTGACACTTGGGCACGCCCCCGTGCTGGCTGAGCACGGGGCGTGTTCAGTCTTCTGTTATCTTGTTTTGCTTGGGAAGATGCTGTCGTGGGGTCGGGCATGTCACGTCTTGTTCCTTTTCTTGTATTTATGTTAGATTTTGATGTCTTTTTGCTTCTTTTGTTAATTTGAGCTCATTTAATCCTGAAAATACAAAAGGAAGACAAAAGCACACTTTTTCCAACATTAGTACTAAAAAAGGGTTAGTTTTATGCCACAATTGATGTAATTTATATGTTGCATTTTGCACACATCAAATACCCCCACACTTGAATCTTTGCTTGTCCTCAAGCAAAACTCTTTAATAAGTGGCTATTACACTCCCAAATGGAATGGGTAGAGAAGAAGGTTTTTGGGCTTGTCATAGAGTGTCGGGATGTCCAAGATTCTTTATTTAGTTTTATTTTTATTTATTTACAATCCTATTCGTCATGATTTATTTAAAACTTTTCATAAGATAAATTACTTATTTGGGCATAACATGCCTCTTTAAAATTCTATTTATATACAAGTTCACATACCTCACGGGGATCACTCAACACTCGGCCGAAAATGTATTTTTGTGGATCACTCGAGAGCGGCATGGAACTTACTCCTACCATAGGCTTGCCAAGCAATCAATCCTCCTCCTTTTTAACTTATATACCTTTGTAAATATCAAGAGGACTTTGTGGGTGAAGGGTTAGGCTTGGGTTAAAGGTAGGTGGTTGGGTTAGTGGTTAGTGGTTAGTAGAAAAAGGGGCGAAAAGCGTAACAAGCGTCGGTTTTCGTAAGACTTTCTATTTTTCAACTTTTATTTTTATGAAGCTATTTTTCAAACGAAGTTATTTTTGATAAACTTGTTTGTTTATTTGCTTTTGTTTCATAATCAACTATATATATGTATATATATATATATATATATATAGGGCTTGGCTATACAAGAAACCCTATCTTTTTTAGAAAACTTTGCAAACTCTTTGTCATCCATTGATTAGGTGCCAGCCAAGTTGATCAATGGTTCTCATGGTTTTAGGTAAGAATTAGATTTAAAAGAAATAATATAATACATTACTACAAGTGGAAGGGGCATTTTAGGTAGTGAAAAAGAAGCTTTTTGACTTTCCAGAACTATCAAATCATCATATCACTTTCTCTTTCTCTTACCTCTTCTTCTTTCTCATTTCTTCAACCCAATCTTGAAGACAAAAGATGAACACTCTTCATATCCAAGAGAAATAAACAACAACCACCACCAGCAACCACCTCCTCCGGCGAAACTCACCGGGCTTCTTCTCCGGCTCTCTCTCTCTCCTCAATCTTTAGAAGCAAATGAAGGGTCTGAATGTTGTTTTAGAGAGAGAAAGATGACAACAAACTTCATCATGTTCATCTATAACACCAAGAACACACATACAAGTGTGTGAGAGAGAGGAAGTTTGAACACACATACAGACGACTCGGGTCAGATTCATGTTCAGGTTCGGTTCTAATTTAGTTCGGGATTCACTCCAGATTTATTTCGGTCGGTACATGATTGTCTTTGAATTCCCTACATCCTTGTAATTTTTAGCTGAGTATTTGTTCGAATTGCTGTTTGTTTGATTGATTTTAGGATGTGTATCTTGTTTCCTTACATTTCGTGAATCTTGGATATGGGTATATGTATATATATATAGCTGTGAACTGTTTGGATGGATTATGCTTGAAAAATGTTGATTGTTAACTATATAGGGATTTTACAGAAATAATGATATACGGTTACCGATTTGTTTGTTTATGTATACATAAGGTCTGAAAAAATTATTGAAACTGTTGGAATAATTGTTACAGAAATAATGATATACGGTTGACGATTTTGTTGCTTTGGTTGCTGTTTGGGCTTTTGATCTGAACAGTAAGTGTTTTTTTTGTTGGGTTGTTTGATTTACAGAAACAGACCCATAACATGTGTTAAGCACCTGTTAGAATGATATATAACGTGTGTTGATTTACAGAAACAGATCCATAAAGATATTCAATTGACAAGCTGGATGGATGTAGGCGACGTTAATGTGGGGACATTGAATAAGTCAAATCTTTTGGGAAAGAAGTTTTCGTTCGTTTATAACATGTGTTAGGGGTTCATGCTGTAACAGATCCATAAACAAGTTTTCATGCTGTAACAAGTTTTCGTTCGTTTATAAAATGTGTTAGTTGTTCATGCTGTAACAGATCCATAAAGAAGTTTTCATGCTGTAACAAGTTTTCGTTCGTTTATAACAAGTTTTCGGCCATAAAGATATTCAATTGACACCATGATGTGTATATACTGATCTAACATGTGTTACAATTTGGCTGTTCTGAACATGTAATTGATTAACATGTGACAAGGGTGAAAACAGTCGACGGGGGCGATGAGTTTAATGGTGAGCTTAGTTAATATCGTAATCTTGTTGTAACCCTAACATGTAAGCATCCATTATAACCCGACTTGTATCATGTATATGAAAGTGGTTTGCAAAACACCATGATGTGCATATACTGATCGTAACACGTGTACAAGTTAATATGGAACATACAAGTTAATATTGTAACACCGTATACCTGGGATAACATGTGTTAAGCCTCTGTTATAATCTTGGTTTAACCTAACATGGTGTCATGTATAAGCTATTGGTTTCAAAAACACCATGATGTGTATATACATACTGTAACATGTGTTAAGCGACTGAAATGTATAACATGTGTTAAGCATCTATTATAACGTGTGTTAAGACTTCCATAATGGATGAATAAACTCCAATATTAAGTTAATAACAACAGAGTAAAAACCTGATATATAATATGAAATGAGCCATTTATGGTAACACATGTACCGGTAATTTTGGAAAATATAATATGAAACGGGTCATTTGTTTTGCACATTCTGGAATGTATAACATGTGTTAAGCCTCTGTTATAATCTTTTTGTAACCTGACATGTATTCATGTATAAGCTAGTGGTTTACAAAACACCA
The DNA here is from genome assembly GCA_030545235.1 of Helianthus tuberosus. Classification (NCBI taxonomy): domain Eukaryota; kingdom Viridiplantae; phylum Streptophyta; class Magnoliopsida; order Asterales; family Asteraceae; genus Helianthus; species Helianthus tuberosus. The sequence goes on from CM060424.1 coordinate 187,370,600, forward strand.
TGATGTGTATATACTGATCTAACATGTGTTACAATTTGTCTGTTCGAAACATGTAATTGCTTAACATGTGACAAGGGTGAAAACAGTCGAAGGGGGCGATGAGTTTAATGGTGAGCTTAGTTAATATTGTAATCTTGTTGTAACCCTAACATGTAAGCATCCATTATAACCCGACTTGTATTCATGTATATGAAAGTGGTTTGCAAAACACCATGATGTGCATATACTGATCGTAACACATGAACAAGTTAATATGGAACATACAAGTTAATATCGTAACACCGTATACCTGGGATAAAATGTGTTAAGCCTCTGTTATAATCTTGGTTTAACCTAACATGGTGTCATGTATAAGCTAGTGGTTTCCAAAACACCATGATGTGTATATACATCTTGTAACATGTGTTAAAATGACTGAAAATGTATAACGGGTGTTAATCATCTATTATAACGTGTGTTAAGACTTCCATAATGGATGAATAAACTCCAATAGTAAGTTAATAACAACAGAGTAAACCTGATATAACGTGTTTTAAGCCTCTATTATAACATGTCTTAATAATTCCAGAATGGATGCATAAACTTCAATAGTAATTGTAACATTAGAGGTACAAATATGGGCGCCTCCAACAGAAAATGTGTTAAGTCTAGACCGTTTTAACATCGTGTACTAGAGAAAACAAGAAGAGTATCACATTACATATTACTAGTAAACAAAAATACATAGCTCTAACACGTGTTACGTTGTATGGGTTTCATGTCACATGTAACACATGCATGTCCTGAAGTAAACTAAAATACATAGCACTAACACGTGTTAGTTGTGTTGTGCTGTAACATAAACATGGTCATGATCCTTAAGCATCTGATCCACGTTTGACGAAACCAACGGTCCCGAGAATTGGATCTTGTTTCCCTTGTATCCATCACCATCCTAATAACAAAAAGATAAGATAACCGTTAAGTCGTTAACCAGACATAAATATTAACACATTCATAGCCAGAAAATCTTTTTTCTCAGATAACATCACAAAAACAGTTACTATTCAGATCAAAAGCCCCAAACAAAGCAACCAAACCAACAAAAAACAGTTACTATTTAGATCAAAAGCCCAAACAAGCAACCAAACCAAGCACAACTTTTTAACACAAAAATAAAAAACCTGCAAATTAATCTTACACAACTGAAACAACAACTAACAAAGGACACAGAACTAAAAACCTGCAATTAATTCGTCATACCCTAATACATGTCTCTAATACGTCGTCATACCCTAATACATGTCTCTATAACATGTTACTATGGTTTAGCTGTGAAACAGGAGTTCAGACTATAACACGTGTTACGTTGGTTGTGCTGTAAGACAAACTTGGCTTTTCGTTTCTAAAAACAGATGTGCCGATTATTAACACACGTTATATATCATTCTATCAGGGGCTTAACACATGTTATACATGAACACAGCAACCTAACCAACAGTTACTATTCAGATCAAAAGCCCAAAACAAAGCAAAAACAGTTACTATTCAGATCAAAAGCCCAAAACAAAGCAACCTAACCAACAAAAAACAGTTACTATTCAGATCAAAAAGCACCAAACAAGGCAACCATACCAACAAAAAAACAGTTACTATTCAGATCAAAATCCCCAAACCAACAAACACATTTTTTTAACACAAAAATAACTAATCCATGGATCAAAATCAAACGAGTTTGAAACCAAAACAAGTAATCCATGAATCAAAATCAAAATTTATAAACACCAGAAGAATGAAAACCAAACTAAAATCAATAGTATTGAAATTTATTACCTATAAACGTCATTCTTTTTTTTGAAACAATAATCAATGGTATTGAAAAATAATTAATCTTTTGGATTATAGGCATGTAAGTATATACAGAATCTTCGAATGCAACAGCTGAACATTGCCATGCAGTATATTTGGATTATTCCATTAAAAAAAATCTCAACTAACAAAAAAAAAACATAGATTCGAGATACTTAAGTTAGATAAAGAGACAGCCCTAAAGAGACAAACCTTGAGCATTTAATTCTTCATCAGTTTGAGAGTCAGTGCTAAGGAACATGTTGGGGAAACTATGGACCGGCGACATTAACTCGGATGTTGGTGGAATTGTCTCCATGGACATTAATGGAGAAAGCATAATTTGGAGGAGAAGATGATAATGGAGCTTTCTGTTAATGAAGATATAAAATAGGGCATATAAAATAAACTGAAATATTGTAAATGAAAAATGGGGTGAGTTGTTTTTTGAAATGAGTTGATGGGCATTAAATGATGATGTCAGATCAAATTGGGAAACTAAACTTGGGTTGGGAAATTACTAATATATCCTTGAAAGCAAAATGGATTATGAAGGTTCTCAGGCCACGTGGATGAATATAGTCCACAAGTAGAGTTTGCTAAGTTTTTTAAAAAAATGGGGTTTTTTATATAGCATTATCCTATATATATATATATATATATATATATATTTTCGAAAGCCATATGAGAAACCGAGCTAGTTACTAAAACAAAGGGTTAAAAATGAAAAAGGGTTTTGGTGGGTAAAAAGGGTGTTTAGTTTGGGTTATGAAATGAAAAGGTTTAGGCTCAAAGGGGTTAACTACGGGGATTTTGGGTAGGTGGTAAAAAAAAGAAAATAATGGTGTAGAAATAAAAAAAAGGGTTAGTCCTAATGCCTCCATCATTTACTTACTCGGGTTTAAGTTGGTAAGGACCGGGAATGTATCGTCATGGCAAGTTCTAGAGTCGTAAGAACCAAGCGGCTATTCACACAAGAAACGAAAAATGAGCATTTAGTCTAATGATATGTAATTGTATGCTCAATAAAGGCTCAAAACTCACTTTTGTGGGAATGGGTTTTTATGTGATCAAGTATATATAATCAAATTTTAACTAAGTTTGCCATGCCTTTTCATAATTTTCTTATGTTGGTTCTTTTTATCACGACGCTATCGGTTGTAAATTTGTAAAAATATAACCTTTTTAGAATTTTGAAATTCCCAAGTTAAACCTAGACAAGTAAAAAATATGAAAATTTTTGAAAAAATTTGGGGTGATTAGCGATTCCAATAGAGTTTTGTGTAAGGCTTGTATTTAGGACCTGCAAGATTCAAGGTTTTAGCATCCACCCCACACTTAAATTACACATTGTCCTCAATGTGTCCCAAAAATAAGTTTTTAGGTTGATTGAATGTGTAAAAAGGTGTAAAAAGCAAAAAAATTGTGTTACTGGTTACCTGGGCACGACCCCGTGTTGAGTGGACACGACCCCGTGCTCAGGTGCCAGTAACGAAAACTTACAGAAGGTGAACATGGGGGCGTGTTGGTTGAACACGACCCCGTGTCTGTCAAGGTCTGCAGAATTAAAACAAACAGCAGGTCCAGGGGAATGGGAATGGGCACGGGGGCGTGTCGGCTGGACACGGCCCCGTGTGGACAATCTGCAAGGTTGAAAAACAGGTTTCTTTCTTCGATTTTCCTGTCCCGGCTTTAGTAGTACTAATGCTTAGTACCCTAAGCCTTGTATGTACCTGCTTAATCAATAAATACCATACCATACCATAGCAAACATCCTACTTTTACCAAATTCATCATCCATGTCAAAGTTAAAAGAAAAATAAGTGCAGAAAATAAAAGAAGTTAGGGAAAGTAAATTGTTCAACACTTGGCACGCAGGCCATCAATTGTTCAAGATTAGAAAAGGGTTAACCTGGGGAACCATCAAACAACCGCTTCTTCCTCCGCTCCTCCCGCCTAATCCATGTCCTCATCATCATCATCATCATTATCCCCTCCATGGCCCGTAATGTGGTCCCAAATATATCCAATATCATCTTGGATATCGGATATGTTTCTCTCGATAGCTCCAACCCGGTGGTACGTGTTGCTTGCCATGTTGTAAGTGTTCCTGGTGCACATAAGGTTTTCCTGCAACAAATCATGCAAACTTTGGAAATTAGGAAAACCGCCTCCTGAGGAGGATTGGCCCGGATCACCTTGGGGTTGGTACTGATACTGATGATGTTGTGGAGCTTGAAGGACAAGTGCTTCTTGCGGGTTCCATGCATGACCTTGCATCCTTTGAAAGCTTACCGTCCCGTCTTCAGCCTCATAAATTAGGTTCATTGAGCGGCATATGTGTATATCCACCATACCCGACCATGGGCTCCTCTCAAATGACCTAGGTATGTGGGCGAAGTGCCTGAAGAGACGGTACACCCATCCCCCAAAGAAGATAGGGGTCGGTGCACTTGCAAGGCAGTTATGATGCATGTTTCGGAGCATGAGGAACGGAACATCGAGCGGTCTGCAGGTGTGGATACAGTGGAGGACAACCAAATCTCTTAACCCAACGACGCCACTACTATCATGCCTTTGGCTAAGAGAGTAACCGAGGAGCCTATGGATGTATCTGTAGAGCGGATCCCTCAGCTTCGTACTCTTAGTGCTGCTCGGATTGTAGTACCCTTCACCAATCTGAGCCCAAATGGCTTGGCATTCGTTCTCACCTATCTCTCGCATTCCTCCAGTATTTTCCTCGTTTCCCGTATCCTCTTCTGCATACAACCCGACAATCGACCCAAATTGTGCCATAGAGATCGAATACCTCGTTCCGCCACATCGGAATGCTACTCCGTCATTGTCGAACGGGTCGCACCTCGAGTTGAATGTGAAGGTGCTATAGAATTCCAAAGTGCATTCGTGGACGGAACGGAGTCGAGTTGTTAGAGCGACTCTGAGTGGTCCCGTGACAATGTTGTTGAAACGGTCAATTTGATTCACCATAGTTAACAGTTCCGTGCATGCTTGCCTCGGGTATTCCTCCGGCCTTGTTTGAAGTATCTCGTATCTAGCCCTAGCATCGAGCTCATTGGCGTTAAATCTTGTGAACTTCCTAGCCATCTGAAAGAATACACCAAAAGTTAGCACGAAACAGAAGTATTTTCGGACAAAACTCCAAACAGTAGGCTGGACACGACCCCGTGTTCAGCGGACACGGCCCCGTGTCCAGGCGTCTGTTACACAAAAATTCCATTTTTCGACCCGGTTTCGAAAACTTGAAAATTTTTGGTCCAATAGATGCGGTTTCCCCCGAAAATGAAACCCTAAGTGTCGTTTTTCCCAAAATAACCCGTTTACCCATTCAATTTTATCTTTTTCGGTTCAAGAACAAGGGTTTGGGGTTTTTGTGAGAAATCGGGTGAATCTATGAACAATACAAGTGTATTTACTTCCCTTAACACTAATCTAACTAAATGCAAACATATCTAAACAAAAATTTGAGGTTCGATCCGGATGAACTTCAAGAACCCTAGATTTTTCCCCAAATTTTTGGTGTTTTAACTACATGCAAGTAACTAATCTAACTACTAAAAGTGATAGAATCATACCTTGATGTTGTTAGAGTGATAGGAGACGTCGAAAATCTGCGAAAAATCGCTTGTAACCAGAGCTTTTTCGGGGAAACGGTGCGTGTGGAATGTTGTAACTGTTATGAAAAAGGGGATATATCCCGTCTGCAGCGCGAACACGGCCCCGTGTCCAGCGGACACGGCCTCGTGCCGGGCAAAGTTTTTGATTTTTTTTTAAGTGCTCGTGTGAGTGCCCTTGCTTCCCATAAGCTTTGGTTAGAAAACTTACCGTTTTAGATGTCGTCCCAATCGTTCGTAACTTACCAGGTATGATGTTGGTTTCATTCTTCCACCGTTTGAAACGAGATCTCTTCCTCTTCATCCTCAATGAATCCTTGATAGAGTTTCAGCCGTTGGCCATTGACTTTGAATGGAGGCCCATTTCGAGATTTAATTTCTACTGTACCGTGTGGGAAAACATGGGTGATGGAAAAAGGTCCTGACCACCTAGACTTTAATTTACCAGGAAACAATCGAAGTCGTGAATTAAACAAAAGAACTAGATCTCCTACCCGAAATTCATTAGGTTTAATATGTTTGTCATGCAAATTTTTCATTCTTTCCTTATAAATTTCAGAGTTTGAGTATGCATAATTCCTAAGCTCGTCTAATTCATTTAATTGACAAAATCAATTTTTACCAGCAAATTCTAAATCTAAGTTTACATTTTTGATTGCCCAGTAGGCTTTGTGTGCAATTTCTACTGGCAAGTGACAACTTTTTCCATAGACTAGCTTATATGGGGTTGTACCTATTGTTGTTTTATAAGCAGTTCGAAAAGCCCATAAAGCATCATCTAATTTATCTGCCCATTCCTTTTTATTTAACCCTACGGTTTTTCAAGTATTCGTTTTAAACCTCTATTAGTCACTTCGGCTTGTCCGTTTGTTTGAGGGTGATATGCTGTTGAGACCCGATGATAGACCCCATATCTGGTTAAAAAAATTTCAAGTTGATGGTTGCAAAAATGGGTACCTCTATCACTTATTAAGGCTTTAGGTGTGCCAAAACGAGAGAATTATTTTTTCAGAAATCTTACCACGACTCTTCCATCATTTGTTGGAAGTGCCTCGGCCTCGGCCCATTTGGACAACTAGTCTACTGCCACAAGTATATATTTGTTTCCTTTCGATGGTGGGAAAGGTCCCATAAAGTCAAGTCCCCACACATCAAAAATTTCACAAACAAGAATGCCATTTTGTGGCATTTCATTTTTGGAAGAAATATTACCTGATCTTTGGCAAGCATCACAGGTCTTGACAAGACTTTGGGCGTCTTTGTAAATGGTTGGCCAATAAAATCCTGAATCAAATACCTTTCGTGCGGTACTAGCGGCACCATGATGCCCTCCGTATGGACCTTCATGACAATGGCGGAGAATTCTTCGTGCTTCGCTACCATGTACGCATCGTCGGACGAGTTGGTCGGCACACATTTTGAAAAGATATGGATCTTCCCAAAAATAGTGTTTCACATTGGCAAAGAATTTTTTTCTTTGATGATGTGGCCAACCTTTTGCGACTATACCGCTAGCCAGGTAGTTAGCATAGTCGGCGTACCATGGTTCTTCCTTATATTCCACCATTTCCAGGGACTCAGTTGGAAATTTTTCGTTAATTTGCTCGTCCCTGGTCGCTTCTAAAGCTGGGTCTTCTAAGCGCGAAAGATGATCTGCTGCAGTGTTTTCTGCTCCTCTTTTGTCTTTGATTTCAATGTCAAATTCTTGGAGGAGTAGAATCCACCGAATCAAACGTGGTTTTGCATCTTGCTTTTTGAAGATATATCGAATGGCTGCATGATCTGTATAGACTATAGTTTTAGAAAGAACAAGATAAGAACGAAATTTATCAAAAGCAAATACCACAGCTAGTAATTCTTTTTCAGTTGTTGTGTAATTTTCTTGTGCATCGTTAAGTGTTTTACTAGCATAATAAATTGGGTGGAAATGCTTTTCTTTTCTTTGTCCCAAGACAACTCCAACTGCAAAGTCACTAGCATCACACATGATTTCGAAAGGAAATTTCTAATCAGGCGCTATCATGATAGGTGCATTGACTAACATTTCTTTTAAGGTTAGAAATGCTTGATTGCAATCCTTGTCAAAGATGAAAGGGGCATCTTTTTCAAGTAATTTTGTTAGAGGCCTAGAAATTTTAGAAAAGTCTTTGATAAACCGCCTATAAAATCCGGCATGCCCTAGGAAACTTCTGATAGCTCTTACGGAGGATGGAGGTGGTAATCTAGAAATGGTATCTATTTTGGCTCGATCCACCTCCATTCCTTCGCTTGAGATTTTGTGACCGAGTACTATTCCCTCCGTTACCATGAAATGGCATTTTTCCCAATTAAGGGCGAGGTTAGTTTCCTCACATCGGGATAGCATTCGTTCAAGGTTATCGAGGCATTGGTCATATGAATCCCCGAAGATAGAAAAGTCGTCCATGAAGACTTCCATTGTCTTTTCTATCATGTCGTGGAAAATGGCCACCATGCAACGTTGGAATGTTGCGAGGGCATTACATAGACCAAATGGCATGCGTCGATAAGCAAAAGTTCCATAGGGACATGTGAAAGTTGTCTTTTCTTGGTCTTCGGGTGCTATCGGGATTTGAAAGTAACCTGAAAAACCATCCAAGAAACAATAAAATTTATGACCGGATACTCTTTCTAACATTTGATCAATGAAGGGTAAAGGAAAGTGATCTTTTCTTGTCGCTTCATTTAATCGTCTATAATCTATACATACTCTCCATCCTGTGACGGTTCTCGTTGGTATTAATTCATTCTTTTCGTTAGTTATTACCGTCATACCTCCTTTCTTTGGAACTACTTGGACGGGACTTACCCAAGGGCTATCGGAGATAGGATAGATAAGTCTGGCGTCAAGTAATTTGATGACCTCGTTTTTAACCACTTCTTGAACATTTGGATTTACTCGACGTTGTGGTTGTATTACCGATTTGTAGTCATCATTCATTAAAATTTTGTGTGTGCACATGGAAGGACTAATTCCTTTTATGTCTACAAGTTTCCAAGCTATTGCGTTTTTGTGTTTTTTCAAAAGACTGATTAATTTTTCTTTTTCTAAGCTATATAATTTAGATGAAATAATTACAGGTAAATTACCATCTTTGTCTAGAAAAGCATATTCCAAACCTTTTGGAAGTTCTTTGAGCTCAAGTGGTGGGTCTTTAGGAGACTCCTTATTTGGTTGCTCATTTCGATCAAGAACTTTAAAAGTTTGTTCTATGGCGACCTCTTCTTCAACAAAGTGGTCAATCTCTTCACTTGTATCGGGTGGTTCATCTTCATCTTCAATTAGGGGGTCATTATTGCCGAAAGGATATTTCATTGACCGTTCGAGATCGACACTTCTTTTAAATGCCCCTAATTGAAGAGGTAGATTTTTGAACTTCCGGTTTTTCAAAGCTTCGTGAGTTTTTACAAATGGTCGTCCCAACACTAGAGGAGCGTCATCGAGGATGACAAAGTCGGTCGGTATTACCATTTGATTTGTTTGAACCAATACATCTTCAACTACACCGATTGATTTTATTACTTTCCGATTGGATAGAAAAATGGGTATTTGAAGTGGAGAAAAATCACTAATACTTAATTTTTCGAAAATGTAGTTAGGCATTATGTTAACACAAAGATCTTTATCGATTGTGACATTACTAATAAACGAATTTTGAAAGAAACATGGAACCGGTGTAATGTTAATTTCAAATGAGTCTTCTTTTATTAGTGAGGTTTGATCATAAGTTAACTTAACACTTACCATTTCGTCAGTTATAGTGTTAGTGTTTAACTCTTTTAAAAACTTAGCATGAGTGGGTACTAAACAATGATTTTCAAAAGAAGGTGACAAGAGATTAATTTCTTCAAAATTAGACTCTTCTTGAATTTTAACGTTGTCGGACTCACCTTTTTCGTTGTTTAACTCATGTGTCGGCTTTTCACTTATTTGTTCTTCCATTTTTACACTTTCGGTTATCTCTTTTTTTTTTAATTCTTCTCTTGCGCGGGACTCCTCTTCCCTTGCGCGAGATTCTTTTATACAGCGATCGATAACTCTAATGTGTTCTAATATCCTATCGGTTACTTCGGTTATAGAAAAAGAATCAGGATTTTCTAAGCTTGAATCCGGTTGTTCGATCATTTGTTCCTCATAATACCCATGTGAAGTAAATGGTTCACACCATTGTTCTTCATTGTAAGTATATGATGGATAAGGGTCGTAATTTTGTTCTTCATAATACTCATACGAGGTGGGTTGTTCATGCCATGGTTCCTCATAGTAAGTATACGCAGGTGGTGGCTCATATCTTGGTTCCTCAAAGTATGAGTAAGAAGGCTCATACCTTGGTTCATCAAAATATGAGTATGAGGGAGGAGGTTCATACCTTTGGTCTTCATAGGATGTGTATGAAGTTGATGGCTCGTACCTGGGCTCCTCATAGTAGGTGTATGAATTGGATGGTTGATATGAGTGACTAATTTGAACTGAGTGTGTGTTACGACAATTAGTGCAATAATTACTCCTATAATCATCCTCCTCATAGGTGTAGTTGTAACCTCCTGAGTATTGATCCATAAGAATCACTCAGCAGACCACAACCAAGTCTCGAGATCAGAAAACAAAAATAAAAAAACGGAAACAGAGGCTGGACACGGCCCCGTGTTCAGAATCTGTATCTGGGCGTTTTAATTAAATTTACTGATTTCGTTGAGCACGGGGCGTGTTCAGTGAGCACGGCCCGTGTTCAAGCTTCTGTTACTGGGTGTTTTTATGAAAATGTGCAGCACGGCCCCGTGTTCAGTGAACACGGCCCCGTGTACATGTTACTGTAAATGCAAAACTAAACTAAAATGCAGAAAAATGTGCGCGCGTTTTAAAAAGGTTTTGAAAAACTGATTAGGCTGTCGATTTTAAGCTTTCTTAAAATCCTTGTGTCCCCGGCAACGGCGCCAAAAACTTGATGCGTGTGAAGTGTTATATATATTAGGTGTATATTTTAAGCCCTTTTAACACTTTTTTAGTCAAGTTTTAAATTTATAAAACACGATATTTTACTAACACTAAACACACATATGGGCAAGTGCACCCATCGTGAGCGTAGTATAGTGTTGGCAAGATACCGAGGTCGTCCAAGGACACAAGACCTTTTAGTACCGGTTTATCCTCAACGTCTAATCAAAATAGAAAGTTTAGAAAAATGTTTTAAACTAAGAAAAATAAAAACTAACTAAAAATGCTGAAAATAAAAATAAAAGAAAAACAGATAGACAAGATGAATCACTTGGTTCCGACTCGTATCTAGTGTAACCTTTGATTATTTCCGCACTTTTGCACTTTTTAAGAGATTATCTTAGTTATTGTAGTAGGCCCCTCTTTTGAAGGTGACGTTACCCTCAACCCAGTAGTTTGAGTCAGCAAGGATACAATCCTAAAGGGTCGGATTATTGAAAGATAATTAATTAAGTTATTAATGCAAATTATGGTAGGCCCCTCTTTTGGAGGTGACGTTACCCTCGACTAAGTAGTCTGAGTCAGCAGGGATACAGTCCTAAATAGCCGGGTTATAGTATTAATAGTAGTTAACTTATGAGGGGATCAAAGAGTTTGGACCCCCGCCATCCAATACCGTTAAGTATTGAAGGAGGTCCTACTAAATTTGACCCAGGTCCATTGCAGGACCTCTAAACGCTGAACAATGGCAAGACCTTTACCAAACCGTTCCCTTAACCCCCGACCAGGTAGCCAACATACCTCCATATAGACCGTGGAGATATGAATGGTGAAAATCTTTTATTTTATATAGACAGTAAAATAATGCCAAGACACCACGGACAAACGATAAGGAAAGATCACCTTCAACATAAGAAACTAGTTATTAAAGTCATTAATACAAAACCAAGTAAAAAGTGCGAAAAGATTAGAAATAAAAAGTATTACACTAGACACTTTGTCTTCACCAAGTGATGTAAGAGACTTAGGCAAACATGGCCTTGATTGTCAAGAACTCTTACGATCAATCTCGGATCCCGAGACGACTCACACACTCTATGATGGACAATGGATGATGGTGGTGGATGATGGTGTTATGGTGGTGGTGGGTGGTGGGTGAAGTGTGAGAGAGGTGGTGTGCCAAGGGATGGTTTGAGCTTGAGCCAAGCACTCCTATTTATAGGCTGAACAGAAGCTCGGGCACGGCCCCGTGTCCAGTGGGCACGGCCCCGTGTCCACATCCTTCTCTTTCTTCATTTATTGCAGCTTGTCTTATTAGTTGACCACGCCCCCGTGTCCGCTGAGCACGACCCCGTGTGCAGAAGAATCTTTGTACTATGAAGATTTGCCTGGATTGTGCGAATCTTATAGTTGACCACGGCCCCGTGTCCGTTGAGCACGGCCCCGTGGTGGGCAATAGAAGCTTCTACCACTTTGTCTTTTCTGCTGACACTTGGGCACGCCCCCGTGCTGGCTGAGCACGGGGCGTGTTCAGTCTTCTGTTATCTTGTTTTGCTTGGGAAGATGCTGTCGTGGGGTCGGGCATGTCACGTCTTGTTCCTTTTCTTGTATTTATGTTAGATTTTGATGTCTTTTTGCTTCTTTTTGTTAATTTGAGCTCATTTAATCCTGAAAATACAAAAGGAAGACAAAAGCACACTTTTTCCAACATTAGTACTAAAAAAGGGTTAGTTTTATGCCACAATTGATGTAATTTATATGTTGCATTTTGCACACATCAATGTCCGTGTACCAAATGTAAAAATTCCGGCTTAAAAACTATGGCAGAAATGAAATACCATTTGCGTATTAACAGTTTTTGGAAGGAATACACGAAGTGGGCCTATCACAGGGACACGACTCCAATTGCAGAAGTAAACGATGTTGCGCCACAAGACGGTATGGTAAACGTTATTGAAGACATTAGGGGGGAGCGTATGGAAGAAGATACATACCTTAACCAAGAGAACTCGAATGGAGATAGTAGCGGTGGTGTTGATGATTTTGAAGACCTGGTAAAGGAAGTTGAAACAGAATTATATCCTGGTTGTACCAAGTTTTCTTCTATCGACTTTTTAGCAAAGCTTTTGAATATAAAGGATACGTACCATTTGCAAAATGAAGCAGTAGATCGACTCCTCTCGTTGTTGCGAGAGTCAATGCCAGAAGGAAACAAGATTCCCCCTTCGTATTATGTAGCTAAGAAGACATTTAAGAAGATTGGTTTGGCATATGAGATGATAGATGTGTGCACAAATGATTGTGCTCTCTTTTGGAAAGAAAACGAGTCCTTGCAAAATTGTCCCGTTTGTAATGAGAGTCGATGGGTCGATAAAGACACAAAAGGCACGAAGGTGGCTCGTAAGGTGTTACGATACTTTCCTTTGACGCCTAGACTACGACGTTTGTATTGTTCAAGGCACACAGCGAAAGATATGATATGGCATAGTACCGAACGATCGGAAGATGGGACTATGCGTCATCCAGTTGATGGATCTGCATGGCAAGACTTTGATAAAAAGTACCCAAACTTCGCGATGGAGCCACGAAATGTTCGCTTAGGGCTTGCAGCTGACGGTTTTAATCCCTTTAACAACGGTAGTGGATCCTCGACTCATAGCACGTGGCCGGTTATAATCACCACATATAATCTGCCTCCCTGGCTATGCATGCGAGAGTCCACATTCATGTTGACCTTGTTGATTCCTGGCCCTAAATCACCGGGGAAAGACATGGACGTTTTCCTTAGACCGTTAGTGGATGAGCTTAAGCAATTGTGGCAGACAGGTGTACGTACTAAAGACGCAGCAACAAACACATACTTCACAATGAAGGCGGCGTTGTTATGGACCATAAATGACTTTCCAGCCCGTAGTAGTCTATCAGGTTGGAGCGGACAAGGCTACATGGCATGCCCAACTTGTAACCAAGACACTCCTTCAATACGTGTAACTGGTAAATGTGCTTATGTTGGTCATCGCCGGTTCTTAGATGCCAACCATTCTTGGAGAACAAGTCTCGACTTTAACGGGAGACCCGAGACACGAGACCCTCCGAGACAGTTTAGCCCAGCTGACATAGAAGCTCAACTCGGTCGTTTAATTAATCGTCTACCAGGCAAGCATCCAGATTTTGGAGGTGGGAGGATAACCCGGTCAGATTTCGAGTTGAACTGGTCCAAAAGAAGCATATTTTTTGACCTTGAGTATTGGTCTTCTCTGCAGCTGAAACATAACTTAGATGTAATCCATAAAGAGAAAAATGTGTGCGACAGCTTGCTCGGTACTCTTCTAATGAACGATAAGAGCAAAGACACGCCAAATGCGCGGTCCGACTTGGAAAAACTAAACATTCGGCCGTCACAATGGCTGAAACAATCGGGTGGCAAGTTCTTAAGTCCCCACCCAAAGTACTCATTCAAGTCCGATGATCGAAAACTTTTTTGTCAGTTTATAAAAAATGTTAAATTACCAGATGGGTTTGGATCTAATATCAGTAAGAGGGTGACAGATAACAATGCTAACATTACCGGGTTGAAATCTCATGACTGTCATATCCTCATGCAACGTTTGATACCGATTGGGGTTAGATGGCTTTTGACTAAAGATACATCTACACCAATAGTAGACCTTTGTATGTTCTTTAAGCAACTTTGCTCTAAAACACTATCGGTGGATGATATGAAGAAAGCAAAGGATGACATTGTTACCATCTTATGCAAGTTAGAGATGATCTATCCACCTGCGTTTTTTGACATTATGGTTCATTTACTTGTGCATTTACCTGATGAAGCGATTGCGGGAGGTCCAGTAGCTTTTAGATGGATGTATCCATTTGAAAGGTACATGAAAAAACTAAAGAACTATGTCAAAAACCCGGCAAGGCCTGAAGGTTGTATAGCTGAAGGTTATGTGTTTGAAGAAGCTCTAACATTTTTTTTCAATGTACCTTAAAGATGTTCAGACTAAGTTCAATCGCCCAGATAGAAACGATGATGTGATGCAAAATGCGCAACGCAAAACTCTGGGGTGGAAGTGGTTGGAGAGAACGGTGTGAAATTTTATGGCCAATTAGAAGAAATTATTGAGTTGCGTTATACAAATGATTATTCCACTGTCCTATTTCGGTGCAAGTGGTTTGATACTCAAAGGGGTGTAAACCATGACAATAATATCACCAGTATAAGCACTGAACATGAATGGGACAAAGACGATCAACTCATATTTGCTTCGCAAGCCAAACAAGTGTTCTTCATCCAAGAAACGTCTCGAAACCAAAAAAATAAACATAGGTGGGTAGTCGAAAATGTTAATCATCGAAGAATTTGGGATCGGCCAATAAGTGATGACCGCGTCAATAAGGTTCAAAATGTTGACAAACACTTAGAAGATAGGGACATTGTCGACAACAACTCTTCATCTGACTGTCCACTTGTGTCACGACCCCCGACCCACCCTGGACGGAATCGAGAGTCGTGAACAGCCCGTGGTACCGGTGATTATTTTTTTTTTATTTTGAAAACGTTGCAGCGGAAATTTCATCAGGACCGTGAGTTAGGAAAAATATCAGAGTTTAGAAAACACCGGATTTTATTTATTTAAATAGATGGGATAAACCCATGTTTTACAATGGTAGCTTTAATAAAGATAAATTTTATTATATAAAACAATATTTCTAAATTTGATTCTAATTAATAAAATAAGCCACTTCTTGATGTCTTTCAGTGCCGTATCCATCTCTTATTCCAATCTACTGTAATTACCTGAAACGCGTTTTAAAAAGGTTTTGTCAGCGGGAAATACTGAGTGAATCATTCTATTTACTAAAATGACACATTTGTTATAATTTACAGTATTAAGGAAGATTACAATGTTTCTGATATCAAACCAATTACCCACAGTACTTTGTCACTCGACCCATTGGCCCTTCCGTCCAATGGTGTCTGTGACTATGGTCATATCACCCATTGGCTGCCCCAATGGTGAAGATTATCAAGTAATGTATACAAAACCCCACATACCGGCTGTAATATGGTGATTACATAAACTTAATCCCTGTAATTATAACTTTGAAATAAATAGGGTTTTGTAAATAGATTTGATAAAAAGAGAATGACTCACAGATAATCATGCAGATTCATACGGACAGAATTTAGTCTACAGATAAGCCTTGATATATTGCAGATTTATACAGGCAGGGCTTAGCCTATTGATTTTGCCTTGTAACCTAGTGCATACGAACTAGGTAGGTAACTTAATACAATAATTACGATAACTCACGAGATCAAATTCTCACAATGAACGACAAAGTGCAATACTTCATCCATCGAATTAACGATGATCCGTCAAATTAATGACGAACGACAAAGTATAATACTTCATCCATCGAATTAACGATGATCCGTCAAATTAATGACGAACGATAAAGTATAACCCTAGTGTGGGCGGCACTTAAACATCCATTGGATATATTGATCGGTCGGAAAATGAATCGTAATAGCGATTAAGTTATTACCCTGTATCGTAGCAGAATTCGAGCTAGTGTGTGTTAGGTAGTAATAAAAAAATATATATTTGTAATTTAAGTATAGTACCCCTAATTCAACCTTATCCCGATGTCCCGAGACAGAACCCCAACGAACTTAGTCGGGCAGAGCCCTGACATGTGCTATGGGTTCAGATCAATCGAAAAGGTAGCGGTGATCGGGAGTTAAAACACTTAAAACGGGGCGGAGCCTTATTATTATTATAGTGTAAATAATGAAAAAAAATAAGAATATATATATATATGATTTCGAAAGAATGGTGTTAGAAAATGAAAAGAAGAGTGGACCATTTAAATGGCTAAGGGAGTAAGGTATCTTCTATTTATAGTAATTATGTTAGCTTTGTGCCCAAGCATTACTTCCTGCGTTGCCACGTATATTGCATAGGTAGACATGCAAATATGACTTTTTGATTTATTTATAGGACACACGTCCATATTACATGAATTTGATTAGTTTTTTATTAAATACCTCGATCAAATTTCAAATCAAATGAAATGTGTTGATTATTATTATATTATTATTTTCTTAAATATCTCGATCATATATCCAAGTTCTCAAATCATCTGTTTTAATTTTATTATTTACTTTATTCTTATTACACATATTTAGCATTCAATTTCGATTGAATGATTTTAACTTTTATTATTATTATATTATTTATTTTGTTAATATCTCGACATATGCATCATCATTTAAAGAAATTAAATATTAATTTTATAATTAATTTAACTGCTTTACTTATTGGGCGTGTATAACTTGTAAACTATAACGTTTTTAGAAAATAATAAATATGTCATTGGAACCAGAATATTTTTGTCTACATTTGGGTCTAAGTTTTATTAAAAACAGAGTAGGTTCAAAATACAATATATTTTATAATTTAATTAGTAAACGGTTCCTAAGCCCGTCTAGGTACTTCATATTTCTAACCGTCGACTTACCCGTAATATACCTATCTAATAGTATAAATTTTTATAAACTTTTATTTTATTAGAAAGGACACTCATATACAAGCCAATTAATTAATATAATATTTCAACCAACTATATAAAATAATGTTAAAAACTATTTTGGTTGAATAATTATATTAAAATAAATTATTTACTAGTTACTAGTTACTAATGGTTAATAAATTTAACCAAACCTATGGTAAAAATAGGGATGTTACATTCTCCCCACCTTGTTTTAAATCTCGTCCTCGAGATTTGGGTTATGATATTTCTTTTAGACTTGTGTTATATTAAAAACAATATTAGGGTAGATGACACAGAATTAAAATATCAAATTTTGTGAAAATGAGTTGTACAATAAGTAGGACTCAATGGTTCAACTGAATTAGTTCAAGAGATTGATGACAAACGAATTAGTTGAAATGATATAATTTCCAAAGTGACTAGGTTCAGTGCCAAAGTTATATGATCAATAGATATTTTAAAATGAATGTGAAAGACTTTTATAATTAATAAAAATTCTTTGTCAAAAGAAAGCTTACTTTGATTGGCAACCGGGGAAGACTTAGAATCGATAGGTTCCCAATGAAATAGAAGTATGAAAAATGATTTGTCAAATATTTATGATATGAGAAAATCAAAGTGTTGAGATGAGTGAATTGCAAAGATACACCAAAAGTCAATAGTTTTAGTGTATAATTGTTTAGAGTTCCAAACTGTTTTAATTGTGAAACAATGTGATAGTACATTATTAGTAACCATATTCTTTCATACTATATCCTATAGATCGAAATATAATAAGAACGAGTTGTTTTGGCGTGACCAACTATTATATTATATTTGTAAAGCAAATGTAATATATATTATTTGTTTATAGCATTACTAGTGGTAAGGTAAGCGCTTAAAGCCTATTAAGTATTTAAGACTTTGTTATCTATCTACTAGGACTGCATATCACCCGAGAATATTAAAGCTATGTGCTTGAAATATTAAGGTTGTAATTTACTACAATATACTGTAATAACTACAACCTAAAATGATTTAAGCATTACGACTCAATAATTTTTTTTTTTTTTTTTTTTTAACAAGATGAAAAATGTCTTGTTCATGAATACTTAGATAGTTATTTAGATAATTTTATTCGTCCCTTTAAATTCTTGTATTATTTTATGAAAATATGTCTTCTCCTCAAAGTAAAATATTTTTATATATACTTAAAATTTACTAAATAAGTATGATGACTTAATTTATATATATTAACTAGTCATTATCATGGTTGGATATTGGTTAGTACTGCCTTGTTTAAGCATAGGTGGCCAGTCCATGCCTAACTAAGGCTAGGTTACCCAATATTTGCCCTTGACAATAACCCTAGTATTTTAAAATAATACTAACACTATTATTATTTAATATTTTCTTACTAATAATAAAACTGATATTAGTATTACATAACTAAACATACACTTAAATGGAAAAAAATTTCTAATAAAAATTGTGAAACCGACCGTCCCCAGGATCGAACCCGGGTCTAGGCCACACCCTTTCGCGCGTCTAGCCAACCGAGCTAGGTGCCTAGTTTGTGAAATTTCCATTTTGGTTAAATATAAACACATGTACAATAAATTCTATACTTCTTATTGTAAGTCACCTACTTATCCTCCTTATGTTGACTAATAAGAATATAGTAATACTATTAGGTAATCACTTATGTAAGTTTCCATATATAAAATAAATTTTATATAATGTTTTTCGATTGAAGATGTTAAAGTAATAATTTATCACGAAAGGCTAGATTGATATTGTAAAAATCATTTAAGAGATATATTAAAATATGACAAGAATTTGTGTATCATTATCTTATCACATGATTTGTGTTAAGATAACTTTTATAAATATCCGTATATGATATATATATAAATGAGATTAGTGCAAGCTTTAAATTTTATGAAAACGTTAGTACAAGGTGATCGTGATCAAAGAAATGATTTAGTGAAGTCGAAGACCAAATAAACATTTTATAGTTCTAAAGAATTGAAGTGTTTGTTGGGATTATGTTGAATATGATAGCTTCAATCTATCATATGGGAATTTGAAATGAATATGTAATGCGAGCAAGTTCAAATAATTGAACTCGGTTTAAACAAAATGAGTTTTAATAAGTTCGGACATGGTTACAGCAAAATCATGTATGCCAAAGAAAATTGAGTTTCTCAAGAAATTTATTGACTTGATATAAAAGGGTCATTGTTTTGCATTACTGCGGTATACAGTGCCAAAAAAAAAATCGAGTATAGCGAAATGATATTTGAGTTTGGATAAAACAACAAATTAGAATGAAGTCCTTCAGTTGATTTCATAAATCAAATGAACCACATGCGCAACAAACAGTGCATGTGTAACGTGTGGATTTATCAAGAAATGAAATAGATCAATATTTGTTATTATGAAAGAAATCCTCATTGTATCACCTTTAGGGAAAGTAAAAACACGAAAATCAATTCTTTATATGCAGAAGTCAGAAAAAGAATTTATCTGAAAATTTTGTATGATAATCGTTATTAAGTGATATTACCAAAAATGTAAAATAAAATGAAATAGGGAATTTGCAAAAGTATATGACTCATTTTTTTCAGTGCTAATAATTATGACTCTGATTAGACTGTGCACGGCTGTTTATGAAATCTTGTTCTAGCGTACTTTAGAGATCTTCATTTTGTAGGATCATGTGGCAAAGTGCCTCTTTTTTATTAGTAGTTCTTCTTACTGACGGAATTTTAACATTGGTGTCATTGTGCCCAATTTATATTTTCAAAAGGTCTTGCCTCGAAAGTTGTATGTGATATACTTCAACGTCTGTGGAAGTATAATTTAAGCTTTATGTGTTTTCTTGTGCTCTAGCACAACTTTACATGTTTCTTACTTGCATTGGAAATTCTTTATACTTTTGATGGTGTCCCAACTTAATGGGTTTCTATAGTTATTACTGTCGCTCGAGTTACGAGGTAGATAATCAAACGGAATAATGTTTAATATCGGAAAAGAGATTCTTAATAAAGAAATCTAGACACAGATGCTTGTGCTTTATTCCAAATTGACTTTTGGAATTACTTATAGATATACCTATCTATATAATCACATATTTCACATGCTGTAATATACATACCATCTATCAGGTCAATGTATTTAACAGATTCATATTTCCAAAAACCAGTCAGATATCTGGTCATGATACTATTTAGGGAAATCTTGTCACTTGTTTGACATATTATCTATCCCGTCTTATCCGATTCGCGCCGGAGCGGTAACCTCAATATATCTGGACAAACTGGAGAGTTTACTACACCATACCCAGTCTTGCCAGAGAAAATTTTCTATTTCCCATAAATAATATCTTTTCAAGTATTTAAAAGTGCCTCTTTTATTAGGGCTTTTATCCAGAATTAAGGAAACTTGTATTCCCATAACGCATTTTATTCTAGTCCAAATAATATCAATAAGCAATAATTACTATTAATTCTTGCTTATTTGCAATATTCTAATTACCATTCTTATGGTATATCAAAACCCATCATACTTTATTTACACAAGTACTTAGATTATCTTGAAGCTGATACTAAGGCATTTTTTCTCAAGTTCAAGTCTAAATACTATCATGTGTGCTACCAGTTAATGACAATCTCCTAACTCTTTTATATGAACTTAGGTATTATTGTTACAACACCTATTGGCTTAAAGCAGTGGCTCTTTGAGTTGGCTCTGATACCACCTTCTGTCACGACCCCCGACCCACCCTGGACGGAATCGAGAGTCGTGAACAGCCCGTGGTACCGGTGATTATTTTTTTTTATTTTGAAAACGTTGCAGCGGAAATTTCATCAGGACCGTGAGTTAGGAAAAATATCAGAGTTTAGAAAACACCGGATTTTATTTATTTAAATAGATGGGATAAACCCATGTTTTACAATGGTAGCTTTAATAAAGATAAATTTTATTATATAAAACAATATTTCTTAATTTGATTCTAATTAATAAAATAAGCCACTTCTTGATGCCTTTCAGTGCCGTATCCATCTCTTATTCCAATCTACTGTAATTACCTGAAACGCGTTTTAAAAAGGTTTTGTCAGCGGGAAATACTGAGTGAATCATTCTATTTACTAAAATGACACATTTGTTATAATTTACAGTATTAAGGAAGATTACAATGTTTCTGATATCAAACCAATTACCCACAGTACTTTGTCACTCGACCCATTGGCCCTTCCGTCCAATGGTGTCTGTGACTATGGTCATATCACCCATTGGCTGCCCCAATGGTGAAGATTATCAAGTAATGTATACAAAACCCCACATACCGGCTGTAATATGGTGATTACATAAACTTAATCCCTGTAATTATAACTTTGAAATAAATAGGGTTTTGTAAATAGATTTGATAAAAAGAGAATGACTCACAGATAATCATGCAGATTCATACGGACAGAATTTAGTCTACAGATAAGCCTTGATATATTGCAGATTTATACAGGCAGGGCTTAGCCTATTGATTTTGCCTTGTAACCTAGTGCATACGAACTAGGTAGGTAACTTAATACAATAATTACGATAACTCACGAGATCAAATTCTCACAATGAACGACAAAGTGCAATACTTCATCCATCGAATTAACGATGATCCGTCAAATTAATGACGAACGACAAAGTATAATACTTCATCCATCGAATTAACGATGATCCGTCAAATTAATGACGAACGATAAAGTATAACCCTAGTGTGGGCGGCACTTAAACATCCATTGGATATATTGATCGGTCGGAAAATGAATCGTAATAGCGATTAAGTTATTACCCTGTATCGTAGCAGAATTCGAGCTAGTGTGTGTTAGGTAGTAATAAAAAAATATATATTTGTAATTTAAGTATAGTACCCCTAATTCAACCTTATCCCGATGTCCCGAGACAGAACCCCAACGAACTTAGTCGGGCAGAGCCCTGACATGTGCTATGGGTTCAGATCAATCGAAAAGGTAGCGGTGATCGGGAGTTAAAACACTTAAAACGGGGCGGAGCCTTATTATTATTATAGTGTAAATAATGAAAAAAAATAAGAATATATATATATATGATTTCGAAAGAATGGTGTAAGAAAATGAAAAGAAGAGTGGACCATTTAAATGGCTAAGGGAGTAAGGTATCTTCTATTTATAGTAATTATTAGGGCTGTAAACGAACCGAACGTTCAGCGAACCGTTCGTGAACCGTTCGGCGGGAAGTTCGTTTATGTTCGTTCGTTTAATAAACGAACGAACATGAACAGGAAATTCCGTTCGATTAGTTAAATGAACGAACATGAACAAAGGTCTCGTTCGTTCAATTGTGTTCGTGAACGTTCGGTAAGGTGTTCATGAACATTCGTTCATTTGCGTTCGTTTATGTTCGTGTTTTAATTAAAGATTTTTATAGTTTCATATATTTTATCTATACTTTTTATACTATTAAACTTTTATTTATATCATTACCCTAACAATTAAACTAGGAAACCCTTTTTCACCATGTTTATGCACTATTCCCCTTTCTTTTCTCGTTATTTACATCGACGAATATGATCTACCTCCGTTCCACAATAAGGGATTCAATTTCTAGTGCTACTCTCTGGGCCATCCACCTTTATCCTTCATCGCGTTCGCCAAATTTATTTGTGTTCGCTTGTGTTCGTGAACCATTCGTGAACACGCTCATTTCCTTAATGAACGAACACGAACATAAAATCTCGTTCGGTAAATGTTCATGAACCGTTCGTGAACACATTTATCTCCTTAATGAACGAACACGAACAAGGCCTCGTTCGTGTTCGTTCGGTTCGTTTACAGCCCTAGTAATTATGTTAGCTTTGTGCCCAAGCATTACTTCCTGCGTTGCCACGTATATTGCATAGGTAGACATGCAAATATGACTTTTTGATTTATTTATAGGACACACGTCCATATTACATGAATTTGATTAGTTTTTTATTAAATACCTCGATCAAATTTCAAATCAAATGAAATGTGTTGATTATTATTATATTATTATTTTCTTAAATATCTCGATCATATATCCAAGTTCTCAAATCATCTGTTTTAATTTTATTATTTACTTTATTCTTATTACACATATTTAGCATTCAATTTCGATTGAATGATTTTAACTTTTATTATTATTATATTATTTATTTTGTTAATATCTCGACATATGCATCATCATTTAAAGAAATTAAATATTAATTTTATAATTAATTTAACTGCTTTACTTATTGGGCGTGTATAACTTGTAAACTATAACGTTTTTAGAAAATACTAAATATGTCATTGGAACCAGAATATTTTTGTCTACATTTGGGTCTAAGTTTTATTAAAAACAGAGTAGGTTCAAAATACAATGTATTTTATAATTTAATTAGTAAACGGTTCCTAAGCCCGTCTAGGTACTTCATATTTCTAACCGTCGACTTACCCGTAATATACCTATCTAATAGTATAAATTTTTATAAACTTTTATTTTATTAGAAAGGACACTCATATACAAGCCAATTAATTAATATAATATTTCAACCAACTATATAAAATAATGTTAAAAACTATTTTGGTTGAATAATTATATTAAAATAAATTATTTACTAGTTACTAGTTACTAATGGTTAATAAATTTAACCAAACCTATGGTAAAAATAGGGATGTTACAACTTGTCATTGACTTGACCCAATACTTTCAAATTGGATCTTCTCATGTTACTGCGGGTGAGCCTTCAATTGAAGTTGATCCCCCAACGGCCACCGTCGATGAAGTGTTTGAAGTCGAGACTGATTGTGATGAGGTCGAGGCTGATTATGATGAGGATGATCCCGATTATGTGGAGTCTGACTAAAAGAAAAGTTATTGTAATTTATATTGATTTGTAATTGATAAACACTTGTTTGAAATATTTATTTGAATTTGAGTTACACTTGTTGTACTTTCCCTTAATTTCTATTAGATACACATGCTGTAACATTTGTAACTTTATAGAGATTATGTTTTCTGTATTGTTGATATTCGCTTATCTGATGGCGGATGTGGCCCCCTTGGGACATGGGGGTGACGGCGCTGGTGATCCACCGCGTCCTCCTGGTGGATTTCGTGGCACACACGAGACAGACGGTAAGTCTTTTACTAAATTATTTTGTAGTCCTTATATTTTTTATATTATAAATGTTGTTACTAATTATTTTTGTTTTAATTGCAGCGGTTCCCCCGAAGAGGGTTAGGGGGAAAGCAAAAAACGAGAAACTAAGGCGTCTGGTAAAAGCGGGGGGGCTGTATCGCTTACGTTTGACAGGCAGGTCACGTATACCCCTGTTGGTAAAACAAGATATATGTTTTCACGGGAGGCCGGCCTGTATATGTGGCGGTCCATCCCGTTCGATAAAATTGGATGGGATAACGTTGAACAACATTACAAGGATGCCCTCATGAACCACTTACGGGTAAATAAGTTATATGCATAAAATTTTATCAAATATTTAAGCACATGCAAATCTAATTTATATATGATATTTTAACTTTTTTATTTAATTTGTAGGAAAATTTCAATTTTGATGAAGTGGAACGTGATTATGAGGCGAGAAACTTGACGGGTGGCATTAGGGTTGTGCTTATGAAGCGGTACTCTGACCGCAAGTACGAAGCTAAAAAATTATTTAAGAGCAAGGGAGGTTACAATGATCTTGAGAGTGCAAGGGCATTCCATCCCGCGGATATGCCCTATGATAACTGGTTGAGAACCATCGAAGGTTTCCGGGAAGAAAAATATATTAAAAGAAGCAAGGCCAACACACTAGTACGCGAGAAACAACAATTCCCATACCGTGGGGGGACATCGTCGTACGGTAGCACCGCCTATAAAAATGTAATGTTTTATGTATGTGTGCGTGTGTGTAAGCTTTTGTTTATTTAATGTCTAATCTAAATTTAATGTTAAACAGGATATGGATTGGGTACCTACGTATGCTAAAACCCACACGGACAATCAAGGGAATTGGGTTGATCCGGTTGCTGAACAAAATTACGTAAGTATTTCTTTTAAGTATTATTTTATATAACAAATATATATATATATATATACACATATATATTTAATCATCTTCGTAAAATACAGCGGAACATACAACAGGCCACAAGTGAATGGAGCGGTGAGGGTCCGCCAATTGCCCCGTATCAGGAAGCGTTGGGTGAGCGGCGAGGATGGTACCGCAGGATGGGGCCTAAACCTTCTTCCAACACGTCCTCGCACTCGTCATCTAACATGTCGTCTTCGCAAGCTCGGACTCAAGAACCCTTTTCCGAGGTAAACTACGCAATTTATAAAATGACAAACGAACGCATGTTTCCTTGTTAAATATATGTTGGTAGCGTTAATTAATATGCTAATATACGTTTTGCTATCTATTATTGTAGGATTTTGTTAACAGCTTGTTCCAAACCCCGTCATTTTTGAACCAACTTAACAACTATCTTGCTTCACAAGGAAAAGGAAAAGGAAAAGGAAAGTCAAAAGACTACGATTCTGACAACTTATTCGATAATGAATCCGACGATGAATCCAACGATAACGATGAGTGACTTGTTTTTAATGTATGATTTAGATTTAATTAAACGTTGTAGGATTATAATGTACGACTTAAACGTAGTTTTTAATTATATTACCTTTAGTATATGTTGATTATGTTCATGGCGTATGCTTGCGTTGTTTGAAAATAGGCAGGTTTTGTTTTTTCGGCCGTAAAACCGGCTGGGCAGCTGTATATACAGCTGCTGTATTAAAAAAAAAAACAGACTTTTAGCGGTGACAGATGTCGCCGCTATTGCTTTTCAACCTTTACCGACGAAGATTAATACCGGCGACACTTTTAGCGACGACAGGTGTCGTCGCTAAAAGTGGAGGATCAATACCGGCGACAGTAGTCTTTAGTGGCGACGACCGGTCAATAGCGTCCGAGAAATACCGGCGAAGCTTTACCGGCGACATGTCGCCGCTAAAAGTCAATAGCGGCGACAAAAGTGGTCAATACCGGCGACACCTGTCGCCGCTAAAGGTGCCCTGTTCTTGTAGTGAAAGCTATAAGCACTAACGTCCTACTCTTTCATAAAGAGTTGCAATATTTCAGTGAGTTAGTGTGATGATTCCTCACTTATAAAGAAAAGCCTTTGTTCTAATATGGTGATAGTGACGATGATGCTGACAAGAGAGATTTGTGGGATAGATGTGAAAAAATGAAGAATACTTTGTGTCTAATGACAAGTAGTTTTGCAGTTACCAAGCCTATGGTCGATAATATTATAGGCCATAATATTCATCTAATCCATCGTTAACTTTGATATTCAATTATTGAAACCTTGAAGACATATAGGTAGAAAGTATTGTAGCAGTGACTTTTTAAGTCAACAATTTCTCCTTTTTCTAACTGTTGAAAACATCAAAATTTTGAAAATGCCAAAACGATGCTACATTTTACACAAATAGGAATTTTGGGCCAAAAGGTCAAGTGTTAGGAGGGTTTGTTTGTAACAAAAAGTCAAGTAAAATGGTTTAAAACTAGACATCATAAAAAAAATCTAGTCAAACCAAACCGAAAAGAAACAAAACCAAACCGAAAAGGTTAGCTGTCTGGTTGTGGATCATTTTCTAATTTGGGAAATCCAATACCCGCATTATGTGTTTGGTATAAGTCCGGTTCATGCATTTATTATATCAGTTAATCGAGCAAAACCACCAATACTACTACAATCATCATCATACTCAGTAAATTCTACCAATAGCAAAGCTAAGGTAGGTTCTGAGAAGAGTAAGATATAGACAACCTTACCTCTACTCCTTAAAAATAGAGAGACTGCTTTCAGTGAGATCCCCGACCCCATAATTCTTACTACATACCAGTTACTAGCACTACTAGAAAACTAGATCATATGAAATTCTACAGAAGTTCATTAGAAAACGACCTTTAGCCACATTTTTCGACAAAATTTGGGCAACTTTTCCCCTGTAATGTACTAAATCTAGCATTTTGTGATTAAAAGGTAATTGCTTCAAGTCAAAAACCATACTAAAGCCAGACTAATCAGATTTTAAAAAACATCATGTGGGGGATTGTTGGAAATTTGTGGAAATTGCATTTTTCATAAATATAGGAAAATGATTTTTTCCTATTTTGGACTAGAAATAAATATAAGAAAATGAGCGGGTTTTATAGATTTATTTGTGGGTTTGTGTTCTATGTTGGAAGAGCTTCGCAACGAACTAAACCTCGTCCAAAACGGAGCTAAGATGAATGATATATCGATGCTCAAAGTTTGGTGTTTGAAACTTGAATGCTCAAAAAAGTGGGAAAGTGGCACCTTGTCCCACATAGGAGGAAAGATGAAACTTAAAGGGGTATTTAAGTGGGAACTCTCCATCCTTATTATTTCATGGAAGCACTCACTAAGTGTACTCGCGGAGGGTGCGGAGCACCCGCGGAGCACCCTAACCCGCGCGCGTGGCGCGGGCGATGAGGTGCAATGTGGCGCATGTTGCACTTCGCACGCTCGCGTCGCCGCGAGCCGCCTTTGTATTTTTTACCGCGTGCGCGTGGTTGAGCAAGGACTGCAAGGACCAGGTGGTTGGTGACGTGGCATGCAGGCGCATGACCCTGGTGGGTCCGCGCGCAGTGGCGCATGACGTGGCAGTCATGCGCGTACACATGGCATGATGGCGCGCATGGAGCATGGGTACTGAGGTGACGTGCGCGGCGCACCAAAGTGAGCCAAAACGGCGCGACTGTGTGGCGTGCTCGTAGAGGCTTACAGGTGACATGGCGTACGCACGCATGGCATTGAGCCAAAATGGCGCATGCATGCAGACTTGCACGCACAAGGGCGCGCGCGTGCACAGAAGCTTCCAGCATTTATGATTGTGCAGTTACATTTCAGCATTTGAAACTGACGAGTCAAACGGTTTTGACTGAGAATTAAATGAGGAATTAAAGTGCATTGAAGACGTTTAATGCAATTTAATTCTCCCACTTAATTCTTTTTCGGTTTCGAGTTTAGACATGTAGTATAAATAGGGTAGTACCCCTGTTGAAGAACTAGACCGAGAAACCAATAGCAATTCAATCTCTCTCTGTAGAATTCTTCTTCATCTTCAAGCTTCAGGTACACCTTCGGGTTGGAGTCAAGACTGGCAGTACGACTGCTTTGGGCTGTTGTATCCTGTAAACAAACGTGAATACCTGGGAGACACGAAATTTGTTTTAAGGGAACCGTGTCTAACACGATCCTCAGCCAAGAACACCAATTCTGTTTGAATTTTCGGTTCTTGTTTTTCCATTTTTCAGTTGTAATTGTATTTTAATTTTTAGCTTCATTCTGTTTTGTTCTGTAATTCAAGTTAATAAAGAATTTTATTTAATTTTGCACGAACGGATTCTTACAAAACTTGCATTCTAGGCATTTGGCAAATTTTCATAAATATATTTGGCAGCATGGTGGGAACCACAAGGAGTGGGGGTTTCAGAGACAAAGTTGCATGGCATGGCTACACGACAGAGACGAGACCGTCGAGTGGTTAACCCTACCGCTCAGTTCTACTGGTCCCTGCCACGTGGCATCACCCCCCATGTGCGATTGCTCCTATATGCAAATGGTCAATGAGGAAGGTAGCCATTGATGTTCTTCCAAACCAAACTCACCGTATCTTTGTGAGATCATTTTATGTTTTGTCAAATACATTGAACATATTTTAAAATTATAAACTAAGTTATAAAATGATCTTGTATATATTTTGAGTTATGAAAACATCTTGAAGTATTGAAATTACACATACAATCTTCTACTTTTGATAACTTTTCTCTCTTTGAATCCATCTCCCCCTCCGTCCTCTTCTAATTTTGATGTTTGTGGTGACCGTTGATCGATGGATGCTTGTGGTGGTAGTAGTATGAGTGTTTATTATTCTGTTAGGTACCGAATAAACCAAATTACCAAACCAAACCGTAACTTTTGGTAGTAGTCTCATTTGCTTTTAATACTTTTAGTTTCTTTGCATCAAAGGTTGTGGGACCTACTTAGCCGAGTTAATTCAAAGGGTTATGTACAGTAATATTATGACCCTTAGATCTATAGATGTAGTTTTTAAAAAATTTAGTTTTACTATTCAAAAAATGGTAACGGTGCAGCTTGTTGCCCGTTTACATTCTATTTCGATGTATTTTCTTACATTCAAAAAATGGTTTTTAGATTAAAAAAAGCTGTAACCGGAAAAACTAAACCAAATAATTAATTCAGTTTTCTGTTTGATTTGTAACCAAAATCGAATGACTGAACCGATTAACACCCTAGGTAATGAACGGAAGGCAAGTCTCCTCTTACCTACAAAATCTAGAATCTTTTTATTAACAGATTTATTATTACATTTAAAAGAAATTATTTTATCATTTTACTAGCTCAAACTTTGATTTATTTCATCAGTTACTGCATACTAAAAACAAAGGTTGGTTTTTGTGTGTGAATTATTGGTGAAACTTTGGGTAATAAATGCAAACGGAAGAGTAAAGACTTTGAAAGTATAGGGAGTGTCGGTAAAATGAAGAAGGGTTTAAAAACGTCATTTCACAAAGTTAGAGGGTGAATTTATCATTTTGTATAAAGTAGGGGCTAAAACATCATTTTCAAATGTTGGGAAAGTCTTGTATATTTGTGAAAGTTGGAGGGCCGGTGGCGTAAAAGCAACCGACTTTATGCTTTAACATAGATTGAATAGTAAATAGGCCCGTGCGCGTTGCGGCGCGGGTGCATTATAAACATTTAACGAATTAGTGCAGGTGTTATGTAACCCGCAAACGGTGCGTAACAATCAAAAGGATTTATTATACTTTTAAAAATTAGAAAACACAAGAAACACAGAATAACTTGAATTTATGTGATGCAGGCCCAAGTGTGGAGGAACGGGCTATTTTGTATTTGGAGGCCCAAGACCGCGTAACAAAAGGGGCTTCACTATAAGTATTCGACCGCCCATTCTATATTACGCTCATATTCCCCTCACAGCCATGGGTTGATATTAGTATGGATTTCGTGTTGGGGTTACCTCGTACTCAGAGAGGTAATGATTCCATCTTTGTTGTGGTGGATCGGTTTTCTAAGATGGTCCATTTTATTCCCTGCAAGAAGACGACTGATGCTGTTAATGTAGCCCAACTCTTTTTTCGTGATGTGTACCGTTTGCATGGGCTACCTTCTTCTATTGTGTCTGACCGGGATACCCGATTTCTGAGTCATTTTTGGCGTAGCTTGTGGAAGATGGTGAATACTCAACTCAACTTTAGTAGTGCTTATCACCCACAAACTGATGGGCAAACTGAAGTTGTTAATCGGTCACTTGGGAATTTACTGAGGTGTTTGGTTGGTGATCATGTGAAGGCATGGGATCAAAAATTGTGCCAAGCTGAGTTTGCTCATAATCATGCTGTTAATCGGAGCACCGGATATAGCCCATTTCAGATAGTTTATTCATCTCAGCCTCGGGGACCACTTGATTTGATGTCTCTTCCTGTTTCTGGATCTGTTCCAAAGAAAGTTCAGGATTTTGTGAAGGGTTTACATGAAGTTCATAATGATGTGTATGATCATTTGACCCAAGCTAATCAGAAGTATAAGCAAGCTGCTGATCAGAAACGTAGGCATGTTGAGTTCGAGGAAGGTGATTTTGTTTGGGCTGTTTTGACGAGAGATCGCTTCACAGTTGGGGAATAAAACAAGTTATCAGCAAAGAAGATTGGCCCAGTTGAAATCGTGGAGAAGATCAATCCGAATGCATATCGTCTGAAGCTGCCTAGTCACATTCGTTGTTCTGAAGTGTTTAACGTGAAGCATCTGTTGCCTTATTATGGAGATTCTTCTGATGATGAACCTGTTGGTAATTCGAGGGCGAATTTTGTCTATCCAGGGGGGAATGATGCAGGCCCAAGTGTGGAGGAACGGGCTATTTTGTATTTGGAGGCCCAAGACCGCGTAACAAAAGGGGCTTCACTAAAATGGCTCTAACTTGGGCTACGAGGGTCCGTTTTGGGCGTGCGACCAGGCGAAACGAACGTGAGAACGAGCTCCATCTTGCTGCAAACGCCTATGGCGGTTTGGGTCATCGTCCGGGCCAAAAAACGCTTATTTCTATTACTTATTTGCATTTTTATGTTTTTTTTTATCTATTTTGGGCATTTTGTTTTAGGCCGTGTGTTTGGCCCATTATCTTTTTTAGGCCCATTTCGAATTTCGGTTTCTATTTATATGTCCCTCTAGTAATATGAATGATCAGAATTGAATTTTGAAACTATTGATTTTTCACTTCAAATTCCGTGCCTTTTGGGTGGAATCTTGGGGGTTGGGGAAGAACACACGGGTATTCTTTGAATCAACGTGTTTGATCTTCGTTTCCGTATCACGCGCTACATCATTATGCCATCGAATGAAAATGCATTATATTTAACGACGCTCGCTTCGGTATGTAAAGAAAACGTATTATACTTGCACTGACTCGTTTCCCAAGAAATGTTTTCGTCTAAACGTAGATCAACTCGAATGTATCACGTACATAAAAATCTCCACGTAAAAAGTTAATTTTTTTCAAGCAAAGGAATGGCAAAGTCGAAACTTTTAAAACTTAAGGAGGTTAACGACGAATTACTTATTAAATAAAGAAATTAGCGAAGGAAATCATTAAAGAAAATTATGTCAAAATGTAGATCAACTAGAATTTATACCAATACATACATAAAAATCAGCACATATTTTTTTTTCAAGTAAAGGAACGAAAAGGGTAAAGTCAAAACTTTTGAAACTCAAGGAGGTTAATGACAAATTAGTTCTATAAAAAATATTAGCAAATGAAAATCATTAAAGAAAATAATATGTGAAAAACGCATATTATATATGGTACATGGGTAATAAACGCAAAAGAAAGAGCAATGAGAGTTAAAAATGCAAACTTTGAAAGTATAGGGAGTGCCAGTAAAATGAAGCAGGGGCTAAAAATGCTATTTCACAAAGTTAAAGGGTGAATTTATCATCTTGTATAAAGTAAGTGCTAAAAACATCATTTTGCAATATTGGGAAGGCCTTGTGTTTGTGAAAGTTGGAGGGTGGGTGGCTCTATATGCTGGAAGATAGATTGAATGAATATCAAGACATTTATATCTTATTAACTAGGTACGTAAGGTTAAAGGAGCCTATTGTTTAAATTGATAGAATATTATTTTTAAATTTCCTAACTTTCTTGGTCATTGTGGGTGATGAATATCCACCCAAAATAGTGTGCATTGTGCAATTGTGCAAGGTGATGAATATTCAGCAATCACCATGTTGGTCATTGTGGGTGATGAATTTCCTAACTTTCTTGGTCATTTTGGGTGATGAATATTACTCTAATCATATATCTATTGGCTATTGCATCATAGAAGTTCACTTTAAGATAGAAAATTCATCACATTTTCTAACTTAAGATTTACTCATAAATCTGGATTATTTGCAAAGTTAACTCTTCCTCTCTAATGTCCATCTTCACGACCTCCAATCAGCTCTAAATTGCATATGAAATGTTCACTTTACTTCAACCTCCCACACATCATTCCTCTCTTCTGGTTTCACCTTCGGAACCAGAACTTTAAGCACACCATTCTTCATCTCGGCTTGGATCTCTTTCAGTTTATACAAATCCACTGGCAGGTTTATTCGCCCAAAGTACGCGCGTGGTAGCTCTTCTTCCTCCTCGTCCTCAGATTCATTCTCCGATTCTGCTTTGATGATCAAAGTGTCCTGCTCTACCAAGATCTTGACGTTGTCTTTGTCCAAGCCTGGCATGTCGAACCTGAGACTGAGATACTCGTCGTTTTCCTTCGCTCCCCATCCCTTCCTTTCTACTAATTCTCCCCCACCAGATTCTGCCATGAGCGGATTTTCCATTATGTTGTAGATCTGGCTCATGCTTCTCACTAGTTTAACCCGATCAAACAAGTCTATGATCATTATGCGACACACGACATTAGAGGTTGTTTCATAAACATTCAAGAGATAACCGAAAATATATTTACTAGCTCAAAGATTACATGTGGATGAACACTTAACAATAGGAGACTAACAAACTAGGACACACTACTAACAAACAAAAATATCCAACAAAATACTTATTAACCTAATTATATAATTTTTCTATAACAGTTCAAAATCACTATCTAACACTTTTAACACATTCAAGACGATGATACAGACCAAATGAGTATAAAAGCAAAACACGTCTCATCTGAATACTGGTATGAATTCATTGTTGCAGTAAAGTAAGATGCAAATTAACTACGTATGAAAGCAACAAGAACTCATCAGCTATATGATTCTTTGTTGCCAAACAAAGGGAGGATATATAGAAATTGCTGCAATAATGTAGAATAAATGGTTAACAAAACTGAAGCATTTAAGCTGTAACGTACAATATGTCTAATGCAAGTATACAACAATGATCTCGTTAATAGAAACACAACAATTGTGGAGGAAGAACTCCAAATACATTAAAATCCACAGATTCCAGATTTCAAATGAAGAATTAGTCGCAATCACGTAGACCGAATCATTAGCAAAACTGAAACGCTTAAACAGTAACGCCTATACGATATGTCTAATATAACCCAATTCGTTAAGAGAAACTCAACAATTAGTAGACAAAGTGCTCCAAAATACATCTAAATCCACGGATTAAAACTTTAAACGAAGAATCTAGTGGTAGAATAGTTCATTAACAAAACTGAAATGATTAAATAAATAGTAAGCGGAATACGACCTGTCAAACACAATAAAGATATAATAGATAATCAGAACCTTTAGTGGATAAAGAACTTTAAATACATCAAAATACACATATTCAAAACTTCAAACGAATAATCGAGTAGCAATCACGAGAACAAATTATTAACAAAACTAAAATGATTTAACAGGACTCGCAAATGTGATATGTGGAATAGAACAACGATATAATAGAGAAACAGAACGATTAATGGATGAATAACTCAAAATACATCTAAATCCTCAGATTCGAAACTTCAAACGAATAATCTAATTGCAATCACGTAAAACAAATCATTAGCAAAACAGAAATGATTATACATTAATGCGTAATAAGAGAATCATAACAAACAGTGTATGAAGAACTCTAGTACATCTAAATCCACATATTCAAAACTTCAAGCAAAGAATCTAATCGCAATCACATAGAACAAATCATCAACAAGCTAGATCTGAAACGTTAATTAAACACTACTCGAGCTAGTAATTAGTAAAATACGATATGTGAAACACTAGTAATACATCAAAACACACAGATTCAAAACATCAAACGAAGAATCTAACCGCAATCACATAGAACAAATCATCAACAGCTAGATCTGAAACGTTAATTAAACACTACACGAAATAGTGAAATACATATGTCGAACACAACAACGATATAATATAGAAAACATAACTATTGGATGAAGAACTAGTAATACATCAAAATACACAGATTCAAAACTTCAAACGAAGAATCTAACCGCAATCACGTAGAAATAAACATTAACACCTAGATCTGTACCGATTAAACACTACGCGAACTAGTGAAACATGATACTTCGAACACAGCAACGATATAACAACAAAAACAGAACAACTAGTGTATGAATAACTTCAAATACATCTAAATCAACGGATCCAAAACTTCACACGAAGAATCTAGTGAAAAATAGAGCTCACCTGAGAGGAAATCGTTGTCAAGGTGAGAGACGTATGAATCAGGTAAACGCTTAAGATAATCAGAAACATTCGTGTGATCGCAATGAGTATTGAAGCTCCGTCGAGTGGAAATGGCAGCAGAGACGGAGCGAACAGGAAGAAAACGGTTAGTGAACAGAGTTGTTGCGGTGGTGCGTGTGGTGAGAAGGCGGTAGGTAGCCATATCTCCGGTGGTTGTTGTTACTACTCACTGTGGTTACGTGCTGCAGAAGAAGAGTGATTTTATGCGTGGAGAGGAGGTTAAGACCGTACAGGTTTCTAGAAACGGAATCTTTTATAAAAAATTGTATTTTGTAACAAAAGTAGCTATTGAAATCTATAAATTGGTCACACTTTTCATTTTAAATGAAATCCGGTCATGGAGTCTCGCCTCGGATATTCTGATTATTTTATTGATTTTCTGTTATACAAATAGACTTATATATTATATTATATTTTCTGTGTGTAATTAGACTGACCATGGGCGTGAAAGAGGTAGCGCCAGATGCCCCATACACTAGCTAAGGGGCTGTTTGGCAACTTCTGAATGTTTAAGTGCTGAACCAATAAGAGTTCTGAACCATTAAGTGTTGAATCAGTAAAAGGTCTGAACCATTAAGAGCCAGTATAATGCTTAGCCGTTTAGAGGCAAATGTCTGACCAATTCATATTAGAGGTCTTAACCATTCAGACTTAGTATAATGCTTAACCATTCAGAGGCAAATGTCTGAACCATTCAGACATCTGCTCACGAAACAAACAGTCTGAACCATTAAGTGTTGAACCAGTTAGAGGCCTGAACCATTAAGAGCCTCATTAAGAGGTAAACAAACAGCCCCTAAGAGTGTGTGTAGTGGGGCGTTATATTCCCACATAAAGCCCCTATAAAGCCCCACACACCACTACGAAGTGCTTTATGAGACAAAAAGAGGTGGGTGGCGCGATATGCATAGCGCCGGTATGGGGGGAGGTTTCAAAGTTTGCACCAATAAAAAATTAGTTAGTGTTTTTATAATTAATTAATAAAAATGAAAATTAATAATTAGGTATTGATGGGTAGGGGCTTTATGACTACAGGCTCTAGTGATATAACGGCCCATAAAGCCCCTATGTGACGTGGCACGACACGTGTCGCATAACGCCCCACAAAGGACTTTATGACTACGGATGGCCTAAACGACAACGCATGGGGCACCAAAGTGTAATAACGCCCTTGAGGGCTCTTTCACGTGGGGTCCACCCCTGAATACACAATTAAACTTTCTTTCTTTAATTTTCATTATTTAAATGTTTAGTTAAGCAATCACAACGCAATAATTAAAGGATGGATTGGTCAAAGTCTCGTCGTCTACATAGCAATGATGTGACGCTTTAACGTGCCCTTCTATGATAAACCACAACGTCCATTCTTATAATAAATGAATGAGTAAATTGCCAAAATCGTTCTAGAGGTTTGGTCATGTTTGTCAGTTTCATCCAAAACAATTTTTTAGTGTCAAATTGCCCTTCAGTTTTGTGATTTTTTGTCATTTTCATCCAAACGTCTAATTTTTTTTCAAAAATCATACATTGGGTTTTTTGTTACACCGGCGCCGAGCCTTTGGATTCAATGTCACACCCCCAAAATCCACATGCGGAGTACCACCGCTTGGAGGCGTGACTGACCAGGATCCAGCCACCAATTATACTGAGCATCGATTAATAGTATAGGCATTCACCAACCACAATAGTTAGTAAGCACCATATTTTTAAAGTTCTAAAAGTTAAGTTTGATTAACAGTTTAAACAAACAGCGGAAGCATAAACCAAACAGTTTCAAAACAAAGTTCATAGTTCAAGATTATTTAGAACCCAACACGTGGGTTAGACGACCACTACACATTCCCAAGCTGCAAGCTCCTGAGTCACTGGGTACCTGCAAAGCATTCAGTAGGGTATCAACAAAAATGTTGGCGAGTCCACGAGTTGTCCAGTTTTAATTACCAAAAACTTGTTTCACCAGTTAATTAATCCGTTTATACATGCGATGGGGAGCTACCCCATAAGTAAGCGACTAAACTGTTTTTCCAATACCGAAGACTTACTTAACCGTACGTTTCCGCAGTGCCCCGTTTTTCAATGTTCTATCATCATTGACGGTTTGCCAGAGTACATTAGTTCACTCCCGTTCCCAGTAACAAGGGTCGGTGTGAGGCTGGTTACACCTAAATAGCGCTATCAACTAATAACCCGTTCGCCAGGCCCCGGCGATTAATCGGTATTATGTAGTGAGGACTTAAGTGATAGAGTTTCGTTTAGTGTTGCTTGTTGCATTACCGTATAAACAATAATTAACTAAGTTTGTATCCCAGTTACAAGGGAAGGAAAGTAAGTTTGTATCCCTTACAAAGGGATAGTGTTGTTTTTAAGTCCGTTTCCCAAACCACCGGGAATGCATGCTTTAAGTTGTGAACTCACCTTGGGTTGCTCGGTAGATTACTTACTCGGTCAATCACGTTGGTCACCACGTCCTAGCATGGTTACCAATATAGGTCAAGTTGGGGTACAAGTAATCACGTATAATCTACAGATTATGGCCCAATAACTAAAGCAGATAGTCCAGTCGAGACATGGTGGTCTCGACTCGAGAACACGCGGTCTCGAGTCGCAACCAAGAGATCTCGTGTGATCATGTTTTGGTCTCGAGTGGTGCTGGTCAGGAGTCGCAACCTCAGAGGCCTCGAGTCCAGTCTCGAGTCGAGATCATGAAGTTTCAAGTCGAGACCTTGTCGGTCTCGAGTTCCTGAAGTCCGTCTCGAGTTGTCATGAGGTGATCTCGAGTTGCAACCGAGGGTCTCGACTCGCAACCTCGGATACGTGCACAAGAATCCTTCTAGAACCTGTTCCAAATGTACTATCCAATAGGGTTTCATATTTGTGATAATGTGTACTAACCAATTAATTTGCACCAACATGTTTTATTGTCTAATTTTCACACAAAACAGATCAATCATGGCATATTCAAATATTTTTCATGATCTTCAAGTAGTTCATCATGCATTCAATTATTTCTTATGATCTTCATCAGTTAAACTCATCAAATTCATCAAGAGGGACCTAAAGCATATCGAAATAAGCTTTTACTACTACAACAAGCACACCATGCATTTCATGGGTAATAACATGTAACATCTTATTCTTTTTATCAAGAACATTCATGTGCATATTCATAAATCGATCGATAGTCATGCATATCATTCTATCTACATCCTATTATTCAAAGATCACCTTGTAAATCATCCAACCCACTCGCAAACAAGCAAACAAGCATCTTTAACACACATTATCATTAATCAAGTTTAACACGCATTATCATTAATCAAGTTTAACACGCATTATCATTAATCAAGTAGAACATACTAACCGATTGATGTTCGGATGCAAGGGTGTGGGGGAAACAGTTGAGGGGGGGCTCTCGAGTGACGAATACAAGCTAGATCCCGAGCTCCAAGCTGCCGCTTATCGGATCCGAGAGGATGGAGGGAGTTGGTTAGTGAAGTTCTAGGGTTTTCTAGAGAGAGAGGAAGCTAGGAGGAGTGAGAGGGTGTGAGAGTGAGAGAATGATTGTGGGTTTGAGTGTCCAAAGAATAGGAAGGTGTGGCCTATGTGGGGGTTTTATAACCCAATTCACGGGCTTAAGGAGATGCGGCCCAAACGGCCCAACCGTTCACTGTTCACTCGAGACCGGGTGGTCTCGAGTCGGGTTTCGTGGTCTCGGCCCACTACACACATACATACCTATATATGCTACATATACAATCATAGTGCAAGGATCACATAGAACATCAAAATAACACGCAACTTTCATTTAATAACACACATATATATATATATGTATACACACTAAGAAATTACAAGGTGTTTGCTCGGAAAAACCTAGAGTGTCACATTATCCCCAAGTTTTAAGAACTTTCGTCCCGAAAGTTAAGGCAGCCACTGACAAGCTAGTGTAAATGAGAACGTTTCAACGGGATGTCACATCATCCCCTCAATAGTTTGGAATTTCGTCCCGAAATTCAGTTGTAGCTTCAGTGCTGGGAGTTTCATTAGGGAACAACTGGGGATACTTGCGTTTCATCTGGTCTTCCCGCTCCCACGTGAACTCTGGGCCACGGCGCGAGTTCCAACGAACTCGTACGAGGGGTATCTGGCTACGTTTGAGGGTTTTGATCTCACGATCCGTGATCTCAATTGGTTCCTCAGTAAAGTGTAGCTGTTCGTCAATAGTAAGTTCCTTGAAAGGAATGATGAGTGTTTCATCTGACAGACACTTCTTCAGATTAGACACATGGAAGACGTTGTGCACAGCACTCAGTTCTTCGGGCAGATTCAATCTGTAGGCGACCTTACCGATCTTTTCGGTAATTTCAAAGGGTCCGACATATCGTGGGTTAAGCTTGCCCCGTTTTCCAAAACGAACCACACCCTTCCAGGGTGAGACTTTGAGTAGAGCCCGGTCACCAACCTGGAACTCTAGCGGTTTCCTATCTTTATCAGCGTATCTCTTTTGACGGTCACGAGCTGCCGCCATGCGTTGCCTAATCTGGGCAATCTTTTCTGTAGTGTCAACTACATGTTCCGGGCCTGTGATTTGGCTGTCACCAACCTCAGCCCAGCAGAGAGGCGATCGACATTTACGGCCGTACAATGCCTCAAAGGGTGCTGCCTGAATGCTGGTGTGGTAGCTGTTGTTGTAGGAGAATTCTACTAACGGTAGGTGCTTCTCCCAATTCTTGCCAAAATCGATCACACATGCCCTAAGCATGTCTTCGAGGGTTTGGATGGTGCGTTCAGATTGCCCATCCGTTTGTGGGTGGTAAGCGGTGCTCATGTCTAAACGTGAGCCAAAAGATTTGTGCATAGCTTGCCACAACTCAGAAGTAAAACGTGCGTCTCGATCGGAAATAATAGAGGTTGGCACTCCGTGCTTTGAAACCACTTCCTTTAAGTATACCTCTGCTAGGGTAGAGAACTTGTCTGTCTCTTTAATAGCCAAGAAGTGGGCAGATTTAGTTAAGCGATCCACTATCACCCAAATGGTGTCATTTCCGCGCTGAGACCTAGGCAGGCCAGTAACAAAATCCATGGAAATCTGCTCCCATTTCCATTGCGGGATTTCTGGCTGTTGGAGTAGGCCTGATGGTTTCTGATACTCAGCCTTGACTCTTGCACAAGTTAAACATTTTCTGACATAGGTTGCTATGTGGGCCTTCATGCCAGGCCACCAGTATGTAGTCTTCAAGTCGTGGTACATCTTATCTGAACCCGGATGTACTGAGTAACGGGACTTATGAGCTTCATCCATCACAAGGTCACGTAAATTTCCATAAAGCGGAACCCATATGCGCCCGGCTACGTAGTAAGCACCGTCTTCTTTTTGTTCCAATCGTTGTCTCGATCCTCGTAGGGACTCAGCCCTGATGTTCTCGGCTTTCAATGCTTCAACCTGAGCATTTCGAATCTGATTAGGGAGGTTCGAGTGGATAGTGAGCTGTAAGGCACGAACACGCTTGGGTTTGGTCTCCTTTCTGCTGAGGGCATCGGCTACCACATTAGCCTTGCCCGGGTGATATTTGATTGCACACTCGTAGTCATTTAGGAGTTCGACCCATCGGCGTTGCCGCATATTCAACTCCTTTTGTTCCATTATGTGCTGGAGACTCTTGTGATCAGTGTAAATCGTGCACTTGGTGCCGTACAAGTAGTGTCTCCAAAGCTTGAGCGCGAAGACCACAGCTCCGAATTCTAAGTCATGCGTCGTGTAGTTCCGTTCATGGATCTTGAGTTGTCGCGAAACGTAAGCAATAACCTTCTCGCGTTGCATCAACACGCAACCAAGCCCTTGAATAGAAGCATCGCAGTAAACAACAAAGTCGTCGGTACCTTCAGGTAAGGAAAGAATAGGAGCACTACAAAGATTTTTCTTTAGTTCCTGGAAGGCAGATTCCTGAGCATCACTCCATTTGTAAGCAACGCCCTTCTGAGTGAGGGTCGTAAGTGGTTGAGCGATCTTAGAAAATCCTTTGATGAATCTTCGATAGTATCCTGCCAATCCCAAGAATTGGCGGACTTCGGTCGGAGTCTTAGGTACAGGCCAATTCTTAATGGATTCGACCTTAGCGGGGTCGACATGAATCCCTTCCTGATTGACGATGTGCCCAAGGAAATGGACTTCTCTAAGCCAGAAATCACATTTCGAGAACTTGGCGTACAGTTGCTCCTTGCGAAGGAGTTCGAGAATGAGGCGCAAGTGTTGTTCATGCTCCTCTCTACTCTTCGAGTAGATAAGGATGTCGTCAATAAACACAATTACGAATTTGTCGAGGTAAGGTTTGCACACCCGGTTCATGAGGTCCATGAAAATCGCAGGTGCGTTGGTCATTCCGAAAGGCATGACAAGGAATTCGTAGTGACCATAACGGGTTCTGAAAGCAGTCTTAGAGATGTCCTCATCGCGGACTCTCAGCTGGTGGTAACCCGATCACAGATCGATCTTGGAATAATAGCTCGACCCTTGCAGCTGGTCGAACAGGTCGTCGATACGGGGAAGTGGATAACGATTCTTGATGGTAACCTTGTTAAGTTCGCGGTAATCGATGCACATTCGGAATGTGCCATCTTTCTTTTTAACGAAGAGCACTGGGGCTCCCCAGGGTGATGAACTAGGACGGATAAAACCTTTGTCCAAAAGTTCTTGTAGTTGAGTAGAAAGTTCTTTGAGTTCCGCGGGGGCTAATCGATAAGGTGCACGAGCTATAGGTGCTGCTCCGGGAGCTAGCTCGATTTGAAATTCGACCTGACGATGAGGAGGGAGTCCAGGTAGTTCCTCCGGGAATACCTCAGGATAGTCGCGTACAACTGGAAAATCTTCAATCCTGTTTTCCATTTTCTGTGTGTCGGCAACGAGTGCTAAGATAGCGGTGTGCCCCTTTCGTAGACACTTCTGGGCCTTTAAGAATGAAATGATGCCTGTGACTTCTCCGCTCTTGTCGCCTTGAACTATAAGAGGTTTGCCAGGGGGACGGGGAATACGAATAGCTTTCTCTTGGCAGAGGATTTCAGCGCGATGTTTGGATAACCAATCCATACCAACAATGACGTCGAAGCTTC
Organism: Helianthus tuberosus; assembly: GCA_030545235.1. Taxonomy (NCBI): domain Eukaryota; kingdom Viridiplantae; phylum Streptophyta; class Magnoliopsida; order Asterales; family Asteraceae; genus Helianthus; species Helianthus tuberosus. The sequence goes on from CM060424.1 coordinate 187,412,540, forward strand.
CAAGAATGATGGGGAAGAGATCGATACAGAAGGTCTGACCAGACAACTCTAATTTGCAGTTACGAATTACGTGTGAGGCTTCGAGGTTTCTACCATTAGCTATCTCAACGATGTGCTTAGAGCTTAACGGCGTAAGAGTGGACTTAAGTTTCTTACTAATACGTAGGGATACATAACTAGCATCTGCTCCGGAATCAAATAGTACGGAAACATAACGATCATTAAGTGGGAACTTACCCGCCACAACGTTGGGGTCATTCCTTGCTTCTTCCGCTCCAATCACAAAAGCCCTTCCTCTTGCACCATTTCCAGCATTGTTGTTATTGTTCCCAGCACCCTGATTGTTGTTATTCTGATTCTGGTTCAGCTGAGGGCAATCCTTTCGCATGTGCCCTATTGCTCCACATTTGTAGCATTCACGATTGTTTCCTTGCTGCTGCTGTTGCTGTGGTTGATGCTGATTCTGCCTAGCTGGGAACTGGCTTCGGCAGTCCTTGGCTTCATGCCCCATCTTGTTGCATCGCTGACATTGACCCTTGCCACATGGCCCACTGTGGTGTCGGTTACATTTGTTACACTTGGGGTGGTTTCCTCGATAACCACCTTGTTGCTGAGGGCCCTTGTTGTTTTCAGTCTTCCTTTGTTGAGCTGGGGCCTGAGTGGGGTTAGCATCCTTCCCCTGACTTCCATCCCACTTTCGTTTGTTATCGCTAGAAGTTCCAGCAGTAGTACCGATCCTCTGGGGCAACTTGCCCTCCTCCACAGCCTGATTGGTGAGTTTGTGAGCAAGACGAACCACGGGCTGTATGGTATTGAGGTTGGCTGAGGTCACGTGGCTCCGAATTTCTGGGACCAAGCCTTTGATGTACAATTTGATCCTTCGATACATAGGTCGAGACATGTTTGGGCAAAGTGCAGCATAGTCGTTGGACTGCTTGGTGTAGGTCTCAATCTCTGATCCAACCATCTTGAGCGCATAATACTCGTTCTCGAGTTTGTGGATGTCGTCCCTGTGACAGTACTCCACTTTAATCATGTCCTTGAAATCTTCCCACGCAGTAGCATTAGCAGTTTCCAGACCAAGCATCTGAATTTGTGCCTTCCACCATGAAAGCGCATTTCCTTCAAGCGTGCCGGTCGCGAACTTAACCCAGTTAGCAGGGGGACACTCGCAGACAGCAAAGACAGCTTCGGCCTTTTCAATCCAGTGGAGAAGGCCTATGGCACCCTCAGTGCCGTTGAAAGGGAGAGGCTTGCCATCCATGAAGGTTTTGAAAGTACAAACACGTGGTTGCGCAGGCGCAGGCTGACCTGTTGTGAGAAATGGAGCGAATAGGTTTAGAGGTGAAAAGACGATGTGGGGGTAGGATCTAAACAACCTATAGCAACGAGTTTACCCCCAGGGTGAGCTGCGAAAGCTGCAGCCACCGTGTTGAGCAAGTTGGTGAACTGAGCCTGAGTCATGTTAACGTTTCCTCTTCCGCGTCCACTCATTGTCTTCATAACCAGAAAACACAGTATGAGTGTGATGTCGTAACGTAGCGAGAATAAGACAGAAGAGAGATGTGTATCTATCTAATTAGGCACACTAGTACGTATAGTAGAGCAGTCAATATAAGATAAACAAGCAAGTAAACAGAAGTCCGAGCTATAAGGTCTCATGTGTTGAGTCTTGCCCTTGGAGTGTAGTGTCGTCACGAGTCACGGGTTATAGTCTGGTTTTTCTCAAAAAGACTCTTCTTTTTAAAACCAAGTTCACTATAACCAATGGCTCTGATACCAATCTGTCACACCCCCAAAATCCACATGCGGAGTACCACTGCTTGGAGGCGTGACTGACCAGGATCCAGCCACCAATTATACTGAGCATCGATTAATAGTATAGGCATTCACCAACCACAATAGTTAGTAAGCACCATATTTTTAAAGTTCTAAAAGTTAAGTTTGATTAACAGTTTAAACAAACAGCGGAAGCATAAACCAAACAGTTTCAAAACAAAGTTCATAGTTCAAGATTATTTAGAACCCAACACGTGGGTTAGACGACCACTACACATTCCCAAGCTGCAAGCTCCTGAGTCACTGGGTACCTGCAAAGCATGCAGTAGGGTATCAACAAAAATGTTGGCGAGTCCACGAGTTGTCCAGTTTTAATTACCAAAAACTTGTTTCACCAGTTAATTAATCCGTTTATACATGCGATGGGGAGCTACCCCATAAGTAAGCGACTAAACTGTTTTTCCAATACCGAAGACTTACTTAACCGTACGTTTCCGTAGTGCCCCGTTTGTCAATGTTCTATCATCATTGACAGTTTGCCAGAGTACATTAGTTCACTCCCGTTCCTAGTAACAAGGGTCGGTGTGAGGCTGGTTACACCTAAATAGCGCTATCAACTAATAACCCGTTCGCCAGGCCCCAGCGATTAATCGGTATTATGTAGTGAGGACTTAAGTGATAGAGTTTCGTTTAGTGTTGCTTGTTGCATTACCGTATAAACAATAATTAACTAAGTTTGTATCCCAGTTACAAGGGAAGGAAAGTAAGTTTGTATCCCTTACAAAGGGATAGTGTTGTTTTTAAGTCCGTTTCCCAAACCACCGGGAATGCATGCTTTAAGTTGTGAACTCACCTTGGGTTGCTCGGTAGATTACTTACTCGGTCAATCACGTTGGTCACCACGTCCTAGCATGGTTACCAATATAGGTCAAGTTGGGGTACAAGTAATCACGTATAATCTACAGATTATGGCCCAATAACTAAAGCAGATAGTCCAGTCGAGACATGGTGGTCTCGACTCGAGAACACGCGGTCTCGAGTTGCAACCAAGAGATCTCGTGTGATCATGTTTTGGTCTCGAGTGGTGCTGGTCAGGAGTCGCAACCTCAGAGGCCTCGAGTCCAGTCTCGAGTCGAGATCATGAAGTCTCAAGTCGAGACCTTGCCGGTCTCGAGTTCCTGAAGTCCGTCTCGAGTTGTCATGAGGTGATCTCGAGTCGCAACCGAGGGTCTCGACTCGCAACCTCGGATACGTGCACAAGAATCCTTCTAGAACCTGTTCCAAATGTACTATCCAATAGGGTTTCATATTTGTGATAATGTGTACTAACCAATTAATTTGCACCAACATGTTTTATTGTCTAATTTTCACACAAAACAGATCAATCATGGCATATTCAAATATTTTTCATGATCTTCAAGTAGTTCATCATGCATTCAATTATTTCTTATGATCTTCATCAGTTAAACTCATCAAATTCATCAAGAGGGACCTAAAGCATATCGAAATAAGCTTTTACTACTACAACAAGCACACCATGCATTTCATGGGTAATAACATGTAACATCTTATTCTTTTTATCAAGAACATTCATGTGCATATTCATAAATCGATCGATAGTCATGCATATCATTCTATCTACATCCTATTATTCAAAGATCACCTTGTAAATCATCCAACCCACTCGCAAACAAGCAAACAAGCATCTTTAACACACATTATCATTAATCAAGTTTAACACGCATTATCATTAATCAAGTTTAACACGCATTATCATTAATCAAGTAGAACATACTAACCGATTGATGTTCGGATGCAAGGGTGTGGGGGAAACAGTTGAGGGGGGGCTCTCGAGTGACGAATACAAGCTAGATCCCGAGCTCCAAGCTGCCGCTTATCGGATCCGAGAGGATGGAGGGAGTTGGTTAGTGAAGTTCTAGGGTTTTCTAGAGAGAGAGGAAGCTAGGAGGAGTGAGAGGGTGTGAGAGTGAGAGAATGATTGTGGGTTTGAGTGTCCAAAGAATAGGAAGGTGTGGCCTATGTGGGGGTTTTATAACCCAATTCACGGGCTTAAGGAGATGCGGCCCAAACGGCCCAACCGTTCACTGTTCACTCGAGACCGGGTGGTCTCGAGTCGGGTTTCGTGGTCTCGGCCCACTACACACATACATACCTATATATGCTACATATACAATCATAGTGCAAGGATCACATAGAACATCAAAATAACACGCAACTTTCATTTAATAACACACATATATATATATGTATACACACTAAGAAATTACAAGGTGTTTGCTCGTAAAAACCTAGAGTGTCACATTCAACATCCGATTTGTAATTTTGGTGACGACTGCCCAATGTATAGGTTTGTGAAAATTGAGGTATAACACTTTAACTGGTTCTTTTACATTGGGATGGCCCTAGTACGGTAGTACCCTTAGGGTGGAAGGGTGCTCTCTACATGGGGAGTGGTTCTCCATCTAGCCAATCACCTCATCCCATGTCAACTCCCATCTCCACTCTCAATTTTGCACTCAAACACAAGGGGTGCTTCACCCAAACATTTTTTCTTAAAAAAAGGATAAATGTGTGATTGGTTGAAAGAGAGTGAGGTCCACCATTAACCCCCCCCCCCCGTCACACCCCAACCGATGGCAGAAACATCGGGGTGAGGCAATGAGTGAAACAGATTGTCCAAGAGATTCCATAACAACTACGATTACCAATTATTTAAAAATCACATCCCATACCATGACATAATGAGTAACACGGTTATTACAGACAATAGTTCTCAAAGAGAAATAAAAGTTGTTCCGACAACTCATAAAATATTAATTGTTTTTGTTTCTAGACTCTCCTACTTGATTCCACAAAGCAAGCATCCTAGCATCTCAAACACCTGTCACATACGTTAAAATAGAGGTCAATACACATAGTGTAAAGGTGAGCATACAAGTTTAATAGTATAGTAGATAGCGAAATCGTTTTACGCATAACCAGCATGTAACATCTAGCAAAGTGAAGCTAGTAGGTTATCGACAATGAAATATGCACAGACGTGACTGCGAGTTGTAGAATGCGCAACACATATCACCACTGTGACACGTGAAGTAAAGCCCTTAACAACCCCTGTCCACGACAGGTGCTGAGTCCAAACTATAGAACTATCGTTGCTAAGGTGTCAGGAAACAATCACTGTGTAAACATAACATACAAGCATTCATCGAATAACATGTATAACATGCAATAACGGTCAGCGTATAAAAGTGTTTGCGTTGTGTGTCGATTGTGATTTGAATAAGTAACGTATGTAACACCCAAAAGTGCGTAAAGCAAAAAAGGTTCGAGTATACTCACAGATAGCGTTCAATAAATAAACACCTTCTTGGATTGAAGGGAGCGCTGGAAAGTTAGCCTGATTACAGAACGATAGCATAAGCGATGAACAGTGCGTAAAACGATGCGAGTGAACTAAGTGTCGAAGGGCCATTCGATCGGATGACAATCCGGACGGATGGTCATTCGATCAGATGAAAATACGTACGGATGGTTATCCGGACGGATGGCTATTTGGTCGGATTGCCCTTCGTTTGGGATGGATGTGTTTGTGTATGATGGCTTTGAAGTTTTCGTTGTAGCATTTTAAAATCAGAGAGGTATCTCTACCTTTCAGGTCGTCCGGTCGAACGGTCGTCCGGTCGAACGGTCGTCCGGTCGGATGGTCGTTCGCTCGGATGATGATCCGTTCCAAGTGAGACATTTCATTGAGAACAAGTTCACAGCTGAATAGTCATTCGACCGGATGGTCATCCGATCGGATGACTATTCGTCAGAAACTGATGATCTTTGATAATTTGTAAAAATGTTTAAGTGTTAAGATTACAAGTCATTCGATCGGGTTGTCGTTCGATCGGATAGCAATCCGATCGGACGTCAGTCTGTTGGGTGACTTGCTCGTTTTGAAATTTGGAAATTTTTTTTGTACGGTATGACAACGTGTTAAACAACGGAAACCCATCAAGTCCGAGTCATCCGATCGAGGTGGGAATCACCCCAGTCCGATCAGTTAACTGTTCTTGACGGTTGTTCATATTCAACCCGTGAATCGGTTGTCTCTTTGATAGGAATCGGTTCCCAGACCGACACTTCACTAAAGAATGAGTAGGAGGCCTGAATGGGCTCTGATTCTATAGGTTTTGAGTGCAAGAGTGTAAAAGAGTTGAAAGAAAGTTATGAAACATCTTTCAATCCTTTTAATCCTGAAAATGTTTAGATTTATGCGAAATCAGTGTTTAAACATGTTGAAATCTCTTAGATCTGAGTTGTTCTTGGTGGAATGAGGTCAAATCTTGAAGTTCATAAGAACCCCATGATGACATCATCATAGAACACCTCAAATCAGCCGATCTCATGGTGAAAAATGAAGATTTGTTGGTGAAAAAGATGAAGTTATGTGTGTAGATGATAGATGTACAAGATTTGAGTTGAAAACTTACAAGAATCGCGAGGAATCGAGAGAAAATAGCCTGAGAAGTCGAAGGGTCGGAGAGGGAGCTGTTACATGACTGTTCATGATGTGACAGGTGCTATTTATAGGTGAAGGAGAGTGAAAGGTGGTGCAGTGACGGATCGGAGGGCAGTCCGATCGGATGGATGACCATTCGATCGAATGGACATTCGATCGAAGGGCTACGGCGAGTTGCGTTTCGACGTTTCGTTTCGTGCACTGGGCTTTGCGATGCGTTTAAGCGAGTGTCGATTAAGCGATGCAATAGATTTAATTAATAGTTACACAAATAATATAACCAACCTATAACAACATAAATAAACTTGCGTTTCCAGTTCGTGATGAGATTGCGTTGTGATAGAGTTACGATTGCGTTTTCGATTAATCACCACAAACATAATATAAACATGCACAAGTAACACATAAATAGCACACACACGTAAAACAATATTCAGAACCATAATTCGAGTTGCGATGCGATAGCGATGAGTTTAGCGATAAATAGATTAGCGATTAACGTCGATTTAAACTGTCATTATTACAAATACTCCACATAATACAACTAAAGCTACATAAAATAGAATATCGATTACAAAGTCAAAGAGTACAGTCAATAATTAAGCAAGGAGTGACAGATCGCATTTAGCAATCTTTTCTTCCTTTGACTTTGACTTGTACTTTGACTTCAAAAACGTGGGTTGTTACACCCCCCCTCATCTTCCCTACGTGGTAACTACTCCCCGATAAATACCATTCACCACACACCGATTGTGGCCGGCAGCGTTGTGCCCGCGCGGTGAACCCTATCCCCGCATCATGTCACCGAAGACACTTTGTCTCCCCTTAGAGCATTCACATTGGAGCCTTTATTCTATATAATTTTTTAAGAGCCTTAATTCATTTATACAACTTTCATATAAGTTTCGACTATATAATTGTGTGTATTCAATATACACGTTCATTTGAAAATACGAGTTTCTTAAAACTTCTTAACATTTAAAAAAAATCAAATATAATATCGTCGTTTATGCATGACGACAAAACATAATGCGGAAGCTTGAATCTTTGATTGTGTTCGGTTCTTCATTGAGCTTGATCGTCATCCGGCACTTCACGTTATACCTACATTTCATAAAACATGAAATGCTTTAGTTATATGATGTTTATAACAAATCTAAATAAGTCCGTATGTCAGAACGAACAAATTAAAAATTTTTGCCCGCTTCATAGCCTGTCGCGGCCGGCAACAGGATTCCCCTTAGCTTTCGAGGGGCGCGAAGCCCGTCGCGTTGCGCGACGCCTCAGTTCGTTTACCGTCGCGGGGCACGAAGGCCCTTTTTTCACAGAGAGTTTGCGGCTGGGAGCTGCATTCTCCCAACACAACCATTTTTCGCAAAATCGACCATAACTCAACCAATTGTTATCCGTTTTACGACCGTTTCTTCCTACATGATCGTAATTCATTCCTCCCTCATTTGGAGTTAAAATCCAATATATGAACTAACAAAATTCTTAACTTTAAGCTCTCGGCTTTATATTCATTTTCAACTTAATTGACCCGTTCATGTTTTGAACAACAAACTTGTTTAATTACTTTCAATTTCGTACTAACTTCATAACATTCTAATACCCGGGGCTTTATTCATAAAGTTTATGCGCCCGTTATCTATTTTGCATGCATACTAATTTTGACCCGTTAAGGGATTTAAGCATTTTAAACTTAAATCTCGCTCATCCTTTGCTTGCATCTTATTTTCACATTTAAATATCAACTTGTCTTCCACCACAACTATATTTGTGGTGAATTTAATGTGGTAAACTATTTATTCTGAATTCTACCCTTTGGTTTAGTAATTTTACGAAAAGACTCGTTCCGAGGCATTTAACCCAAAAAGGCTTATATCTTTGCTTTTACGCTTATCAAAGACTTACTTGATCCTAAAACTTGCTTTCAAACAACCCTTAAAGGGTCGTTTGCCCGATTTATCATTCAAGGGCATTTTGGTCAACTTTAGTTCCTTCTTTTACGACAAAGGACCTTCAATAACATGTTTGACCAAAATCGCACATTTTAACTATAATCTTATTTACACATACCTGGCTCGGGTCAAAGTATTGACCCGTTTTAATACCTCATCAATAAGTTGCTAGTTAATGGCAACGCGTATTCCATACGCCATTCACCCCTGTGATCATAATACTCGACAAACAATCATTAGTCGATATCTTCAAATGGTGATAACATCACCATTCGACCCGTTTGGCCTAAATGACCAAACATTTTGTATTTATAATTGAATGGTAATTATTTACCATTTCGCTCATTTGATCCATTATGGATTTTCACAATATGGTCATATTTCTTAAATCTGTTTCTTACGCATTTAACCCATCACGGCTTACGCCATAGGGTGTCGTTTAAACCTCAACTTTTATTTGTCTACGCGTGACTAAATTACTGTTGTACCCTTATTATTCATTTTGGCTTACCCTATAAGGTAACCATTCAAAACTCATTATATGTTTTTCATTTCATGACCAATTTACCATTTCGCCCTTTTTTACCATTAAGCATGGTTTTCATCCTTTTCACTTGTTCCGACACGTATCATTTCGCGTCGGAACCCCATATTCCAAATATTACCTTATCGTATTTATAACCTATAAAATAAATAAGTATTCTACGAAAAGGATGTAAGCTTTACTTACCTTGCATCCAAATTATGCCTTTCCTTCTTACTTAATTCGTTTGACCAGCTTCTTTCCCAAGCTTCCACCTAGCTTGTCAAGTGTCAAACTATCATTTTATAATTCGTAAGATGGTTAGATTAGTCATTATCAATCATGACTATTCCACCTTACGGATTTTATGTCGAAATTATTATTCGATCTTATTATTGGTCAGCTTGACTTTTAAAAAGTCAATTGACTTATTAACATATACAAATGCACAAATTGGATCATCGAACTCATTTAGGCATTTCATCTGAATACTTAATGAAATCAATTTTTACATACTAACTAGTATATAACATGATTTCAAGCATCTATAACATGATTTGACATCAATTTCATTATATCATTCAAAAACCCATTTCATGGCAAGTTTGATCATATACCCGAATTCATAGATTATTCAAACACCTTCTTATCACCATCATATATGATGATTCTACACATGTTTTTATCATCAATTTCATCATATTATTAAAACCCACTTATCTAAGTGTCACACCCTCAAAATACCACATGCGGAATCCCCCGCGAGGTGTGTGACGTACCAGGATCTAGCCACCAATCACATTGAACTCACAGTAATATTTTAAATAAAAACTTTCATTCATTAAAATAAAGTGTTACAAAATGTTTATTATACTCAACATGTTCAGCGGAAGCATAAAACATAAGTTATGTTATTCATAATCGAAATGTATGAAAACCATTAGACTCGTCCTGTGATTCCATGTATCTCGACCCATGACCACTCCAGCATCCCAGACAGCAAGTTCCAGTGATATACCTATAGGCCTGCAAGCATGCAGAAAAAGTGTATCAGCATAACGCTGGCGAGTTCACAGTTTTGTTTACCGAAAACCGTGTTACATGTTTAATTGCCAAATGTTCAGTTCAGTTCAAAAGAAAATCCAAAAACATTATTGATAATAACTCGATACCGCAAGATGGTTCCAGATTGTTTGCCCTTCCCCAATGCTCTATCAGACATTGGTCGAGTGGTTAAGGTAATTAGTTCACGCCCGTCCTCCCCGGTACGGTGTGAGGGTGCCAAACCTAATAGCGCTATCAACTAAATACCCCGTTGCCTCCCCGGTAACAATTTCGGTAGTAGATGGGACTTAAGTGATAGAAAATGAGTTTATTATCTAACATCCCAGTTTAACATTCCAGATAAACCTATTTACCCAATATTCCTCCCCGGAATATTTACCAGATGTCCCTCCCCGGGACGCATGCTTGAAAAAGAGCAGTGAACTCACCTTAGATTGCTCGGTATGTCATGTTACCTGTTCCCAGTTAGTCAACCAAACCCTACCGTGGTTACCAAACTCAATCAGTTTTGTATGCACATTGTTCACGTATTCACATTTCACATATAGTATACAAGTATAAACCACATCAATATGTAAGTCATAACAAGTAATCATGCAATACATTAATCCATATCATTATGTAGCAAGTATTCAAGTTGTATGCGAAGTTTACACCATAAATTCATGTTTCACAAACACTTAACAGTTAACTCGTCATTCTCAAAAGTGTGCGATTAATCTTGATTTGTGCGGTTCACTAGTTTTCTCGGCCCAGATTCAGTACACGGCCCAACCCAAGGTAAGATCAAATGTTAACATGCGGCCCATTGGTGATCAGCCCACACAGAGTGTGCGGCTGTCTCCAAGTGTGCGACTACTAGCTCATGGTCCATCAACATAACATAACAGGGCCAAGTTTACATGCGAAGCCCAATGTGTTGTGCGACATTCCACAAAGTGTGCGACTACATCAGAGTTGTGCGATCAAGTGCTCTTGTGTGTTTGGGCCGAGAGTGTGCGATCTGGTTTACAAGGCTGGCCCAACAAGTTGTGCGACCAAGTAGGGAGTGTGCGATCAGTGATATTTGACCAAAGTGTGTGATCACAATGGTAGTGTGCGATTTGTGAGATGTGCGAGTCATGCAATTGTCAGTTACATTCTTCCTTAATATCCGATCAATCAGTTACCTTCCATATTCACATAATCATCCTAACTTCCTAAATTCCAGCGGGTTATCAATGGCAATTATTATGGTGATCATAACTCAATATTCAATTGTATCACCTAATCTTTCCCACTAATCTATGAACATCATGCAGAACTTAAACCTTCACATAAACAACTTGGACTTTTAAATCATTGCAATTCATGGAAGCTTTGGTGTGCTCGACACCCTATATCATTTAATACAAAACATGCAGACATCATCAGTCCTATAACAACCGAATTCATTCATCCCATACCACCCTAGTTTATCGATAGACATTTGTTAACATTCTAGAACATTGGCAGATCATATCAATTGATTTTTATTATCACATCAGGTTTATCTAGACTTCATTATTAAACATCCATAATCATCTTGTCACACAATTCACACAATTCTCACAATTCATAACTAACCAAGATAAACCATCAACAATCAAAACAAGTATGAGTATACTAACCGATGAATTATGTACACCAAAGTGTTGAAACCGAAAGGGGTGGCTTCGGGAAGGTGGTATGTCGTCGGTCTAAGAGAGAAGAGAGAGGGGAGTACTAGGGTTTGTTTCTATGTGTTTATGAGAGATGTATGAGAACCCTATACTACCTTGTGTATGATTTGCAACAAGTGGGCCGAACCCACTTGGGTTTTGTTCCATTTTGGGCTCCAAAGAGCTGGGCCGAGGGAAGTCAGACAATACAAAGGAGTATTTTCGGCCCATTGTACAAAGTGTGCGACACAGAGATCATGTGCGACTTGACAATATTTTCGAACGACTCTTGCACCATCGATAACAATCAAATACAACTCTGTAACTTTAATATGACATACATGTGATTACAACATATACTGACCAGTGAAACGTAGTAATACTAGTTAAACGATCATGGAATTAGGAAACACTAACCATAAAAGTTCGGGTTGTCACATCATCCCTAACTTGAAAGAAATTTCATCCCGAAATTTGATAAGCAGTCTCGGCAAAAAGGAGTGATAGCTTAGGATGACTGTGGATTTTCCCTCGGGTGCCACATCATCCCCAACTTGAAAGGGAATTTCGTCCCGAAATTCACCAGTTGCATCAGGATTGCTTTAGTAGGTTTGAATGATTGAGAGTACTTAATCTTGAGTTCCAACGAAATCTCATAATTGGAATTTAACCGTGCTTGCGAACCTTATCTCCCTGGTCCAAGGTTCCAATAGACACATCAACAACTTATCATCGATCTATGGTTTTGCAAAGAGACCATAAGTGTTTAATCGGCAAACACTCCTTTGTATTTGATACGTGCACAATAGCATGAACATTGCTCCGTCTGTCAGATATCCCGAGTCTGCAACGTGGGTAGGCTTGCCAGGCTTTCCAAAGCGCACCACACCCTTCCAGGGTGAAGCTCTCAACGTAAATCAATTGCCCACTGCGTATTCTAAGGACATCCTACACTTACAGCTTTTCTGGCGGCCACGCGCTGCCGTCACGCGATTTCTGATCTAAACAGTCTTCTCAGGAGTTTCAAGTATAAGTTCTGGAACTCAGCCCCACAAAAGGGGTCGGTATTGTTGCCCAGACAATGCCTCGAACGGAGCTGCTTGAATACTAGAATGGTAACTGTTGCAGTAGAACTCAACCAAAGGTAAGTGTCTTTCCAACTTTTACCAAAATCAATCACACACATGCTCGTAACATGTATTTGAGTGTCAGGATGGTTCGTTTACTCTGGCCGTCTGTCCTATGGTGATACGCAGTGCCCATGTCTAGACGTGACCCAAGGATTTTGTGTATTGCCTGCCATAACTCAGGTATAGATTAAAATCAGAGGTAACAGGAGTTGGCACCCCGTGCCTAGAAACCGCCTTTCACAGGTAATTATTCACAGGATGTGAAGACTTGTCAATTTCCTTGATTGCAAGAAAGTGTGCTGGTTACATGAGACAATCAACGATCACCCAGGTGATATTGTTTCCGTTTTGAGTTTTAGGTAGACTAGTGACAAAATCTGTGGCAGTCTGTTCCCATTTTCCATATGGGTGTTTCTGGTTGCTGACACAAACCAGGAGGTTTCTGATACTCCACATTGACTTTCGCATAAGTCAAACATCGTTCACATGCGTCGCTATGTGGGCCTTCATGCCCAGTCATTAGTACAAGATCTCTATATCCTAATATCGAGACTTGTGTGCTTCGCCCAACACAAGTTCCCTAAGGTTGTAGTCTAGTGGGACCCATATTCGCTCCACGAAGTAGCGAATACCGTCTGATTTACCAAAAGCTGTTCCCCATGCCTCGTATGGATTCCGCTTGACAATTTTCTTCCTCCAGTGCTTCGAGTTGGGCAGAACGAATCCAATCAGGTAGGTTAGAGTTGACGGTGAGCTGCAAATCTTGTACACATTTAGGTTTCACAGTCGTAACCATTCAAAAGTTCCATCCAGCGACGCCGTCACATGTTTAGCTCTTTCGAATCAAAGGTACGTGGGAGGCCCTTGTGATCGGTTTAATTAGTGCATCTGGTACCGTCCAAGTAATGCCTCCAAACTTAAATCCAAAGACCATGGCTTCCACCCCAGGTTGTGAGTCGTGTAATTCTTCTTGTAAATCCACCACGTAAGCCATCACTTTCTTGCGTTGCATCGGCGCGTAACTGAGACTCTGATTCGGGCCATCATGGTACACCACTAGATCACCCGTACCCTCGGGTAAAGACAATACTCAGTGCATTGTAGAGTTGGGTTTCAAGGCTTGAAAAGACGTCCTCCTGTTTTGTCTTCCACGAATACACAGCACCCTGCGGTGTTAAAGTGATAAAAGTTGTGCGATCTTCGAAAATCCCTTGATGAATCTGCGATAGTATCTAGCGAGACCAAGAAATTGCTGCGTCTTCGGTGGATTCTTCGGTGCCGACCAATTTCTATTAGAATGGATCTTAGCGGGTTCCACATGTATTCCCAAGTCGTTGACTATGTGACTGAATGGGTAAGGTCCCAAAAACCTTGTAAACAAGTACTTAGGACCATACCACAACCTTGTCTTTCAGCCCCTTTTGACCTTGCACGGCCGCGCACTGGTCCTACAAAGGAGGCTTAAGAGAAAAATAGCAGGCAACACTTGCGCGACCAAAAGGAAATCATAAATCCTTGCGCGTTTCCCCCATAAACAAAGGATGAAATTCCTAAGTTAAACACTTCCGCCTAATAATATCCAGACTTGGATATTATTTACCTAATTAGGTGCCACACGAGAAAGAGCCACACATGATTATGGCAATAACCTTCTAGAAGGACTCAATCGTGCACCACTAAACGGTTACAACTGTCTGGACACGTGTCATCACCTCAGGCATCCCTGAAGTCACGATGATAGCATGAAATTGGAGAGAAACCTCCACTTGATCACTTTCCACGTAGCAAACCCCCAGCCGTAGATCTAAACAGCGATCCGTGTGCACTCACGACGGATCAAGAAACTTAACGGAAGGAAATGTAACCGCTTACGGGGTTAGCATCTTCCGTCAGCATTTCACCAACGAGTTTTCCCGCCCAAAAACTCTCGGCTATAAATATGAGAAGCAATTCAGGTACGAATTTCAAGTTACACACACTTCGTCAATACCTCTTCTTCTTCATAAACCCATACTTATTCTCACGCCGGAGTCGGGTCAAGGAGAGAACTCCTCTTCTCCCCTTGACGAGGCTAACGGTGCTTTGTTTTGCAGAGTTTTACCGGAGAAGAAGAACTATTCCATCAGATCGAACGAGAGAGAACCAACCTTTTTATACAGATCCAAACCCCCTAGATAATTCGATTCCGGTCAATTAACTAGTGTTTCTTCATTGGCGCCCACCGTTTTCTCTATCTTATCAGTTTTATCTCATTTCGATTCAGTTTCCTTCATTCTCTGTTTTCACATGGCAGAGAATTCATCACCTCACCCATCAGGTCCTCGGTCTGAATTCTGGGGTTCAACAACTCCAAATACTCAGTTGGACGGAATCATGGGAATCAATACAAGTGAAAATCACTCAGACGAAAAGGACTTCTCAGATCAACTCGTAGAGAGAACTCCAGAATACTGGATCGGCAGATTCCAGATAGCTTTAAACCAAATTTTCACACAAATTCACAGATCTGAGTCCCCAAACACCAGATCTGATGTTCTGCAAAGAAGCAGTGATACGATTGATACTGTAGTATTGAACCCACAGATACCTTATCAGTGGGACATTCAATCTGACAGTTATGCCAGGATAACTCCAAAAGGTACCAATAGTCAGAAGACAGCTAAAACAAAACAAATAAACATGATACAAGGAGGCCCGTCGTGAAGGCCAAACAAACGACACCATGACCAGCATTGGCGAGAACAGCAAGTTGTGTTTCCTGTTGTTCCTGGAGGCCCTCGGGAAGAGCGACCAGTAATTATTACTGGCATCTTCGGCCATTATCGAACGGACTATATGTTTATAGATCCAGGAAGCTCGATGGATATCATACACGAGCAGTGCTTCAAACAACTCGATCCAGAAGACAAAGCACGTCTGGAACCGGTCGATTTCCCTCTCACCGGATTTTGTAATGAAGCTGTATTCCCGTTAGGACAAATAGTATTCCCTGTGACTCTATCTGATGGCGAGCATTCGCGCACAGTCACAGTAAATTTCATGGTCATGCTGGCAACATCACGCCACAATGTATTGCTCGGAAGAAGGTCATGAAGAGAATTCAGCATGATCACCTCTATTCCACATGCTACATGTGGATTTCCAACAGAAACTGGAGTTGCAATTCTATACTCAAGTAAGGAGGTCATGTACGTGGACGATGAGCCACCAGCAAAAGCGGCCAAACCCTCAACATCAAATGAGCCGGAGAAATGGGTTCTGAACGATGAATATCCAGAACAGACCATCCTGTTAGGACACGCCATTTCCCCAGCAACACGAATACAACTAAAAGAATTGTTGTCCAACAATAAAGACGTATTCGCCTGGTGCCCAGCAGACATGACTGGGGTTCCGCGCGATATAGCACAACATTGTCTGAACATCCGACCCTCAGCAGAGCCTGTTGCACAGGGGAGGTGCAGTTTCAGCGAAGAAAAAGAAAAAGCCATGGACGAGCAAGTGACAGAGCTACTTAATGCCGGAATCTTGCGCGAGGTCCAATACCATACATGGGTCGCCAACCCAGTAATGGTCCAAAACACAGTGGCGGATGGAGAATGTGCGTCGACTTCAAAGACCTGAATAAAGCATGCCCAAAAGACTGCTACGCGCTTCCTGAGATAGACAAAAAGGTTGACTCTCTAGCATCATTTCGATGGAAGTGCTTTCTTGACTGTTATAAAGGTTATCATCAGGTCCAAATGAAAATAGAAGACGAAGAAAAGACCGCATTCCGCACAGACAAGGGCATCTTCTGTTATACAAAAATTCCCTTTGGCTTACGCAACGCAGGCGCAACGTACCAGTGCCTAATGGACACAATCTTCAGAGGCGATATCGGTAAGACAGTCGAGGTATACATGGATGACCTCGTCATTATGAGCCAGGAAGAATATACAATGCTCACAAATATCCAGCGCACGTTCGATTCTTTGCGCAGCGTAAACTTAAAACTCAACCCAACAAAATGTTCCTTCAGAATGGAAGAAGGGAAATTTCTGGGTTTCATAGTAACAAGGGATGGTTTTAAAGTAAACCCGGAGAGTGTGCAGGCCATACAGTTGATGCCATCACCTGCAACAATAAAAGAAATGCAAAGGCTTGCCGGACGTCTAGCAGCCTTGAACAGATTCTTGGCAAATCATGCAGCAAAGTCCTATCCATTCATTAGCACACTCCGAAACTGCGCCAAGAAAACCCGCTTCCAGTGGACACCCGAAGCGGAAGCAGCCTTCAAACAAATGAAAGAATGTTTAATTCAGTTGCCAACGCTAACAGCGCCACGAGAAAAAGAGCCACTGATCTTATATTTATCCGCTGTGGAAGTAGCAGTAGGCGCAGTATTAATGGTGGAGCGAGAAAACATTCAGAGTCCAATCTACTATATAAGCAAGATGCTCACCGGCCCAGAGACACGCTACTCAATGACAGAGAAGCTGGTCCTAGCACTCATACATGCATCAAGGCGATTACGTCGGTATTTCTCTGGTCACGTCATCACAGTTCTTACTAATTACCACTTGGGTCAAATCTTATCTAAACCTGACATCGCGGGAAGATTGGCCAAGTGGGCTATTGAGGTCGGAGGATACAATATCCTATACAGACCACGACCGGCAATCAAGGGGCAAGTTCTAGTAGATTTTGCCACAGAAGTTCCTATCGACAAAGTCCAAGAGTGCGAGGCAATCCAAAACCCTATTCCTGTTTTCGATGATAGGGTCTGGACTCTGCACACAGATGGCGCTTCTAATGATGACGGAGCAGGTGCGGGTCTCCGATTGGTCAGCCCCGATGACCACGAACTTACATACGCTATACGCCTAGATTTCCGAAGCACAAACAACGAGGCAGAATACGAAGCGTTCTTAGCAGGCCTTCGTTTAGCACTCAAGATGGGGGCAAGAAACCTCGAAGCCAATGTAGATTCAAAATTAGTGGTTGAACAGGTCAATGGTCACTATGACGCAAAAGGAGAGGCAATGGCTCTATACCTGGAACAAGCGCGAATGTTAATCAGGAAGTTCCAAACATTCAAGGTTAATCACATAAACAGAAGCGAGAACAAGCACGCGGATGCACTAAGCAAATTGGCGGCCACTAGTTTCAAACATTTAGCAAAAGAGGTACGCATCGAAGTATTGTCCAACCCTTCCGTCCCTCTCAAACAAGTAAACGTTATAGAAATCGGCAGTCCATCCAGGATGTCTCCGATTATCTTATACTTACAACATAGGAAACTCCCAGAGGGAAAGGCGGAGGCTCGAAAAATCCAGAACAAGGCAATAAACTATGAAATGGCGGATGGAATTCTATACAGAAAGTCATTCATGGGGCCATTACTACGATGCGTTGACAAAACAGACGCGCAATACTTAGTCAGGGAAATCCATGAAGGCTTGTGCGGGATACACGCCGGACCGCGCATGGTAGTAGCAAAAATAATGAACGCAGGCTACTATTGGCCGGGAATGCACGTGGACGCGGTAGAAATACTACGGAAATGCGCAGCATACCAGCGCCACGCACCAAAGACACTTCGGTCAAAGAATCCGCTAATACCAGTCACGTCCTCCTGGCCCTTTCAACAATGGGGCATCGATCTTGTTGGCCCATTTCCTGACGCACCAGGCGCAGTAAAATTCATCATCATAGCAATAGACTATTTCAGAAAGTGGGTTGAAGCCAAGGCATTAGCTTCAACAACAGCAATGGTAATCCGCAAATTTATATGGGAACATATTATTTGCAGATTCGGATTACCATTGCGCATCATCTCCGACAACGGCACCAACTTTGCCTCGGAAGATCTTCAGAAATGGTTCAAAGAAATGAAGGTCGAACACAAATTTGCTTCCGTGGCACACCCACAGGCAAACGGCCAAGTCGAGAGCATCAACAAACAGATAGTTGACGACATTAAAGCGCGACTTGGAACAGCGCGCAGAGGATGGGTTGATGAGCTCCCAAGCATCTTATGGGCTCATCGCACCATGCTAAAGACTAGCACGGGAGAAACTCCATTCAGCCTTGTTTACGGATCTGAAGCGGTAATCCCAGCCGAAATTGGCCTCCCATCACCACGCATGATTGCCATGCAAACACAAAACAATGAGCAAGAGCGAAGACTGGATTTAGACCTTCTCGAAGAAAGGCGCGAGAATGCCGCCATCGCAGAGGCAAGGTACAAATCCAAACTCGAAAAATACTACAGTGCGCGCGTACGCGTATGTACCTTTGTTCCTGGCGACTTCGTCTTGCGCGACAATGAGGCTTCCAACGCGGAAAAACCAGGCAAGTTAGCACCAAAATGGGAAGGGCCATACATCATCAATGAAGTCTTAGGCAAGGGGGCGTACACCCTGAAAAGAATTGATGGGACACTAGTTCCCCGCACCTGGAACGCGCAGCAGCTGCGCAGGTGTTACATATAAGCCAAACCATTCCGCAAACATAAAAGTATACAGGAAATGTATTTCTTTATTATCCTTTGTATTATTGGTCTTATGCCTTATCAATACAAGCATCATCTTTACTCATGTTACTGTTTGTTACAAATTGCATATAACTCTTTTGGTATACGCGAAAACAATATGGAAAAACATTGTACGCTTCATGAACAGTCTAAAAAGGGCACAACCTTGCGCATCTTAGACAAACGTTCGCACATGAGTACAATACCATTCTCATTCGCTCTACCTATTCAAAGCAATTAAACATATGCAACATATTGTAATTCAAACACAACCTGAAACTTACATGCACGACAGTGCATCAAAAAATATATATAAACAACCATTCTCAACGATCACGACAGTGATCTTCAAATTTTTTTAGCAAAACCAACATAAAACGTCAAAAAAGGGGAATACACAGTTTCCCAAACATAACCTAATCAACAGCAGGACCTTCATCAACAACCGGCACCTGATCTTCACGGCGGTTCTTCCGACGACAATACACCAGTTGGCATCCACCTCTCCGAATCATCGGAAAACGGGACATTAGGTCATCAGCAGATAGTACACCGACTTCCTCATCAACAACACCCTTTTGCCGGAGAACCTTACAATTAGAACCGGCAACAGTCGAAGAGTCAGGATTGAACGAATCCATTTCCATGTTAGCTGTTAATGGTGGTGAACCAGCAAGTAGCACGATACCTTCAGCAGCCTCGTAAATCCTCAAAATATCCAAAAGTCGTCGAGTACGAAAAGAACGCTTCGTCTTCATTCTTCCCAAATCAAGCAAAGAGACAAAGAACCCCCAAATATATTTATAGGCAAGTTAACGCCGGAAAAGGGGAAAATCATGATCACTTGTCAAATGTCTTTTCTAAACGGCGCTATAGGAACTAATGTCATGTCCAGTAAATGAAGACTGACAAGCGTCAATACGGATTCCAACGCAAGAAGGTAAAGAAATATCGCAAATATTAATTTCTTATTACAAACGACGTCACCTACCGTCAGCTCATGATTATACAAACTCTTCGCCCAAGGTACCAGTAGTAAAAAAAAAAAAAGAGATACAAATATCTTTTTCGAAAATTGCTCAGCTAACTACCGTCAAAGATTTTTCCAAAATCTCTATAATAAGCAAAGTAAATCTTCTCATAGAAGATTCCCTACTTTCGCGCCAAAAAGCATTTCCCTCTCATAAGTCCAGTGCTCCACTTACTTGCATAAGAGCAACACTAGACTGGGAGACTTGAAGGGGTAAGGTCCCAAAAACCTTGTAAACAAGTACTTAGGACCATACCACAACCTTGTCTTTCAGCCCCGTTTGACCTTGCGCGGCCGCGCACTGGTCCTACAAAGGAGGCTTAAGAGACAAATAGCAGGCAACACTTGCGCGACCAAAAGGAAATCATAAATCCTTACGCGTTTCCCCCATAAACAAAGGATGAAATTCCTAAGTTAAACACTTCCGCCTAATAATATCCAGACTTGGATATTATTTACCCAATTAGGTGCCACACGAGAAAGAGTCACACAGGATTATGGCAATAACCTTCTAGAAGGACTCAATCGTGCACCACTAAACGGTTACAACCGTCTGGACACGTGTCATCACCTCAGGCATCCCTGAAGTCATGATGATAGCATGAAATTGGAGAGAAACCTCCACTTGATCACTTTCCACGTAGCAAACCCCCAGCCGTAGGTCTAAACAGCGATCCGTGTGCACTCACGACGGATCGAGAAACTTAACGGAAGGAAATGTAACCGCTTACGGGGTTAGCATCTTCCCTCAGCATTTCACCAACGAGTTTTCCCGCCCAAAAACTCTCGGCTATAAATATGAGAAGCAATTCAGGTACGAATTTCAAGTTACACACACTTCGTCAATACCTCTTCTTCTTCATAAACCCATACTTATTCTCACGCCGGAGTCGGGTCAAGGAGAGAACTCCTCTTCTCCCCTTGACGAGGCTAACGGTGCTTTGTTTTGCAGAGTTTTACCGGAGAAGAAGAACTGTTCCATCAGATCGAACGAGAGAGAACCAACCTTTTTATGCAGATCCAAACCCCCTAGATAATTCGATTCCGGTCAATTATCTAGTGTTTCTTCAGTGACCAAGAAAGTGCACTTCTCGAATCCAAAAGCCACACTTAAAAAGACTTTGCGGGGAGTTGCTCATCCTTCAGGAGCCCTAAGATAAGATACAATTGTCACTCATGGTGTTCCTTTCTTCTGGAAATAGTTCAAACGTCATCAATAATCACGGTTGACGAACTCGGCAAGATGAGGTTTACACATATGATTCATGAGGTCCATAAAGCTGCTGGTGTATGGGATAACTTGAATGACATAAACAGATAAATCGTAATGGCCATACTGCGTTCGAAATGCCGTTTTAGGAACATCATCCTCTTGGGCTTCCATCTGATGATTGCCCGATCTTAAGTCGATTTTTCGAGTAGAAGCTTGACCCTTGCTACTAGTCAAGCAGGTTGTCGATGCGGGGTAAAGGGTGACGGTTTCCAACAGCCACCTTGCTGAGTTTACGGTAGTTGATACGTACAAAAGGACTCGTCCTTCCTTTCCACAATTAGAGTCGGGGCTCCCCAAAGCAAGGAGCTAGCTCGGTTAAAGCCTCTGCCCAACAGTTTCTAAAGTTGATTCGACAGCCCTTACAAGTCTCCTGGTGCAAGACGATAAGGAGTACGAGTAATCAGGGCTGCCTCTGACGTGAAACAAATCTGATATTCCACCTGACGGTGTGGAGGTAAACCTGGAAGTTCTTCGGGCTACGTACAGGTAATCAGTGATAAAATAGCAGGATAGCTGAAACACTTCTGGGCTTTCGTCGCCAAAGTGGCACTGTCAATCAGTGAGTCTTCACTAGGGGAAATGTACACGTGACTTCCCCTTACACAGAATTTCTGCTCGAGGCTTGATCATCCAGTCCACATCCATGACTATCTCGAAGCTTCTAAAAGTAGCAGGAAGAAGGTCAATGTCGAACACGTGACCTACAAGTTTGAGTTTGCATCCTAGGTGAACGCGTGAGGCTTCAATTGACTTGTCATCAGCCAGTTCTATGGCGTGTTTGGTATCAAGAGATGTCAGAGTTGAGCAGAGTTGAGACGAAAAGTTTAATCACAGAAACGTACAGGTCATCATGTTGCTATCATATCTGGCATCACCCATGCCAATCGTGAACGCTTCCCCACATACACCATTTTCCATTGTCACCATTATTGTTACAAGGATCTTCCATATTGTTATTGCTCTCGCGGTTGTTAGCGTTGTATCTTAGTAGCGACCAATCCTTATCGAAGTCACCTTCATTTCCATACTGGAGGCTACGATTACGAGTACCTTGGTGTTGCCGTGACTGTTGCCTCTAACGTTGTTGCTTGTAAACAGAGTCCTGCGATCTCCCACCAAAAGAATCCACCTTTCGGCATTTCATGACACGTCCTAGGGTACTGCCCATGGCGCTAGCAATAACACATCCCATACTTTACTTGATTTCCCGCGTTTATGCCCCTTTTGGTTCGTAAGAGTTGGCTCCTAGAGGTTGCTGACTAGGGTTAGGGACTCGATTGGAGTCACTCTACTAGTGTTCATTGTCGGCACTCAGGGCTGTTCTGATACTGAGGTCGGTAATGTATCACGCTCATCCTCTTGTCCATCGGTCTTGCGAGCCTGATGCGTGTGAAGTGTTATATATATTAGGTGTATATTTTAAGCCCCTTTAACACTTATTTTTAGCCAAGTTTTAAATTTATAAAACACGATATTTTACTAACACTAAACACACATATGGGCAAGTGCACCCATCGTGAGCGTAGTATAGTGTTGGTAAGATACCGAGGTCGTCCAAGGACACAAGAGCTTTTAGTACCGGTTTATCCTCAACGTCAAAATAAAAAGTTTAGAAAAAGGTTTTTAAACTAAGAAAAATAAAAACTAACTAAAATGCTGAAAAATAAAATAAAAAGAAAAACAGATAGACAAGATGAATCACTTGGTTCCGACTCGTATCTAGTGTAACCTTTGATTATTTCCGCACTTTTGCACATAATTAAGAGATTATCTTAGTTATTGTAGTAGGCCCCTCTTTTGAAGGTGACGTTACCCTCACCCCAGTAGTTTGAGTCAGCAAGGATACAATCCTAAAAGGGTGGATTATTGGAAGATAATTAATTAAGTTATTAATGCAAATTATGGTAGGCCCCTCTTTTGGAGGTGACGTTACCCTCGACTAAGTAGTCTGAGTCAGCAGGGATACAGTCCTAAATAGCCGGGTTATAGTATTAATAGTAGTTAACTTATGAGGGGATCAAAGAGTTTGGACCCCCGCCATCCAATACCGTGAAGTATTGAAGGAGGTCCTACTAAATTTGACCCAGGTCCATTGCAGGACCTCTAAACGCTGAACAATGGCAAGACCTTTACCAAACCGTTCCCTTAACCCCCGACCAGGTAGCCAACATACCTCCATATAGACCGTGGAGATATGAATGGTGAAAATCTTTTATTTTATATAGACAGTAAAATAATGCCAAGACACCACGGACAAACGATAAGGAAAGATCACCTTCAACATAAGCAACTAGTTATTAAAGTCATTAATACAAAACCAAATAAAAAGTGCAAAAGATTAGAAATAAAAAGTATTACACTAGACACTTTGTCTTCACCAAGTGATGTAAGAGACTTAGGCAAACATGGCCTTGATTGTCAAGAACTCTTACGATCAATCTTGGATCCCGAGACGACTCACACACTCTACGATGGACAATGGATGATGGTGGTGGATGATGGTGTTATGGTGGTGGTGGGTGGTGGGTGAAGTGTGAGAGAGGTGGTGTGCCAAGGGATGGTTTGAGCTTGAGCCAAGCACTTCTATTTATAGGCTGAACAGAAGCTCGGGCACGGCCCCGTATCCAGTGGGCACGGCCCCGTGTCCACATCCTCTCTTTCTTCATTAAATGCAGCTTTGTCTTATTAGTTGACCACGCCCCCGTGTCCGCTGAGCACGACCCCGTGTGCAGAAGAATCTTTGTACTATGAAGATTTGCCTGGATTGTGCGAATCTTATAGTTGACCATGGCCCCGTGTCCGCTGAGCACGGCCCCGTGGTGGGCAATAGAAGCTTCTACCACTTTGTCTTTTCTGCTAACACTTGGGCACGCCCCCGTGCTGGCTGAGCACGGGGCGTGTTCAGGCTTCTGATCTCTTGTTTTGCTTGGGAAGATGCTATTGTGGGGTCGGGCATGTCACGTCTTGTCCCTTTTCTTGTATTTATGTTAGATTTTGATGTCTTTTTGCTTCTTTTGTCAATTTGAGCTCATTTAATCCTGAAAATACAAAAGGAAGACAAAAGCACACTTTTTCCAACATTAGTACTAAAAAGGGTTAGTTTTATGCCTCATTTGATGAAATTTATATGTTAATATTTGAACACATCAAATACCCCCACACTTGAATCTTTGCTTGTCCTCAAGCAAAACTCTTTAATGTGGCTATTTACACTCCCAAATGGAATGGGTAGAAAAGAAGGTTTTGGGCTTGTCGTAGAGTGTCGGGATTTCCAAGATTTCTTTATTTAATTTTATTTTTATTTATTTACAATCCTATTCGTCATGATTTATTTAAAACTTTTCATAAGATAAATTACTTATTAGGGCATAACATGCATTTGTAAAATTCTATTTATATACAAGTTCACATACCTCACGGGGATCACTTAACACTCGGCCGAAAATGTATTTTTGTGGATCACTCGAGAGCGGCATGGAACTTACTCCTACCATAGGCTTGCCAAGCAATCAATCCTCCTCCTTTTTAACTTATATACCTTTGTAAATATCAAGAGGACTTTGTGGTTTAAGGGTTAGGCTTGGGTTAAAGGTAGGTGGTTGGGTTGGTGGTTAGTAGAAAAAGGCGAAAAGCGTAACAAGTGTCGGTTTTCGTATGACTTTCTATTTTTGTAACTTTTATTTTTGATGAAGCTATTTTGTTCAAACAAAGTTATTTTTGATAAACTTGTTTGTTTATTTTCCTTTGCTTCATCCTCAACAATTTTTTTTTTTTTTTTTTTTTGAAAAGTCATATGAAGAACCGAACTTGTTACTAAAACAAAGGGTTAAAAATGAAAAAAAAGGTTTTGGTGGGTAAAAAGGGTGTTTGGTTTGGTTTATGAAATGAAAAGGTTTAGGCTCAAAGGGGCTAACTAGGGGGATTTTGGGTAGGTGGTAAAAAAAAGAAAAATAATGGTGTAGAAATAAATAAAAAAAAGTTAGTCCTAATGCCTCCATCATTTACTTACTCGGGTTTAAGTTGGTAAGGATTGGGAATGTATCGTCATGGCAAGTTCTAGAGTCGTAAGAACCAGGCGGCTATTCACACAAGAAACGAAAATGAGCATTTAGTAAAATGATATGTAAGTGTTTGCTCAATAAAGGCTCAAAACTCACTTTTGTGGGAATGGGGTTTTTTTTTATGTGATCAAGTATATATAATCAAATTTTAACTAAGCTTGTCATGCCTTTTCATAATTTTCTTATGTTGGTTCTTTTTATCACGACGCTATCGGTTGTAAATTTGTAAAAATATAACATTTTTTTTAGAACTTGAATTTCCCGAGTTAAACCTAGACAAGTAAAAAAAACCAAAATTTTTGAAAAAATTTGGGGTGATTAGCGGTTCCAATAGAGTTTTGTGTAAGGCTTGTGTTTAGGACTTGCAAGATTCAAGGTTTTAGCATCCCCCCCACACTTAAATTACACATTGTCCTCAATGTGTCCCAAAATTAAGTTTTTAGGTTGATTGAATGTGTAAAAAGGTGTAAAAAGCAAAAATTTTGTGTTACTGGGCGCTGAACACGGCCCCGTGTTGTCCGGGCACGGCCCCGTGTTCAAGTGCCAGTAACAAAATTAAAACAAGAGAAACAGAAGCCTGGACACGGGGGCGTGTTGGGTGAACACGGCCCGTGTCCAGTTACCTGAACTGGGTCTTTTTCTGCAGACTGTGCAGCACGGGGCCGTGTTGGGTGGACACGGCCCGTTCCGAACTTACTGTAAACGAAGAAATTTGTCGGACGGTTCTGTTTTCCCGCATAGAGTGCTGGTTCAAGTTTCCCTTGCATCCTTTGCCATCTCACGTGTGTTTTATTCCTGAAAATTAAAACTAACTAGAAAACAAGAAAATTAATCTAAACTAAACTAAGGATAGTTCCGTGGAATGCCTCCATGGTGCGCCACGTTTATAAGGGTCCTTGGCTAGACCCAAAGCCTGGTCACATGTTACCCAAGTGGGATGTATTGCATCCCATGTTACACCGTCGGAGAGCGTCATCCAAGATTGAGTCTATGACCTTCATGTAGTTGACCGGATCTTCTTCCTCTACTTTCTTTCCACATTCAAATTTTACTTCCTCATCCCCAAACTTCAATGTTAAAGTTCCGTCATTCATATCCACCACTGCTTGGGCGGTGGCTAGAAATGGCCTCCCGAGGACGAGAGGGACATCGGTGTCTTCTTCCATGTCTAGGATGACAAAGTCGGTTGGAAACACGAAATTGTCAACCTTGACCAGCAGATTTTCAGCGACACCTTGTGGAAATTTGACGGACCTGTCGGCGAGTTGTATGCTCATCTTTGTAGGGCTTGTTGTTCCTAGGCCGAGTCGCTTGAACATTGACGTGGGCATGAGGTTAATGCTAGCCCCAAGATCGGCTAAAGCGTTACGGACGGGGGACTTCCCAATCGAGCAAGGAATTGTGAAGCTCCCGGGGTCGATTTTCTTTTGTGGAAGTTTGTTGAGTACTAAAGCTGAGCATTCTTCGCCTAAGTTAACTAATTGCAATGATTCAATTTTCCTTTTGTGAGTGAGGAAATCCCTCATGAATTTTGCATATTTAGGCATTTGGGTTAGGACCTCAATAAAAGGAATATTAACATGCAATTGTTTTAGTAAACTTTCGAACTTTGCGAATTGCTCATCGGTCTTTTGACGATTTAACCTACCGGGGTACGGAATTGGATGAGTCTTGGTGGGCTCATGATTTGTTGAAGGAGCCTTTTCTGGTTGAGGTGTGGGTGAAGTAGTGCTTTGGCGTTGACTTCCTTCAATTGGTGGTAAGGGCTCATCCTCGGGACCCACGGTTCGGTTTCTCAACGTGATGAGGTGTACTTGCACCTTTGGGTTGGTTTCGGTATTACTTGGTAACGCGCCTTGTGGTCTCTCGGAGAAATTTTGAGCTAGTTGATTTAATTGTTTTTCAACGTTTTGAATGCTAGCTTGTTGATTTCTAAAATTCGATTCCAATTGTTGAAATCGATCCGAGTTTTTCTTTTCGGTGTCGGAGATGAGGCGAGATAGGGTATCTTCAAGCCTTTCTCTTCCACCTTGTTGTTGAGAGAAATTTTGTGGTTGTTGAAAATTAGTTCGTTGGTTTTGTTGGTTACTACTATTGCCGGGATCTCTCCAACCAACATTTGGGTGGTTACGCCATCCTTGGTTGTAGGTACCCGTTGGAGGACCCGACGGCCTAGGTCTATTATCAATGTAGTTTACCGTTTCCGCTTGTTCATCTAATTCTTTCATACAACTCCAATTTTCATGTGACCCACCACACCCTTCACAAGCCATAACCGAGGCCGTTTTTGTCATTTCTAGCTTTTTGATTTTCGAAGAGAGGGCCTCGATTTGGGCTTGTAAAGAGGTGCTTTCATCAACCTTATGGGCGCTCGGGGCAATAGATTTATTACCTCGGGGAGTGTGCCATTGAAAATTGGTTTGAGCAATTTCCTCAATTTGATTATATATTTCATTTGGGCGACGATTACCTAAAAGTCCCCCGGAGCTTGAATCAAGTGTTTGTCTTGTGTGTGGCAACAACCCATTGTAGAAAGTGGATACTTGTTGCCACACCGCTAGACCGTGATGAGGACACTTTCTTAGAAGCTCCTTGAACCTTTCCCAAGTTTCATATAAGGATTCCCCATCCTCTTGTGAGTATGTATTAATTTCAGTCATTAATTTAGCCGTTTTAGCAGGAGGGAAATACTTATACAGAAATTTTTGGGCAAGTTCATCCCAGGTGTTTACCGAGCCAACTGGGAGGGTGTTAAGCCAAGCCTTAGCTCGGTCTTTCAGTGAAAATGGAAACATTCTAAGGCGAATGGCATCGTTTGATGCTCCATTGATCCGAAAAGTATCACATATTTCCAAGAAATTAGTAATATGTAGATGGGGATCCTCGTCCGCAAGCCCATGAAAGGTTGCGGAGTTTTGGAGCATTTGTATCAAATGTGGCCGAAGTTCGAAGTTGTTGGCTTCGACATTTGGCGCATTGATAGCGGCACCGAGATTGCCTACGGTGGGCCGTAGGTAATCCATGAGGGTACGTTGGTCCGCCATTGGAAGTGGGTCCCCCGAAACTTTCTCTTGATTTTTAGCTTTAAGTCTTTTTCTGAGAAAGCGTTCGGGTTCTTCTAGAGGCTCTTTTATGTCTCTACTAGAACTGGAGCTCATGCACTGCGTAGGAGGTTCAAACGTGGCGCCTGGGTTCCAAGTCCTGCAATAAAAACAGAAAAGAACGTTGGTCAGAATGTTCACCACAGCCCCGTGCTCAGTGAACACGGCCCGTGGTCAGAGATACAGTGATTGTTTTCTGGATCCCTGTTACTAGGAGTTGGGCACGGCCCCGTGTTGCACCGACACGGCCCCGTGTTCAGCTCTCTGTAACTCAGAAAATAAAAACTGCCAGTGATGATGCTGGGCACGGCCCGTGTCCGACCAGGCACGGCCCGTGCTGAGCTCTGCAGAAACAGAAAATTTTAAGAAAAATCCTAAAAAAAAATGAAAAATAAGAAAAACGATTAAGCCGTTGATTCCTAACTTTCTTAAAATCCTTGTGTCCCCGGCAACGGCGCCAAAAACTTGATGCGTGTGAAGTGTTATATATATTAGGTGTATATTTTAAGCCCCTTTAACACTTATTTTTAGCCAAGTTTTAAATTTATAAAACACGATATTTTACTAACACTAAACACACATATGGGCAAGTGCACCCATCGTGAGCGTAGTATAGTGTTGGCAAGATACCGAGGTCGTCCAAGGACACAAGAGCTTTTAGTATCGGTTTATCCTCAACGTCAAAATAAAAAGTTTAGAAAAAGGTTTTTAAACTAAGAAAAATAAAAACTAACTAAAATGCTGAAAAATAAAATAAAAAGAAAAACAGATAGACAAGATGAATCACTTGGTTCCGACTCGTATCTAGTGTAACCTTTGATTATTTCCGCACTTTTGCACATAATTAAGAGATTATCTTAGTTATTGTAGTAGGCCCCTCTTTTGAAGATGACGTTACCCTCACCCCAGTAGTTTGAGTCAGCAAGGATACAATCCTAAAAGGGTGGATTATTGGAAGATAATTAATTAAGTTATTAATGCAAATTAAGGTAGGCCCCGCTTTTGGAGGTGACGTTACCCTCGACTAAGTAGTCTGAGTCAGCAGGGATACAGTCCTAAATAGCCGGGTTATAGTATTAATAGTAGTTAACTTATGAGGGGATCAAAGAGTTTGGACCCCCGCCATCCAATACCGTGAAGTATTGAAGGAGGTCCTACTAAATTTGACCCAGGTCCATTGCAGGACCTCTAAACGCTGAACAATGGCAAGACCTTTACCAAACCGTTCCCTTAACCCCCGACCAGGTAGCCAACATACCTCCATATAGACCGTGGAGATATGAATGGTGAAAATCTTTTATTTTATATAGACAGTAAAATAATGCCAAGACACCACGGACAAACGATAAGGAAAGATCACCTTCAACATAAGCAACTAGTTATTAAAGTCATTAATACAAAACCAAATAAAAAGTGCAAAAGATTAGAAATAAAAAGTATTACACTAGACACTTTGTCTTCACCAAGTGATGTAAGAGACTTAGGCAAACATGGCCTTGATTGTCAAGAACTCTTACGATCAATCTTGGATCCCGAGACGACTCACACACTCTACGATGGACAATGGATGATGGTGGTGGATGATGGTGTTATGGTGGTGGTGGGTGGTGGGTGAAGTGTGAGAGAGGTGGTGTGCCAAGGGATGGTTTGATCTTGAGCCAAGCACTTCTATTTATAGGCTGAACAGAAGCTCGGGCACGGCCCCGTGTCCAGTGGGCACGGCCCCGTGTCCACATCCTCTCTTTCTTCATTAAATGCAGCTTTGTCTTATTAGTTGACCACGCCCCCGTGTCCGCTGAGCACGACCCCGTGTGCAGAAGAATCTTTGTACTATGAAGATTTGCCTGGATTGTGCGAATCTTATAGTTGACCACGGCCCCGTGTCCGCTGAGCACGGCCCCGTGGTGGGCAATAGAAGCTTCTACCACTTTGTCTTTTCTGCTAACACTTGGGCACGCCCCCGTGCTGGCTGAGCACGGGGCGTGTTCAGGCTTCTGATCTCTTGTTTTGCTTGGGAAGATGCTATTGTGGGGTCGGGCATGTCACGTCTTGTCCCTTTTCTTGTAATTATGTTAGATTTTGATGTCTTTTTGCTTCTTTTGTCAATTTGAGCTCATTTAATCCTGAAAATACAAAAGGAAGACAAAAGCACACTTTTTCCAACATTAGTACTAAAAAAGGGTTAGTTTTATGCCTCATTTGATGAAATTATATGTTAATATTTGAACACATCAGAGCCGATTGAATAATACACGGTATGTCGCTAGTGAATTGTAGAGACGACCATACTTCGGGATTTTGAGGTGTCAATTCGTTGAGTTCAAGTATTCGAGAAAACTGAGGAGAGTACAGATCAAACGTTCAACGCTTCGGCATCTAGCTCAGGTCACTAGACGTTCAGATACGTGTTTAAGCAATACTTAATATCAACGTGATTCGTAAGGATTTAGAGGGAAGTGAAAGGATTACGTTCGAATAGGAGGCAATCATTGCTATGACTCCTATAGATCATTGTGTTTCACACTAAGTCGGATAATGGAATAGAGCCCCTTTTCCACTTATTAAGTCTCATTGGGACTCACATGCACCCCACATTATTATTATGTGTGCACCCATAATAATAAGGTGATTTGCATGCTCATCTTAGTTCCTCCTAACTCATGTCAAATGGTTCCTCAAACTAAAATGCCAAACGGAGGTTGTCAAAACGACCAGATCACAGAAATCTAAGAATTACGACACACTAACAACGCATCATAATGTAAACAAGCAATTCATGTAATTATGCTATAATGACGAGTGTGTGTCCTTATGCTACATCATAAACAAGTTTACACTAGTTATGTAATGTATACAACAGGTGAAAAGATGAACCTTCCAATCTGGAGCTGAGTGTCATGGTCATATTTTGTATTCAAAACTGTTCGGTTATAGTCTTGTTTTATAAAACATTTTTAAAACCAAGTCCACTATAACAAGTGGCTCTGATACCAATCTGTCTCACCCCCAAAATACCACATGCGGAATCCCCCGTGAGGCGTGTGACGTACCAGGATCTAGCCACCAATCACATTGAACTCATAGTAATATTTTAAATACAAACTTTCATTCATTAAAATAAAGTGTTACAAAATGTTTATTATACTCAACATGTTCAGCGGAAGCATAAAACATAAGTTATGTTATTCATAATCCAAATGTAGGAAAACCATTAGACTCGTCCCGTGATTCCATGTATCTCGACCCATAACCACTCCAGCATCCCAGACAGCAAGTTCCAGTGATATACCTATAGGCCTGCAAGCATGCATAAAAAGTGTATCAGCATAACGCTGGCGAGTTCACAGTTTTGTTTACCGAAAACCGTGTTACATATTTAATTGCCAAATGTTCAGTTCAGTTCAAAAGCAAATCCAAAAATAATGTTGATAATAACTCGATACCGCAAGATGGCTCCAGATTGTTTGCCCTTCCCTAATGCTCTATCAGACATTAGTCGAGTGGTTAAGGTAATTAGTTCACGTCCGTCCTCCCCGGTACGGTGTGAGGCTGCCAAACCTAATAGCGCTATCAACTAAATACCCCGTTGCCTCCCCGGCAACTATTTCGGTAGTAGATGGGACTTAAGTGATAGAAAATGAGTTTATTATCCAACATCCCAGTTTAACAATCCAGTTAAACCTATTTACCCAATATTCCTCCCCGGAATATTTTCCAGATGTCCCTCCCCGGGACGCATGCTTGAAAAAGAGCAGTGAACTCACCTTAGATTGCTCGGTATGTCATGTTACCCGTTCCCAGTTAGTCAACCAAACCCTACCGTGGTTACCAAACTCAATCAGTTTCATATGCACATTGATCACGTATTCACATTTCACATATAGTATACAAGTATAGTACACATCAATATGTAAGTCATAACAAGTAATCATGCAATACATTAATCCATATCATTATGTAGCAAGTATTCAAGTTGTATGCGAAGTTCACACCACAAATTCATGTTTCACAAACACTTAAC
This sequence comes from Helianthus tuberosus, assembly GCA_030545235.1. NCBI lineage: Eukaryota > Viridiplantae > Streptophyta > Magnoliopsida > Asterales > Asteraceae > Helianthus > Helianthus tuberosus. The sequence goes on from CM060424.1 coordinate 187,445,208, forward strand.
AGTTAACTCGTCATTCTCAAAAGTGTGCGATTAATCTTGATTTGTGCGGTTCACTAGTTTTCTTGACCCAGATTAAGTACACGGCCCAACCCAAGGTAAGATCAAATGTTAACATACGGCCCATTGGTGATCAGCCCACACAGAGTGTACGGCTGTCTCCAAGTTTGCGACTACTAGCTCATGGTCCATCAACATAACATAACAGGCCCAAGTTTACATGCGAAGCCCAATGTGTTGTGCAACATTCCACAAAGTGTGCGACTACATCAGAGTTGTGCGATCAAGTGCTCTTGTGAGATTGGGCCAAGAGTGTGCGATATGGTTTACAAGGCTGGCCTAACAAGTTGTGCGACCAAGTAGGGAGTGTGCGATCAGTCATGTTTGACCAAAGTGTGCGATCACAATGGTAGTGTGCGATTTGTGAGATGTGCGAGTCATGCAATTGTCAGTTACATTCTTCCTTAATATCCGATCAATCAGTTACCTTCCATATTCACATAGTCATCCTAACTTCCTAAATTCCAGCGGGTTATCAATGGCAATTATTATGGTGATCATAACTCAATATTCAATTGTATCACCTAATCTTTCCCACTAATCTATGAACATCATGCAGAACTTAAACCTTCACATAAACAACTTGGACTTTTAAATCATTGCAATTCATGGAAGCTTTGGTGTGCTCGACACCCTATATCATTTAATACAAAACATGCAGACATCATCAGCCCTATAACAACCGAATTCATTCATCCCATACAACCCAAGTTTATCGATAGACATTTGTTAACATTCAAGAACATTGGCAGATCATATCAATTGATTTTTATTATCACATCAGGTTTATCAAGACTTCATTATTAAACATCCATAATCATCTTGTTATACAATTCACACAATTCACACAATTCATAACTAACCAAGATAAACCACAACAATCAAAACAAGTATGAGTATACTAACCGATGAATTATGTGCACCAAAGTGTTGAAACCGAAAGGGGTGGCTTCGGGAAGGTGGTCTGCCATCGGTCCAAGAGAGAGAGATGGGAGTGGTTTGTTTCTGTGTTTATGAGAGATGTATGCGAACCCTATACTACCTTGTGTATGATTTGCAACAAGTGGGCCGAACCCACTTGGGTTTTGTTCCATTTTGGGCTCCAAAGAGCTGGGCCGAGGGAAGTCAGACAATACAAAGGAGTATTTTTGGCCCATTGTACAAAGTGTGCGACACAGAGATCATGTGCGACTTGACAATATTTTCGAACGACTCTTCCACCATCAATAACAATCAAATACAACTCCGTAACTTTAATATGACATACACGTGATTACAACATACACTGACCAGTGCAATGTAGTAATACTAGTTAAACGATCATGGAATTAGGCAACACTAACCATAAAAGTTTGGGTTGTCACACAAAGTGTGGTAAATCATCTAAACACTCAATCATAGCAACATATGTATAATTTTCACTTAGGGTTTTGTTCCTAAGAAAGTATACATCACTAATTCAGCCATAACCTCTACGATTCATACATAAATCTCAAATTATGATGTTCATCAAATTTCACAACTTCAACAAACATCAAAATTTTACATACCTTATGATGCCCTAGCTTGGGCGATCGTGTTCATTCATGAATTTGAGCTCCAATTAACCCTTCAATTTGATGATTTTGGTTGAATTAGGGTTTTGGCTCCCTTGAGCCTCTCCTGGTCGTTCCAGAAGACACACTTAGTGTGTGTTTTGTTTTGTTTTTTATTTAATAATTCAATTTTCAATTTATCCCACTTTGGTCCCTCATATTTGGTTAGTCATTAAGTAGGCCACAACCTACTTATTTCTAACAATATTTCCTCTTATTAACTAGGTTAAACATTCCTAGTTAACTTAGTTGGTTCGGGGAGGTTATAACCTGTTTAATATTAAGTTCCGTTAACTCGGGTCTCTTGTAAACTTTTATTTTCTCAAAAGCATTCGTTTACCTTTTATTTAATATTAGGTTTATTTATTTAAATCCTAATATTCACCGGGTTAATTTTTACCACTAACGGTATTTTACCCGTTCATTAATATTAACGTGGTTTGATCACCAAACCCGTTTTTGGGGTGTTACAAATTTAGAGAAAATAATAGAGGAAACAACAAGAAATCACCACATTAGAATCTCTATGATGACTGTCTTAAGGGTCCTGCAAAAACCTAATTAAACTAAGTAGATAGCGTAAGTAAGGTATCGTATCCATGAGGAATTTGTGGTTAGTGTTTAACTAGAGAATTATTATGTTAGGATCTGAGTTTGATATGACTGTGTTTTTTAACTAAAATGAAGATGAAACAGAAACAATTGCAGCGGAAATAGATGAATAAACTTTCAACACAATCAAAAAGAGAACAATTTTAAGCAAACATGTTTAACATAGAATCGAATGATTGTATTTGATTACAATAAACAAAACTATTGCATGCATGCACAAAGTCTCCCCCTCAGCCTGAGCTCATAGTGATTGTTCGTACAGAATGACTTGGTGATGAAGTGAGCTAATAGAACAGTACAGGGTACTGTTCTATTTATAGTACAGAACAAACCACTGAAGCATCTTTGCTGACATCACCATGAAAGTGACATATAACCTCCTAACAACCTATAACCACTAATCTATACAAACACTGCTTACTTAAACTACTGATTACAAATAATACATACTACAATGTAAAATACTGCTTCTCATTCCACTGTTATAGCCCTAGCAGTGCTTTGTGTCTTCAGCAGTACTTGAACCATATCAGTAGATTGAGCATCAGTGCTTAGTCTTCAACAGTCTTTGAGTGTCAGCAGTTGTTTTAGAAGGGCAGTAGTTAGAGGATATCAGATGTTAGGCCACATTCAAGGGGAAAGACTGATGCAAACAACTGCTTATTGTGAATCCACGGATCTGATCCAGTTTTGGCTTTAATCAACTGTTCCTTTGTAGGGTTCAATCCCAACAATCTCCCCCTGGAACAGATGATGCCAAAACTCTTCATTATTCTGGATTTTTATTGTCTCATCAAGAGTTCCCTAACTTGACCTTTTAATTGTAATTCAAAGTTCATAGAGTCCTCATCATTTTCATCCCTGCACAGTGGAAGCTCAAGGAGATCTTGTAAATCTTCAACACCCTGGCTAATTGCTTGTTCCCTTGATATGTGCTTCACCTCACCATTGGATTTGAGCAGAGTCAATACGTGGGTCTTTTGATCAGACTTCCACTTTAGTATCTTTGAATCCAATGGGTTTCTTGGGAGAGTTTTTATTGATGATGAGTTTGGAGATGGAGGCCTGGTGATGACAACTTTGGCAGGGTCTTGAGATTGTGCTGAGTCTTGTTTTTCTGCTATAAGTGTCTAAAGAACCATTTTCATGATATATTCTTATTGAGCCTTGACTTCTTTTGTTAGCGCATCCATTTGCTTTTGTTTCCTTCTTTGATAAAGGATGGTAGCATGTGGAGCAGTGGGTCTCCTGATTGGTAACTTTTGTTGTTTGACTGGAACCACTGCCTCTGGATAATCAGGCTTTTTAGGAGCAGTGGGATCTCTCTTCCTTAACTCCTCCAACTTTTGGTAGGTAGCTAACACCTTGTCTTCTGTCCATCTTGTAACCTGGTTCCTCGACCCATAATCAGCAGTTATCAGCTCTTCTTTCATTCTTTTCAGTTTCAAGGCCCTTTCTGGTACATTTTTCTTGTAATTGGCCCATATTGGAGGAGTTTGCTTTACCTTGTCTTGAATCATCTTTTGAATTCTGGCTATCTCCTCTTGTAGTTCACTGATTGTCCATTCTTTGTATTGATACTTTTCTGCCCTGTACTTCTTGTATGCCATGATGTATTCAAGGTAGTCATTTCTCATGCTTTCATCATCTTTTTCTGATAATTTCTGACAAAGGTCTTTTGAGAACTGCTCTAAAGTTCTAACTTTGGTGAGCAGGTATTGAAAATTTCTTTGAATTTCCTTGTTAGACTTTCCCTCTGTGTCTCTTTTAGATATATCCTCTGCTTGTTGGGCATTTATTTTGAGATATTCTTCTATATTTCTTGGCAAAGGATAACCTTGAACAGATGGGAGATTCCTCTTTTTAGGGTCATCTTCAGAGTAGCAGGATTTGATTTCCTCCCTGACTGCTGGAAGATCTAGAGGATATTGTACTCCTGCAGGGACAATAGCAGTGTTTTGATTGAAGACTTGAACTGAAGATATTGGAACATGGTTTGGAATGGTGACAAGGGTCAGTGGTTGTGTAGATGTTGGAGTTGGGGAAGTGTCATCTTCCAGTACAATGTTTGTTACCCTTCTCCTTTTGTGCTTTGGAGAAGTTGGTGGTGTATTTGTGGGTTTAGTGGTGGTGATTGAAGTGGTAGGTGCCTGACTAACAGCTGTTGAAACAACTGGTGTTTCAACCATTGTTGTCACTACAACAGTTGATGTGTCAACTGTTGTCTTTTGCTTTTTGGCAGGTGGTTTTTGTGGTGGTGAGGTTGTTTTTGGTATGGCAGTGGATTGAGTGTGGGTTGATGTAGTAGTGATGGCAGTTTATTGGATAACATTTGTTGAAACCACTGAAGTACCAACAACTGTTGATACAACAGGTGTCTTAACATCTGTTGGTTTGAAGGTTTGATGAGAGGAACTTTTGGGGATTTGAGGAGTTTGTTTGGTGGTTTTCGAAGGTGTGGTTTTGGGTTGGCTTACTTTTCTGGTAGGCTGTCTTCTTTTAGGTTTAGAAGTACCATGCTCTTCCTTTTCCATCAAAACTTTCTTCTCCTGAGCAAACCTTTTTGCTCTTTCATGTTTTCTTTTAATTCAGCAAATGCATTTTGAGTCTCATCAACCTTTTTGGAACCATCTGGCCTTGGGATTTCTACAACCAGTTTAGACATTGGATCTGGTTTAATGTATAGACCATCTTTTCCCTTTTTACCCTTCTCCCCCTTTTTGGCATCATCAAGGGTTTCAACAAAGATGATTGAAGAAGAAGCAGTGCCAGTGGTTTGAAGCAAATGAGCTTTTATGGCTTTGATATCTGCTTGAGTATCTTTGTACCTAGCTTCCATGACATTTCTGACCATTTGAAGTTGAACATCATGCTGTTGATCTGCATACTATCTTTGTTTGTGAAGCAGAGGTTGAAACAGATGCCATAGCTCAGCAAGGGATGGAGCAGATGTTGCAGCAGTGGGTGTAGCCTTTTGAGCTTGTAACAACTGTTGCAGCATAGATTTGATTTCTGCAACAGATGTGTCAAGTTTATCAACCCTCTCCATCAATTCTTTGTATTTTAAACCATCACCCAAGTTAATGGGATCATTTGATTTCCCACCAGTGGTGGTTGTATCAGTGGTTGACTTAGGGAAAGTTTCCCAAAAATCATCCACTGATGCCCCTTGTTCTCGGTACTGGGGACTTCTTTCTTCAGCAGAGGTTACCATTTTAAGGTCACCAGTGTATAATGGAAACACACCAGTGGACACTATGGTTCCCAAAGAATAAATTGCCTTCAAGGGAGTCTCACTTATGAAACTACTGTCCAGGTGTAAACCAGTGGGTTCAACACCTGTAGTAGCTGCTCCACTTGAACTACAGACATGAATTACTTGTAATTCCTGCAGTGTAGCCTCCTCAACTGTTGGTGGGTTAGCAGAGATAGAGACATCAGACTCAATCACTTGTTGTGGTATATTCTCATTGACAGGTGATTGAGAAAAACTGATTTGTGTCTGGGCTATATCAAGTGCATCCAACAGAGGTATCATTGATAGTGGAAGTTGTGTAGTGAGGATAGGGGTAGAAAGAGAATTTGCCCCGGGAGGAGGGCTGTGGAAGATGGAATAAAGTGATTCCAGAGCTTCATAATGTTGTCACACCCCCAAAAATACCCCAAGCGGAAACCCCCGCGAGGCATGTGACGTACCAGGATCTAGCCACCAATCACATTGAACTCATACAAGATTTTTAATGAAGCTTTCATTCATTAAGATAAAGTGTTACAAAACATTATTTATAACTCGTTGTGTTCAGCGGAAGCATAATACAAAGGTTAATCAAAACCAAAGCGTATGTGACCAACTAATTTTGTTTCAAGTTTCCATGTAACTCGACCCGTGACCACTCCAGCATCCCAGACAGCAAGTTCCACATCCACGCATATCTATAACCTACGAGCATGCACACAAGTGTATCAGACAACGCGGGTGAGTTCACAGTTTTATGAAAACAATTGGTTACCAAGTGTTTAGTCCAGTTTAATAACAATTCCGAAAGTAATGTTGATAATAACTCGAGTACCGTACAAGATGGCTCCAGATTATTTTTGCCCTTCCCCAATGCCCCTATCTAAGCATTGGTCATGACTGGGTCATTAGTTCACACCCGTCCTCTCAGGTACGGGGTGAGGGTGCCAAACCTAAATAGTGCTATTAACTAATACCCCGTTACCTCTCAGGTAACAAACAAGATGGGACTTAATGGTGATAGGAATTGAGTGTATTATCCAACATTCCAGTTTTTACCCAAATGACTTATTCCTCTCAGGAATACCCAATGATTGTCCCACCCACCGGGACGCATGCTCAAGAGAAGTGAACTCACCTTAAATTTGCTCGGTATGTTACGTTACATTACCCGTTCCAAGTTGGTCAACCAAACCCTACCGTGGTTACCAGAGACAATCAATATAATGTTCACACATATAACGTATCTATCGTACATGTTGCACAAGTAGCAGACAAGTAAAACACTTGTCCTTATATGAGTCGTAAGCATTAAACATGCAACCCATTTATCTATAACTTTTATCGTAAAATCACATAGCCAGTGTATGGGTTTCATATGCAAGTCATTCACACAATAGTATACGTAATTTCACAGATTGTATTTGCCGCAAAATCATTGTATGACACATAACAAGTACACAAATCTCATGCAAGTCCACACTTCACATGTATGTCACATAACAGCACTTAACAGGTAAGTTTGCCACTCATGAGATTCAAATCACATTTCTCATTCTTAATTAATATCATACCACTTTATCAACATAAACCTTCATTAACTCCATCATCATAAACTACTGTTCGTGGGATACCTCTCGGCGAAGGATGCTCCCGACGAAGATCTATACTTCTTCAAGAGAGGTGGCGGCGAAGAATCCCCATACTTCGTCAGGAAAGATGGTGACGAAGAATCCCAATACTTCGTCGAGGGCCAGCCGACGAAGAATCATGTTCTTCGTCGACGTAAGTTCGTCGTGGGGAACCTTCGTCGCTGTAACCCAACAGACTGTTACATCCTGATTCACAATCAAGTCGTTTCAAGAAATACAAACAATCTCAACAATTATTCATCAATAAGCATATATTCAACCACCAGCCATCTAGGATACGTTTTTGAAACACGATTTATCGATTGACATGAACTCTAATTAGTTCATTAACACTTGTTAACCCCATGTGCCCTAACAACCCTAATCGGATCGGTCGATCCCCATAAAAAGTTTATCAGTTTGTACTATCATGCACCCCTAATCTTGTTATCATTCATGTTATCACATACCCATGATCATTGCCACAATTCTAATACATACCATCTTACCTCCGTTTCAATATGATTTTTACCACTAAACTTACTAAGTTCTTAGATCATATACGGGCACAAACAACGCATAACCACATAGATCACACTCAACACAAACAAGATGTTATATTAGGATGACTGCGGATCAGGATGACTGTGGAAATCTCGGTTACAAGGTGCACACGCTTGAAATCTCGGGTTGTCACATCATCCCCAACTTGAAAGAAATTTCATCCCAAAATCTGATAAGTAATCCGAGGCAGCAAGATGTTATATTAGGATGACTGCGGATCAGGATGACTGTGGATTTTCCTCGGGTGCCACATCATCCCCAACTTGAAAGGGAATTTCGTCCCGAAATTCACCAATGACATCTGGAGTTGCTTCAGCCGTTGAACAATCGAGGATACTAAAGCTTCGTCTGATCTTTGCGTTCCCACGTGAAGTCCGGTCCACGTCTTGAGTTGCAATAAACTTTCGCGATTGGAATTCAACTGTACTAACGAACCTTGACTTCCTGGTCTATGTTTTCGATAGATTCCTTGACAACTGCAACTTGTCGTTAACCTTAGGCTCTAGTAAGGGTATCACCAGTGTTTTATCGGGACAAACACTTCGTTAGATCTGAGACATGAATGACATTGTGAACGTTACCCAATTCATTGGGTAAGTCGAGTTTGTAGGCCATGCCGTAAATTCATCTTGCCATACTTCCCTAAGCGCACCACACCCTCCCAGGGTGAGACTTTCAATCATGACACGTTCGCCTGTAGCGAACTCCTAGCGTTTCCTAAGCTTATCAGCTTTCCTGGTGGTCATGCGTTGCCGCCATAAGATTCCTGATCTAAACAATCTTCTCAGAGGTTTCAAGTAGAACTCCTGGACCTGTGATTAGGTTGTCACCCACCTTAATCCAACAAGGAGATCGGCATTATCATCCATGCAATGCCTCAAACAGAGTTGTATGAATAATAGAACGGTAACGGCTGCAGTAGAACTCAACCAAAGAAAAGTGTCCTTTTAACTCTTACTAAAGTCAATCACGCACATGCTCGCAGCATATCTTCGAGTGTCAGGATGGTTGGTTTACTCTGACCATTTTTCCTACGGTGATAAGCAATGCCCATGTCTAGACGTGAGCCAAGGGTGTTGTGTATTGCCTGCCATAAATTAGGTATAGATCGAAATCAAAGGTAAGAGGAGTTGGCACCCCGTGCCTCGAAACAGCCCTTCACAGGTAATTACCCACAGGATACGAAGCCTTGTCAATTTTCCCTTGTTTGCAAGAAAGTGTACCGGTTACATGAGACAATCAACGATCACCCAGGTGATGTTGTTTCTGCTTTGAGTTTTAGGTAGACCAGTGATAAAATCCGTGGCAGTTAGTTCCCATTTCCACATGGGTTTTTCTGGTTGCTGACACAACCTAAGAGGTTTCTGGTACTCCACCTTGACTTTCGCATAAGTCAAACATCGTTCATATACATTGCTATGTGGGCCTTCATGCCCGGTCATCAGTACAAGATTCCTAGATCCTAAGACATTCTATCAAAACCCGGACGAGTAGAATATCGAGGCTCGTGTGCTTCGCCCAACAAAAGTTCCCTAGGATTGCTGTATAGCGAGACCCATATTCGCTTCCTGAAGTAGTGAATGTCGTTCGATTTTTAGCTACAATTTGTTTTTCCATGCCCCGCACGGATTCAGCTGGGAGGTTCTCATCCTTCAACGCTTCGGTTCGAGCAGAACGGATCTAATCAGGTAGGTTAGATTCGATGGTGTGCTGCGAGGCTCGTACACGTTTAGGTTTCACAGTCGAGATCATTCCAAAGTTCCATCCAGTAATGGCCTCACATGTTTAGCTCTTTCGTAACAAAGGTACACGGGAGGCTCTTGTGATCGGTCTAAGTAGTGCATTTGGTACCGTCCAAGTAATGCCTCCAACTTAAATCCAAAGACCATGGCTTCCACCGCAGGTTGTGACTCGTGCAATTCTTTTTGTAAATCCACTATGTAAGCCATCGCCTTCTCATGTTGCATCGGCGTGTAACTGGGACTCGGATTCAAACCATCATGGTATACCACTAGATCACCCGTTCCCTCGGGTAAAGACGATCCTCAGTGCATTGTAGAGTTGGGTTTTAAAAGCTGAAAAGACGTTCTCCTGTTTTGTCTCCCACGAATACACAACACCCTACTGTGCTGAAGAGATTAAAGTTGCGCGATCTTCGAAAATCCCGGGATGAATCTATGATAGTATCTAGCGAGACCAAGAAAATTGTTGTATCCCCGAAGGACTCTTTGGTGGCGATCAATATCTAATAAAATGGATCTCAGCGAGATCCACGTGTATCCCCACTTCGTTGACTACGCGACCAAGAAAGTGTACTCCTCAAATCCTGAAGTCACACTTAGGTAGACTTTGCATGGAGTTGCTCCTCCCCTAGGAGCTCTAAGATGAAGTACAAGTGCCGTTCATGGTGTTCCTTTCTCCTGGAAGTGATTCAAAATGTCATAGATAAACACGGTTGACAAACCTAGCAAGACGAGGTTGACACATGCTACCCATGTGATCCCTGAGGATGCTGGTGTGTTGGATATCGTAAACAACGTGAACAAAAATTCGTAGTGGTTGTACTGTATCTGTAACACCGTGTTAGGAATCATCCTCCCCTGAGTCTTCCATCAAATGACAGTCCGACCTTAAGTTAGTTTCCGAAATAGAAGCTTGATCATTCCAACGGGTCAAGTAGGTCGTCGATGCGAGATACCGGGTGATGGTCTATGATTGCCACCTCGTGGTAGTCTGTACACATATGAAAGGACTCCTCCTTCATTTCCACACTAGGGCTCGGGCTCCCCAAGACAAGGAGCTAGATCGATAAAACTCCCATCCAGTAGTTTCTGAAGTTGATTGGACAGTTCTTGCAGCCCTCCTGAAAGTTCTTCGAGTAGCACATCGGAAGAAATCACGAAAAATTGGTGGATCCTCGATCCCCTTTTCCTTAGCCTTAACATTAGTAACGGTTGCCAACATAGCGGGGTAATCCCTCCGTAGACACTTCTGGGCTTTCATTGCTGAAATGATGCTAACCTTTACACCACTCTGATACTTTAGGACAGACGACGATTCTCTACTAGGGAGAGGGATACGCAAAGTTTTCTCCTCACAGGGTATATCTGCGCGATATCTGGATAACCAATCCACACTAACTACTGCCTCAAAACTATCAAGGGTAGCAGAAGGAAGGTCGATGTTGAACACTTGTCCCACATGGTCGAGTTTGCATCCCAACGAGCATATGAGGTTTCAATTGACTTGCCATCAGCCGATTCCACAACGGGTTCGGTTTCAAGAAGCATCAGGGTTAAACAGAACAGGGACGAAGCGATTAGTTACCCAAAAATATACAAACTGCCATGATGCTATTATGCCTGGCGTTGCCTACGCCAATCCTAAATGCCTTTCCACGAGCACCACTTCCAGTGTTGTTGTTACTGTTACGAGGATTCCCAATACGGTCGTTGTTCCCTGTGTTGTTGACGTCTTGACTTATCAACGGCCAATCCTTTGTCAAAGTCACCTTCCTTTCCATACTAAAAGTTATGATTTGCGAGTACCTTGTTGTCGCCGTGGCCATTGCCTCTAATGTTGTTGCTTTGAAAACAGATCCTTGCGATCTTTTTCCCTTAGGGTCCACCTTCCCGTTGTTCTTGTCACGTCCTAGGGTACTGCCCATGGCACTAGTAATTACACATCCCATATTCCAGTCGGTTTCCAGCGTTTATGCCCTGATTGGTTCGTAAGAGTTGGCTCCCAGACGTTGCTCACTAGGGTTAGGGGCTCGATTGAAGTAAACCTACTGATGTTTGTTGTTAGAGTGCAGGGTCATCCTAATACTAGGGTTGGTAATGTATCACATTCATCTTCTTATCCATCGGTCTTGCGAGTCGATTGAACAACGCACGGTAAATCGTTAGAGAGCCACAGAGGTGTCCATACTTCTGAATTTGAGGCGTCAGTTTGTTGCGTCAAAATAAACGAGAAAAGTGAGAAAGTATAGACCAAACATATAACGTTCTGACATCTGTCTCAAAGACGTTCGCACTATCACCTAACATTTCTACACGGCTCGCTAGACGTTCAGTTACGTGTTCAGGTATCACTCAATATCATCGAGACTCGTAAGGGTTCAGAGAGAAGCGAAAGGCCCACGTTCAAACAGGAGACAGTCATTACTATGACCCCTATGGATCATTGTGTTTCACGTTTGGTCGAATATTGGAATGGAACCCCTTTCACACTTGTTAGGTCTCGTTGGGACTCACATGCACCCCACATTATTATTATGTGTGCACCCACAATAATAATATGACTTGCATGCTCGTCTCAGTTCCTCCTAACTTGTGTTAAATGGTTCCTCAGACTCGAGTAGCAAGGCAAGGACATCACAAAAGGTGGGTCATGAATGTCTAGGGAAACACCACACTATCAATCACATAACACATGCAAGTAATACATGAATTCATATTGTTGTGCTAAACGTGCAATCACATGCAATATCATATGTAAGAGAGTTCACTAGTTTTGCAGTGCAATGAGTAAACGAGAGACGAACCTTGCAGTCTGGAGCTGAGTGTCATGGTCGTATTCAGAACTTGTTCTGTTATAGTCTAGTTTTATAAAAACGTTTTAAAACCAAGTTCACTATAACCAGTGGCTCTGATACCAAACTGTCACACCCCCAAAAATACCCCAACCGGAAACCCCTGCGAGGCGTGTGACGTACCAGGATCTAGCCACCAATCACATTGAACTCATACAAGATTTTTAATGAAGCTTTCATTCATTAAGATAAAGTGTTACAAAACATTATTTATAACTCGTTGTGTTCAGCGGAAGCATAATACAAAGGTTAATCAAAACCAAAGCATATGTAACCAACTAATTTTGTTTCAAGTTTCCATGTAACTCGACCCATGACCACTCCAGCATCCCAGACAGCAAGTTCCACATCCACGCATATCTATAACCTTCGAGCATGCACACAAGTGTATCAGACAACGCTGGTGAGTTCACAGTTTTATGAAAACATTTGGTTACCAAATGTTTAGTCCAGTTTAATAACAATTCTGAAAGTAATGTTGATAATAACTCGAGTACCGTACAAGATGGCTCCAGATTATTTTTGCCCTTCCCAAATGCCCCTATCAAAGCATTGGTCATGACTCGGTCATTAGTTCACACCCGTCCTCTCAGGTACGGGGTGAGGGTGCCAAACCTAAATAGCGCTATCAACTAATACCCCGTTCCCACTCAGGTAACAAACAAGATGGGACTTAATGGTGATAGGAACTGAGTGTATTATCCAACATTCTAGTTTTTACCCAAATGACTTATTCCTCTCAGGAATACCCAATGATTGTCCCACCCACCGGGACACATGCTCAAGAGAAGTGAACTCACCTTAGATTTGCTCGGTATGTTACGTTACATTACTCGTTCCATGTTGGTTAACCAAACCCTACCGTGGTTACCAGAGACAATCAATATAATGTTCACACATATAACGTATCTATCATACACGTTGCACAAGTAGCAGACAAGTAAAACACTTGTCCTTATATGAGTTGTAACCATTAAACATGCAACCCGTTGATCTATAACTTTTATCGTGAAATCACATAGCCAGTGTATGGGTTTCATATGCAAGTCATTCACACAACACTACACGTACTTTCACAGATTGTATTTGCCGCAAAATCATTGTATGACACATAACAAGTACACAAATCTCATGCAAGTCCACACTTCGCATGTATGTCACATAACAGCACTTAACAGGTAAGTTTGCCACTCATGAGAATCAAATCACATTTCTCATTCTTAATTAATGTCATACCACTTTATCAACATAAACCTTCATTAACTCCATCATCATAAACTAGTGTTCATCGGATACCTCTCGGCGAAGGATGCTCCCGACGAAGATCTATACTTCGTCAAGAGAGGTGGCGGCGAAGAATCCCCATACTTCGTCAGGAAAGATGGTGACGAAGAATCCCAATACTTCATCGAGGGCCAGTCGACGAAGAATCATGTTCTTCGTCGACGTAAGTTCGTCGTGGGGAACCTTCGTCGCTGTAACCCAACAGACTGTTACATCCTGATTCACAATCAAGGCGTTTCAAGCAATACAAACAATCTCGATAATTATTTATCAATAAGCATATATTCAACCACCAGCCATCTAGGATACGTTTTTTAAACACGATTTATCAATTGACATGAACTCTAATTAGTTCATTAACACTTGTTAACCCCATGTGCCCTAACAACCCTAATCGGATCGGTCGATCCCCATAACAAGTTTATCAGTTTCTACTATCATGCACCCCTAATCTTGTTATCATTCATGTTATCACATACCCATGATCATTGCCACAATTCTAATACATACCATCTTACCTTCGTTTCAATATGATTTCTACCACTAAACTTACTAAGTTCTTAGATCATATCCGGGCACAAACAACGCATAACCACATAGATCACACTCAACACAAACAAACACGTAATTACATTAAGGTTGATTATACTAACACAAGTTATTTATCAAGGATCTCACTAATCATATTATATCAAGCATATAACGTCACGCAAAAACATATCCAAACACAACACTCGTGTTTCAATCATAACAATCATTGGCTTCTAGAATTAAACAATGATATTTCACTAACCGGGTTGGATGATGAGCAGAATTGCTTGGCACTATAGGAAGTTTCATGAGAGGGAAGGGGCTGCCGTCAACTATGCAAAGGGTTTGATTGTGTTTCCAATACCCTAAAACACAATGCCTAAACTCTACAAATATGCGCACAGGGGGTTTGGGCTCGGGAACTGTTTGGGCTGAGGCCCTATATGGCGAACCTTCCACCTGACGAAGAACATCCTTCGCCAAGGAGTGTTCTTCGTCGACCACTTCTTCGTCGACTACATCCTTCGTCGACCACATCCTTCGTCGACCACATCCTTCGTCAACTAGGTTACAACGTGCACACGCTTGAAATCTCAGGTTGTCACATCATCCCTAACTTGAAAGAAATTTCGTCCCGAAATTTGATAAGTAATCTGAGGCAGCAAGATGTTAGATCAGGATGATTGCGGATCAGGATGACTGTGGATTTTCCTCGGGTGCCACAAATGTGGTGTCCCTGTGGATACAACCTGATCCTTTTGAGAGGTTGCAGGAGGAGTTTGAGGCTCGGGTTGAGATCTTTCTTCCAACTGTTGTGAGGAAGTAGCAGCAGTGGTTATTGGTGACTTTTGTGTTGTCATAGGTATAACCTCTGGGACCTCATCTTCCAGAGTTACCTTTTTGGTGGGTTTGGGGGGCTTTTGGGATTTTTTTCTTGGTTGTCTTTTGGTGGGTTTTGGTGTTGGTTTCACAGCAGTGGTGGTGCTACTGTGATCACCAAGAGCAGTGGGCTCAACAGCAGGGACCTGAGGAGCAGTTGTTGCTGCTAAATTCTGCTCAGGTACCTCTGTTTGTGTTTTTGAAGGTTTTGACAACCTTGTGAATGTTTTAGAAGTTAGGCTGTTTATTTGAAAAGGATTTCCTTGGATAAGCACATGTGCATTATCCTTTGAAAATGTCTTTTGTAGATAAAAACTTAAAAATATTGGAAATAATAAAAATGATTTTTTATTGACATTTTTGACCATATCATTGAAAATCTCTTGGGAGTAATTAAAAGTTTCTTCTGTCAAAATAGCATAGCCCAAGTATTGGATTTTCAATGGAATTTCATTAAAAGCTGTTGTTTTATTTGACACACACATGAGGAAGGTATGGAATAAAAACCTCATGGCAGGTGGAAAACTGCACTTTTGAAAAGTATCCTTTTTCATTTCTTCTTCATACCCCCTCTCAGTGAAATCAGTTTGGTACTCTGTTTTTGGAAAAGAGCTTTTACCTGTAAGATCATTGATTTCAAAAACCTTTGAAATAGTTTGAGGTGTGATGGTAACTGGAATTCCCCTTATTGATGAAGTATTAGCTAAGGGCTTTTTGTCCTTAGTTTCAAGCTTTGCATTTTTTCAGAACTCTTGTTGGGTATCCAGGTAAATAGGAGCATTACAGGTCAACAAAGTTTTGTACTTTGAAGACGAAAGTGCATCAATCACGGAGTTGAAGGTTGTGTTTTGACTTGGTTTTTCAAGTATACACAGGTAGTTATGAGGGGTTTTGAACGGGAGAGCCATGGTGAATCGAAGGTGGTTGAGAGTGAATGAAGAAGATGAATTATTTAAGAGAAGTTGATGGAAACTGCTTTTGAAAGGAATTTTGAATTTGATTCGACAGTGAAAACCCTGTTTGGGGTTTTGATCAGGGTTTTATAGGGTGAAAAAGTGTATGCTGACGTGGCAGCGGTTACAAAAGATCTGACGGCTAAGTATTGTCCACGTGACAACCTCTGATGAATAATGGATGACAGTTGTTAGGAAACCACTAATGGAGCAATATCAGTGGTTTACAACGGTAAAAATGAAAACAGTGGCTGACTATAACTATCAGTGGATATCCTATCAGTGGATTAAAACACTGAGGTTTAACAACAGTGATTAACAAAGAAAATGAAAGAACAGAGGTTGACTTTCAGCAGTGGACAACATTCAGCAGAACAGATGTTTGAACCAAAACAGTGGTTATGGCAGACTTTTAAGGATTAATGAAAATTTTCATTTTTAGCTATTTTTAAGGATGAATTTTTGATTTTCTGAAAACATTTTAATGCTTTTATTCATAGAAAAACAGGATTTTGCCTGTTAGTCCATGTTCAGCATGCCAATCCTAGAGATCAAGCTTTCAAAGGTGGATGTGTCTAAAGCCTTTGTTAGCACATCTGCCAGCTGGTCTTTAGTTGGAACATGGTGTAGAGAAATCAAACCTTTTTCATAGAAATCACTCACAAAGTGATGTCTGATATCAATGTGCTTGGTCGTTGAATGTGAAACAGGATTTTTGATGATACTTTCTGCTGCCTGACTGTCCAACATGAGAGGTGTCTTTAAGGCAGTGATACCAAAATCCAGCAGTTGATTTTGAAGCCATAGCAGTTGGGCTGTACAGCTTGCAGCAGCTATATACTCTGCCTCAGCAGTGGATGTTGAAACAGTTGCTTGCTTTTTGCTTTGCCAAGACACAAAGCAATTGCCTAGGAATTGGCACCCTCCTGAAGTGGACTTCCTTGTTGTATTGCATCCAGCAAAGTCACTATCTGAGAAACCTGAAAGCTTGATATTTCCATCAGCTGGATACCAGATACCAAGTGTGGGAGCACCTTCGAGGTATCTGAATATCCTTTTTACAGCAATAAGGTTTGACTTTCTAGGGGCTGATTGGGATCTTGCACAAACACATGTTGCAAACATGATGTCTGGCCTACATGCAGTTAGGTACAATAAAGACCCAATCATGCTTCTATAAAGAGTTTGATCAACTAAATCATCCTTTTTCATCAGACATGACTAACTTGGTGGTTGCTATGGGTGTACTATATGGTTTGCAATCATTCATATCAAATTTTGTTAAAAGTTCTTTGGCATATTTGCCTTGATGAATGAAAGTACCATTTTGCAGTTGCTTTACTTGGAGACCAAGAAAGCACTGTAGTTCACCCATTGCACTCATCTCAAACTCAGTTGTCATGAGTTGTCTGAACTCTTCACACATTTTA
The DNA here is from genome assembly GCA_030545235.1 of Helianthus tuberosus. Lineage (NCBI taxonomy): Eukaryota > Viridiplantae > Streptophyta > Magnoliopsida > Asterales > Asteraceae > Helianthus > Helianthus tuberosus. Next base: position 187,462,573 of record CM060424.1, read on the forward strand.
GGACATGTGCTTCCAAAGATGATGTCATCCACATAAATCTGGGCAATCATCAAATCTTTCCCTCTCCATTTTAAAAACAGTGTTTTGTCAATTGTACCTCTTATGAAACCAATGGAAAGAAGAAAGGTGGAAAGAGTTTCATACCAGGCTCTAGGTGCTTGTTTCAAGCCATACAAAGCCTTATTTAGCTTGTAGACATGATTTGGATAAAATGGATCCTCAAAGCTAGGAGATTGACAAACATATACCTCTTCTTGAATTTTACCATAGAGGAAAGCACATTTGATATCCATTTGAAACACCTTGATGTTGTAATTGACAGCAAAGGCCAAGAACAGTCTGATAGCTTCTAGTCTTGCTACAGGGGCAAAAGTTTCATCATAATCAATGCCCTCTTCCTGTCTGAAACCTTGAACCACTAGCCTTGCTTTATTCTTGACAACAATGCCCCTTTCATCAGTTTTATTTTTAAAGACCCACTTTGTGCCAATAGGACTCACACCCTTTGGCAGTGGTACAAGCTCCCATACTTGTTGTCTTTTAAACTGTTGGAGCTCTTTCTGCATGGCCACTACCCAACTGTTGTCTTTTAGTGCCACTTGGTACTTGACTGGTTGATGGATTGATAGAAAGCCAGCAAAAAGACAGATGTTTTGGGATTGACTTCTTGTGAGTACCCCTTCACTGATGTTGCCAATGATTTGGTTAGGTGGATGAGACTTCAAGAAGATTAGATCTCCTTTTTATGGAACAATGGCATTTAAGGGTGAGGGCTGCAGATGTGAATCATCTGAGCTAATAACTGTTGGTGACTTTGATGATCCAACAGTGTCTTGGAATGGAGGTGGAGGAATAGGTGGAAGTGGTGTGGAAACATGTTGACTTTTATCCACTGTTTGAGGACTTTTATCAACAGTGTTTGATGATGTGGAAGCAGGGATTAAAGGGCTACTTTCGTCAACAACTGTTGAGGTAGCAGTGGTTGAGCTTTGATAGCTGTTTTGAACATCTGCTGCTCTGGCAATGGATTTGAAGTTTTGTTATGGAATGATCACTTCATACCCATTGTCTGATGGAGGATTTTGAGATGGACCTTCACTGTTTGTCTTGATAGAAACATTTTCAAAGTAAATTTATCAAGATCAAATAACTCTGCAGGGTTTGCAGGGATTTTCATTGAAGAAAGTTCATTGAACTTTACATTCAAAGTCTCTTCCACTGTCTTAGTCCTAGTGTTAAACACTTTGTAGGCCTTAGCAGTGGTTGAGTATCCCAAATGATATCCACTGTCTACTTTGGCTGCAAATTTTGAAATTGAGTCTTTTAAGTTCAAAATAAAGCATGGGCAGCCAAATACTTTAAAGTATGAGATCAGTGGTTTGATTTTATACAGAAGTTCATAGGCAGTTTTTTGATGCCTGGGGTTGATTAAAACTCTGTTTTGGACATAGCAAGCAGTGTTTACTGCCTCTGCCCAGAAAGTTAATGGCAAACCTGAATCAGTAAGCATGGTTCTGGCAGCCTCAATCAGTGTCTTGTTCTTTCTCTCAATGACCCCATTTTGCTCTGATGTCCTTGGAATGCTGTACTGCCTTACAATTCCTTTTGACACACAAAACTCATCCAACTCCCTATTTCTGAACTTTGTGCCATTGTCACTCCTGAAGACTTTTACTGGCAAGTCAAACTGCTTTTCAACCTGTTTGACAAAGTCTTGTAGAATGCCTGCAGTCTCATCTTTGGAATGTAAGAAATAAGTCCATGTAAACCTAGAAAAGTCATCTACAATTACCAAACAATATCTTTTCTTTTTAAGACTCATGACTTTTACTGTGCCAAACAGATCCATGTGCAGCATTTGCAAGCACTTGGTTGTTTTGGACTCTTCAATGGACTTAAATGAGCTTTTATGTTGTTTTCCTTTTAAACAAGAAACACAATGCTCAGGACAGGTGAACAGTTTTTGAGGAAGACCTCTTACTAACCCCTGTTTTGACAAAGCAGTGATTGTCTTGAGATTTGTGTGCCCCAATCTCATGTGCCAAAGTTCTGTCTCTTTGTTAGAGGCAGTTGAGAACAGACAGACATCAGTCCTGGGGCTCTCTTTTGACAAGTCAACTATATAAACATTGCCACTCCTTTGAGCAACAAGTTGAGTTTTTCCATTTTTTATTATTTCATCAATCTTTTTGACCATTTCTGTTCCAACAATCCTACAACAATCCTTAGTGAAAAATGAGCCATAGCCCTTATCACTCATTTGTGAGACACTAAGGAGGTTGAATTTTAGATTGTCTATCAGATTGACATTTTCAAACTTAACATTTCCAGATTGAACTGTACCAGAACCCATCACCTTCCCTTTACTATTATTACCAAAAGATATATCACCCCCTCCATGAGTTTTGAATTCCTTGAGTAGGGCTCTACATCCAGTCATGTGCCTGGAGCCTCCACTATCTATATACCAAAGACTATCTAAGCATGCAGAAGCTCCCTGCACATCAAGTAAATAATTAGTTCAGGAGGGTCTCCAAAGCCAATAAGGCTTTGGATGGGGGCTCAACAGTGTCTGTGTTAAGTTCAGGTGGATGGACAGTGGTTAGCTCAGGTGTTTGGACAATTTTAGTACTGTTTTTCTCTAACCACTGTTGGGGGTCCTGTCCTATCAGCTGTTGATACCCAAAGGGATGCATGTTCACTCTTGGTTTAGAAGGCCTTTTGTAAGCCTCATAAACATGTGGGACCCTTGGGTATGGTGGTTAACCTTTACCTCTTTGGTATTGGTTTGCAGGGGGTTTATCAGTCACCTGAACTTCTCTTTTGACAGAGGTTTGGTTCAGCTATTTTGTAACAGCTGTTTGAACTGGCACAAACAGTGGTTGTTTCTTGGCTTGTGTTTTTGATGAACTCATTGGTGTTTTTGAAATGTACTCTTCCTTTTTTACCTCAAAGGATTTCAGGTACACACACTGCTGAGTAGAATGGTTTGTTTTACCACAGATGGTGCAGCTCTTTGAAGGCACAATGGTACTTGTTTTGTTATGATCATAAGCTTTTAAGTGAAAACAATCTTTGGTCAAATGATTTTTCTTTTCACAAAAGTCACAAAACAAGTTTTTAATCTTTGCTTTTCTTTTCTTCTTTTCAGACTCCTTTGCAACAGAGTTTTGAACCACTATTGGGATGTCCTTAAGAGGAATTACCTTGGCCTTAGGAGCTTTGACACCATCCACAGTTGTGAAGTCCATGGGTTTGAAATTTTTAAGGATGTCACACTCATCAGACCATGTGGGTTTGAATTGGTATTTCTCAATCTTCTCAAAAGTTGAGGACCCCAAAGATCTTTCCAGAGTGATTTTGTTACCAAGTTTATCAGTTATTTTAATTTCTTGGCCATCCTTGTTGGTGGGTATGATTTCAATAGAACCAGTTTGATTTACAGCAGTGTTTTCAACTTGGTAATTTTTTCTAAACCCTATGCCAAATTTTACATTGCTTTCAAGCTGTTTTTCAAGCATAATCTCATAACCTTTGCAGGATTCCACCCATTTTTCACAAGTGATTTGGGTAGTTTCCAACTCCTTTTTACATACTTGATATTTTTCTATCATGGTCTGGAGTTGGTCCTTGGTTATGCTATGTTCTTGTTTGAGGCTGCAAATGTCATTTTCTTTTTCTGACAATTTGTTTTTCAATTCTTTTAAAGATTTTTCAAATTGTAGTTCATCATTTAACACTCTATCCCTAAGGTTTTCATTCACCTCTTTGATGTTTGCAAATGCTATGATGCATTTGTCTGAACAAAGGTTTTTAAGAACCTGAGGTGATACCTTAGCTGCAGCCATCATGGCACAATCATAGACATGTTCTTTTTCATCTGGCACTTTCTCTTCTTTTTCACCTTGTTTCTTTTCTTCTTCTTCAGACCAGGGGTCAGACAGTGGTTCCAACAGGGGTGCTAAATTTTCTCCCAACAATATTCCACCAGCAACAGCAGTAACCACTGCTTCAGCAATTTCATCCACTGTTTCTTCATTTGACTGTCCTTCTTCAGTTTCCAGCCCTTCTGGTATAGACTCCAATGCTACAAAACAGTAATCATCATTAGAAGCATCATTTGTAGCATAGAGTGCAAAATTTTCATCACCTAGCTCATCAGGTAAGCTACTCCAGTCAACAAAGCCTTGGGTGAAAAAGCTTTGCTGATCTGGTTGAACCACTGCTGGTGTAGCTTGTTGAGGTGCAACTGGTTGCACCTGAACCTGAGGGACAGGGGCTTGGACATACTGAATTTGAGGAATAGTGGCTTGGACATAATGCACAGGAACAGGGGTTGCAGGATGTGCATAATGAGCAATGTTTACATGGGCAGCAGGGGCATATTGGGAATACTGCATAGTGTTTTGGTTATTTTGTGGTCTAGGGCTAGGGTGTGTGATAATTGGTCCACTGTTTTGAATCCTACACTCTCTAGCAAAGCGACCTAACCTGTTGCAATTGTAGCATTTGATTTTTGATTTATCCAACCCTACTTTTAGATTCCCATGCAACCCTGGAAATTTTCTCCCTGTCCTTTTGTAAAACTTGTTGGTTCTAAACTCAGCAGTGCAAGTTGGTGTAATATGTCCATTTCCTCTAAATCAGTTGGATCAAAATGCTGGAGATCATTGAGTTCAAAGCACAGATTGTCAGAATTCTGGTTTTCTCCATTAGTTGTAAAAGGATAATTGGATGAATAAGAATCGGAGTCATTAAAAGCTCCACCAGCTATTATGTCAATGTAATGGTCATAACCCTGATCCTTACTACTACCAGACTCTTCCTGACCCAAAAGAGCTGTGCTGCCAAATGAATAATCATCTGCAACTTTTCCAGACTCTTGTAACTTCTTTTTCTGGTTCAACTCCCTTTCATAGGTCAGGAGTCTACCATGAAGCTGGGTTAGGGTCAGATCTTTGAACCCAACTGAATTCCTGGTTACAAATGCAATTGTGTCCCATTTATCAGGAAGTGACCTAAGAACCTGTTATTTTGTGTTGCATTAGGAAATTCAACCTTAACAAGTTTTAGTTCACTTATGAGACAGCTAAATCGCTCAAACTGTTGTGTTAATGATTCACCATTAATGTGACAAAAGGTTTCATACTGTTGGTTTAAAATTTCCCAGTTATTTTTAATTACTTCTTCAGTCCCCCCCCCCCCAAATTGTTCCTTAAGTGCATCCCTTAATTCCTTGGCACTGTTACAGTGTAACAGTCCAGCATAGATCTCATTTGGTAGTGCAGATGCAACGATGCTAAATACCTTGGCATCCAATTCAATTTTCTGAAAATCCTGTTCAGTATAGTTCTCAATTTTCTTAGGAACCATGACCTTTAGATCCTCAGCACTCGGCACCATTGGAACATGTGGTCCAAAGATAACCGACTTCCAACATCTGGTATTCTGTTGAGCTAGGATGTGACCCATCCTTCGCTCCCAGATGTTGTATTCAGATCTCTTCAACATAGGTGGTTTGAAGAGTGAACTAATGTTATTATTGACATCCTGTGATTGTGACGTCATTTTGGTTGTTTTTCAGGCACTGAATAATCAACTTTGTACGTGATTATACCTTACTCTGTTTTACAACAAAAACAAACAATTAAAAGTATCAACGATTTTGAGCTGAACTTTTACGTCAAAATGATTGTTAGATTAAGTTTGACTGTCCAAGCTCTGATACCAATTGTTAGGATCTGAGTTTGATATGACAATGGTAGTGTGCAATTGTGTGATGTTTGACCAAAGTGTGCGATCACAATGGTAGTGTGCGATTTGTGAGATGTGCGAGTCATACAATTATTAGTTACATTCTTCCTTAATATCCGATCAATCAGTTACCTTCCATATTCACATAGTCATCCTAACTTCCTAAATTCCAGCGGGTTATCAATGGCAATTATTATGGTGATCATAACTCAAAACTCAATTGTATCACCTAATCTTTCCCACTAATCTATGAACATCATGCAGAACTTAAACCTTCACATAAACAACTAGGACTTTTAAATCATTGCAATTCATGGAAGCTTTGGTGTGCTCGACACCCTATATCATTTAATACAAAACATGCAGACATCATCAGCCCTATAACAACCGAATTCATTCATCCCATACAACCCTAGTTTATCGATAGACATTTGTTAACATTCAAGAACATTGGCAGATCATATCAATTGATTTTTATTATCACATCAGGTTTATCAAGACTTCATTATTAAACATCCATAATCATCTTGTCATACAATTCACACAATTCACATAATTCATAACTAACCAAGATAAACCATCAACAATCAAAACAAGTATGAGTATACTAACCAATGAATTATGTGCACCAAAGTGTTGAAACCGAAAGGGGTGGCTTCGGGAAGGTGGTCTGCCATCGGTCCAAGAGAGAGAGATGGGAGTGGTTTGTTTCTGTGTTTATGAGAGATGTATGAGAACCCTATACTACCTTATGTATGATATGCAACAAGTGGGCCGAACCCACTTGGGTTTTGTTCCATTTTGGGCTCCAAAGAGCTGGGCCGAGGGAAGTCAGACAATACAAAGGATTATTTTTGGCCCATTGTACAAAGTGTGCGACACAGAGATCATGTGCGACTTGACAATATTTTCGAACGACTCTTGCACCATCGATAACAATCAAATACAACTCCGTAACTTTAATATGACATACACGTGATTACAGCATACACTGACCAGTGAAATGTAGTAATACTAGTTAAACGATCATGGAATTAGGCAACACTAACCATAAAAGTTTGGGTTGTCACACAAAGTGTGGTAAATCATCTAAACACTCAATCATAGCAACATATGTATAATTTTCACTTAGGGTTTTGTTCCTAAGCAAGTATACATCACTAATTCAGCCATAACCTCTACGATTCATACATAAATCTCAAATTATGATGTTCATCAAATTTCACAACTTCAACAAACATCAAAATTTTACATACCTTATGATGCCCTAGCTTGGGCGATCGTGTCCATTCATGAATTTGTGCTCCAATTAACCCTTCAATTTGATGATTTTGGTTGAATTAGGGTTTTGGCTCCCTTGAGCCTCTCCTGGTCGTTCCAGAACACACACTTAGTGTGTGTTTTGTTTTGTTTTTTATTTAATAATTCAACTTTCAATTTATCCCACTTTGGTCCCTCATATTTGGTTAGTCATTAAGTAGGCCACAACCTACTTATTTCTAACAATATTTCCTCTTATTAACTAGGTTAAACATTCCTAGTTAACTTAGTGGGTTCGGGGAGGTTATAATCTGTTTAATATTAAGTTCCGTTAACTCGGGTCTCTTGTAAACTTTTATTTTCTCAAAAGCATTCGTTTACCTTTTATTTAATATTAGGTTTATTTATTTAAATCCTAATATTCACCGGGTTAATTTTTACCACTAACGGTATTTTACCCGTTCATTAATATTAACGTGGTTTGATCACCAAACCCGTTTTTGGGGTGTTACAAATTTAGAGAAAATAATAGAGGAAACAACAAAAAATCACCACATTAGAATCTCTATGATGACTGTCTTAAGGGTCATGCAAAAACCTAATTAAACTAAGTAGATAGCGTAAGTAAGGTATCGTATCCACGAGGAATTTGTGGTTAGTGTTTAACTAGAGAATTATTATGTTAGGATCTGAGTTTGATATGACTGTGTTTTTTAACTAAAATGAAGATGAAACAGAAACAATTGCAGCGGAAATAGATGAATAAACTTTCAACACAATCAAAAAGAGAACAATTTTAAGCAAACATATTTAACATAGAATCGAATGATTGTATTTGATTACAATAAACAAAACTATTGCATGCATGCACAAAGTCTCCCCCTCAGCCTGAGCTCACAGTGATTGTTCGTACAGAATGACTTGGTGATGAAGAGAGCTAATAGAACAGTACAGGGTACTGTTCTATTTATAGTACAGAACAAACCGCTGAAGCATCTTTGCTGACATCACCATGAAAGTGACATCTAACCTCCTAACAACCTATAACCACTAATCTATACAAACACTGCTTACTTAAACTACTTATTACAAATAATACATACTACAATGTAAAATACTGCTTCTCATTCCACTGTTATAGCCCTAGCAGTGCTTTGTGTCTTCAGCAGTACTTGAACCATATCAATAGATTGAGCATCAGTGCTTAGTCTTCAACAGTCTTTGAGTGTCAGCAGTTGTTGTAGATCATCAGTTGTTGTAGAAGGGAAGTAGTTAGAGGATATCAGATGTTAGGCCACATTCAAGGGGAAAGACTGATGCAAACAACTGCTTATTGTGAATCCACTGATCTGATCCAGTTTTGGCTTTAATCAACTGTTTCTTTGTAGGGTTCAATCCCAACATATTATATATTAAAGAAAAGCAACTCCCACCCAGAATCCCGATTGCATGTTTAACACAAAAACTCGTTTACAGATTCATAACACCACATAGACATGGCCTTGGAATTAATGGCTTTGATTAATTATTAGGGATAGTTTTTAAGACTCACTATACAACCTAATAACCAGTTTGATTATACCAATTATCCACCAATTTACCAACCTGCTAGCGACGCAAGGAAATCGCCAATACGCTTGATTAATGACAAACAATTCAAATATAATAAACGTTTCACAAAAGCAACACAAGTGGTCAACATTTACCAATTAATAAGAATCAGAAAAACAAAGTTTAATGTGAAAATCTAGAAATCAATCATCCAAGGAAAGTCACAAGAGATAAAGGTAACGTCCTCCATGTTTCAGATTCTAGGTTCACACCAAACTCAGTTTAATCATTAATTGGACACCACATAGACATGGTGCTGAAAAGTCAGTTAATTTAAGTGGTAATCATGTAAGATTAAATATATTATGTTTTAATATTTAATCTAGTAGCCATTATAATCATTTACATAATATAGATCAAAATATATAACAACCTATTAAATAATTAGTTGGTAATTGTTGATGGACCATATTACCCTTATTAATTAATTAGGTTTCCTCTTGGGTGCATATATAAGGAGACTTATGTAGAGGTTCTTAACCTAATTCTCATAACATCATAATCGATCCTCTTCTCCTAAACCGATACCCTTTTTGGTTTCATCATCACCATCATCAGTTTGCACCCTAAGGAAGAACCAGATCACCTTGACAAAGATGTCGAACTCTATGGCTTCTTCTCTCACTGGATTCTCCTCTGCACTGTCTGCTATAACAGGTATGTTTTCATGTTTTCCATCATGCTTAAAACAGAACTGATCAACGTGTGGTATCAGAGCATATGTTGATTAGTCAGTTCTGTTTTCGTCTCCATTATTCTGGGATAGAAATCTGGAAAACAGAAGTTTTGAAAATTTAACGAACATCACGGATGGTTTCGAGTGTGATGTGCCGAAATCACTGTTTTCGGAAAAAGAATAGTTAAATGTTCACTCGAAATCAAATGGGTTAATTTTTTATGTCCGAAATCTGTTTAGAAGCCTTAATTTTCAGGTTTCGGGTTCCAGAATCATGTTTTATTTTTTTAGGGTTAATCACATGTTCTTAGGAAAATTCGAAAATTCCTTTATGTTTTGGAATGTAATTAGGATTAGTGAGTGTTTTTTCCTGTTTGATCCAATTTTATCTTCTAAGTTTATTCGAAAACTGTTAATTGATAATCAGATAAATTTTTTCGAAATATTTTGGTAAAATTAGATCATCACTAAAATAGGAAACCATATCTCAAAATCCCTAAGAATTCGAATTTTCAGTTATGTTTTCACAACAACAGCTGTCTACAGAGGTTCGAGGTCATCATTAACGAGTCGAGACCAAGATTTCGACTCGAGACCACAATGTCTCGACTCGAAATCATAAGGGTTTCTTCAATCTTCACAACTCGAGACCATGGTTGCGACTCGAGACCAAGATTTCAACTCGAGACCACAAGGTCTCGACTCGAAATCCTAAGGGTTTTCAGTCCTTCATGACTCGAGATCATGGTTGCGACTCGAGACCAAGATTTCGACTTGAGATCACAAGGTTTCGACTCGAAATCATAAGGGTTCTAAAATCTTTACAACTCGAGACCATGATTCCGACTCGAGACCAAAGTTGCGACTCGAGATCTCACTCGAGACCACATAATTGAGTCGAAACCTCATAACTGAGTCGAGATATGACTCGAAATGTAAGACTAACTTGATGTCTCAACCTCATTACTTTAGGCTATTTAATGTGAACTAAAATTTGGCTTGGGGCTCCGCCCCGAACCCCGTGCAGGGGGCACGCTGTTCCCCTGCACCCCCCCCCCAGCGAACTCACCGCGGAGTTTGATTTGCGCTAACAGGTGGTTTGCTATTAAATAATTGGGTTTTGTAAATACTTAGTTAATTAATCAGAATCAGATAATGTTTTACAAAACCAAAATGGTTTAACTTGAATGAGCTTCTGATGTATCATTTCTGGCCAAAGCTGATTTGATACATCTATTTATCGTTCAAGTATTACGAAAGCTATGTTAAGTGTGCATTATAAACGTGAATGTCTTAATATCTGGCCAAAGCTGATTTAATTATTTCATGTATAGCATGCTTAACAAGTGCATAACTAAAGTGATTGTTTCATTTCTGGCCAAAGCTGATTTGTCACAAACACTTTGCACACATGCTTAAATGATTACACTTCTGGCCAAAGCTGATTTTTCTTCGTTTAAGTAGAATTTTAACCAAGTCTATTATTTTGATGTTAGTAATAGACAATATCATAGCGTCATAATTAAAATGGTCATTATTTATGCCTGCCTTAGTATAATATGCCCTTAGATCACATTAGGACTTTTTTTTTCTTAGTATCATAACTTGCTCATCTTATTTCCACTATCAGCACCTAATTGCGGGATTCCACCTTTGACTGGTGATAACTTTGCTGCATGGAAGGATGCTCTCATGCTTACGCTTGGACTGTTGGACTTTGATTATGCTCTAAGAGAGAATAAGCCAACGGACCTTACTCCACAAAGTACTGCTGCTGAGCAGTTGACTCATGAAAAGTGGACTAGGTGTAACCGCATGTCTCTCATGTTTATGAAGCAGTCCATCAGCAATGCAATCAGAGGAGCTATTCCTGATTCTGAAGATGCTAAAACCTACTTGGCTTCTGTGGAGGCACAATTCAAGGGGACGTCTAAAGCACACGCTAGTACCCTTATTCTCAAGCTGGTGACAACTAAGTATGATGGGAGGAGCGGCATTCGCGAGCACATCATGATGATGAATGAAATGGCCAATAAGCTGAAGGGGCTAGAAATGGAAATCAGTGATGGTTTCCTCGTTCATTTCATCATTACTTCACTTCCTTCGTCCTTTGAAGCATTCGAGATCAATTACAACACTCAGAAGGACAAATGGACGATGAGTGAGTTGGTCGCTATGTGCGTACAGGAGGAAGAGCGTATAAGGATGGATCACACTACTAATGTTGCTAACTTCACCACCTCCAACTCTAAGAAAAGGAAGAACAATCATCAGAGGAAGGATGCTTCTAAAGTCCAAAGGCCCAATCCTAATACAAGTGCACCTTCCAGCTCTAAGAACTCCTTAGGAAGAATCCACTGCAAGTTCTGTAAAAAGGTACGACATATGCAGAAGGAATGCCCTGACTTTAAGGAGTGGCTGGCTAAGAAAGGTAACGATTATTTTATGATACTTGAGTCCTATAATTTAAACGTTCCTTCCAATTCTTGGTGGTTTGATTCTGGTTCTATGGTTCATGTTACCAATTTAACTCAGGGATTCCTTACAATCCGGAAGCTGGAAAGAAACCAAAGAACGCTTAAGGTTGGGGATGATCGAGAATTAGAAGTGAAGGCCATTGGAACACTACAAATATTTATGAAAACTGGTTTATGTATTAAACTTTATGATACCTTATATGTTCCTGAGGTAACTCGGAACCTTGTATCAGGACCAAAGTTAGACATGGACGGTTTTATTGTTTCCCATGGTCATCGAAAACTCTCTATCCTCTATGATTCTGTTCTTTATGGTACTGGTATTCTGGATGGTGGTCTCTATAGATTAGAACTAGATGATGATTTTTCTAAATCTTTGTTGTCATATAACATTAATGAATCACTCACAAAGATGAAAGAGAAACGAGACTTAGAGACTTCGTCCATGTTGTGGCATCAACGTTTAGGCCACATCTCAAGAGAACGATTAAATCGTCTCGTAAAGGATGAAGTCTTACCTCCTCTCGATTTCTCTAATTTTGGAACATGTGTCAAATGTCTTAAAGGTAAAATGACATTAGAGAATAAGAAAGGTGCCACTAGGAGCTCTAATTTATTAGAACTCATTCACACTGACATTAGTGGTCCCTACCAAATCGCTGGCAAAACAGGACATACTTCATTTATCACTTTCATTGATGATTATTCTCGTTACATGTACTTGTATCTTATTAAGGAGAAATCTGAATCTCTTACAACTTTTAAAGATTATAAGGCTGAAGTTGAAAAGCAATTAGATCGTCAGATTAAAGTAGTGAGATCAGATAGAGGCATTGAATATTATGGAAGACATACTGATGTGGGTCAAGCTCCTGGTCCATTTTATGAGTTTTGTAAGGGCCAGGGGATTGTGAACCAATACACCATACCTGGTACACCTCAGCAGAACGGTGTCGCTAAATGAAGAAACCGTACCCTTATGAACATGGTGCGCAGTATGTTAGCCAACACTAATTTACCATTAATCATCTGGACTGAAGCGTTAAAAGCAGCTGTTCATATACTCAATAGAGTTCCTTCTAAGTCTGTCCCTAAAACTCCTTATGAACTTTGGACAGGAAGGAAACCGAGTCTTAAATATATGAAAGTATGGGGCTGCATTGCTGAAGCAAAACTTTACAATCCTTTCCTAAGGAAACTTGACCCTAAAACAGTTACCTGTTTCTTTATCGGGTATCCTGAAAATTCAAAGGGTTACCGTTTCTATTGTCCTTCCCATGTCACCCGTCTTGTTGAAACCAAGCATGTTGCGTTCCTGGAGGATTTCAAGGTCAGTGGGAGCAATACCAACCCTTACATAGAATTGCAAGAAGTACAAGACGCGGGGGGGGGGGGGGGAGACTCGTCACTTACCATTACTCCGATTACTCCTCTTGTACCCAATGCAACTACTGCACCTGAAGCTACTGCACCAACTCCAAATTTACCTCTACAATCAGAACCTATTATACCTCATGACGAAGGCACATCAAACACTCAAAACCAAGACAACGCTAAACCCGATAATCAACTCAGGAGGTCATCTAGGCCCAGAAGGCCTACTAATTGGGATTATTATGTTACCTACCTGACTGAAATGGATCCCGGAAAGCTCAATGATCCTATCTCTTACAATGAAGCCATTAGCAGTGATCAGTCTTCTGAATGGAATAAAACAATGATTAATGAGCTTGAATCCATGAAGAAAAATGACGTTTGGGATTTGGTAGAATTACCCAACGGTGTTAAACCCGTAGGATGTAAATGGGTGTGCAAATAGTTTAAATAAACCAACACCTCAAATTGTTTATAGACGTCGTCAATGTCAAAAACAAATTCAAATATGAATAAACAGAGAAAAGTATTAAACCCTACGAACCGTACGCTTGAAGAAAGCCACCAAAACGCTCATGCCTTGAACCGTGTACAACCGCCAAAAGACGGCTGCCTTCCGTGCGTCCCCAGCCCCAATTCTCCTCTTCCTTCTTGCGTCCTAAACTCTGCCGTCTGCTAAAGATCTCCCCTACAAATCGACCTATGCCAACTATATAAGAATAATCTGCCACGGCCTTTTAATTCCCATATGGATTTGTTTAGATTTTTGGACCAATGAGAGCCCATCAAATACCATTTTCTTTCAGCCCAAAACATTAGTTCAGTTACTCACTTGACTTTTATAAATTCACTCATAAATTGCTCATCCATATACATACATTCTGATGTAATAAAAAATACAATTAAATGATATCAATATTAGCAAATGCATATGATGGTCATAAAGCAAATCAAGTGAACGTTTCTATCATAACAACTTGTGGCATAATTTTTTTAATATATAATTTCAACTTGTGGCATAATTTTTTTAATATATAATTTCATCATTTTAGCCCATGTACTAAACAACCCACATAATATAAATACTAATTAAAATAGTATATTCTATCCCAATATTCATGAATTACAATATAATTAATGTTCAATAACGTGTACCTAAAATACACCAATCACTCTATAATATAGAAAAATATAAAGAAAGTAAAATGCATCTTTATATTTATAGGTTTATATTCAACCCTCTATATTTTTATCGTGAGTGTATTGGAAAGAGAAAAAAATAATAAAATAAGTATTTGTGTGTAACAAATAGATAAAATAGAGAGTCGGATGTGAAATGTTTTTGAAAAAGTAACAAAATTTAGAGAAATGTGTGTTTTATATAGGTGGAGATGGAAGCTCCAATTTGAATACTCTTAGGAATTCCCGTGTTTAGTGAATTGAGTTTCAGAAACTTTGATTATCATTAAAATAAGAGTTAACTGTCATTTTCGTCCCCGTGGTTTGTCTAATTATGACAGTTCAGGCCAAATTTCAAATTTGTACCATTTTCGTCTCTGACATTCTTGAAAGATGTTAGTTCTATCCAAAAAACTAAGGTTAAGTCGAATAATTAGACAAACCACAAGGACGAGAATGACAATTAACTAATGCTTTTTTTGGACGGAACTGGCATATTTCAAGAATGTTAGAGACGGAGGTACAAATTTGAAATTTAGTCTGAACTGACATAATTGAACAAACTACAAGAACGAAAATGACAGTTAACTCTTAAAATAAATACTTGCACATGGCATTATAGCTTAGTGGCATATTAGGGGTGGAAAGGCTTAGGGAGCATTAGGTTCCGAATTCGTTTCCCATAAGGGAGTTTTTCCAGATTTATTGGGTTTCCTCCTGAATTTGTGTATAGGCATTATTTCGTAGTGGATTTATACAGTCACATGTTTCTAATGCATGTGTTTTGATTTAACTAAAAAAGCAAACATGTAATTTTCATGTCACCTTAACTAACCACTTTCTTAAATTTTTAAGTGGTTCAACCCCGTGAATTTCACGAGAGATAACCTAGTTAAGTATATATAAACTAAACTAAGAGAAAATGCGTTGATGTGATGTGATGATTGGATAAATTGGAAAGATGGAAGTAATGGTGAAGCGTTACAGCGGTCACCACATTTTTTACGATCTACTATGATAATGAGAAAGAATTCTGTATATACGGTCAAAACGCTTAATAATATCAGAATCTGATAAATCAGCCCAAAATGTCTTACCAATAGGATGCCCCAATGCGTTACAATATTTCGCTTTAGCCAACCATCCAACCAAAGGCATAATTGGAACAATACTATCAAACTTTTTAATACCATTATTAATAAAAAAAAAAATGTATTTTCTAGCATTTTACCGCGTACCGTTGAAGACGCACACTTGAATGATAACCCCAAAAGTGAAGGAAATGATTAGGTAATTGGTTTATATAAATTCTTCCTAGGTAAGACCAAACGCAAAGATAAGACTTGCAAAATTTGAAAAAGTAATCTTTCCGTTTATTCATAAAAGAAACGTTCCTTTTAAATCAAGACTTCGTTTTACTTGATACCTAACATAAATCATGAAAGAATTATTCAAAGGGCTTAGGTGTGTAAGGTGGAGTGGGGCTTACGCCGGCTAAACTCTTAATACGCCATTTCATATTAGTTTTTTAAATGTTTTATTTATTTATTTTCTAAGACTGATCTTGACAATACATTGACACCATCATTAGTAAGTAAATTATAAATCTTGATAAACCCAGTATATTTTAGTAACACATATAGATATAACAAATTATAATTTCATATTTTTAATACAATATAATATTAGGGGAATTTTCAAATGAAAACCACTTGTTAACGCGAAAACTAACTAAAAAAAAACCTAAAAAACATACAATTTTTTTTTTTATCAATTTTCGCTATTTGAACTATATAAAAAAAAAACTTTTTTCAAGAAAAAACAAAATTTGTAGTGCACATGTGTATGTGTACTACACATGTGTATTATTAAACATGTGCACTACAATTTTTTTTAAAGTTTTTTATATACAAAAACTAACGATTTTTAATAAAAAAAATTGTAAAAAATAAAATTGGTGTGTTTTTTAGGCTTTTTTAGTTAGTTTTCGAGTTTTCGCTTTAAAAATGGTTTTCATTTGAACCATCACCTATAATATTATCAAGTATAACAATGAATTTAAGTATTCAAATTCCACTTCCAACAAATTCGCAGCCTCTCTATTCCTACGGAGTAGAGGTAAGACTGTCTACATTTTACACTCCTCAGACCCTACCTTAGCTTTGCTATTGATTGGATTTACTGAGTAGTATGATGATGAAATTCCCCTTCTAACAAATTCTATCAACCAAACACATTGAAAAACAGAAGTCAAATTCCACTTTAATCAAACTCCACAAACCAAACACACCCTAAGTTTCTCTTCTATTGTCATTACACTACCTTTAAAGAAAAATAAAATTTAAACAAACCACTAATGAATTTCTTCCCTTTCCTACATGAATTATGAACTTATGACCATCAAAAGAAAAAAGAAAAATAAATTTCAACTAGTCAAATATCATTATTTCTTCAGGATGTACCCAAGAATCAAGCCAATCAAGCCAACAACAATGACGAAGATCAAAGATGCACCACCCCCTTGGCTTTTGTTGCTTCGGCGCCTCAAAAGTTCCTATACGTTGCAACCAAAGTGCTAGTTAGCTCACCAAAAACAAATACTAATATAAGATGTATTGTAGAGATAGAAAGATGGTCGGGTCAAGTAGAGACTCGGGAGGGTTGGGTAACTAGTCAAAACAGGTTCCATAGTTGTTAATGGCGAATAGCGACAAGGTACTTTATGCTACATAACGAATAGCGATAAATAGCAGGCGCTATTTAATAAATTGCGAAACACTAGAAACAAAAATTAAAAACTTTTATATGTAAATTATATCAAAATACCCAAATACCCGGGTTGAGTTCATTGCAGAACTCACATTTTGTGCAGAACTCTAAGAACTCTTTAGAACCATTGATTTATTAATCAAGGGTTGCAATTAGATCAAAGTATAATTGTAATTAAAGAAATGTTTTTAAATGGTCTAAGGGCATAATAGTAAAGAAACAATAGTTTAAATTATAAAAAACCGGAATATATCCTTGTTTATCTCCAACTACCTATATCACATTTCTTTTTCAAATTTAATATTGTTATTAGTCCCGATTATCACTTTCCTACTTTTTTTTAATCATCAATCATACAGTTTTTGGTATTAATCAATGTTTAATTACTTGTTATTTTGGTGTCTTAATGTGTGTCCAGGAAAACCAAAAAAAATGCAAAATGTCATCTGGTGAGAAAATTGAATTTAGTGAGCAAGTTGTATCGTTTTATAAATATTGTAGTGTGTTTGTGAAGAATCCCAATGAAGTTGTAAATATATATGTGTAAATATATTTTTTTACACATGTAGAACATAAGAATTTTTGTCTAAATATGTGAATACATATGTGTAAATGTTTTATTTACACATATGTAAATCTAATATTTACACATATGTAACTATGTAATTTACACATTCATGTATAAATGAAAATAACTAGCTTACACATATACGTAGATTACAAATCTAGATTCAAGCTACATATGTATATAGGTGATTTACATACATGTAAACAACATATATAATCATACACACTAAAAATAAATAAAAATACGATAAACCGATTGTAGGTTCTTTATTTTTATGATTGAGGATACCAACCCGAACAAGTTATTGATCATCAAACTCTATACACATATTCTTTAACCATAACAAATAATAAACGATGAGTTATGGCCACCCAATACTACGAAGAAACAAAGATTAATATAAAAAAATTTAATCAACATTGAGAAACAGAAGTAAAAGAATAATAATTTGAGCATCCAAACCAATTATTTGGAAATATATTTACATCGATAATTCCCACTGTGAATCTTTTATGTTGAATGATGGAATCGTCAATATAAAAGACTAGTCAACATGAGATAATTAAGGAAGTTGGGATCATTAGATAAAACGAAAATAATGGATTTTACATAAATACCCTTATATTAAACAAAGCAAAAAAAATTAATTAAATTAAATGAGTGGCTGTAAAGAGTTCTGTAAGTTCTGTAAATATTTTGGGTTCTGAAATGATCTTCACCCTACCCTGGTATATACGCTATTTTACATGTATATTTAACAAAAAAAATTCCAGCTATTTTATAGATATATTTGATCGCCATTAAATATAAAAAAACTGAAATCACGCTATTTATGGCTACATACCTTGTAGCAACCTTCGACCTATACACTACGCTATTCGCTATAGTGACCGCTATTGACAACTATGACAGGTTCTGTTTCAAACATGTCGTTTGTATAGTCTTTTATAGCTGATTATGATTACAAAACAATATTATTACAGTTCTAATCTGATGCTTTAAAGAAACAATTTAGGAGATTGTGTGCATTAGAATTAAACCTCAAAGTTTGAATGACTTTCAACCCGTTCCACTCATTTGACATGTTCACTCTTTCAACTAAATTTGTTGATTTGACCCGTTTATGAAGTAAAAGACAAAATTTCTGCTAGCAATAAGTACAAGGGAAAAGAGGTCTCTCACCAATTCTTGTTGAATTCTCTTACTTTGCTCAATAGCAGCATTCTTCTCATCAGTCAACTTTGATATGAGAGCTCTCACCTGAAAAAAATACATGAGCATGGTTATATCAACTAAAACGTTTACAGTCCTTTGACGTGAATGGGACCCACAATCACGTTCCGGTATGCATGTAAGACTCTTAAACGAAAAACACCGAGTAACCAAAACGAATAGATAACTACTACCAACAGCAAAAATTGTTTTGTATATATATTAACTCACCTCAGAGGAGGACTTGTCATTGGAATCTACATATGCTCTTGAAACCTGCAAGCATAAAACACAAAAATAAGCACTTTTAAAAATATGGTCAAACATAAAAAAAACAATAATGATATTGATGAATCAAAACCAACCTCAGCGCCACTTGGACCATTAGATGGTAACACCGGCTCTGCTCCTTGAGCAACGATTGATGTTGATTGGGTTGCGGGAACATATACCACTTTCAATTTGCATTCTTCTACGGTATTCCCGGAATCTTTACTAAACTGTTACACAAACAATTATAAAGTAAACATATTTGAACTGCTCAAAATATTATTACAAGAAAATATCAATAAACAGCAACTTAGTTTCACTTAATTTCTAATTTGATCACTAGACTTCAAAAATCGTTGTTGGACCAACTCTACTTCTAACAAACTTCTTTTCACATTCTTACAATACAAATATTTGTTTTAAAAAGCGCAATGCTCACAAAAGCGATAGGGTCTTGAGCCGAGGCGCAAAGCACAGAATTTCAAGTACGCGAGGCGCAATATATTTATATGAATTTTTTATATTTTTCATACATTTATATTTTCAATTACCCAAAACTTACATATAAATAAGCTCTATATACGATTTAAGATTAAACAACCTATATGTATATTCTAAAAAGCTATACATACAACATTCTAGCGCACAAAAAGTATATGAAGTATATAATTAATAAAAAAACACATAATATATATAAATATATATAGTTTATTTTTATTAAATGTAGTTCATAAGCAATTTAGGTTTTATAAATGCAAATAAATGAAACATGTTCTCATACACGTGATTACTTGTAAAATTTAATTTTTTTAACAGCTACTTATAAACTTTATTGCTTATATGAAAATAAATGCAACATTAGTTTTATGTAATATACATTTTATTGATAATTGTCACCTTTAACTATTTCCCAATACACGTTGCGCCTCTTTTTAATCCAAGAATGAAACGTGTATTGGGAAATGGTTAACGTTAACAGTTATCAATTAGCTGTGTTACATAAAACTAATGATGCATTTATTTTCATACAAGCATTAAAGTTTATAAGTAATTGTTCAAAAAAAATTTAATTTATAAGTAAATACGTGTATGGGAACATGTTCCATTTAATTGCAATAATAAAATTTAAAATGCTTATGTAGTACATTTATTTATAACCATAACTACTACATATATTTATTTATACAATGAGTGGTTTATTTCTATTAATTATATGTATTTTTGTGCACTAGAATGCTGTACATGTGTTTTAGAATGTACATATAGGTTATTTATATCTTAAATAATATACAGAGCTTATTTATATATACGTATTGGGTAAATGAAAATATATAAATAAATTGCGCTTCGCGTACGTGCAGCGATGCGCTTTTGCGCCTTGACTCAAGACCCTATTGCTTTTGCGCACCTTGTACTTTTTAAAACCAAGATCATTACTTGGATCTAAATTGTTGACCAGTCAAACAAGAAAAATGCAACAATAAAACGGGAGCATGCTCTTACCAATTCAGGGGTAATATCCTTTGTAGTTGCTCCTGAGCCTACAGTTACACTCTGAAGGAGAAACTTGTCTTTACATTGCATGTCTGGAGGAGCCTCCTTCTGAGCTTGCATTGTTACTATAGTAAAGCCAAAATTATAACAAAACAAAAATAATAATAATAACAACAACAGCAACAACAAAAATTTCAACGTCTACGGTCTATATGAGAAAGTTAGCTTTGAGTTATAACCAAAATTAACGTCTAAACTGGTCGTGTTCGTGTGAGCCCACGAATACACATTTCTTTCGGGTTCATGTGTTCGACACAAATACACAATATTAGGGTTTGTGTTGGGTTAAACCCGCGAGCAGGGCCCGTTTAGCACTCCCAATTAAGTGAATGCTTAAACAGACACGTTAAGCAGTTCGTTAATCTTAAAACTTTTTGAAACTAATTCAACTAATATTTAAAATGCACCATACAATTTCATTTATCTTTGTGACCAATAGCTTAAACTCAATTAAGAGATAACGGGGATTGCTCATTAACTATGATAACCTTTTTAACCCATTACTTAAAAGTGCCTGAGCTTAATTCTCTCATAATGATCAAATAATGGTGATTTCACACAACTTTTAGAGGCATATGGATTAAAATTAGCAATTTCCAGCAACCACAGATCAAATAGAAAAGCTATATTACAAAAAAAAATGTCACCTATAATTTCACATGTTGATTTAGGTGAAACAACTCCGGTGTTGGGACGAACACAATACTTCTTCGGATTCGTAGTCTTAACCTGAACAATAATTTGCATTAAAATTAAAAATTAAAAAAAAAACAAAAAAAAAAACAGATCATATATGCATCACACTGAAGATTCAAAACCTAAAATCCAAACCCAGAATCAGTTCGTAACCTAATTATACATTAGTAAAGAAAAAACTGCAAAATTGTACCTTAACCTGAATAATAATTTGCATTAAAATTCCCCCCCCCCCCCCCCCCCCCAAAAAAAAAAAAAAAAAAAACAGATCATACATACATCCCACTAATGATTCGAAACCCAAAATCCAAATCCACAATCCGACAATCAGATCGTAACATAATCATACAAAATTATAATAATAATAATAACAACCAGAAAGCTGCAAAATTGTACCTTGAATCCGACATGTTGATCCGTCTTATTCGTTAACTGAAGCGAAGAATTGATCTGTTTGTTTAATTCAACTAATCCATCGAACAAAAACAGAAGAGAAACAAACAAAAGTCATGATTTAGATTGGAATAATAATTAATTAATTAAAGAAGGTGGGTATGGAAAAGGGTGATGGGATCGGATGGACTTACAAGGGAATTTGAGGTCTAGAGGATCGATGCTGACGAGTTCGCCCGTACTCATTTCTTCAATCGATGCAGAGTTTGATTACAAAATAGCGAATGCAAATCTAGAGAGAGAGTGAAATGGGGGTTGTGACAGAAAAGGGTGTTTTTATTTGTTGGATGAGTAGAGAGAGATGTGAAACGGAGTGATCGAGGTTGTTGTTTGCTTGACTTTTGATATAAGCCACTTTTATTATTATATTAAAATGTTATTAACTTTTATTTATTAGATAGCGGGTAGAAACCACTACTCACTAACTAATGGGTATTTATTTAAGTTTCATATATGATAAGTCTTGTGAGTTTTTCTCTTCAGGTCTTGAGTTTAAGTCTAATGATATGGGTTTCTCATTGAGGGGTTTAAATTGGGAATCTATTGTGCGAGTGGGGTCTCTAGCGCGGATCCGGTTAAGACAATGTATGCCAGACCTCTCGATATTCACGAATAATTCACAACTTTAAAAAAAAGGTGGCGGGTAGAAATGGTGAAGCCTAATAATAATATATTATTTATTACTAGTAGGGTGTTTGTGCGTTGCGGCTAGAATAGAATACTTAGGTAATGTTTACATAACCGGAGGAGAATTCTAATTGAATGACTCGAAGGTTCACTTAAATCGTAGCACTGTCACTAGTATTACACGTGTCAATTAAATAATAATTCCACTCAACTTGTTGTGTAATCGTTTATGTTCGTCTATTTCGTTTTGTGTGATTTTCAGTGGCGGACCCATGAATTTTTCTATGGGGTGTGGTGTGACATTTGTGCCTTTTCGACCGTCATACAAATACGAATTCAATGAAATCTTGTGTTTCATTCTCGGGATTTGTACAATTACATATGACATTCATACATATCAATCAATTCTTGTTCGATTTCGACCTCTAAATCGTTTTCTAGAAAGTTATACGCAAACGTAATCAGTTTAACGCGAAAAACACTCCGGAATAGTGACATAAGCTTAACATACCTTAAATAACCTTTACATAACTTAGAAATAAGTTTTGAAGGGTTTGGTATGGCAAAAACAAGTTTATTCGACCACAGGGACTATTTGCATCAAACTACAAAAGTCTACCGTTTCGTATGGTAACATACATTCCGGAACATGATCATAAGCTAAACATACCATAAATAACCTTAACATAGCTTAGAAATAAGCTTTGAGTGGTTCGGTATGCGAAAATGCGTTTATTTGATCACAGGGACTAAAAGCGTCAAAAACGGCGTAAGTTTGCATTTACGTGCATATCTTACGTTCAGACCACATCCGGACATCCAAAAATTTTTGTAGTCACTAAAATATTTTATTTTAATGATAGGAATGCAAAAATACCATTCGTCGCTTAATTTGGATCGTTTTCGCGTCCGTTCGAGTTTCGTCGTAATTAACCGAATAACGCGACCGTACGACCAAACGAACCGATATCCGTGATATTTCCGAGCATATTTTGAGTCCCCTATACTTTGACGTCCTTGTAGAGCCTTGAAAATGGCTTAACGGAGGTTAAATACGTCAAATACGCAAGTTAGTGTGTGCAGGGACTGAAAGTGACAAATCTGAAAGTTCTGCAGCCTGTCCTCGCGTCACGCGACCGCCAGGGGGTATCACTGTCGCGCCACGTGACCCCCTGGTGTCGACAAAATGATGATTTTTGAGCTGCACTTGTTCTTGGAGGGCCTTTCTTGCAATTTCCTTGTGTGGGCATCAAGTTAACACCTCTCCAAGCAAAAGCTAGCTGTCCTTAACACTTGTAGGGCCATGATTCATTGCTTGGGCAACACATATCTACTTGTCATAGAGCCTTGTAAGTGTTCTTTCATGGCTTAGTCTTTATTTTCAGCCATTTAGAGCTGAAAGTCAAACAGTTTGACTAATAGTTTGACTTTCGGTTTTGACCATCAATTGGTCAAATCAAAGTTCAATTGAACTTTGCAACGTGATTGTAATCACGATGGTTATAATCCTTAGTGATTATACCTACTGATTACCACATTGACTAGGTGTAGTGACGAGTCAAAGTTTCGGTCAAAATGCGTATTTATCCGCATTTTGCGATGGAACTATTTTCGGGTATCAAAACCCTTTGTTTTGATACCAAATCAGTTTTCTAACTTAGTTAAACATGTTTTAACATGTTTAACTCGTCACTACTAGTTTAGTGCTTGTTTAGGGTCGTAAGTTAAGCGGTCTCGACAACCGCTTAGACTTTCGAACCCGACCCGTTTGGTCGATCATTAGGATCCGACCAAACTTATTTAGTGATCATAGTTGCATAGGGAATAACCTACTAAGGTTATACCTTATGATCACTTAGGTTGGTTAGTTATCCATTAAGTCGTTTATATGCCCATTGAAAATGACCAAAATGCCCTTTTTGAGCATAAATTCATATTTTGCATATGTGATCAAGTTTTTGACATCTAAACTGATTTAGTAACATATTTAAACATAATTGGTCATGTAAGACTTAACATAGGACATAGATAACCATCCGACCTTAGTTTTACGCAAACGACGCGTTAAAGTAGCTTAAACTACCTTAACGAGTCGAAACGGGTCAAAAGCACTTAGGATAACTTTCTAATCAGAATGTTAGGTCTATTAAATCATGCCATATGAGTTCCAATACTCATTTGATTTATAGAAATTCATTCTATCCTATCTCCCGGTTTAGGATCCGATTATTTAACATAGTGATTCCATACTAGGTACCACTTGATTCCTTGATCTCTCGAGCTTTGTTAGGACACTTAATCAAGGATACTTGCCATCTCAAGTGAATACATAGTCCCCTCTTGTCACAACCCGATATTTCCACGTATTACCGGTGGGCCCGGTGGGGAGTATCGTGACGTAGTTGATATCATCATAGTCAAATAATCACAGTTTAATGCACAGCGGAAGTCTAAAGTAAAATATTACAAACCGAATGAAAGTAACATAAATTATTACATAACGGTTGTAAAGTGGATCCACAGGCGGATCAAAACAAAAGAGATATTGTTCATCAGATTTAAAGTGATAAAAGCTTGCAAGACTTTTTATTTATTCACTCGGGAGTTCCAGCCCATTACGCTTAGTACCTGCACTTAACCTTTTTGGAAAATACGTCAGTTTACACTGGTAAATACAATTAACTGACTCTTTTGAAAAGTGTTTATAAAATTGATTTAAATGCACAAGGCACAAATATTCTTTTATAACTTGGGATAATTATTTAAAAATAATCTTGTAAAAGAATTATATGTTTGTTATACGTTCAGTAGCCCGGGTTAGAAATACCGGGTTAAAGATTAATAGACACACCACACTACATAATATAACCCACGGCGAGTTATTCTCGAACAAGCAGGTATATCATTTTACATACGCACTGGTAAGTGTATGCCTACACCCCGTGCTTAAGTCGTGGTCATTTCAATGAATGAGCCGAGGATATCCAGGACATGGTCATTAACCCCCCAAAGGCTTAAAACAAACAAAACAGATTAAACGGGTTATCTCAATGATTTAACCTTCATACGATTAAAGATTCAATACCAGACCAAGCGGTATTATTAAATACCGTACCCCAAGCCTGTATAAGGGAAAAATGAGTTAAAAGTATTTACCTGAGCAAGATATACAATTTTATCTCAGCCGTATAAAAATCAGCAAGTGCAAATATCTTTTACCGGGCTCCTAAATCTGGAACGAAGGTTTTAATAACCTATTAGATTCCTAACGGGTCTTACTTAAGTTTAAACTTAGACCAGTTAGTTTTAATGAAAGGTTTATGGTTCAAAACGCAAGATTAAGCGAAGACCGGATTAGAATGTGATTTAGACCCGACAAGTATGAAGACTTGTATAATATGGGTAAACTAAACACATTCTGGATTTTGAAGCAAAAATGATAAGGTTTGACCCGTTTCGGTCAATTTATGCGAACTAGTCACATAAACCGAACCGAATGCGAAAAATGCATAACGGGTAACCAATTGAGTCATGTACAGGTTTCACAAGTTAATATGCCTTAAATATGTTGTGATATCAGTAGGATACCTTCCATTATGCCCAAAACGGATTTAAATTAATTTAAGCCCCGTAGGGGTATTTTGGTCATTTTAAAGATTATAAAAGAGATTAAATATCAATCTGAGGTTCTGGTCTAAAATGATCAGTAAAAATATTTATTTTTGCAAGTCATAACAGTAAGATATTGTATATATGTGAAATTTATCATTTATGATCAAACTATGCACCGTAGGGGCATTTTGGTCATTTCACATAAGCTTTAAGGGTTAATTCTGGAAATCTGAGTTCAAAACTTTTACTTACTGTTAAGGTATAAAAATTTATTCATAACATCAGTAGGTAACAAGCTTTAGGTGCCAAATATGGTTTTAAACCATACTATGCGCCTTAATCGCATAAAAAGTCGGTATTTGACGATATTCGGGTTGAATAAGGAAATCTGAGATTTTGAACAGCCCTTACAGTTTAAAATAAATTATTTAATATATAAAATCAGTAGCAAAAGGTTTGGTATGTAAAGGATGTGTAAAACTCATTTTTATTAGCAAAAAGGGCACAACCGTCAATTAACGAGTTAATGCAAGAACCCTATGTTATGACCAGTTTAAAAATTAACAAAAATTTCCAAGAATCCCTAAATATTATATTATATCAGTGGGTAGAAAGTTTGGTGTCAAAATTTGGGTTTAAATAGGTTTTATGCCAAAAATGCCGTTTAATTAATAAAAAGGCTTCAATTTACGATATCGAGCATAACTCCTAATTTAGACCATAAACTGATGTCAAATTTTTAGGACATGTTACAAATCAGTAATAAAGGTTTTTGTCCTCTCACATTTTCAAAAATCTCATTTTAATATCAAAAGGGCATAATGGTCAACTTTTAACCAATTAACGGAAACATGCAAATGATTCGGATTACAAAGGAACCATATTGTATAATCTCAGAGGGTTATACTAACATGTAATATGGTCCAAAAGGAACCCTAAGGCATATCTAAAACAAGCTAAATCGGGTCAGAACTGAAAGTCAAAGCAAAAGTCTACTTTTACGACTTTCGGTTCCGAACCGAGCCTAAACTCAGAATTGTCGGGTTGAACATGCCTAGACATGTTCTTATACCATTTACCAAGTTATTTTAATGTTAAAACATGTTCCATAACCTCTGCATTGCAAGTTATGAATTTATTTGCAAAAATAGCTTCTGTTGACTTTTTAATATTAAGTTTGACCAGACAATTGACCAAGTTAGAGTGAGAATCAGTAGGTGCCCTTTTAAGGGTTTATTACCTACATAATTACCAACTCATAGCCACTTTCAATTCGAATAATGGCTGGACCATTACTGATTAATCACTAAGTCAAAGCTTAATTACGATGACTTTGACTTTTGGTCATTAAACTAATAAAACTTGAACTTAAGAGGCTAAGAACACTTACTAGGGTCCTTAGCATGAGTTTAGAACAGAAGATGGCTCTCTTGAACTCCAGGAAGCTCCAGAGAAAGTGTTGTGAATAAAAATTCAAGTGAATGCAAGAACAATGCAAACAAAGGCCTTTATATAGGATTTCTAGAGCTTCAAGATTGATCCACATGCCCCCTACAATGATTCCTGATGATTCCAGGTGTCCCTATGCATGAAAATCTGTTGGCTCAGTCCCTGGAATAAAAAACCATCATGCAGAGGCGGTGTAACAGGCTGAACCTGCAGCTGTGCAGTTTTTTGGTTGCTGGCAACTGTCACGCGGGCCGCGTAGACTCTTTAAGAGTCTTACGCGGGCTGTTTGGCTCTTGTTTGACCGGATTTCAACTTTCAGCAATTTCAGTTTTGGTCCCTGGTCCTTATTTAATTAAAATAACTTTCGTTTATTGCACTTTTGACCCC
Organism: Helianthus tuberosus; assembly: GCA_030545235.1. Taxonomy (NCBI): domain Eukaryota; kingdom Viridiplantae; phylum Streptophyta; class Magnoliopsida; order Asterales; family Asteraceae; genus Helianthus; species Helianthus tuberosus. The sequence goes on from CM060424.1 coordinate 187,490,501, forward strand.
CGAAGTTAATTTTAAGGACCTTGGGACATAAACTAACTCCGTTAAGCTCCTGGTTAGTTGAACGATCACCCGAAAAGTCTTGTATTCATCGAAACTCCACAAAATTAATATCCGTTATTCTTGAGAGCATAATAGATAATTATTATAATATTTTTGGGATCGTTAAAAGGTCATTCAGAGGTTATTTTCAACATGTTGACACTTTTAACCCCTATGCTTCACAAGATCCTTATTATAAGCACAAACGACTTTCTAAGATCGATAAATTATTCGTTAAAGAATACGAACGTCGTGTGAGGTAAGTCAGAGGCACAAGAATGGCATGTTGACACTTTGGATCCCTTTTACTAACATATTCACATTGTTTGACAATTTTAGTCCCTCGGAAGCAATTCCTTACACGTTTAAAACCCATGACACGTGTCTTCATTATATTGGTCGTGATTTTACGAGGTGTTACATCCTCACCCCCTTAAAAGAAATCTCGACCTCGAGATTTACTGAAATAAATGAGGGTACTTTTGTTTCATTGTGGATTCAACCTCCCACGTGTATTCGGGACCTCTACGGGCATCCCACTTAACCTTCACAATCGGCACGTGCTTCCTTCGAAGCTTCTTAACCTGTCGATCCTCAATCGAAAAGGTTTTTCAACAAACTTTAAGCTCTCATCTATATGTACGTCCTTATGTGACATGGCTAGCGATTCATCAGCTAGACACTTCTTTAAGTTGTAGATGTGAAATACATTATGGATTCCACTGAGCTCTTCAGGCAGATTTAGCTTGTAAGCTACAGTTCCGACACATTCGATGATCTCGAATGGTCCTATGTATCTCGGGCTTAGCTTGCCTTTCTTGCCAAATCGCATCACCCCTTTCCAGGGTGATACCTTTAGTAACACTTTGTCACCTACCTCGAATTTTAGAGGTTTATGTCTTTTATCTGTGTAGCTTTTCTGCCTATCCCTGGCAGCTTTGAGACAATCACGTATCTGCACAATCTTATTTGTCGTCTCCAGGACTATATCAGGTCCTGATAGTTGGACATCTCCAACTTCCGCCCAACAAACTGGCATCCTACACTTCCTTCCATACAAAGCTTCAAAAGGTGCAGCTTGAATACTCGAATGATAGCTATTATTATATGAAAATTCAATCAACGGAAGATGGTCATCCCAACTTCCACCTAAATCAACAACACAAGCTCTCAGCATATCTTCCAGTGTTTGAATCGTACGTTCGCTTTGACCATCCGTCTGAGGATGATATGCAGTGATGAAATTTAATCGAGAACCTAATGATTGCTGAAAGCTTTTCCAAAAGTGTAATGTGTATCTAGTATCCCTATCGGAGATAATAGACACTGGCACTCCGTGGAGAGATACAATCTCATCCACGTACAGCTGAGCTAACTTGTCGGAGCTATGAGTTTCCTTAATAGGTAAGAAGTGGGCTGACTTAGTCAACCTGTCGACTATAACCCAAATAGTATCATTTCCTCACTTTGTCTATGGTAACTTTGTGATAAAATCCATGGTTACCATTTCCCACTTCCAGGTGGGAAGTTCAGGCTGTTGCAGCAAACCTGACGGCTTCTGGTGTTCGGCTTTAACTTGCGCGCACGTCAAACATTTTGCCACATAAGTGGCTATAGATTTCTTCAAACCTATCTACCAATAATTTGCCTTTAAATCCTGGTACATCTTATCACAACCAGGATGAACAGAATATTTGGAGCTATGGGCTTCTTGAAGAATCACATCCCTAAGTCCTCCATAAATTGGAACCCATATTCGTTCATTCAATCTTAGGATTCCATCCTTGCCATACGATAACTGTTCAGCAGTTACGCCAGCTTTTCATTTGGATAGTTAGCTTCTAATACAGCTTCCTTCTGAGCGGCTAATAATCTTTCATTCAGGCTGTTCTTTAATTCAACGCTCTTGGCATTGATTATAATGGGCTTAACCCTTTCCTTTCTGCTCAAGGCATCGGCGACTACATTTGCCTTGCCTGGATGATATCGGATTTCACAATCATAGTCATTCAGCGTCTCCATCCATCGACGCTGTCTCATGTTCAGATCCTTCTGGTTAAACAGATGCTGAAGGCTCTTATGATCAGAATAGATCACACACTTGGTACCATATAAATAATGCCTCCAAAGTTTTAGTGCAAATAAAACGGCACCCAACTCCAAATCGTGGGTGGTGTAATTCTTCTCATGCACCTTTAATTGTCGGGAAGCATATGCAATAACCTTGCCTCTTTGCATAAGTACACAACCCATTCCAGTATATGATGCGTCGCAGTATACCACAAACTCTTCAATTCCTTCAGGCAATGTCAAAATCGGAGCATTGCTCAACTTTTGCTTAAGAATCTCAAAGGATTCTTGTTGCTTAGGACCCCAATCAAATTTTATATTCTTTCTAGTCAATGAAGTCAGGGGTGCAGCAATCCTTGAGAAGTTTTTAATAAAACGCCTATAGTATCCTGCCAGACCCAAGAAGCTGCGAATATCCGTGGGCGTCTTCGATTCTTGCCAATTCATGATAGCTTCAATCTTAGCGGGATTCACCTGGATACCATGCTCGCTAACCATATGTCCAAGTAATTGGACTTCACGAAGCCAAAACTCACATTTCGAAAACTTGGCGTAGAGCTTCCCTTGCTGAAGAAGTTTAAGGATACATCGAAGGTGTTTTTCATGATCGCCCTGATTCTTTGAGTAGATGAGTATGTCATCAATAAAAAAATGACAAACTTGTCCAAATAGGGTTTACAAACGCGATTCATGAGATCCATGAACACTGCTGGTGCATTAGTGAGCCCGAAAGGCATCACCAAGAACTCGTAGTGACCATAACGAGTCCTGAATGCAGTCTTATGCACATCTTCATCTCTGACCTTCAGCTGATGGTAACCTGATCTCAAGTCAATCTTGGAGAAGTAACTTGCCTCTTGCAGTTGATCGAACAAAACATCGATCCTGGGCAATGGATATCTATTCTTCATTTTAACCTTGTTCAGCTCGCGATAATCAATGCATAGACGCATTGACCCATCCTTTTTCTTTACAAACAGAATCGGCGCTCCCTAAGGGGATGAACTAGGTCTAATAAATCCTTTTGCCAACAAATCATCCAACTGAGTTCTTAACTCTTTCACCTCAGTTGGTGCCAATCGGTAAGGTGCTCTTGCAACTGGTGCTGCTCCAGGAATAATGTCAATTCTGAACTCTACTTGCCTATCTGGAGGTAAACCAGGTAGTTCTTCAGGGAATACATCTAGATATTCAGAAATGATAGGGATGTCTTTGATCTTGGGCTTTGGTTCATCAATAGTCACTTGTGCCATGTCGATGACACAACCGTTCTTCAAACACCTTGACGCCTTAAGCATAGACACTTGCTTAGGCAAACCATACTGAGTATCTCCTTGAATTGTTAACGGATCACCATATGGAGTTTTAATAACCACTTGCTTCTTATCACAAACGATCTGAGCTTGGTTATGAGATAACCAATCCATGCCGATTACTATGTCGAATCCAGCTAGTTTCAAAGGAAGCAAAGACAACGGAAAAGAATGGTTCCTAATGGATATAAAACATCCATCTAACACGGTTGAAGCAGTTTCTATGGTACCATCGGCCAATTCTACTTCATACTTTATGCTTAGGGTTTTAACAGGCAGATTTAATAACTTACAAAATTTATTGTCTACAAATGACTTATCTACACCTGAATCAAACAATACCCTTGCATAAACATCATTGATAAGAAACGTACCTGTTATCACGTTGTCGTTTTGAATGGCCTCCTGAGCATTCATTTGAAAGACCCGGTCATTGGTCTTTTTACCTTCTTCAGGCTTCTTTGCATACTTTGGGCAGTTGGACTTGATATGCCCTTTCTCGTTACAGTTGTAACAAGTTGCATCCTTTATCTTCTTGCAATCTAACGTTTTATGCTCACTTGATTTGCAGATCCCACAAGCTTTGGGCTACGATTGGGATTTCGATTCGAACCTGCACTTCCCTAGATGAAGCTTCTTGCAGGTTTTACACTTGGGTTTTTCACCCGACTGCTGACTATCCTTTTTAAATCCGGAACCCTTCTTATTCTCAGAGTTCCCCTTATATTTCTTCTCAGAACGGCGTGAGTTCTCATCCTCACGTTTCCTTTTCCCCTCATCGGAATTTCTAAGCGATCTCTGTCTGACCGCATCGAGAGTAAGAGATAACGACAGATCAGCCACTGACCTAAAGGTAGTAGGTCTTGATGCTTTCACACTTGCCTTAATTTCCGGAGCTAAACCTCCAATAAAACGAGCTATGCATTTTGGTTCCGGTGTGACCAAGTATGGAACCAATCGTGACATAGTGTTGAAGCTCGTAAGATATGCCTGACAGTCTAAGTTCTTCATAACCAATGTCAAGAAGTCAGTCTCAATCTTCTCAACTTCATGTTGAGGACATAAATTTTCTTTGATTAGAGCAACAAACTGTTCCCAAGTCAAATTGTATAACGGAATCTTCCCTGTAGCTTGGATCAGTGAACTCCATCAAGCTAGAGCTTCTCCTTTAAACGATTGTGACACAAACTTCACAATGTCCTATTCGGCACAACCACTAATATCAACCACTGTGTCCATCTCATCTAGCCACGTCATGCAATCAATGGCTCCTTTCTCCCCTGTGAAGTCTCTGGGCTTGCAGGAGACGAAATACTTATATGAACAGGTTTTAGCACGTGGCTCTTGATTGAGCACTACCTTCTTAGATGGAACACTCCTCTGATTCGATGAGTGATGAGAATCGCTCTTGCGAGCTATATGAGTCTTGGAGGGTGGTTTTGAATGTGGTACAAACTGAGTTCTGAAGCGAGTACCACTTGATTTATTAAACTGTCTGTCAAGAGCTCGAGTAACGGCATTATCTATTAATGCCTGCAGTTCCGCACCAGCTACATTAACTCGGGTAGTATCATTATTCTCCCTCGGGTGGCTGTTAACCTCATCTGATCCAGCCATGTAGCTTGATTGCTACATAAAATATTGACAATGATTCATTCAGAAGTCTATTATGGAATTGTCATTTATGGCAATTCATTAACCATGGTAACTATAAACCATATTGGTTAATTTAAATTTTCATTATATTTTATCCCAGTTATAAATTATTTAGGACAATAGGGTGGCATACAAAAGGCCTAGTCACAAGGATAATTTTAATTCATGGGCCATGATCTTATAGGATCGAGGCATTAAGGCTTGAACATAGTTCATTACCTTTTCTTGACAGGGAGTCGTAGACTACAACTGTCTTTTGTCTCAAAGGACAATAAATATGGCCCGTAGGTACTTCATCACTAATGGAGGTTTAAATAATAAATATAGAAAAGGAATTGGAAGAATCCAATATAAGGATGACTTGTGTGATTTTAGTGAATCACAGTTGCCAGGAATATTAACATGTTTCTAGATGTTAACAAGGATATGAATCTTAAAAAGGAACTACCATCATGGCCCTGTCTTAAAATGACACATGGGCTAGGTTTTGCCTTTAAGATTTTCTTTAATATTCAATGGCAGATTAATTACAAAAAGGAATGATATTTTGATTTATTTCATATATTATATTTATACATATAATGACAAAATGAATTATGAATCAAAACATTCCACTAAATTTAAAAGGAGTACATAGATGCCCTAAACGGGACTTTTACATAAATAACTTGTCCACGCAGGGGCTAAAATGAAAACACAAGTCCACGCAGGGACTAGGTACATAAATAAATGTCCACACAGGGACTTAATTGAAAGTTTTAAAATTACAAAACAAACAAAATAAGGAATTTCAATAATCCCTTCTGTTCTTCCCCTTGATTAAATCAGCCAAACCCTTAAGTAGACCCCGACGGCTTCTATGCTCCACCTGAAAATCACATTCCACCTGGTTCAACCTCTGAAGGATCTCCTGCTGCTGCGGTGGTTGGATCTATGGCGGCTGCGGCTGCTACTGCAACAGAGGTTGAGGAGGTGGCGGATACTGATACCCATAGGCCGGGTACCCAGTCTGGTAGAAGGCTCCGTAGGGCCCTTCAGGATGAAGAGCATTGTAGTTTGCCGCTACAAGATACGGGTCAACATCAAGGGCATTGTAGTAGTTGTAGCCAGTATGGGCTGGCTGCTCAAAAGGGTTATACGCCGCTGCACCGGCATAGGAAGGAATTGGGTTATCAAAACCCACGTGTGGTGGTGGTGCGACTGGCGGAGAGTCGACCTCTGAAACTGGGTTTGAAGGCCCACCCATCTGTGGGTCTTCATACAGCGGCGGGTAGTGGCTGTTGCTGCTGTGTTGGGGGGAGCTGAAGTGGAATCCCCCTAGCACGGACATCTGTGCTCCTGATCTCCTTCTCCTTGGTGGTTCTGGAGGCGGTTGCTGCACTGGCGGCGGCGGTGGCGGTGGCGTGACCGCTTCAAAATATGGGTCCTCTGAGGGGACCTACTGGTGTGGTGAAGAATGGTGGGAAGGTGTATACTCCCAGTGATAATTTCTCCACCATTGAGCAAATGGATCAGGACCCCTATAAGGCGAGCCATGGAAGGATGACCCGTCTGAAATCTCTATGGGATGCGTGGGCGTCCCAGTTGGTGGCTCGGCTAGCTCTGGATCTGGATCCTCATCCATATCCATATCCTGGTCTCCAGGAAAGTGGTCTTCTGGTCCCAATGGGTTATGGCCCATTGATTCTTCACTCACGTTTGCTGGGTTGAACCGGCTCTGAAAGTACGGGGTCGGGTCCTGAAAGGCACGGTGGGAACCCGTTCGCTGCAACGGAAGGTAGGAGTGGCGCGAATGATCGGACTCGTTGTTCTGGTGGAGTCCGAATGAGTCGTGGTACGAGGGTGATGAACTTAGCGAGACAGAATGCCTCGCGGGTTCCAAATACGTTCTCCAGTCTTCTTGAGGACTAGAGCTCATGGTTGCTGAAGGAGTTTGCCGGTGGGAAGGCCCGGCCTCATGATCGTTAGGAGTAGTGAATGGCGCCTTGCCTCGTCCTCCTCTTCTGAATCTTGGCGACATTTTTTTTTTGATCCTGTCAAAACAAACAATAGAAACAAACAAAAGAAAGCAATAAGATTAAGATTAGTCCTATGTCGTTAGCCTAGACTCGGAAGTCAAGGAATGTGCAGACTGTGTCATTGAGATTAAACACAAAAGGCTAGTGTTTAATTCACTCAATGTTGGCTCTGATACCAACCTGTCACACCCCGATATTTCCACGTATTACCGGTGGGCCAGGTGGGAAGTATCGTGACGTTGTTGATATCATCATAGTCAAATAATCACAGTTTAATGCACAGCGGAAGTCTAAAGTAAAATATTACAAACCGAATGAAAGTAACATAAATTATTACATAACGGTTGTAAAGTGGATCCACAGGCGGATCAAAACAAAAGAGATATTGTTCATTAGATTTAAAGTGATAAAAGCTTGCAAGACTTTTTATTTATTCACTCAGGAGTTCCAGCCCATTACGCTTAGTACCTGCACTTAACCTTTTTGGAAAATATGTCAGTTTACACTGGTAAATACAATTAACCGACTCTTTTGAAAAGTGTTTATAAAATTGATTTAAATGCACAAGGCACAAATATTCTTTTATAACTTGGGATAATTATTTAAAAATAATATTGTAAAAGAATTATATGTTTGTTATACGTTCAGTAGCCCGGGTTAGAAATACCGGGTTAAAGATTAATAGACACACCACACCACACCATATAATATAACCCACGGCGAGTTATTCTCGAACAAGCAGGTATATCATTTTACATACGCACTGGCAGGTGTATGCCTACACCCCGTGCTTAAGTCGTGGCCATTTCAATGAATGAGCCGAGGATATCCAGGACATGGTCATTAACCCCCCAAAGGCTTAAAACAAACAAAACAGATTAAACGGGTTATCTCAATGAGTTAACCTTTATACGATTAAAGATTCAATACCCGACCAAGCGGTATTATTAAATACCGTACCCCAAGCCTGTATAAGGGAAAAATGAGTTAATGCACAGCGGAAGTCTAAAGTAAAATATTACAAACCGAATGAAAGTAATATAAATTATTACATAACGGTTGTAAAGTGGATCCACAGGCGGATCAAAACAAAAGAGATATTGTTCATCAGATTTAAAGTGATAAAAGCTTGCAAGACTTTTTATTTATTCACTTAGGAGTTCCAGCCCATTACGCTTAGTACCTGCACTTAACCTTTTTGTAAAATACGTCAGTTTACACTGGTAAATAGAATTAACCGACTCTTTTGAAAAGTGTTTATAAAATTGATTTAAATGCACAAGGCACAAATATTCTTTTATAACTTGGGATAATTATTTAAAAATAATCTTGTAAAAGAATTATATGTTTATTATACGTTCAGTAGCCCGGGTTAGAAATACCCGGTTAAAGATTAATAGACACACCACATAATATAACCCATGGCGAGTTATTCTCGAACAAGCAGGTATATCATTTTACATACGCACTGGCAGGTGTATGCCTAAACCCCGTGCTTAAGTCGTGGCCATTTCAATGAATGAGCCGAGGATATCCAGGACATGGTCATTAACCCCCCAAAGGCTTAAAACAAACAAAGCAGATTAAACGAGTTATCTCAATGATTTACTTTCATACGATTAAAGATTCAATACCCGACCAAGCGGTATTATTAAATACCGTACCCCAAGCCCGTATAAGGGAAAAATGAGTTAAATGTATTTACCTGAGCTAGATATACAATTTTATCTCAGCCGTATAAAAATCAGCAAGTGCAAATATCTTTTACCGGGCTCCTAAATCTGGAACGAAGGTTTTAATAACCTATTAGATTCCTAACGGGTCTTACTTAAGTTTAAACTTAGACCGGTTAGTTTTAATGAAAGGTTTATGGTTCAAAACACAAGATTAAGCGAAGGCCGGATTAGAATGTGATTTAGACTCTACAAGTATGAAGACTTGTATAATATGGGTAAACTAAACACATTCTGGATTTTGAAGCAAAAATGATAAGGTTTGACCCGTTTCGGTCAATTTATGCGAACTAGTCACATAAACCGAACCGAACGCGAAAAATGCATAACGGGTAACCAATTGAGTCATGTACAGGTTTCACAAGTTAATATGCCTTAAATATGTTGTGATATCAGTAGGATACCTTCCATTATGCCCAAAACGGATTTAAAATTAATTTAAGCCCCGTTGGGGTATTTTGGTCATTTTAAAGATTATAAAAGAGATTAAATATCAATCAGAGGTTCTAGTCTAAAATGATCAGTAAAAATATTTATTTTTGCAAGTCATAACAGTAAGATATTGTATATATGTGAAATTTATCATTTATGACCAAACTATGCACCGTAGGGGCATTTTGGTCATTTCACATAAGCTTTAAGGGTTAATTCTGGAAATCTGAGTTTAAAACTTTTACTTACTATTAAGGTATAAAAATTTATTCATAACATCAGTAGGTAACAAGCTTTAGGTGCCAAATATGGTTTTAAACCATACTATGCGCCTTAATCGCATAAAAAGTCGGTATTTGACGATATTCGGGTTGAATAAGGAAATCTGAGATTTTGAACAGCCCTTACAGTTTAAAATAAATTATTTAATATATAAAATCAGTAGCAAAAGGTTTGGTATGTAAAGGATGTGTAAAATTCATTTTTATTAGCAAAAAGGGCATAACCGTCAATTAACGAGTTAATGCAAGAACCCTATGTTATGACCAGTTTAAAAATTAACAAAAATTTCCAAAAATCCCTAAATATTATATTATATCAGTGGGTAGAAAGTTTGGTGTCAAAATTTGGGTTTAAATAGGTTTTATGCCAAAAATGCCGTTTAATTAATAAAAAGGCTTCAATTTACGATATCGAGCATAACTCCTAATTTAGACCATAAACTGATGTCAAATTTTTAGGACATGTTACAAATCAGTAATAAAGGTTTTTCTCCTCTCACATTTTCAAAAATCTCGTTTTAATATCAAAAGGGCATAATGGTCAACTTTTAACCAATTAACGGAAACATGCAAATGATTCGGATTACAAAGGAACCATATTGTATAATCTCAGAGGGTTATACTAACATGTAATATGGTCCTAAAGGAACCCTAAGGCATATCTAAAACAAGCTAAATCGGGTCAGAACTGAAAGTCAAAGCAAAAGTCTACTTTTGCGACTTTCGGTTCCGAACCGAGCCTAAACTCAGAATTGTCGGGTTGAACATGCCTAGACATGTTCTTATATCATTTACCAAGTTATTTTAATGTTAAAACATGTTCCATAACCTCTGCATTACAAGTTATGAATTTATTTGCAAAAATTGCTTCTGTTGACTTTTTAATATTAAGTTTGACCCGACAATTGACCAAGTTAGAGTGAGAATCAGTAGGTGCCCTTTTAAGGGTTTATTACCTACATAATTACCAACTCATAGCCACTTTCAATTCGAATAATGGCTGGACCATTAGTGATTAATCACTAAGTCAAAGCTTAATTACGATGGCTTTGACTTTTGGTCATTAAACTAATAAAACATGAACTTAAGAGGCTAAGAACACTTACTAGGGTCCTTAGCACGAGTTTAGAACAGAAGATGGCTCTCTTGAACTTCAGGAAGCTCTAGAGAAAGTGTCGTGAATAAAAATTCAAGTGAATGCAAGAACAATGCAAACAAAGGCCTTTATATAGGATCTTTAGAGCTTCAAAATTGATCCACATGCCCCCTACAATGATTCCTGATGATTCCAGGTGTCCCTATGCATGAAAATCTGTTGGCTCAGTCCCTGGAATAAAAAACCATCATGCAGAGGCGGTGTAACAGGCTGAACCTGCAGCTGTGCAGTTTTTTGGTTGCTGACGACTGTCACGCGGGCTGCGTAGACTCTTTAAGAGTCTTACGCGGGCCGTTTGGCTCTTGTTTGACCGGATTTCAACTTTCAGCAATTGCAGTTTTGGTCCCTGGTCCTTATTTAATTAAAATAACTTTCGTTTATTGCACTTTTGACCCCCAAAGTTAATTTTTAAGGACCTTGGGTCATAAACTAACTCCGTTAAGCTCCTGGTTAGTTGAACGATCACCCGAAAAGTCTTATATTCATCGAAACTCCACAAAATTAATATCCGTTATTCTTGAGAGCACAATAGATAATTATTATAATATTTTTGGGATCGTTAAAAGGTCATTCAGAGGTTATTTTCAACATGTTGACACTTTTAACCCCTATGCTTCACAAGATCCTTATTTTAAGCACAAACGACTTTCTAAGTTCGATAAATTATTCGTTAAAGAATACGAACGTCGTGTGAGGTAAGTCAGAGGCACAAGAATGGCATGTTGACACTTTGGATCCCTTTTACTAACATATTCACATTGTTTGACAATTTTAGTCCCTCGGAAGCAATTCCTTACACGTTTAAAGCCCATGACACGTGTCTTCATTATATTGGTCGTGATTTTACGAGGTGTTACACCTCTTTTACGTTTTCAAAGTTTTGGGGTGATTCATATGTGCCGATACACTATTTTCATGATTTCAACTATATGATTACACATGCATAGTACTTATCTTTTGATGAATTGAACTATTGTCCATGGTTTAAACACTTGATTTTCAAAGTTTGTTAGACTATTTGTTCGTTCATATTGTTACTTATACATTCATTAACATTGATCAAGCCAATTGGTAGTACGATATAGCGCTATAGGACTAGACATCCCATTCCTGTTGTATGGAATGTCAGAAACCAAAGTTTTAACCAAATAGAATTGCCTTTGTGGTATTTCTATAGTCTCCAAAGTGTAGTTTGTTGCACTAAGGTTTGAATGTATTACCAAATCGCGATATATGGTATATTTCGATATACTACCAATGTGATACTGTTTTGCTAAAACATAGTTTGATATGCTATTGTTTACTAAAGTATTGTTTAATATACTACCAAATCATTATTTAGGTATATTTCGATATACTACCAACGTGATACTGTTTTACTAAAGTATAGTTTGATATACTACCGACTTTGTTATTTCATAAACTAAAGTATATTTTGATATACTACTGAAGCATAGTTGATATGCTATTTTCAAACCAAAGCATAGTTTGAGATGCTACTTACAAAACCAAAGTATAATTTGATATACTACCGATGATTTCATTTTTAAACAAAAGAATATTTGCGATATACTACCAAATCTATTATTTCAGTAACCAAAGTATATTTTGATATACTATCTGTTTAACTATTTCAAAATCAAAGTATATTTTTGTATATTCTACAAACCTTTTATCAAAACAATGCATTTTAGAAACCAAACTTTTTACAAGGATTCATGGCTATTTTTTTAAACATAAAAATCTTTTTCTTTTGCTATCCAAAGCCATGAATCTAATTCACAAAACCTATGTTACTCATAGGCATTTTAATGCTGACGTTTTTATTTTCACATATGTTTCAGGTGCTACTATATGATGATTGTTGATACATGCTACACATAGGATGGACCCTTGCCTTAGTGACTTTAAAACTTGAAAGACAATCATTTGTATTTATCTGGTTGTATTAAGATAATGAGTTCATTAATGGAATAAAACAAATCTTTAATCACCATGTGTTGTGAAACAATGATTCTGTTACGACACTCCCCGACGTTTCCACCGCGGTTTGTTGTTTTACGCGGTCGGGGTGTGACATGTTGAATATTTTTAAAGATTTTAGGCCCCCGGGTAAATAAAAAAAATTGGTTCATATCGGGTCGGGTCATGTAAAATAAAAGAACATCAAACTAAAATTTATCAATCAATCAATCATACCCAATAAAATCCCACAAATAGCAAAGCTATTGGTAGGGTCTGGGGAGGGTGGGATGTAAGCACACCTTACCTCTACCCCTAGGGATAGAGAGGCTGCTTCCAGTGAGACCCTCGGCTCCAAAACACCCAGGAAAGAAATAAATAGAACATGAGGTGTGTGTGTGTGTGTGTGAAGCTACCAATATAATATGAGTGTTGAAAGAGTGCATGGTAAACAAGACAAATATAACAAAACAAACAACCTATACACATAGTTACATATCTACGACCATACACTACACCTAAAATAGAATTGTACCATCTGCTAGAAATCCTTAACCTTAATCCTACTTCTCCACGAGCTCCTATCATGGACCATGTTCTCGAAGAGGTGCAATCTTTGCAAATCCTGCCTAATCCGTTCATCCCAAGTAATTTTGAGTCTGCCTGTACTCCTCCCCTCCACCTCGAGAGTTTCAACCACTCTAACTAGCTCTATCGTCTGCCTCCTCTTCACATGCCCAAACCATCTCAATCTTCCCTGCTTTAGCTTATCTGCTATACTAGTTACTTCTAACCTCTCCCTAAAAACATCATTTCTTATCCGTTCTAACCTTGTGTGCCCACACATCCGTCTTAGCATTCTCATCTCTGCCTCCTCCATCTTGCGTGCTTGTACTTCCTTAATGGCCCAACAGTCGGTTCCGTATAACATAGCAGGTATAATTGAAACCCTTTAAAATTTCCCTTTCAATTTTGTTGGGAACCTCCTATCGCACAATACCCAGCGGCAGCTCTCTACCTACACCATCCAACCTGGATGCGGTGGGCAACGTCACTATCTATCTCTACATCCCTGTAAACAAACGATCCTAGATACTTGAACTTAGTCACCTGCGGAACCACTTGACCGTCAATGGTGATCTGAATGTCCTCATTGTTGTCTACTCCACTAAAGTCACAATACAAGTACTCAGTCTTAGATCGACTAATCCTTAGACCTCTGCCCTCTAAAGTTGCTCGCCACTCTAATAACCTCGCATTCAGGCTTTGTTTACTATCAGCAACTAACATAATATCATATGCAAAAAGCAGGAACCACGGAAGAGCCTCCTGAATTAACTTTGTCAACTCGTCTAGGATAACTGCAAATAGAAAAGGGCTCAAAGCAGACCCTAGGTGAAGTCCGACCTCCACCGGGAAAAAAATCAGTATCCCCTACAGGCGCTCGGACACTAGTCTTAGTCCTAACATACATATCCATAATTAAGTCTATATATACTTCCTAGAAACCCTTCTACTCTCCAAACTATCCCAAATCAGTCTACGTGGCACACTGTCATAGGCATTTTCAAGATCAATGAACACCATGTGTAGGTCACGTTTCTTCTCCCTATACTTCTCCATCAATCCCCTTAGAATATGTATTGCTTCCGTAGTCGATCGCCCTGGCATGAAACCAAATTGGTTTAGCGTGACTTAAGTTTCTCTTCTAATTCTTGTCTCAATTATTGTCACCTATAATTTCATAGTGTGTCCTAACAACTTAATCCCTCTGTAATTCCCACAACATTGGGCGTCCCCGTTGTTCTTATACACAGGTACTACTACACTATTCCTGCATTGATCTGGCATTTTCCCAGATTTGAAAATAAGATTGAATAAAATAGTCAGCCAATGTACTCCTTCTTCTCACAAGAATTTCCATACCTCAATCGGTATGTTATCTGGCCCAACTTCCTTAGCCCTTCCCATCTCTCTAAGGTGTAGGATCGTTGTCGGACCCGAGACGAGTTGATCAGAGACGTTCTACTCAAAATGAAAGGCGGAAACAGAAACAATGAGTTGAATTCCGCAAGATATCACTTTTAATTGTCATGTATATTGATCTGGAACATTTTTACAGCAAGACGACACTTCGACAGAGCTTCGCCGTCGGAAAACCTCTAAGTAATTTCGTATCAAATGAAACAGAACTAACCCTATATATAGGCGGACTAATTCCGCATGAACACTACTCAAACGATATTACATACAAACGATATTACATCTCAAGCGAAATTACCTTGTAATTCCGTGCGGAATTACAAGATGACATGTTCAAGCGAAATTATCATCTACATGCGGAATTACTCTTTATCTTGATTTCTCGATCTTCGTGCCCTGAATAATGTGAGACTCGATACAAGATGAAGTCGACAGACGTATGCACCAACAGACTCCCCCTCGGATGTTGACGAGTATAAAGTGTCGAGTCTTCAACGTCTTCAGTCTTTATCAGTCTGATCACTCTCTGAAGTATCTGACTATAAGCATCCTCAATCTTCTTTCTCTTTCTTCCAGAATTATAACCTGGCTCTGTGCTCTTTCTTCAGGTTCAGGATCGAAACCTGGCTAAAGCTGCACATTCTTAACCCAGAAATAAGTTTCACAAATTTAACAATCTACAACTTTATCTATCCAGACTCCCCCTCAAATTTAAACAGATTGATTTAACAAAGTTAAAAACCGATGAACCACTTGTAAGCAAATAAACAAAATCTTTTCTCATTTAAACACAAGCTCCCTCTCACCACATGCTCATCATGTTTAGCACTTGGAATTTTGAACATCAGCTCTCCAACATCAGTTGTCGAAAATCTTTTTGAATTTTTAAAACTTTTATGCTAAAACACACTGAAAATCTTTTTGGATTTTTGAATGAAATGAAATGTAGTAAAAAAAATATTTACATACAATATTTTTTTTTTGTGAGTTTGTGTAAGAGGATCATATCAGTTTTTGACAAGTCACAAGTACTGTTGAGCTTAGTTACACATTAAGAATTAAACAATTCACTTAGATTGCCGATATACTGATCCACTTAAATTTTCACACAAATTTCAACCGATTCAGGATATGAATTAGGTGTATTAATGGCTTAAACTCATTCATGTGTCCCACCTCTTGAATATACTCCCGTATCCAGATCCCAATATTCAGTCTTACAGGTGAGTATACCACAGATGATATCTGAAAAGGGTTAAATGCGAAACCGTGAGAGCTCAGGTCAGAACCTCCGTTCAGCAGAGAGATGACGGCTCGACTTTTGGTGGGTCCCCTTTAGAGGATCTTTTTTACAACAGCACATGATTTTCATTTTTTTCAATGTTACATCATTATTTATGCTGAGGGTGGGCTATATTTCAAGCAAGTGTAAAGTATTCTCCGGGGACTAGGCCATTGCTTCCGCAAAATCAGAAAACCCGGGATAATACCCCAGATATCACTGAGCATAAAGACCTAGTATCTCAGAAAGAGGGATCCTTCAAACGAAATTTTAGGGGTTACCTATATATCCAAGTAGTGTTCCCCACAAAATAAGCAAGTTTGAATTTAAGTTTATATCCCGAAAAGCCTTACTAAATGTGTAAAAACCTATCGGCATATCATCAGTGAGACCGTTTAACGCTATTTAAACATTACATTTCTTTAGCATACTGTAACCGTCTACTGATTTACTATCATTTCCTCTTTTCGACACCAAAACTCATTTTTGATTTTATCATGTTTTTGTCTTTTTCAAATTTTCTAAAGTTTTTGGATTTTCTGAAAAATTACTCCCCCTAAAATTCAAACACATTTAAAGAAATTTGAAAACAAACTGTACAAGTAACGTGACAACTGATATCGAATCGCTTCAAATCGCCATCCACTTGGCATAAACAATCAGAACTCCCCCTTACAACAAACTATTTTCTCATTATGATTTCAAAACACTTAAGTTTGTTTTAACCAAAATGATTTTTCCGGAAAATAAATTTCGTTGATTTTATCACTTGTAAGTTAGGGTGAGAGATCATCACTTTGTTTCTCAATCAAATGTAGGAAAAACAAGTACAATTTAATGTCCTTGATTTACCATTTGTAAGTGAAATCCTTTCTTCAACCACTTGAATGTTCACTTATCAACCCAAACCACTTGTAAATCAAAATCTAACAATATAAAAATATCACCTGTAGATTTACCAACCAAACCTTTTCAAGAATGATGCCGATTCCTGCTCCACTCTTACCAACCTGGGAGCTCCGGCATGTCAGGATTTTTACTTATGAAAAACTGACATCCAAGCTTCACCAAACTTGGATGTTTCCTCCTCAGCTTCACCTGGGTAATAAGTTGCTTTCTTTGTTGCATAAAAATCTTTTACCCCTTTTACCTTACCCTCGACCATTTTCCCAAAAATCTTTTTAACATTTCCATTAAACGCTTTCTCAACATCAAATTCTTTCTTCTCCGAATAAAACTGATTCGAGATCTCAATTTTCTCAACTTTTGATTTAAAAATTTCAGCCCTCAAAGGTGGAAAATGAACATCATCCATTGGAGGTACTGAGTTTTCATCTTTTAACTCAACCTGTGGCTCTTCTGACTTTATGGAATCAGATTCATCGCCAGATTTCACATCAAACTTTTTAACATCCTCACAAACCTTCTTAACAACCCACACTTGGTTGTCATTCTTAGCTCTCTTTTTGTAAAAATGTGTCTTTGAACACTCACCAACTTCATATGTTGAATTTTCAAAAATTTTGAATTTCTCAGTTGGTGGTTTATTTTTCTCAACAACCTTTTCTTTGAGTTTTTTAGAAACTTCCTGTTTTGTTTTTGTAGCTTGAGAACAGTTCCATGCAATGTGACCAACTTCATTGCATTTGTAACAGGTTCTTGTCTCCTTTCTTTGATTAGCTCCATTCTTCACATTCTCTTGCTTCTTGGCAAGGAATTCTTTATTCGATTGCTTCCAGAATGAGCTTTTTGATTCCTCTTCACAGCTTATCCCTGAAACAAATGTCATTTCTGATTTAAAATCTTGAACATATTTTTCATTTTTATAATTTTCTGGTGGAATAAATCCAAGACCTTTCTTTTTGAAATTACCGTTATGATTTGGTTTCTTTTGAAAACCAGGACCAGAACCGTAACCTTTTTTCTTGTTTAAACGTTGTTGAACTCTTGAAGTGTATTTTTTAGATTTTTCAGTAAGATTTACGTCTTTTATTTCAGAAATATTGATTTCTGTTAGGTTGAAAACCTTTTTGATCATTTCAAAATTAACACTTCTTATTGGAAATTCCTCATCAGAATATAATTTGTCTGAATCCTTCAAAGTATATGCCACTTTGACTGATTCGTCATTCAAATTAGATTTTGATAACAGGAATTCTTTATTGTAAACCCGTTTAACCGACGACTTTGAATTGTTGACCGACGAACTAGAACTTTTGACGGATGAACTTGAATGTCTAGACTCGGACTCGGACTTTGACTCAGACTTTAACTCTGACTCCTCATCTGTATCCAACACCTGATCGACCACCTTTTTTATTAACTCGGACTCATGATCAGTGTCAGAAGATGTAAAAATGACGTCAATGTTTTCTGGTAATTCATCGGTTATTTCGGACTTAAACTTTATATTGACTGCTTTTTCGACTTGCTCCTCATTCGGTTTTCTAGGAGAATACCCTTCCCAAATTGGAGGCGGACACTTGTTATAACTAATACTCTGCTTCTTACCAGTATCCTTCTTCTTTGGCTTCTCATCATTTTGAAATGCTTCAAAACCTGCAACAGTTGGATAAATTCTATCAATGAGATAATCAGAACTAGAATAACTTTGTAATAACCGTCTGATTCTTTCATTTTCTATCTTTTCATTTTCTAACTCCCGCTGCAACTTTGCACATTCTTCAATGTAATGATTAATCGCCTTTTGCTTTGTCATCATCACAGCATTCATCATAGTCAACGCATCTTCTCTTTCTGAATTAGTCTTTTGTAGACCGGTTACTGTTCTGTTTAGCACATCATACGACTCTTTCACATAATTGAGATTGAACAATAATTGTTCTTTCATCTTTTCAAGCTCAACCAATTTCTCATCTTTTTCTGCACATTGCTTGCAAGATTCTAAACACTTTAAGCAAGGCTTTATGACTTCCACAATCTTTTCTATTTCAATGATCTTCTCAGCTTCAACAACTTTCTCAGCTACATCAACTTCCTTACTTTGTTCATTCTTCATTGTCTCAGCAACACCTTCTATCTTTACCTTTTTCAACTCTTTTGCTGCTTGTTTCTTCTTCAACTTCTCCAAGCGATCTGCAAAATAAAATTGAAAACTTTCAGGAGATAAATTTTTTTTTCAATATTAATATGTCTTTCTTCCTCATTATCACCACTGTCATCAGTTTGTGATTGATCAAAATCTATTGTCTTCTCAGAATTATCATCTGAAGAGCTAGAATCAGATGGTGTTTGGTCAAAATCTAATGTCTTTTCAGAACTACCATCTGAAAAACTAGAATCAGATGATGTTTGATCAAAAACAGTTGCTTTTTCTGAACTTTCATCGGATGAAACAGATTCTTCTTCTTGATTCTTTTTATGAACACCAATCACTTTCATCCATTCTGTAAACAGATCAGGTTCTTGAACTATCTTTGCAATGAAAGCTTTAAACTCCCCATTCTCATCTACAAATTTATCCCAGCTAAATCCTGGAGCCATTTTCTCATCGTCTTGATCAATAATACCATAATAAGCTTTCTTGTTTGCATCTTCGATCATTTTCCCATGAGCAGTTTGTGAATCCTTTTGTTGATATGGTTGATGAGCAACTTGTTGATATATGGCTTTCCGATAGTAATCATCTTTTCCAAATGGATTCTTTGCTCCACTAGCCTCTTGATTTTTGCATTCTCTCTTGAAATGACCTTTCTCCCTGCATCGAAAACAAGTAACTTTAGATTTATCAAAACCCAAAGTAGAAACATGTGCATCCAAGAAATCATTTCTTCCTGTAATCATTTTAAACTTTTCTGCTCTTCTTAAAACACTAGCTAGACACCATTTGATGTCCATGAACTCCATCTCTTCAGCGTCTATCTGATCGTAATCCTCTTTTGTCAGCATAGGATTTCCGATCCTCCCTGCAACCAAACCTTCATAGGATTGTAGCACAGTTGCAAGTAATGCCATGTGATCTTTTGCAATTTCTTCAGAAAAACTTTGACCATCTGGAAGATTCAATGCAATGTTGCACTGTATCACACAACTATTTCCACTTTTTGAACTTTGAGAATGAAAATTTGAAGTTGAACTCTTTGGGTTAACACTCGGATATGAAGAAAAACCACTGCTACTATTTGGACTTTGTTCAACAGTTCCAGATAAGTCTCCAGCACTAAAAGCAGTTTGAATCTTCGGACTCATTTCAACCTCTTGAACATTGCCTTTGTAATACATTTTCACATCTTGTTGACCACTTGGATTACTCATCCTTGCAATCTTTTGTTGTTCAAGATCTTGACCCTCAATCTTCTCGATGAACTGAGAAATCGTCAAACCATCATATACTCCTGTGTTCTTTAATATCATCAAAAATGTACCCCATTCTTTTTGAGGTAAAGCATCAGCTAATTTGTCGACCCATTCCTCTCGTTCTTTGGTTATGCTTAACAACGACATAGAACGCACTAAGTGGCAATATCTTTCAATCAGTTTCTTTGTATCTTCCCCTGGCAAATTTGTGAATAGATCAAATTCTTTCTTAAGCAATGCCTTTTTACTTTTGATCATCTTCCCACTTCCCTCAAATTTGATTTTAAGAGCATCCCAAATTGATTTTGAAGTCTTGTCATGTTGAAGCAATACAAAGATGTCTTCTTTAATAGCTTGCTGAAGTAGACTAATCATCATCTTTTCAGCTCTGTACGTGTCTCGTTCTTTATCAGTGAATTCAGAAATTTCTTTCTCAACCTGCAGATCAGTACGTGGTAGTACATATTTTATCAAAATACACTCCCAAGATCTTAAATGATTTGCTTGAACCCAGTTTTCAAACCGATCTTTCCAACCGTAATACTCTTCAATGCTCATTAGCTTCGGGGGTTTTTGCGTAGTTCCAGTTTCATTTTCCAAATTCATGTTTTGAGCAATGGTAGCTGGAGTAGTCGGAGATGTTGCAAATGCATTGTAAAATTCTTCACTCATGATTCGGTAACACGTTTATCAAGACAAAACACTTCCAAACGAAATTAGTACTTCAAAAGGAATCACTCCAAACGAGATTACTCCTTCAAACGAAATTACCTGCACAAACAACTTTTCAAATGGAATTAAAAGCTTTCAAACAGAATCAGGTAATTCCATGCAGAATTACTTAGATTTCAAACGAAATTAAGAATTTGAAACGAAATTATAATTTCGTTTGAACGACTTCAAGCGGAAATACTAATTCCGTGTGGAATTAGCTGATCTTTCAAACGAGATTAGCCTGACAGTATAATTCCGTGCGAAATCAAAGAATACTTTCAAACGAAATTAAGATGATGTCATTATTTTCGAACAAAATTTCAAACGAAATTACAAATTTTGTCAGTTTTAAATCGAGTTAAAGTCCAATTCTCTCAAAGCTTTGTTAAAACAATGTTTCACTTGTTTTGTGAAAAATTCATACCATTTTAACCGTTAAAACTTGTTCAATTGATAAAAGAAGGTGTAGAAACTAGAAAACAAGATGAAATCAAGCTGAAATCTGCAGAACTCCTCCTCCTGTGCTCTGATACCACATGTAGGATCGTTGTCGGACCCGAGACGAGTCGATCAGAGGCGTTCTACTCAAAATGAAAGGCGGAAACAGAAAAAATGAGTTGAATTCAGCAAGTTATCACTTTTAATTGTCATGTATATTGATCTGGAACAGTTTCACAGCAAGACGACACTTCGACAGAGCTTTGCCGTCGGAAAACCTCTAAGTAATTTCATATCAAATGAAACAGAACTAACCCTATATATAGGCGGACTAATTCCGCATGAACACTACTCAAACGATATTACATCTCAAGCGAAAATACCTTGTAATTCCGTGCGGAATTACAAGATGGCATGTTCAAGCGAAATTATCATCTACATGCGGAATTACTCTTTATCTTGATTTCTCGATCTTCGTGCCCTGAATAATGTAAGACTCGATACAAGACGAAGTCGACAGACGTATGCACCAACATAAGGGCTGTTCTCACCTCATCCCGTGTGATAAGTCGACAGTAGCCGTTATTCCGTAGTCGCCTTTGAGTAGGTGAATCATCATATTCTTGTTGGTAATCCATCCCGCCATTGAAAAGATTGTAGAAGTACGCTTGCCATCTCATCTTAATGTCGTGTTCTTTGACCAAAACGCATCCGTCCTCTCCCTTTAAAAACTTCACTGCTCCTAAGTCCTACTTTCTGCGCTTTCTAGCTTTTGCAATCTTGAACATGTCATGCTCCCCTTCCTTTGATTCTAGTTGATCATACATCCACTTGTAAGCTGCGTTCTTAGCCTCTCTTTTGGCCTCCTTATATCTCTCCCTTAAAACCACTTGCTCCTCATTGACTGTACACCTTAAAAGATCCCTAAAGCACCCTTGTTTAATCCTTATTTTAATTAGTATGCACATCCTCATTCCACCACCATGACTCCTTATGGCCACACCTTTTTCCTGTTATGACCCTTAGCGTTTCCTTTGCCATATTAGTCATGGTGTTTGCCAGGTATAACAACCCTCGAAAACACCCTAAAACGCTTCGTTAGCACGAAACCGGACCCGTATAACTTTAATTTTAATAAAAAAAAATGAAAAATCAAAATTTTAATACTTGTCGTGGGCCGCGACAGGTTCGATGGGTGACGGTCGCAGGGCGCGACGTAGTGTTTCTTGCCGAACACCCCTGGTGCCACGTGGTGGGACATGTGTCGAACCTAGGAGCCACCCGACAACCCTAGCTGTAGCTTGGGTGCCCTCGTGGGGTGCGAGAGGACCCCCTTGGGCGGGTCGCGGGGCGCAAGAGACCCCCGGAATTTGTATAAATTGAGCAGTTCAGCTGCCTTTCAACCTCGTTCAATTCTTTCTTTCTCTCTATATAATCCGAAATTATCAGTGAAAATACCCCCTAAATCCCAAAGCTCTGCCTCATTGTAAGTATTTTAACCCCCAATCACTAATTCGATACCCTGTCCGATTAATCTGGAACCCAGAAAATGATGCCAAAGCGCTGCCTGTTTAGGGCTATGCTTTGTAAACTTAGTTGGGGTTCTGTCTCGTGACGTATTGATAAGTTGAATTTGGGTTATCATACTAACGCGCGTGCATTGTATATTTTTAATAGGAACTCAAGAAAATAATCAGAAAATATTTCCAGGAAGCCTGTAGAAAAACATAAGTTTACAATGTGAGTCATTCTCCTTTTATCACATTTTGTGATACATCTAAAATGCTTTACAAAACCCTAAATGTTTATTAGTTATACTTACAGTGATTAAGTTTTTGTATTCTACAATTACTATCAGTATGTGGGGTTTTGTATACATTACTTGACACTCGTTAATATTGGACAAAAAGTTAGCCAATATTAGCATGACCACAAGCACGGGGGAAAATGGTGCCCCAGTAGCAATACTGTTTGAGAAATTGGTAGATATAAACAAATGTAAAAACTCTTGATGCTGTAAAATTTAACAATGTGTCTTTTCATAATTGGAATGTACTCGCCAGTATTTCTTGCTGATAAAATATTTTTAAAAAGCGTTTTAGGTAACTTAATGTGAAGCTATAAGAAGCCAGCTACGGAGCACTGAAGGCTTAAAGAAAGTGGCTATAAAGTTACTTAAATAAACGCATAAATTATGTTTTCAGCAACTAGGGTTTATCACTATAATTACATTATAAATGGAATAAGGGTTTTAGCCCATTTGTTTAAAATAAAAGTTTGGTTTTTTGAAACTCTGAAATTTATTTCCTAACTACGGTCTTGATGTCTCATTTCCGCTGCCAAATTAATAAACACCGATACTACCGGCTCGTGCTCGCGGCTCCCGCTCCCAGGATGTGGTCGAGGGTTGCGACAGAAGGTGGTATCAGAGCCACTAGTTTAAGCCATATAGGTAATCACACCCCAACCGACGGCGGAAACATCGGGGCACGGCACTAAGCGAATCAGATTGCTCAAGAGAATCCACAACACTAATTGTTTAGATAATGATTAATCAATTTTCAAAAATAAGTCTAAAAAATCAAACATGTCTCACCACCACATAATGTATCAAAACAACATACGAATTAAACATTGTTCAAAGTTTTCTAAATTTTCTAAGATGAGTTTCTAAGCGTCATCCTAGCCTGTTTCTTCAGCATCCAAATTTTCTAAGATGAGTCCCAAGACGATGTCTGTTGCAGACAACGTCGTCATCTGGACCCTCATCTGGACCCCGTCACCCACGAGTTACTCGTCAAGAACAGAGAGACAAACGCCTTGCTGCTCTCGTCGCTAAGCAAGTGGCAAAAATCGTTCCTCTGATCGTGAGTGAACTATACGAGAATGTGAGCAAATCGTCTGAAGAGTCCAGGACCGAAGCTCCTAAAGTTACTCCCAAAGCTGCTTTTAGCTTTAAACAGTTCAAAGCTTGCGGACCGAAAGAGTTCACTGGAGAAGATGGCCCTACGGTTTTGTTTCAATGGTTCGACTCAATCGAAGTCACCCTGCGTCAGAGTGGATGTCCTAACAATCTCTGCACTCTGAATGCTACCGGTGTCTTCCAGTCCCGCGCCTTAGACTGGTGGACGGCCGAGAGGAACAAATGCGGAAACGACGCAGCTTATGGTCTGTCGTGGGATGAGTTGAAGAACGTTATGCTAGAAGAGTTCTGCCCTCCCCATGAGCGCCAAAAGTTGGAGGACGAATTCTGGCATCTGAAGCAGAAGGATGGTGACAATGCTGCTTTAACTGCTCGCTTCAAGCAGCTCAGTATTATCTGTCTTGATCAAGTGAAGACTGCTGACATGACAATCAAGAAGTACATCCGCGCTCTGCCGGATTGTGTTGCAGATTTTGTGCATGCTTCAAAGCCAGCAACAATCAAGGAGACTTTCCTGCTTGCCGCTGAGATCAACGAGAAGCGAGTCAAAGCTGGCTACTGGGATAAAGCCACCAAGAACCTGCACCAAGCTACCGCCGCACAAACCGCTGAACCCGCCGCCGCTCCTCAATCATTGAAGTCCTCTCGTCGCAAGAGGAAGAACAACAACAGCAACTCCAGCAACAAGAACTGTTCTGTCACTACTACTACTGCTCCGCTTCAAGCCGTACCGGCTCAGCAGCAATCTCAGCACCGATCAGCTCCAGCACCAGTTACCTATGCACCGCCTGCAAAGCGTGCTTACACTGGTCCCCACCCTGCTTGCCAACATGTACTTATCATCATCCAGTGGGTATTGCGTGTAGATTTTGTGTACATTGCAACATGTACGACCACTTTACCGCCAACTGCCGTACTGGTCCCCGACAAGCACCAGCCGAAGCTACTGCTCATCAAGCTCTACTTCCAGCTTCTCAAGGCCAACCAGCGGCTTACGCACCCACGATCAACGCCAGAGTCTGCTTCGCGTGTGGTGATCCCAACCACTTCGCGAACATATGCCCGAACAGGGTTGTGAAACAAGAGCCCCAGCAGCAGCAGCCTCAGCAACAGCAGGAGCAACAGCCTCAACAGCAACAACAACAAGCTGCCCGCGCCCAAACTTTTAACATCAATGCGCACCAAGCCCAGGCTGACAACAATGTGGTTAATGGTACGTTTCTCGTGAATGGTATTTATGCTTCGTGTTTATTTGATACTGGAGCCGATAACTGTTTTGTGTCGTTTGAATTCGAGAAGCTCCTTAATCGTAAGCGCTCCCATCTCCCCTCGACGTTCGATGTCGAAGTTGCCACCAGAAGAACCGTCGCCGTCAATTCTGTTCTTCGTGATTGTACTCTTGAACTCAACAATAACATCTTTCTGATCGACCTTATTCCGATGCAACTCGGAAGTTTTGACATCATAGTAGGCATGGACTTTCTTCGTGAAAACAATGCTGAAGTTGTGTGCTTCGCTAAGATGATTCGATTCTCGCTCGCAAATGGTGATGTACTATGTGTTTATGGTGAAACTCCCTCGAAAGGTCTTAAACTCATGTCATGTGTCCAAGCTAGCAAGTATCTCCGCAAGGAATACAGAGCTTTCTTGGCTAATATTGTAGTAGCGAAGGAGGTAAAGAAAGGAAAGATAGGAGTAAAAGACGTTCCTGTGGTTCGTGAATTTCCTAATGTGTTTCCTGATGATCTTCCCGGTCTACCGCCAACTCATGATATCGACTTTCGTATCAACCTCATTCCTGGAGCAAACCCTATTGCTAGAGCTCCTTATCGACTCGCTCCGTCCGAAATGCGTGAACTCTCGAGTCAGCTCTAGGAATTGCTTAATAAAGGCTTCATTCGCCCGAGCACCTCTCCATGGGGCGCACCGGTCCTTTTCGTCAAAAAGAAGGATGGGTCGTTCAGGATGTGCGTCTACTATCAGGAATTGAATAAGTTGACAATCAAGAATCGCTATCCCCTGCTTCCCATCGATGATTTGTTTGACCAGCTACAAGGTGCTACGTGTTTCTCGAAGATCGATCTACGCTCAGGCTATCACCAACTACGCATCCAAGAGGAGGATATACCCAAAACCGCTTTTCGCACTCGATACGGCCATTATGAGTTCGTTGTTATGCCTTTTGGTCTAACCAACGCACCCGCGGTTTTCATGGATCTGATTAAACGGGTGTGTAAACCATTTCTTGATCGCTTCGTCATCGTGTTCATCGATGATATCCTGACCTATTCGAAATCGAAAGCCGAACACGTTCAACATCTATGTTTGGTTCTCGAGCTACTCCAAGGGAATCGACTCTATGCCAAGTTCTCCAAGTGCGAATTTTGGCTGGAGGAGGTTCAATTCCTCGGTCACACTGTCAATAGTCAAGGTATTCACATCGATCCCACGAAGATTGAAGCAGTTAAGAGTTGGGTTACGCCGAAGAACCCATCTGAAGTCCGTTCTTTTCTCGGACTAGCGGGCTATTATCGTCGATTTATCGAAGGGTTCTCTAAAATCGTTGTGCCGCTTACCGCTCTCACGCATAAAGACAAACCTTTTGTTTGGGGAACTGAACAAGAGTCTGCTTTCCAAACCCTCAAGCACATGCTTTGCAATGCTCCCGTCCTCACTTTACCCGACGGAAACAACGACTTTATTGTCTATTGCGATGCCTCAAACCTTGGTCTTGGTTGTGTTCTCATGCAACGAGACAGGGTTATCGCTTACGTATCTCGTCAGCTTAAGATCCACGAGAAGAACTATTACAACCCATGACCTCGAGCTAGGCGTAGTTGTTTTTGCGTTAAAGATTTGGCGACACTACCTGTATGGTACCAAGTGTACGATTTTCACCGATCATAGGAGCCTACAACATATCTTTGACCAGAAGGAACTTAATATGCGTCAA
Source organism: Helianthus tuberosus (assembly GCA_030545235.1). Taxonomy (NCBI): domain Eukaryota; kingdom Viridiplantae; phylum Streptophyta; class Magnoliopsida; order Asterales; family Asteraceae; genus Helianthus; species Helianthus tuberosus. Next base: position 187,517,771 of record CM060424.1, read on the forward strand.
TGCCGATGGGTAGAACTTCTCAACGATTACGACTGTGAGATTCGTTATCATCCAGGCAAGGCAAATGTCGTTGCCGACGCTCTAAGCCGACGAAGCTACATGCATAGCGCTCGTAATGTTCTAGCCCAGCATCATCTCGAAACCCTTATTCGCAAAGCCCAACATCCTTGTTTTACTGAACACACTTTGAAGAAGGAAAGGATCTATCACGATGGAGCCCAGCTTGTGAATAAGTCGAACGGGATATTCCACTATCTGGACCGAATTTGGATCCCTAAGCGGACCGATTTACGACAGATTTTGATGGACGAAGCCCACAATTCTCTATATTCTATTCATCCCGGTGCCGATAAAATGTACCAGGACCTTCGCTACAAGTACTGGTGGCCGGGCATGAAGAGAGATATCGCCCTCTATGTTGGGAAGTGCCTGACTTGCTCGAAAGTCAAGGCTGAACACCAAAGACCCTCTGGCTTACTCGAACAACCCCCGATCCCTATGTGGAAGTGGGAGAGTATAGCTATGGACTTCATAACAAAACTTCCGCGTACGCCATCAAGTCATGACAACATCTGGGTTGTCGTTGACCGTTTGACCAAATCTGCTCATTTTCTGCCGATACGAGAAGACTAAAAGGTAGAAAGATTAGCCCGAATCTACACCGATGAGATCATCTATCGACATGGGACGCCTTGCAACATCAATTCTGACCGTGATGCTCGGTTTACCTCGTGTCTATGGGAAACGTTTCAAAGGGCTCTCGGTACTACGCTTAGTCTAAGTACCGCATTCCACCCTCAAACCGACGAACAGACTGAAAGAACGATTCTTACCCTTGAAGACATGCTCCGTTCGTGTGTCATAAATTTCGGTGGAAATTGGGACGCTTACCTGCCATCAGTCGAATTCTCGTATAATAATAGTTACCATTCCAGCATTCAAATGGCACCATTTGAGGCTTTATACGGAAGAAAATGTCGATCGCCAATTGTATGGCACGAGATCGGGCACTCGCAATTAACCCGTCCTGAGCTATTGCAAGAAACGACTGACAAAGTCCTCCAAATTCGAGACAATCTGCTGAAAGCTCAGATTCGTCAGAAAAGTTATGCCGATAGACGACGCAAGCCCCTTGAATTTGACGTTGGCGACTACGTACTCCTAAAGGTATCACCTTGGAAGGGTGTGGTCAGATTCGGCAAGAAAGGGAAACTAGCGCCTCGATATGTTGGACCTTTTAAGATTCTGGAAAGGATCGGAAAAGTTTCCTACAGACTCGAACTACCGGAGGAACTTAGCAACGTCCACCCGACTTTCCATGTGTCGACCTCAGAAAGTGCCTGGCTGAGCATGATTTAATTGTACCTCTAGAAGATCTTCAAGTAAAGGAAACACTACACTTCGTGGAGAAGCCTGTCGAGATCATGGACCGCCAAACCAAGCAGCTCAGACGCTCGCGCATTCCCATTGCGAAGGTTCGATGGGAAGGCAAACGAGTCGCAAAGTTCACTTGGGAACTCGAAAGCGACATCAAGGCGAAGTGCCCGCAGTTGTTTGTTACGGCTTCGGCCTAATTTAGGGACGAAATCCCCTCAACTATGGGAGGCTGTAACACCCCGTGTTTCGAAAGTCAAAGTCAAAGTCAAGATTGAAGTCAAAGGGAGACAAGATTGCTAATTGCGATCTGTCACTCCTTGCTCAATTCCTGTTTTGACTTCTTTGACTTGTAGTTAGCCTTTTTATGCCTTCACGTTAGTTGTATTATGTGGAGTATTTGTTAATAATCGAGGTTTAATCGATGTTTATCCCATGTTTAATCGCTATTTATCGATATTTATCGCATGCCTTATCGCTTCATCGTTTATCGCAATCGCACTCGCAACTCGAATTACGCGTCTGGTTATGGTTCTTATGTATGTGTGCCCTTTATGTGTTACTTGTGCATGTTATTTATGTTTTATGATGCGGTTATTAATCGAAACGCAATCACAACTCAATCGCAATCGAATCGCAAACGCTAAACGCAAGTTAAATAGGATAATCGTATGTTCATATAGTAGTTGGGATTAAAAGTAATTTGAATGAGAAACTCTATCACATCGCAACGCTCAACACTCGAATCGAGAGTGCAAAACTCATCGCACCGAGCACTCGAATCGAGTGGCCACCCGATCGGGCTGCCACCCGATCGGGCTGCCACCAGATCGGGCTGCCACTCGATCGACCAGCCACTTACTCCCCTTCCCTTTTATGGAAACCCTATAAATACCCTCATATGTCAACATCGCTTGATGTTGACAGCTCTCTCCTTCTCCACTCGCTCCAGCCGCTATTTCATCAGATTTCTCGCGATTCTTGTAACCTTTCCACCTAAACCTTGTACTTTCATAATCTACACGCACTCTTACACCTTTCTACCTTTTGAATCTTAACTTTTAACCGTGAAATCACTAGATTTGAGGTGTTCTAGGATGATGTCATCATGGTGTTCTTATGAACTTCGTGTTTTGGCTTCAATCCACCAAGAACAACTTAGATCTGAACGATTTCCACACAAATAAGCAAAGATCTTTCATAGATCTGAACATATTCATGATGAAAAGGATTGAAAGATGGTTTTCCAACCTTCTTTCAACTCTTTTACACTCAATGCACTCAAAACCGATGGAATCGGAGCTTGTTCTAATCTTCTACTCTTTCTTGTGGATGTGTTGGTTCAAGATCTGGATTCTATCCATGAGGTTACTGATTTCGGGTTAAACATGAAACACCTTCTCGAACAGTTAACTGGTCAAACTAGGGTGGTTCCCGTCCGATCGGGTCACTAAGTGTCGATGAGGTTTCTGTTGTTTAGCACGTTATCAAACAGTCTCGAGAAAACTTCAAACCGTCAAAACTACCAAGTAAGAAGACGATCAGGTCAACTGGGACGGATTGCCGTCCAGTCGGATTGCCACCCGACCGGACTGCCACCTGATCGAATTGCACCTTGGGTCCCACACTTAACTTTTATTTCAACATTTGAGGTTTTGAACATTGAACGGATTGCCGTCCGATCGGATTGCCACCCGATCGGATTACCACCCGACCATGTGATGTTTGACTTAAAACACATAAACAATTTTTTCAACATGTTCAATCCGAACGGATTGCCACCCGATCGGATAGCCATCCGATCGAGTGACCGTCCTGCGGTGAACTTGTTCTCAACCTGAGAAGCCTCGCCAATCGGATTGCTGTCCGATCGAACAGCCGTTCGATCGACCAACCTGAAAGGTAGAGATACTTCCTGTTTTCAAAATGCTACAATGAAAACTTCAAAAGACAAGCTATCATACACATACACATCCATCCCAAACGAGATGACAACCCAATCGAGTGGCCACCCGATCGGGCGACCACCCGAACGGATCGTCATCCGATCGACCGGTCACCGGATCGGATCGCCACCCGATCGGATTGCCGTCCGATCCACTGACACTTTGCTTCATTTACGCGCCGCTTATCTTTTGTGCTATCGTTCTGATCAGGCTAATTTTACTCTCTAGCGCTCCCTTCAATCCATCACCGCTGTGAGTATACTCGAACCCTTTTTGCTTTACGTACTTTTGGGTGTTACATACGTTACTTATTCTAAATCACATCAAACGCACTACGCAATACTTTAAAGCTAACCTTTACCGCATGTTATACATGACTTAATGAATGCTTGTTTGTTATGTTTACACATGGAATGCTGTCTACCTGCCTTGGCAACGATAGTACTATAGTTTGGACTCAGCACCTGTTCACTCAGGGGTTGTTAAGGACAATTTGTTACATGGCTCACAGTAGTGAGTGTGTATTACGAACTGCCTTGGGAAGTCAACCCGCAGTCATTGGTATCGATAGGTTCATGTCGATAACTAACGTGCTTCATTTCACACTGTGTACGTGCTGATTATGCGTAAACGATTTCGAACTCTATTATATCTATTAAACTTGTATGCTCACCTTTACACTATGTGTATTGACTTTTACTTTAACGTATGTGACAGGTGCTTAAGATGTTTAAATGCTTGGCTTGCGGTGAAATCGAGGCTAGGAAAGGTCTAGAAACAAATAAACGAAATGTCTGTATTTGAAATCTGAGTTATCGGAACAGAACAATTTGACTAGATTTTGTCTGTAATAATTATATTACTTTTTATGTCATGGTATGGGACGTGATGCTTTAAGTAATTGGTAATCATAGTTGTTATGGAAACTTCTGGACAATCGGTTTCGCTCAGTGCCACACCCCGATGTTTCCGCCATCGGTTAGGGTGTGACAGATGCCCTCACACACAAAGACAAGCCTTTTGTTTGGGGAACAGGACAAGATACTACCTTCCAAACCCTCAAGTACATGCTTTGCAATGCTCCTGTTCTCACTTTACCCGACAGAAACTATGACTTCATTGTCTATTGTGATGCCTCGAACCTTGGCCTTGGTTGTGTTCTCATGCAACGAGACAAGGTTATTGCTTACGCATCTCGTCAGTTCAAAATCCACGAGAAGAACTATACAACCCATGATCTCGAGCTAGGCGCAGTTGTTTTTGCGTTAAAGATTTGGCGACACTACCTTTATGGTACCAAGTGTACGATCTTCACCGATCATAGGAGCCTACAACATATCTTTGACCAGAAGGAGCTAAATATGCGTCAACGCCGGTGGGTAGAACTTCTCAACGATTATGACTGTGAGATTCGTTATCATCCTGGCAAAGCAAATGTCGTTGCTGACACTCTCAGCAGACTGAATTACCTACTCAGCGCCCGTAATATCCAAGCCCAATATGATCTTGAAACCCTCATCCGCGAAGCCCAACATGCCTGCTTTAACAAGCGCGCTTTGAAGAAGGAAAGGATTCTCAACGATGGAGCCCAGCTAGTGAATAAGTCGAATGGGATATTCCATTATCTGGACCGAATTTGGATCCCTAAACGAACCAACTTACGACAGATTTTGATGGACGAAGCCCACAAATCCCGATATTCTATTCATCCCGGTGCCGACAAGATGTACCAGGACCTGCGCTACAAGTACTGGTGGCCGGGCATGAAGAGAGATATCGCCCTCTATGTTTCAAAATGCCTGACTTGCTCAAAGGTCAAGGCTGAGTACCAAAGACCCTCTGGCTTACTTGTTCAACCCGAGATCCCTGTGTGGAAGTGGGAGAGTATAGCTATGGACTTCGTAGTGAAGCTTCCGCGAACACCCTCAGGTCATGACAACATCTGGGTTGTCGTTGACCATTTGACTAAATCTGCTCACTTTCTGCCGATACGGGAAGACTACAAGGTAGAAAAATTAGCCCGAATCTACACCAAAGAGATCATTTGTCGACATGGGACGCCTTGCGACATCATCTCTGACCGCGATGCTCGGTTTACCTCGCGTTGTTGGGAAACATTTCAATCTGCTCTCGGTACTGTGCTTAAACTAAGTACCGCTTTCCACCCTCAAACCGACGGTCAGACTGAAAGAACGATTCGTACCCTTGAAGACATGCTCCGTTCGTGTGTCATAGATTTCGGTGGTAATTGGGACGCATACTTACCCTTGGTCGAATTCTCGTACAATAACAGTTATCATTCCAACATTCAAATGGCACCATTTGAGGCATTGTATGGAAGAAGATGTCGATCGCCTATTGTATGGCACGAGATCGGGCACTCGCAGTTAACCGGTCCTGAGCTATTGCAAGAAACGACTAATAAAATCCTCCAGATACGAGACAATCTACTGAAAGCACTGAGTCGTCAAAAAAATTACGCCGATAGACGATGCAAGCCCCTCAAATTTGACGTTGGCGACCATGTACTCCTAAAGGTATCACCTTGGAAGGGTGTGGTCAGATTCGGCAAGAGAGGAAAGCTCGCGCCTCGATATGTGGGACCCTTTAAGATTCTGGAAAGGATCGGAAAAGTGGCTTACAGACTCGAACTACCGGAGGAACTTAACAATGTTCACCCGACTATCCACGTTTCGAACCTCAGAAAATGCCTGGCTGAGTATGATTTACATGTACCCCTCGAAGATCTTCAAATAAACGAAACACTACACTTCGTGGAAAAGCGTGTCGAAATCATGGACACCCAAACCAAGCAGCTCCGACGCTCGCGCATTCCCATCGTGAAAGTTCGCTGGGAAGGCAAACGAGGCGCAGAGTTCACTTGGGAACTCGAAAGCGACATGAAGGTGAAGTACCCGCAGTTGTTTGTTACGGCTTCGGCCAAATTTCGGGACGAAATTCCCTTAAGAAGGGGAGGCTGTAACACCCCGTGTTTCGAAAGTCAAAGTCAAAGTCAAGATTGAAGTCAAAGGAAGAGAAGATTGCTAATTGCGATCTGTCACTCCTTGCTCAACTCCTGTTTTGACTTCTTTGACTTGTAGATAGTCTATTTATGTTATCGCATTAGTTGTATTATGTGGAGTACTGGTTAATAATCGAGGTTTAATCGCTATTAATCGCATGTTTAATCGATTTATCGCTTATCGCTATTGCATTCGCAACTCGAATTATGTGTGCTGGATATTGTTTTACATGTGTGTGTTATTTATATGTTACTTGTGCATGTTATGTTTATGTTGAGATGTTAATTGCAATCGCAATTCTAATCGCATCGCAATCGGATCGAAAACGCTAAACGTAAGTGAATTATAGTGATTGTATGTTAGATATAGTAGTTGGGATTAAAAGTAATTTAATGGGTAATTCTATCGTATCGCTCGCTCGAATCGCATTGCAAGGCTCTACACTCTGATCGAGACGATAAAACTCAACGTGCCGGACTCGTGGATCGAGTGGCCAACTGACAGAGTGGCCATCCGATTGGATTGCCATCCGATCGGGTTGCCATCCGACCGGGTTGCCACCCGATCGGGTTGCCTCCCGATCGGACTGCCACCCGATCGACCAGCCTCCTTCCCACTTTCCTTTTTAGGAAACCCTATGAATACCCTTCAAATGTCACATCACTTGATGTGACAGCTCCCACTCGACCCAGCTCGCTCCAGCCTTCATTTCTCTCGATTTCTTTCGATTCTTGTAAGTTTCCAACCTAAATCTTGTACTTTCTTGATCTACACGCACTCCTACACCTTTCTATCTTTTGAATCTTAACTTTTAACCGTGAAATCACCGGATTTGAGGTGTTCTAGGGTGATGTCATCATGGAGTTCTTATGAACTTCAATATTTGGCTTCATTCCGCCAAGAACAACTTAGATCTAAAGGATTTCGACAACATTTATCAGTGATTTCACTTAGATCTACACGAATTCATGAGTGAAAGGATTGAGAGAAGGTTTTCCAACTTTCTTTCAACTCTTTTACACTCAATGCACTCAAACCCATGGAATCGGAGCTCGTTCTGATCTTCTACCCATTCTTGGTGATGTATTAGTTCCAGATTCGAATTCTATCCCAGAGATATTGACTTCAGGTTTGAACATGAACTACCTACTCGAACCGTGAACCAGTCGGAATAGGGTGATTTTTGTTCGGTCGGGTCACTTGGGCCGAGGTAGGTTTCTGTTGTTCAAGCATGTTATCAAAATGTCTCGTTCAAACACTACAAAACTTCAAACAAATCAAGTGACAAGACGAACGGATCGTCAGGATGGATTGCCGTCCGATCGGATTGCCACCCGATCGGATTGCCACCCGATCGACCGGCCATCCGATCGGGTTGCACTTGGTTCCATACTTAAAGTATTCTTCAAACTATTCAAAGGTTCTGAACGTTGAAACGGATTACCACCTGATCGGATTTCCATCCGATCGAGTGACCCTCCGAACGTGTGACGTTTGGGACTTGGATATTTAAACAATTTTCAACATGTTCAGTACGTACGGATTGCCACCCGATCTGATAGCTATCCGATCGAGCGACCGTCCTGCAGTGAACTTGTTCTCAATCTGAGAAGTCTCACCAATCGGATTGCTGCCCGATCGAACAGTCGTTCGATCGACCGACCTGAAGGGTAGAGATACTTCTCTATTTTCAAGATGCTACAACGAAAACTTCAAAAGGCAAACCATCATACACAAACACATCCTTACCAAACAAGGTGACAATCCAATCGAATGGCCATCCGATCGGATGACCATCCAAACAGATTGCCACCTGATCGACTGGCCATCCGATTGGATTACCATCCGATTGGATTACCATCCGATCGGATTACCATCCGATCCTTGGTACACTTGCATCATTTTACGCGCCGCTTATCATTTGTGCTATCATTCTGATCAGGCTAATTCTGCTCTAGCGCTCCCTTCAATCCATCATCGCTGTGAGTATACTCGAACCCTTTTTGCTTTATGCACTTTTGGGTGTTACATACGTTACTTACTTATTCTAAATCACATCAAACACACTACGCAATACTTTAACGCTAACCGCCACTGCATGTTATACGTGACTTAATGATTGGTTGTTTGTTATGTTTACACATGGATTGCTGTATACCTGCCTTAGCAACGATAGTACTATAGTTTGGACTCAGCACCTGTTCACTCAGGGGTTGTTAAGGACAATTAATCACATGATTCACAGTGGTGAATATGTATTACGAACTTCCTTGCGCAGTCAACCCGCAGTCATTGGTATTGATAGGATCATGTCGATAACTTACGTGCTTCATTTCACACGTTTTACGTGCTGGTTATGCGTAAACAAATTTCAAACTCTATTATATCTATTAAACTTGTATGCTCACCTTTACACTATGTGTATTGACTTTTACTTTAACGTATGTGGCAGGTGCTTAAGATGTTAGACTGCTTGGCTTGTTGTGAAATCGAGGCTAGGAAAGAGTCTAGAAACAAAGACAATTTATTTTATTTAAAAACCTGAGTTGTCGGAACATGATTTATTTGTTTTAAGAATATCTCTCTGTCTGTAATAACTAGATTATCTTATGGGATATGGTATGGGACATAATATTTAAACTATTTGGTAATTTAGTCGTTATGGAATTTCTTTGAACAATTTGTTTCGCTTAGTGCCGCGCCCCGATGATTCCGCCACCGGTTGGGGTGTGGCAGATGACCATTTGGACAGATGGTCAGTGAGTGTAGTTTTCGTGGAATTTTCTAAGTTTCGAGTCAATGGAGACGGTATGACGACGTGCCAAACAACGGAAACATACCAAACCCAGCTTGTTCGATTGGCTGGGAATCACCCCTTCTCGAACCGACGTACTGTTTATGGTGAGGTTTCATGTTTGGACCCGTCAATCGGTCCGTTCTCCGGTGGCAATCAGCTTTCAAGACGACTTTTGACTAAGAAACGAGTCAATAGCCTATTTGAGTCCGACTCCACTACTGTTTTGTATAAAAATTGAATAATAGTCCGAGAATCAGTTGTAAAAATGTGATGTTCTTCAGATCTGAGCCGGAAACAAGTGAGATTCCATCAGATCTGATGTAAAAGTTTGGGTTTCCTTTAGATTTTGTATAAAACTAGGAAAATCCTTTAGATCTGAGGTCGATCATGATTAAATGATGCTCCACAACAGTTTGAACAGACAACTGAGTGGAAAACACCTTTCAAAAGACCCAAATTAGTTGGTTTTCATGAAAAAGTTGATGTGTTCGTGTGATTTTGATGAGGAATCTTGTGTAGAAGTGATAATTGTTGAAAGTTGTACAAGAATCAGGGAAGAATACTTACAATTTACCTTGAATCTTGCTTAAAATGGCTGAGAGTGCGTGTGGTCGGATGGCAGAGAGTGAAAGCTCAGAGTGAGAGTTCAAGGGGTCTATTTATAGTTGATGTGCACAGCTAGGTCGGTGTGTGTGCACAATGGATCGGATGGCTCTCCGGTCGAATGGTCATCGATCAGATGTCCATTCGGACAGCCGAGACCCATTTGCTAGTTTTCCGAATTTGGTTCATTTTGCGAGCTAGATTAACCGTTGCATTGCGTATTATTGTGAGTAACCATTACAAGGTATAATTACATAATTAACACAAATTTTTCGTGTTTCAAGTCTGTGTTTAATCCAATAAGTATAAAGTATCAAAGTCTCTCGTTCCATAAAGAATCAAAGTTTCTCGTTCAATAAGTATCAAGTTTCTCGTTCAAATAAGTATCAAGTTTCTCGTTCAATAAATATCAAGTTTCTCGTTCAATAAGTATCAAGTTTAACAAGTCTCCATAAAGTATCAAAGTTTCTTGTTTAATAAGTATCAAGCATAACAAGTGTCAAGCTTCAAGATTCGCGTTTCAAAGTATCACAAGAGTCAAGATTCATACTTGTTCATGCATAAAGTATTACGAAAGCATCGTAGAGTAAAAGTTTCACATAGTTTAACATGATGAAGACTCAAATAAGTATCATTAAGTACTATAAGGACGAGACTTGCCAAAAGGTAAATGTTTCGAAACGCAGGGCATTACAGTCTCCCATCCTTTAGGAGATTTCGTCCCCGAAATCTAAGAGGAAGACTGCTCGAAGAGCTGTGGATACTTGGTCTTCATTTCACTCTCGAGTTCCCAAGTGAATTCGGCACCACGCTTTCCTTCCCATCTGTAACAACCCTCAGTAAAACCGACACTCTCATAATATTTCCGACACCCCAGTATATGTAACACCCATGTTATTAATCTAAAGGTTTTCGTGCAATTAACGAAAACAAACATGAATTTATCATTAAGTATCCTTAGAAAAATACGAGTAATTTAAAACTTTTACAACTTAAAAGTTTTAAACAAAATTTAGATAAGTTCGCCATTTAAAAGTTATGACGTAATGTTGTGCGGAAGCTTTAATCTCGTGTGTTCGGTTCTTCGTAGCTGCTTGATCTTCATCCGTGCACTCTTGACATTCACCTATGATCAAAACCAACTTAAAAGTTAGTTTCGATAGTCAAATATCAAGTCCAAACAAGTACAGGGGTTAAAAATGATAAAATTTAAGAATTTTCGGAGTTTAGGGGCTCGCGTAGCGCCACTGATGCTAGCGCTACGCGAGCGCTTGTTTTCGACAGAAACTCGTTTGCTGGTGCTGCAAATTCCCTGCGTAACCTGATTTCACGGAAACGGCCATAACTTCTTCGTTATTGATCCGTTTTACCCGATTCTTTTTCCTACGCGTCCGTAATTTAATCCTCCATCTAATGGAGTTAAAATCCTACATCCAACATAAGAAATTTTGATACTTCTAAGTCTTCGACTCGTTACCTTTTCACCGAATTTTAACTCGTTTATGCATTTTATCAAACAAACATATTTATTTGATTCCTATATCTCATACACTTCTTCGAATTAATGTTACCTACTATATTAGGTTCTAATCATAGGTTTATCACACAATTTAAACCCGTTTTCGCTCGTATGCTTATTTTGACCCGTTAAGGGTATTTAAGCACTTTCAATCATAAATCGCTGACAATTGTTTCTAGCATTTGCATTACCACATTTCTTATCATATAATCTTCCACCACAAGTATATTTATGGTGGATTTAATGTGGTAATCTATATAATCCAAGTTTTACCCCTTGGATCATTATTTTACGGTAAAACTCAAATTGAGCTATTTAGCTAACATATTACATCTTTAAATTTCTATACTTATTCTAGGTATTTATCTAATCGCGAAATTCGTTTCCAAACAACCCTTAAGGGTTGTTTGTTCAATTTAGCCTACAAGGGCGTTTTGGTCGATTATGGTCCTTCTTTTACAATGAAGGACTCTCACCAATGATTCGACCAAGATAGCACCTTTAGCTACAACATAACTATGCGTACCTGGCTCAGATCAACATATTGACCCGTTTTAATACCTTTTACTATTAATATCTAGATAATAGCGATGCTAACCATGTGTTAATTCCTGTGATCACAAACTCAACAAGCAATCGTCAATTATTATTGTCAAATGGTGTTAACAACACTATTTGACCCGTTTTAGTCTAAATGACCAATTGTCATTATAAGATGGCACTTGATTACCATTTCACTCATTTAACCTATCCCAGTTTACTTTTTGAAATCATCCAACTTGAAAGTTGTTTTCTGTTTATTTGACCCATTATGACTTACGCCAAATGGTGTCGATTTACATCCCTTTTATCTATTCGTTAACCCATGTTCGGATCACCATTTCACCATTTTTACCCTTTTCTACCATGATTTATGGTTTCTACCATTTTCACTTGTTCCGACTAACATTATTTCGTGCCGGAACATCATGTTTCAACTACTTAATACAAATCGCAACCCCTGCTCACAAGCAAGCATTTTGTAATAAAGTAAAATGGGCGTAAGCTTAACTTACCTCGCATCCGAACTACGTTTTTCCTTTCCTTCTTGATTCGTTTGACCCGCTCCCTCATCAAGCTTCCACCTAGCTTGTTACGCGTCAAACTATCATCATCGTTTTCAAGGTGGTTAGTTTAATCATAATTTAATACGATTATTCCACCTTACGCATTTCATATCAAAAATTACCATTTATCGTATTATAGGTCAGTTTGACTTTTTAAAAGTCAAATGCCCATTAGTATACTAATTGCATATTCAAGTTCATCAACTAGTTTTAGCATTCTTTAATTACCCGGTAGGCGTTATCTTTAGACCACCGTTTTAACCAAAGTTCTAACCACGTTTATCACATTTAGAACTCTTTTTAATCACATTTTGCATAATAGCCAAAACATCACAATTAGGTGCTTTAACTACAAAATTCTAGTTTCGAGCCTTCTTTGAGGCATTTCAACAAACACTTTAAGGGCAGAATTTTACATGTTTATTTATCAAGTCTCTAGCTTATCTCTTAGCCCTAATTTCACATAAATCAACCTTCTTACAAGGTTGATAACTTCAAATTTTCTGGAATCACATCAAAATTGTCAAATTACACTAGGTTAACAATCTATTTCCTAGTGTTCATCACAATCTACATAACCCACTAATCACCTACAATGGTGTTTATGGATTCTACTAGATTTTCACATGAATTCAACTTGTATTTGTCTAGGGTTTGTCCCTAGACACTATAGTTGTTCCTAAATCATCATAAAACAAACATGCAACATCAATATTCAGATTTCCCAATTTCATGAGAATTTCAAACAGAGAATTAACACCAAATTTTACATACCTTGTAACCCTCTCGTGATGAGGATCACTAATCTATGCTCAATTTTTGATTCGGGCTTGATTTGCCCCTTCAATTTGATGAATTTCTGTGTTTTAGGGTTGAAGCTTGGGACCTCCTCCTTGTCTGGTTGAAATCGCAGAACACACACCACGTATGTGTGTGTTTTGTGTTTACTACTTTATTTAATTGAAACTTTAATTCAATTGTCCATGTCTAGTCCCTTTACTTTACACAAGTTATTTAAAGGGTATCTTAACCACATTAGTTCTATTTTGTCAAGACATTAACTAACTAGGTTAATACTCCTAGTTACTTGGTGGGTCCCGGGAGTTATAATCCGTTTTATTTTAAGTCCCATTAACTCGGGCTCTTATAAAACTCGATTCCTTAAAACGTTGCTTTGCTTGTATTTAATATTAGTATTTCTTATTTAATTCCAAATATTTACCGGGTTATTTTTACTACTAACGGTACTTTACCCGTCTTTTAGTATTAACGGAGTTTGATTACCAAATCCGTTTTCGGGGTGTACAAGTCTACCCCCCTTAGAGAGGTTTCGTCCTCGAAACCTTTTATTACATAATTCATTGAGTTTAAACTCAATGTATTTGAGCCAAGAAGTCTTTTAATCAATATCTATACCTTTTTTTTTTTTTTAACCAATCGTTAGTATTACCGAAAAGTACGATAACATCTTTTTTTTTTGTTACTAATTGTCTACATATCTCATGTGACATAATGTAACTTCGAAATAACATAATCTCGTTCTTTCCACTAGTTTAGTTAACTTAGCGATATCCATCGCTTTCATATACTATCGAATTCTTTATGAATCCGTTACCTTGACCCGTTTAAGGGTCTTTAGTGAAATATTTCACTTTTAGCAATAATTTCTTTTGTTTTCAGATTTATCTATTCGGTTCAGTTATACCGAATCCACCGCTTACACGCAAACCAATTTTTTTTATTGATTTGAATTACTGGCCTTAACCGGTCTTACTAACTAGACTTATTAGTCCCGTTACGTTATGCCCATTGCTTAGGCTATAATGTGATTATAATTCACATTACTTTTCTTGACTGCGATCGTGTCATATCACGTTTAATTTATATCAATCTTTTATTTTGAAAATATCACTTTTCGAATATATCATCTTGCGCCTATAAGTATCAAAACTTGAATCTTTCAGGCTTACTATTCAAGTTCCTATCAGGATTTATATTTGTAAAAACGTTATCTCTTACTAAAACCGAAGTTTTAGTTTTAGGATCTTTTCCTTAACTTGTGTCAATTATCCATACCGGGATATTGACAGTCCATAATTTAATCTTTTACAGTCTTAGTTTTATGTGGGAATTCTTAACTGATTCCCTCGCTTTATCTAATTTAACCCGTAGGTTTTATCACTTAGCCTCATGGGCTATTTTGATTAGACTTCCACCTCCTTAGGGCGAAATCCTTATAATTTCTTTCTAATCATGACCCGTGGGTCGTTTTAGTCTCATAGACCTTTCATAATCTCTTCGCTTTAACCCATTCAATTAATTTAAATACTAACTTTACCTCCCGTTATCTTTTACGCGGGGAGTTATAACCAGTTTTTCTTGTTTCACATTATTACCCGTAGGTTATGATGATCCCGTAGATCATTCTGTTTACTCGTGTCTTTATTAAAAATATATATTTGGTGTCAAAGCACTCTTTTTATGTTTGAAAACCATTTGTTTTCACGCTTGAAATCCTTTAGCTTTTGACTGTAGTTCGTATCTACAATCGTTTTCTTTTGGATAATTCTTCCGACTCTATGACTTCTCATGTTAATTAAGCATCGGTTTGTCTCAAGCTTACCGTTATCCGGCTTGCGCTTACTTATGCCATTAAGCATTATACTTTAATCAACCAGTTCAACCTCAAAATAGTTGAATATTATTATCAAAATTTTTGTTTACGAAATTTTATGGTCTTTTAGTCATAACTCATAATCCGAGTCTTTTGACTTTTAAATTCGTGTTCCCGTTTCTCGGTTTACGCATGTGTTTAAATCCTTACCCATCAACCGGGTACTTTACCGAAGTCATTATTAGTGCAAGCATTCCGGTATACATCAAGTTTTCGTTGTAATTTGTTTGGTTGTCTTAGCGGAAGCCATCGCTTTTATTCAACCAAACCTTTATTCTTATTTGACCATCCTTGACAGTCTTATAGACTATGAATGATGATTATCATCATCATCATCATTTCTTTACTACGACCAAAGTCAACGACTTTGATCGTCTTTCTCGCGTGGGCAATACCTTTGTTTCTATGACCCCGCGGGTCATTTATACTTTGGTTTTACAATGCCTTTTTCGTCTACCATGGTTTTTTTTTTTTGATCGTTTTTCCCATGTGGGCAATACCTTTGTTTCTATGACCCCGCGGGTCATTTATACTTTGGTTTTACAATGCCCTTTTTGTCTACCATGGTTGTTTCGTCAAAAATGACTTATGTCACGAATTTCCTTGGGTCTTTTATTTCTATGTGCGCCATACATCGTTTTTATGGTTCCCGCGGAAACCATTTATACGAGTATACCCATAAGATTTCTTGACCCTAAGGATCCTTTAAATTTTCATTCATCTTGACCTTACTACATCGGACATAACTGCGCTCATTATAAGAAGCTCATGCTATCATGTGTTCACTACTTACTTTGCCAGAGTAAGCGATCAACACATGGTACGCGTGACCTTATTATAATTACCACATCACGTCCCATGTAAGTAACTCCTCAATTTATTTCCATGTTTATGGTTTCATTTGGTAAAACTTTATTTAATTGTTAGTTAACAATTATTAGTTTTAGTCGTTTATCCTTGAACAAGTAAAATGTCCCTTTTTATAAACATTTATTCACATTTATTGATGTGCTCACTACTTTTCTCAATAGGATTTATATTGAGAATACTTACTTGGATGATCACTCTCGTCCAAGTTTCTATATAAACAAGTCTTGTTATTCATTTGTTATTCATCATTGTGAATAACACATTTCCTATTAAATTTCTCTTGGAAATCGGGTTTTCCAAGTTCTATCATATGTGTATGCAACCGTTATTACTTACGTGTTTGTTGCATATAACGACTCGTGCGATTAAATTTAAAAGTGTGCACCTGGTAATGCTTTCCCTAACGGGCTTCTCTTGTCATTAGTCTTGTTCGCGACCGTTACGCGATTTAGGTCCTTGATGAGTATGCTCTTCCTGTCATACCTCGGACCGTTCCATCATCATATCCATAATTCGTTCACTCCCGTCATCTTCAGACGCGAGTGTCCTTCAATTAAAACATTCACAAGAGTTAGTAATGTCAACTTCAATAATCGCCCGTATTATAATACAAGGCTTTTTTTACTATACGCGTCAACGCGCGTATTTTCGTCAACCATATCCATCATTTTAATTGGGGTAACGTGTACCACACGATAGCCCTATGTGTTGTTTACAACACTTTAGCATAGTAAACTATTAACGTACTTGTACTTACCGGATTTGCGATCAAGCCTCGAACCGAACACTTTACCCTTTAACCTTGGGCTCTGATTACCAACTTGTAACACCCATGTTATTAATCTAAAGGTTTTCGTGCAATTAACGAAAATAAACATGAATTTATCATTAAGTATCCTTAGAAAAATACGAGTAATTTAAAACTTTTACAACTTAAAAGTTTTAAACAAAATTTAGATAAGTTCGCCATTTAAAAGTTATGACGTAATGTTGTGCGGAAGCTTTCATCTCGTGTGTTCGGTTCTTCGTAGCTGCTTGATCTTCATCCGTGCACTCTTGACATTCACCTATGATCAAAACCAACTTAAAAGTTAGTTTCGATAGTCAAATATCAAGTCCAAACAAGTACAGGGGTTAAAAATGATAAAATTTAAGAATTTTCGGAGTTTAGGGGCTCGCGTAGCGCCACTGATTCTCGCGCTACGCGAGCGCTTGTTTTCGACAGAAACTCGTTTGCTGGTGCTGCAAATTCCCTGCGTAACCTGATTTCACGGAAACGGCCATAACTTCTTCGTTATTGATCCGTTTTACCCGATTCTTTTTCCTACGCGTCCGTAATTTAATCCTCCATCTAATGGAGTTAAAATCCTACATCCAACATAAGAAATTTTGAGACTTCTAAGTCTTCGACTCGTTACCTTTTCACCGAATTTTAACTCGTTTATGCATTTTATCAAACAAACATATTTATTTGATTCCTATATCTCATACACTTCTTCGAATTAATGTTACCTACTATATTAGGTTCTAATCATAGGTTTATCACACAATTTAAACCCGTTTTCGCTCGTATGCTTATTTTGACCCGTTAAGGGTATTTAAGCACTTTCAATCATAAATCGCTGACAATTGTTTCTAGCATTTGCATTACCACATTTCTTATCATATAATCTTCCACCACAAGTATATTTATGGTGGATTTAATGTGGTAATCTATATAATCCAAGTTTTACCCATTGGATCATTATTTTACGGTAAAACTCAAATTGAGCTATTTAGCTAACATATTACATCTTTAAATTTCTATACTTATTCTAGGTATTTATCTAATCGCGAAATTCGTTTCCAAACAACCCTTAAGGGTTGTTTGTTCAATTTAGCCTACAAGGGCGTTTTGGTCGATTATGGTCCTTCTTTTACAATGAAGGACTCTCACCAATGATTCGACCAAGATAGCACCTTTAGCTACAACATAACTATGCGTACCTGGCTCGGATCAACATATTGACCCGTTTTAATACCTTTTACTATTAATATCTAGATAATAGCGATGCTAACCATGTGTTAATTCATGTGATCACAAACTCAACAAGCAATTGTCAATTATTATTGTCAAATGGTGTTAACAAAACTATTTGACCCGTTTTAGTCTAAATGACCAATTGTCATTATAAGATGGCACTTGATTACCATTTCACTCATTTAACCTATCCCAGTTTACTTTTTGAAATCATCCAACTTGAAAGTTGTTTTCTGTTTATTTGACCCATTATGACTTACGCCAAATGGTGTCGATTTACATCCCTTTTATCTATTCGTTAACCCATGTTCGGATCACCATTTCACCATTTTTACCCTTTTCTACCATGATTTATGGTTTCTACCATTTTCACTTGTTCCGACTAACATTATTTCGTGCCGGAACATCATGTTTCAACTACTTAATACAAATCGCAATCCCTTCTCACAAGCAAGCATTTTGTAATAAAGTAAAATGGGCGTAAGCTTAACTTACCTCGCATCCGAACTACGCTTTTCCTTTCCTTCTTGATTCGTTTGACCCGCTCCCTCATCAAGCTTCCACCTAGCTTGTTACGCGTCAAACTATCATCATCGTTTTCAAGGTGGTTAGTTTAATCATAATTTAATACGATTATTCCACCTTACGCATTTCATATCAAAAATTACCATTTATCGTATTATAGGTCAGTTTGACTTTTTAAAAGTCAAATGCCCATTAGTACACTAATTGCATATTCAAGTTCATCAACTAGTTTTAGCATTCTTTAATTACCCGGTAGGCGTTATCTTTAGACCACCGTTTTAACCAAAGTTCTAACCACGTTTATCACATTAGAACTCTTTTTAATCACATTTTGCATAATAGCCAAAACATCACAATTAGGTGCTTTAACTACAAAATTCTAGTTTCGAGCCTTCTTTGAGGCATTTCAACAAACACTTTAAGGGCAGAATTTTACATGTTTATTTATCAAGTCTCTAGCTTATCTCTTAGCCCTAATTTCACATAAATCAACCTTCTTACAAGGTTGATAACTTCAAATTTTCTGGAATCACATCAAAATTGTCAAATTACACTAGGTTAACAATCTATTTCCTAGTGTTCATCACAATCTACATAACCCACTAATCACCTAAAATGGTGTTTATGGATTCTACTAGATTTTCACATGAATTCAACTTGTATTTGTCTAGGGTTTGTCCCTAGACACTATAGTTGTTCCTAAA
Source organism: Helianthus tuberosus (assembly GCA_030545235.1). Lineage (NCBI taxonomy): Eukaryota > Viridiplantae > Streptophyta > Magnoliopsida > Asterales > Asteraceae > Helianthus > Helianthus tuberosus. The sequence continues at coordinate 187,536,932 of CM060424.1, forward strand.
TCATCATAAAACAAACATGCAACATCAATATTCAGATTTCCCAATTTCATGAGAATTTCAAACAGAGAATTAACACCAAATTTTACATACCTTGTAACCCCCTCGTGATGAGGATCACTAATCTATGCTCAATTTTTGATTCGGGCTTGATTTGCCCCTTCAATTTGATGAATTTCTGTGTTTTAGGGTTAAAGCTTGGGACCTCCTCCTTGTCTGGTTGAAATCGCAGAACACACACCACGTATGTGTGTGTTTTGTGTTTACTACTTTATTTAATTGAAACTTTAATTCAATTGTCCATGTCTAGTCCCTTTACTTTACACAAGTTATTTAAAGGGTATCTTAAGCACATTAGTTCTATTTTGTCAAGACATTAACTAACTAGGTTAATACTCCTAGTTACTTGGTGGGTCCCGGGAGTTATAATCCGTTTTATTTTAAGTCCCATTAACTCGGGCTCTTATAAAACTCGATTCCTTAAAACGTTGCTTTGCTTGTATTTAATATTAGGATTTCTTATTTAATTCCAAATATTTACCGGGTTATTTTTACTACTAACGGTACTTTACCCGTCTTTTAGTATTAACGGAGTTTGATTACCAAATCCGTTTTCGGGGTGTTACAGTATATTTTAAAATGTCCCAATATATCTTTAAATACACCCCGTATGTGAAAACCGAGCCCGAAATATAGTATAGCATTAAAAATAAATTAAAAATCTGAATTTTTGGGCTGAGGCGGGCCGCGTAGGACCCACCTCAACCTTCACGCGGGCGGTATCAAGGCTCAAAGCTGAATTCGGTGAATCTTAAGTTAAGGTGGGCCGCGTAAGCTAACCTTAACACTTACGCGGGTCGCGTGAGATCAAAATAATGGCAACACCCCAGGCCGACACGTGTCATCATCGTGGCGAAGCTAGGTAGTGACCCGGATCAGCTATACGTTGACCGGATGTTGACGCGGGCCGCGTAAGGCTTTGCCTACTCTCACGCGGGCCGCGAGAGGACGAGATTTAGCAACTATATAAGGAGGCCTCGGGATTTCATTTTCGTCGCTCACATCTTTTCTTTCTAAACAAATTCTAAAGTAGTAGAGATAATACGCGGGTATTATATCCCCCTAATTAGCGAGGTTCTGCTCTGTTGTAAGTATTATAACCCTAGTTTCGTAATAGATACGCTGCCCGGTTGATTTAGGGTTCCGTAACAACTGTCGTGGTTTTGCCCGACGTAGTTGTTGGAATGCCGTCTCGGGAAGGGTATCATTAATATTTTCAAAGGGTTATGATACTAACCAATGTACATTTGTATAAATTATAGATTATATCCAGGAAACCCTTACGCGAAGTCTAAGATAGCAATGTGAGTTTATCCTCTTTTTGTTAACCTTTTTGTAATATTTTACAAAACCTTAAATGTTTTACAATGTGATTAAGCGGTGATTGAGTCTTTGTAGTTCTTCAATTACTGCCGGTATGTTGGGGTTTTGTATACAAAATTTACTACCGCGAGTAGTAAGTCGGGGATGACAGTACGTTACCATTGGATAACGAGTTAGCCAATGTGTAATATGACCCACAAGTCAGGATTGACAGTACTGAATGAGTAATTGTGTAGAAATAAACAATGTGATCACTCTCAATACTGTTTTAATTGATAAAATGATTCTTGATTAAATTGGGATTCACTCACCAGTATTTCCCACTGACAAATGTTTTTAATACGCGTTTCAGGTAACACAATGTGCCAGCCAATTAGTAAAAGACGATGTTTTAAATTACCTAAAAGTTTGGGAAAATGTGGCTATAAAAGTTACCTAAAAGACGATGTTTTAAATTTAATAAAATAGGGTTTATCCCTATAAATGTATTGTAATAAGAAACTTGGGTTTTACCCATGTGATTATTAATTTTAAATATGGTGGTTTTACTCTGATAAACATTTCCTAACTACGGTCCTGATGTAATTTTCGCCACCAAATTAACAAACTGATACCACCGAAATTCTGAGTTCGCGTCCGCCCGTTCCCGGGACAGATAAGGGATTGCGGGTTGCGACACCATCGCACCTTAACTATGGAAAATTTGCTGCGCCTCAGCCGCTTGATACCTCGGCCCATGATTTCGACCGGTTTATCCACAAAATGAAGAGTCTCGTTTATTTGCAAGTCTTCGATGGGAACCTGAAGTTCCTCGTTGGCTAAGCACTTCCGAAGATTAGATACGTGGAATGTTGGATGTACATTGTTAAGCTCTTGAGGCAAATCGAGTCGGTAAACCACCTTGCCAATCCTTTCGAGTATCTTGAAGGGACCCTCATAGCGAGGGGCAAGCTTTCCCTTTTTTCCAAAGCGTATAACTCCTTTCCAAGGAGATACTTTGAGCAGAACGTGATCCCCAACATTGAATTCTAGAGGCTTATGCCTTTTGTCAGCATAGCTCTTTTGTCTGCTCCTAGCCTTGATCAAGTTACCGCGGATCTCAAGAATCTTATTCGTCGTCTCTTAAATGATCTCAGGGCCAGTAAGTTGCTTGTCACCAATCTCATGCCAACTGAGAGGAGATCGGCACTTGCGACTGTATAGAGCTTCGAAAGGAGCCATCTGAATACTGGAATGATAGCTGTTGTTGTACGAGAACTCGATCAATGGTAAATGTACATCCCAATTACCACCAAAGTCGATGACACAAGAACGGAGCATATCCTCTAGGGTCTGAATAGTGCGTTCAGTCTGTCCATCCGTTTGAGGATGAAAGGCTGTACTAAGATTCAAGTGAGAACCCATAGCGGACTGAAAAGTTTGCCAAAGACGCAAAGTAAAACTGTTGAGTCAAAATGGAGAATGATGTTATCAATTACGTCGACGTCATTTAGCTTATTTATTGTTTTGTATAGGATGGAATTTATTTGTGATAGTCGGATGTTTTAGTGGGTTTAGTAGGTTTTTCCAAGCAAGAGGCGGCTTGCTTGGAGAACAAGCCTCAAGGGGTTATAAATAGAGTACTAGACCTCATTTGTGAGGTGTGCATTTGTAAGCCCACCACCCCGGTGGAGCTCACCCGGGGTGGATGATTATCTTTTGTATTCTCTTATCACATTCAATGAAAATATCTTTGCTTCAATCATTAAAGTTTCTATCTTTTTTGTTGATTGTCAATTGTTCTTGGCTCGAATCACCCGTCTCACTATTTTTCACCGAACCGAGACTGAAATCGGATCGTTTCGGACCTATAAAAGCGACCATCACGGTCTGAGATAATGTCTATGGGTATACCATGACGACATATGATTTCATCGGTGTAGATTCGAGCGAGTTTCTCCACTTTGAAATCTTCACGAATAGGAAGAAAGTGGGGTGATTTGGTCAACCGGTCAATGATAACCCATATACTATCATGACCAGCGGGTGTACGAGGGAGTTTAGTTATAAAGTCCATGGCGATACTATCCCATTTCCAAACAAGAATTTCGGGTTGTTCAAGAAGACCTGAAGGACGCTGATGTTCGGCTTTAACCTTGGAGTAAGTAAGACACTTAGAGACGTACGTGGCGATGTCCTTTTTCATACCATGCCACCAATAAGTTATACGCAAGTCATGGTATATCTTGATAGTCCCAAAACGATCCGATTTCAGTTTCGATTCGGTAAAAATAATGAGACGGGTGATTTTGAGCCAAGAACCAAGACAAACAATGGAAAGATAGACAAAGATAAGATTGAAAGAAATATATTTTTCATTGATAGTGATAAAAGATTACAAGATAATCATCCACCCCGGGTGAGCTCTCCCAGGGTGGTGGCTCACAAATGCACACCTACAAATGAAGTGAAGTCCACTATTTAAAGACCCTGAGCCTTGTCCTCCAAGCAAGCCGCCCCTTGCTTGGAAACCCACGTGAAGACGCTAAAAACAAATATAAACCATATAAAATAATACGAACAATAATACCGCTACTAAGGTCGCCATAATTGATAACATCATTCTCTAATTTGACCCAACAATATTCCCCCGAGAATGATGCTATCAATTCTTCATTTGATCTTCAAAAATAAATCTGACCTCCTCTTCGAATCTTCACAAATCGGCTAAGTATCCAAAATCTTCATTGTTGTTTTCCCCCGCAAATGTAGTTTCACACCCCAACCAATGGCGGAAACATCGGGATGAGACGAAGTGTGAAGATTGCTAGAGACATCATAACGCTATTTGTGACAATATTTAATAAACCGATTTCATTTCATAAAGTAAAATTGTCAACATTACAAGAAATTCAAATATAACAAGTTCAAAGAAGTACATAACAACATAAGCAAAAATTGATACAACATATTAAACCTAAACGTCTATATGTGTATCTAGGCATCAACGCAGCTTCTTTTCATAGCATCGTCATCATCAACCTGTAACATGTTTAAAATACAATTCAATGCAAAAGCAAAGGCGAGTATACAAGTTTAAGCATAAGTATAAGTATAAAAGTTTAAAACGAATCCACATGGCAACTTAGTTTATACGAGATCAACCTAGCGTGGCATGCAATATTTCTAGCCAACCTCAGTTTACGCAAGAAAGTTTAGTTAATTCGACATGACCACAAGTTTAAGGGGGGCGGTGCGTTACTCCTATAGCGCTATACATGTTAAGTGGAGGCTTGTACGAAGCTAATGACAAGTTCATCACATAAGAATCACCCAGAAAACACGAATCAAGCATAACAAATAGTAAGCATGTATTGGATTGTTTATTTATATATTTGCATAAGAATATGTTTACTAAGTGAGTTTTGTATATAAAAACATGTTACACCCAAAAGTGTGAAAATGGTAAAATGGGTCAAGTATACTCACGGTTTTGCAAGCTTCCTACTTGGATCCGTGAAGGGTTGATGGATGGAGGGAACACCAAGTTATCCTACAAGAGGAAAGTCAAGGTGTATGAGTAATTTTGGAAGGAAGATGGAATATTCGGACTTAAGATTCAAAGAAATGACAAAGTAAATATTATGAAAATATTCACTATGGCATTAGCACTTGTCTTGACACTATGGAAAACCCTAAGGATTGTATGTGATTTCATAGGTTCAAGACCTATTAGAATCGTGACAAGGAACTATACACATAGTGATAAACTTATTAACTTGATAAGGGATTTACATAATCACTACCAAGGGTTCGGTTTTGGGTTTATTATAGTCATAATATATACGTATTAATATATTTAGTCAAGTAGGAGGCGGGAGGTCGAACCTTCAACTTTGGTACCTCATGGTGTCATATAAGTCAAGTAGGAGGTGGGAGGTGAAATCCTCCACTTTGGTACCTCGAATGATATGCTTAACATATAGGTCATGTAGGAGGTAGGAAGGTGAACCTTCCGTTTAGGAACCTCATAGATACGTACAAGAAATAATACAACTAATTAAGCAAAACATCAAGTGATGTGTGGACTTGTTATGTAGGTTAGCCTAGGCTAGCCAAGTAGTCACACTATCTTCAAGTTCAAGACTTGGCACCACTTGTGAGTTAAGAACTCGATTAAAACAGAAAGTTCGGAGTGTTTAGACACTCCTATTTAGTGTAAAACAACCTTGGTTTAGCTTTACTAATCATATTATGGACTAGAAGCATAAGAACACAAGCTTGTTTGAAGTATTCAAGAGTTTGAAACAAAACAGAAAGTTTATGGACGATTTCAGGGCGTTTCCAGGTCTAATTTCTCCAAGGAGAAACCAAGGAATCAAACCCAATGATTATCCAAGCAAGTAGGAAGAAGAATCAAGTAATTTGGTTGAGTTTTGAGCAAGTTATGCTCACTTTTGTATGAAGGTATGAATCTGTCCGAATTTCAGAATTTTGCAAGAACTTGAGAGTGATTTTGGAGAGATTTGAGAGTGTTGAAAGTGTAGAATGGCTTGGAGAAGATGGGTATTTATAAGGGATGAGTTTAGGGTTGATTGGAGGTTTTTAAAGGTGGTTTAGAGCTGATTGGAGGAGGTGAGAACTTGGGATTTCGTGCATAGTCACGGAGATTACAAGCTGATGTCCCGCCAGACCCCATTACGGACCGTAAGGGGTGTCTTTGCGGTCCAGAAAGCCCAAGCAGAAACACAAAATTTTTATTTCTTGATTTAATGCTTTGCAACATGTTCCAATGTTATTTAGGACGGGTTTTGTGACTTATTTAAGGTTCCTAAGCATATGTAACATGTTCTAAAAGTTGCATAAGTGTAAGAATGAGCATGTTTAAGTATAGAATTAGTATGTAAGCATAGTATGAAGCATGTATGTCACGTATTTATGAGTCCAACGTACGTTTGTAAGCATCATGAGTAAGTATCAAATTGTTTCACCATCAAATGTATAATTATGCACGAAGTAGGTATAACAAGTATTTAAAGAAATGCAAGTTTTCATTCATGATTCAAGTCTCGAGTTTACAACGATTACAAAGGAAGAACGATTACAAGAGTACAAGGTTTCCAAAAACGGAAATACAGACAAGACTTGCTAAAAACGGAAAGTATAAATAAGCAGGGCGTTACAGTCTCCCCTCCTTTAGGGAATTTCGTCCCGAAATTGAGGAAGGCTTAGGGAAAAGATGTGGATACTTCGTCTTCATATCACTCTCGAGTTCCCAAGTAAATTCAGCGCCACGTTTTCCTTCCCATCGAACCTTGACAATAGGAATTCGACTGCGCCTCAATTGCTTGGCTCCTCGGTCCATGATTTTGACCGGTTTTTCCACAAAGTGAAGCGTGTCGTTGACTTGCAAGTCTTCGAGAGGAACGTGTAGTCCTTCGTCAGCTAGACACTTCTTCAAGTTGGATACGTGGAAAACAGGGTGTACGTTGTTGAGTTCTGTAGGCAGGTCCAGTCTGTACGCAACCTTGCCGATCCTTTCGAGAATCTTGAAAGGACCAACATAGCGGGGTGCGAGTTTCCCTTTCTTGCCAAATCGAACCACGCCTTTCCAAGGGGATACCTTGAGAAGCACGTAGTCACCTGTCTCGAATTCCATGGGTTTGCGACCCTTATCGGCGTAGCTCTTTTGTCGGTTCCTGGCTTTCAGTAAGTTGTCTCGAACCTGTAAAATCTTGTCCGTCGTCTCTTGTATGAGCTCGGGACCGGTGATTTGAGCTTCACCAATCTCGTGCCAACAAATAGGCGAATGACACTTGTGACCTTACAATGCTTCGAAAGGTGCCATCTGAATACTCGCATGATAACTGTTATTGTACGAGAATTCGACCAAAGGAAAGTGTGTATCCCAGTTGCCACCAAAATCTATTACGCACGAACGAAGCATATCCTCTAAAGTTTGGATAGTACGCTCGGTTTGACCGTCTGTCTGAGGATGGAAAGCGGTGCTAAGGTTAAGTTCAGTGCCCATAGCAGATTGAAAAGTTTGCCAAAGGCGAGACGTAAAACGAGCATCACGATCGGAAATGATGTCAGCGGGAATACCATGGCGACAGATGATATCATCAGTGTAGATTTTAGCCAATTTCTCGACTTTGAAATCTTCACGAATGGGAAGGAAGTGAGCTGACTTGGTTAGTCGATCAACGATCACCCAAATACTGTCATGACCAGAAGAAGTGCGGGGAAGCTTAGTGATAAAATCCATGGCAATGCTCTCCCATTTCCAGATAGGAATCCTTGGTTGTTCGAGTAAGCCAGAGGGACTTTGATGTTCGGCTTTCACCTTTGAACAAGTGAGACATTTTGAGACGAAAGTGGCTATATCCTTCTTCATTCCAGGCCACCAATAGGATGTACGCATATCATGGTACATCTTGTCGGCACCGGGGTGAATAGAATACTTTGTATTATATGCCTCCTTCATCAGGATCTTTCGAAGGTTATCACGATTAGGAATCCAGATACGATTAAGATAGTATAAAATACCATCAGGTTTGGACACGAGACTCTTTTCAGCACCACATTGCATCTCGTTGTAGAGGTTACCCTCGTTAACAGATGAATATTGAGCGTCACGTATACGATTCTGAAGATCGTGGATGAGTTGGAAGCAACGGGTACTTTTGACATGAGTTTTACGACTAAGGGCGTCTGTTACTACGTTTGCTTTACCTGGGTGGTATTTGATTTCGCAGTCGTAGTCGTTTAATAGTTCCACCCAACGACGTTGACGCATCTTCAGTTCTTTTTGGTCAAAGATGTGCTGAAGGCTCCTATGGTCGGTGAAGACCACACACTTAGTACCATAAAGGTAGTATCGCCAAATCTTCAACGCAAAAACGACTACACCAAGTTCAAGCTCGTGAGTAGTATAATTTTTCTCATGTATTTTGAGTTGCCTTGACGCATAAGCGATGACCTTGTCTCGTTGCATAAGCACACAACCAAGGCCAAGGCGGGAAGCATCGCAATATACGACGAAGTCGTCGTTTCCATCAGGAAGTGTGAGAATAGGAGCATTGCATAGCATGTCCTTGAGCGTTTGAAAAGACTCCTCTTGCTCGGGACCCTAAACAAAAGGTTTTTCTTTTTGAGTCAAGGAGGTCAAAGGGATGGTGATTTTCGAAAAGTTGGAGATAAAACGACGATAGTAACCAGCAAGACCAAGAAACGAACGAATTTTGGACGGAGATTTTGGTGTGATCCAATTCTTCACAGCTTCGATTTTAGCGGGATCGACATGAATACCAAGCTCGTTGACAGTATGACCAAGGAATTGAACCTCTTTTAACCAAAATTCACACTTGGAGAATTTGGGGTGTAGATGTTCAGCACGAAGAAGTTCAAGGATAAGACGCAAGTGTCGTTTATGCTCTTCTTGTGTCTTGGAATAGATGAGAATATCGTCGATGAAAACGATCACGAAACGGTCCAAGTATGCTTTGCACACGTGGTTCATCAAATCCAAGAATACAGCAGGCGCCTTGGTCAAACCAAAGGGCATGACCACGAACTCGTAATGACCATAACGTGTACGAAAGGCGGTTTTAGGCACATCTTCTTCGAGAACTCGAAGTTGATGATACCCAGAACGAAGATCGATCTTTGAAAAGCAGGTCGCGCCTTGCAATTGATCGAAGAGGTCATCGATGCGAGGAAGAGGGTACCGGTTCTTGATAGTAAGCTTATTGAGCTCACGATAGTCAATACACATACGGAAAGACCCATCTTTCTTTTTGACAAACAAAACAGGAGCGCCCCAAGGAGAAGTACTAGGGTGTATAAAGCCTTTATCAAGAAGCTCTTGAATTTTACTCGAGAGCTCTTGCATCTCAGAGGGTGCTAAACGGTAAGGAGACTTAGCGACAGGCGTAGCGCCAGGCACTAAATCGATGTGAAAATCGACCGAACGAGCAGGAGGCGGACCAGGGAGATCATCAGGAAATACATCGGGGAAATCACGTATGACAGGAACGTCACTTATGCTTGGGCTTTTGTCCTTCTTTTCCATAATGTGGGCGAGAAAGGCGAAAGTACCCTTGCGTAAGCATTTGTTTGCTTGGATACACGACATAAGCTTGAGACCTTGAGAAGGTTTTTCGCCATACACGTGTAGGGAATCACCGTTTGGAAGAGGTAGACGAATAAACTTCTCAGAATAGACAACTTCAGCACGAACTCGCCTAAGCCAGTCCATACCTACTATGACGTCGAAACTACCCATTTGCATAGGTATGAGATCGATCGAAAACGTATGATCGTTAAGGATCAAAGAACAATTGGAGAGAACGGAACTGACAGCGACGGTTTTACCATTAGCGACCTCGACAGCGAAAGATTTTGGCAACTTGGAGCATTTACACTTAAGCAAGGATTCGAATTCTAACGACACAAAACTTTTATCGGCGCCAGTATCAAATAGACAAGAAGCATAAACATGGTTCACAAGGAACATACCATTAATGACGTCGTTCGCGTTTTGAGCCTGAGCAGCAGTGATGACAAAAGCTCGGCCCCTAGCAGGTTGCTGAGCTTGTGGTTGCTGCTGTGGCGGTTGTTGCGGTTGCTGCTGCTGCTGCTGTTGTTGTGGTTGATAGCGCTGGGGACAGACATTGGCGAGATGATTGAGGTCGCCACACTTGAAGCATGCTCGCACAGGAGCATTTTGAGAGAAGGTTCGACAGCGGTTAGCAAAATGACTATACCTCTGACAGTTGGCACATTTGCGGCAAGGTACATTGGCAGGGTGGTGAAACAGACAGGTGGTGCATCTGGGATGAGTTCCAACGTAACCTTGTTTTGGTGGTTCGGTGTTTGCGGGTGCAACGGCGGCTAAAGCTTGTAAGGGTTGAGGGTTTGGCGGAGTGACGACCGCACAATTTTGGCTTGAAACCTTCTGCTTCTTGCCTTGGTTTTTCTTGGATGGTTGAGAGGGTGAGGGTTCAACAGTGGCAGCATCGGTGATAGCTTGACATGCATTCTTCATTGAAATCTTGTCATAGGTTCCATGGAGAACGCAATTGTTGTTAAGTTCGGTGGCTATTGTGTAGGCTTTCTCTATGGTCTTAGGATTAGCAGAGGCAAGGTGATTGGTCAAGGAAGGTGCAACACAGCGAATGAACTTGGCTGTGGTTTTGGGGACGGAGTCGACTTGTCCAGGACAGAGGACACTTAATTGTTTGAAGCGCGTAATCAGACCATCCATGTCGCTCCCTTTCTGAGTGAGGTTCCAAAATTCGTTCTCCAACTTTTGGAGTTCGTGGGGAGGACAGAAGTGATCTTTCATAAGTTGCTTAAGCTCGTCCTAAGGTAACGTATGTGCAACATCGTTTCCCCTCTTGTTGCGTTCGGTGGTCCACCACTCGAGTGCCCTCGAGCGGAAGACTCCAGTTGCATTCAAGGTTCGTAGCTCGTTAGGACAACCACTCTGCAAGAAGGTAAGCTCAATTGCGTCGAACCAGTTCATCATGGCGGTGGCGCCATCTTTGCCGGTAAACTCTAAAGGTTTGCAAGCCATGAATTGCTTGAATTGGAAGGTTGACTTGGGTTTTTCCACCTTTGAGTCGACAGAGCCATGCGGAGAGTCGGTGTTTGGATGAATCTTGCTAAAAATGTCAGGTAGGACCTTAGCCATTTGCTTGGCCATGAATTTCATGCAATCCTTTTGTGACATGGTGTTGGAAGTCGAACCCTTCTTTGACTTGGTTTTCTTTGATGCACCGCTGGACGACATCTAAAAGATCGAAAGAGGAGGAAAGGATGAGACTTGATCATAAATTCAAAATAAGTTGGCAAGTTTTAAACATGTAAGTATGACGTATCATGTAAGGTTCACATAATTAGCATGATTTTAACAAGTATTCAACAAGTATAAACACGTATGGGTGCATAAGAAGAGTATAAATTTAGTTTGTTCACGAGAATTATTATTGTTTTTGATTGCCCGAGACGTGCGAATTGTGTAACGGTATTGAAATGAACGAGGTACCAAGTATAAAATCACATATAAATTGAATCACATAAAAGAGAGGCTCATAAAACATAGGATTGTTTCGGGTAGAGAAACGTCGACTATTCCAAAGTGAATCGAAAGTCCTTTCAAATCAGAGAATCGTGCTTTGGCCTATAGGTAAGATACTCTCGTCGAGAAGCGATTAACGGTATCTTACCCTTCCAGTTACTACACGAGGAATGGGACTCAATCGACAAGGTGCGGGTTTCACCCCTAACTTGAAGATTTCGTACCCTAATGTGGTTAGTACTCGTCGGGTTAAAATAAATTTTGACACTTTGACGAGGGTCCACTAGAGTTGAATTGGAAATTTGCCATTTAGATGTGGATTTCACTCCTAGCTAAATGGCGAAATTTCGTGCAAAAATAAGAAAAAGCGGAATGAGAGTCATTTACCAAATTGTGGGTTTCACGCCTATTTTGGTAAACTCGTCTCTATGCATAGAGTGTCTTCAAGTCTTCAAGTGTATTGTGTAAAATGTCTTAGGAAAGACATAATGTAAGTATTAAGACCAAAAGAAGAGAAAGGAGCAAAGAAGGGAGCATAAAGTTTTAAGCATGAAACAAGAATGGTCAAAAATATGGTTCCTACTATAGACTAGGTCGAACATGGCAATTCTACCTAATTCCCTATAGTTATGGCTCTGATACAAATCTGTCACACCCCAACCAATGGCGGAAACATCGGGATGAGACGAAGTGTGAAAATTGCTAGAGACATCATAACGCTATTTGTGACAATATTTAGTAAACCGATTTCATTTCATAAAGTAAAATTGTCAACATTACAAGAAATTCAAATATAACAAGTTCAAAGAAGTACATAACAACATAAGCAAAAATTGATACAACATATTAAACCTAAACGTCTATATGTGTATCTAGGCATCAACGCTACTTCTTTTCATAGCATCGTCATCATCAACCTGTAACATGTTTAAAATACAATTCAATGCAAAAGCAAAGGCGAGTATACAAGTTTAAGCAGAAGTATAAGTATAAAAGTTTAAAACGAATCCACATGGCAACTTAGTCTATACGAGATCAACCTAGCGTGGCATGCAATATTTCTAGCCAACCTCAGTTTACGCAAGAAAGTTTAGTTAATTCGACATGACCACAAGTTTAAGGGGGGCGGTGCGTTACTCCTATAGCGCTATACATGTTAAGTGGAGGCTTGAACGAATCTAATGACAAGTTCATCACATAAGAATCACCCAGAAAACACGAATCAAGCATAACAAATAGTAAGCATGTATTGGATTGTTTATTTATATATTTGCATAAGAATATGTATATTAAGTGAGTTTTGTATATAAAAACATGTTACACCCAAAAGTGTGAAAATGGTAAAATGGGTCAAGTATACTCACGGTTTTGCAAGCTTCCTACTTGGATCCGTGAAGGGTTGATGGATGGAGGGAACACCAAGTTATCCTACAAGAGGAAAGTCAAGTTGTATGAGTAATTTTGGAAGGAATATGGAATATTCGGACTTAAGATTCAAAGAAATGACAAAGTAAATATTATGAAAATATTCACTATGGCATTAGCACTTGTCTTGATACTATGGAAATCCCTAAGGATTGTATGTGATTTCATAGGTTCAAGACCTATTAGAATCGTGACAAGGAACTATACACATAGTGATAAACTTATTAACTTGATAAGGGATTTACATAATCACTACCAAGGGTTCGGTTTTGGGTTTATTATAGTCATAATATATACGTATTAATATATTTAGTCAAGTAGGAGGCGGGAGGTCGAACCTTCCACTTTGGTACCTCATGGTGTCATATAAGTCAAGTAGGAGGTGGGAGGTGAAATCCTCCACTTTGGTACCTCGAATGATATGCTTAACATATAGGTCATGTAGGAGGTAGGAAGGCGAACCTTCCGTTTAGGAACCTCGTAGATACGTACAAGAAATAATACAACTAATTAAGCAAAACATCAAGTGATGTGTGGACTTGTTATGTAGGTTAGCCTAGGCTAGCCAAGTAGTCACACTATCTTCAAGTTCAAGACTTGGCACCACTTGTGAGTTAAGAACTCGATTAAAACAGAAAGTTTGAAGTGTTTAGACACTCCTATTTAGTGTAAAACAACCTTGGTTTAGCTTTACTAATCATATGATGGACTAGAAGCATAAGAACACAAGCTTGTTTGAAGTATTCAAGAGTTTGAAACAAAACAGAAAGTTTATGGACGATTTCAGGGCGTTTCCAGGTCTGATTTCTCCAAGGAGAAACCAAGGAATCAAACCCAATGATTATCCAAGCAAGTAGGAAGAAGAATCAAGTAATTTGGTTGAGTTTTGAGCAGGTTATGCTCACTTTTGTATGAAGGTATGAATCTGTCCGAATTTCAGAATTTTGCAAGAACTTGAGAGTGATTTTGGAGAGATTTGAGAATGTTGAAAGTGTAGAATGGCTTGGAGAAGATGGGTATTTATATGGGATGAGTTTAGGGTTGATTGGAGGTTTTTAAAGGTGGTTTAGAGCTGATTGGAGGAGGTGAGAACTTGGGATTTCGTGCATAGTCGCGGAGATTACAAGCTGATGTCCCGCCAGACCCCCTTACGGACCGTAAGGGGTGTCTTTGCGGTCCGTAAAGCCCAAGAAGAAACACAAAATTTTTATTTCTTGATTTAATGCTTTGCAACATGTTCCAATGTTATTTAGGACGGGTTTTGTGACTTATTTAAGGTTCCTAAGCATATGTAACATGTTCTAAAAGTTGCATAAGTGTAAGAATGAGAAAGTTTAAGTATAGAATTAGTATGTAAGCATAGTATGAAGCATGTATGTCACGTGTTTATGAGTCCAACGTACGTTTGTAAGCATCACGAGTAAGTATCAAATTGTTTCACCATCAAATGTATAATTATGCATGAAGTAGGTATAACAAGTATTTAAAGAAATGCAAGTTTTCATTCATGATTCAAGTCTCGAGTTTACAACGATTACAAAGGAAGAACGATTACAAGAGTACAAGGTTTCCAAAAACGGAAATACAGACAAGACTTGCTAAAAACGGAAAGTATAAATAAGCAGGGCGTTAGATGTAGACACTCCTATATCTTGTCGATCAATGCACCTTATCTTACTTTTGAAGATACAATTGTAATAGGCATATGATAGGGTTCGAACTTAAATGATAAAAATTAAATAATTAGATTCATTGTGAGAATCTTCAATTTTGTCAGATTGCATTTAGCTCCCGATCCAATGCTAAAGTCGCCAAAAGTTTCTTTGGTGACAAAAACGCAAAAACCACCTAAGTCGCTGGCCCATAGAATAATCTTGTACTACCGGCCCACAAGTTGTCTAGTAAGTCATGACCCCGCCCACTCAACTTGATATAGTCCACTCAAATTTAAAAGTGCTTGGCCCAAATAAAATGCTTTAACACCCGGCCCATCTAATTAAATAATAGCCAACCCAACATATCAAGATTTGTAATCCATGTGACACTCCTAAATAGCCGAGCATTCCCTTAAACTAATTTGGGCTCACAATACAACTTAATTGGTGGATTCATGGCTTGATCAGTCCAAAAATTTTACCCAACCTATGACACTTCGCTGACATCATGAAACCTTGTTCTCAATTTAAGAAAAATTGACCACCTCAAGAATATTGTACTAGAATTTCAATACGGGTTTATTATGTGTGACATCATGGAATTACGATTTCTGAGAAATTATGTGTGGCCCAATAAAATAATACCTGGCAAATTGTTTGAGGCCCATCACAAAAAAAAAAATCCATGCGCACAGAGAAGAATTCCAGCCATCATAATGTTATGAACAAAGCATCAACAATTTCATGTGGGCCCAGAGAATATTCAGATCATGAACTTTATGCATCCAATCATTGGGCCATCATACCCTAGCCCATCCAAATTTTTTTTGAGAAACCCTAGCAGCAACTAAACTACACCAGTCGACTTCACCGGAATTCTAGAGATTCCGTCAACCTTGTCGTGCCGGAGGTACCGAACACCGTAATCCTCTATCTCCGTCAGTCACTTTCCAAATACCATCTTTGAACAGTAAATCAAGCAAAAGCTTGATTTTCATAGAACGAATATGAAGTGAGGCCGGTTTCTAGTCGGTGGTAAGAACCTATCACACAAACCACCTTATAAATCCAACAAGCTAAGGCAGTCCGATGAAGCCCCACTGTTACTCCAACCACGCATCATTCCCATTTACACTTTGAATGAAACAACCATCACTCACACCGGCGGTGGTAGTCTGTTCACTACCGCCGGAGAACGTCCAGCTATCACCCTCCTTCTGCCGCCACCTTGTATTCCACCGGAATCACCCATCAACAGCGATAACGTGTTCACCATCACCATCTACTTTGTGTCGCATCTAGTAATCGAAAACTTAACTTTCTCCCACCGTCCACCAATATTCTACATTTTAAGACACCCATTCAACCAGGAATCACTAGAGTGCGTAAACCCGAAGCCGGCGAGATATAATAGCGCATGATGCAGAAGCGATGACCATCGACTGTCACCGGTTGAAACCCTCATACATTTTCGTCATTCTTGTCTCTCTACGTTTTCTCTCTATGCAATGATGAACAAAACACATGATGAACAAAATGCTAGATGAACATTGACACCAATAAAGTCGCTGGAACACCCAAAATGTAACAACAAAGTCTGCCAGATCTGTAACATTTCTAAAACATCATAACTCACCAAATCTGTACACTTTTAACATCTTGAGCGGTTTTTCGGTAAAGACCGACCAAACCAAAAGCTGAAACGAGCCACCGAGGCTCTGATACCAAATGATAGTCCCAAAACGATCCGATTTCAGTTTCGATTCGGTAAAAATAATAAGACGGGTGATTTTGAGCCAAGAACCAAGATAAACAATGGAAAGATAGACAAAGATAAGATTGAAAAAAGATATTTTTCTTTGATAGTGATAAAAGATTACAAGATAATCATCTACCCCGGGTGAGCTCCCCCGGGGTAGTGGCTCATAAATGCACACCTACAAATGATGTGAATCCACTATTTAAAAACCATGAGCCTTGTCCTCCAAGCAAGCCGCCCCTTGCTTGGAAAACCACCTGAAGACGCTAAAAACAAATACAAACCATATAAAATAAACTCGCTACATCATACGAACAATAATATCGCTAATAAGGTCGCCATAATTGATAACATCATTCTCTAATTTGACCCAACACATCTTATCAGCACCAGGATGAATAGAGTATCGGGATTTAAGAGCCTCATTCATTATGAGCTCACGAAGATTGTCGCGATCTGGCACCCATATGCGATTGAGATAGTATTGAAGTCCATCAGACTTCGCTTCGAGTTGATCAACAGAGGCACCTCGTATTTCAATGATTAGTCTACCTTCGTTGGCTGATTAGTACTGATCTTTTCGCGGATACAAGCATGAAGGTCACTAGTGATCTGAGAACAGAGAATGCTACTAACATGAGACTTACGACTAAGAGCGTCGGCCACGACATTCGCCTTACCAGGACGGTAGCGAATTTCGCAGTCATAGTCGTTAAGTAACTCCACCAATCGTCGCTGACGCATATTCAGTTCCTTCTGGTTAAAGATGTGTTGCAGGCTCTTATGGTCAGTGAAAACCACACACTTAGTACCATATAGGTAGTGTCGTGTAACATTCCCAAAATTTTATTTATATAAAATATATCAAAACTTATGTTATTAAAAGGTTGCATCATGGGTAAGTTGACCGATGAAAATATAAAGTATTTTGGTAAACATAGGAACCGTTTAATAACTATAATAATAATGAGAATAAGTTAAAATTAACCCTACTCTGTTTTTAATGAAACTTGGTTCAAAATGTAGATAAAAATATTATCGTTCTATTGGCATATTTATTATTTTATAAAACGTTATATATTAGAAGTTATAAGCGTAAAATAAGTGAAGCAGTTAAATTTATTATAATATATAATTAATAAAATAGTTGATAATAAAAATCAAAAGGTTTGAAAATAAAAACATAATGCACGTTAGGTGCATGTGAAAGAAATTCATTTATAATAATAATAATAATAATAATAATAATAATAATAATAATAAAATAATATTAACATTTCAAATGCATGTATGTGTATGCATTTTACCATTGAATGCCTGTTTACGTGTCTTCCTTTCAAAGGAAATCAAAAAGCAACTTTGCATTTATGAACTTGTATACGTGGCTAAATTGGAAGACAACATATCAACAAATTGCGTGAACTTTAAGTTTACCAAAGAGTTAAATGCTTGGTTGGTCCCTGTGGTTTGCAAAAATTGCAGACTTGGTCCCAATGGTTTACTAATTACACGCGTGGTCCCCAAACTTGTCAAAAATGCACTCGGTTGGTCCCTAGCCCTAACATCAGTTAAATTTCTCAGTTAAGTCCATGTTAAATGACCAAAATACCCTTACCTATTAATAAATTCAAGTGAGCCCTGTCTCATTCATCAGACCTTGAACCAGTCAAGGGAGCCCGGTTTCCGGCGATCTCCGGCAACCGGTTCCTCCGGCGAACCCCCATAACCACCGTCCTCCTCTTTCTCTCACACATACACACCCCTGAAGCCTTACATCACTTTCATGGACCACCCCCAGCCCCTGTTATCTTGGAATAGACAGCCGGCCACCACCAATCGGTGGTGGCCTACGACGATGAGACGGAGAGAGAGAGCAGACGGAGAGAGAGAGCAGACGGAGAGAGCGAGAGGCGACGGGACTGGCCGCGGAGCCGATCTCCGGGAAGAAGAGAATGATGATGATGATGTTTCACGGCGGCGGCGGTGGTGTTCCACTCCGGTAAGTTTTTTTTGGTTGTCTCCCTTGTTCTATTCCATCACAGCTCCTTTAGATCCCCAAGTTTTCCCCGACTCCACAGGCCCAATCGATGGCGGATTGAAGGGCGGAATTTTCATCGTTGTTCTTGGCGGATTGAAGGTCGGATTGTTGTTGTTGGTGGAGAGTGGTGGCGGTGGAGAGAGGGAGTGCGGCGGAGGAGGGTGAGAAGCTATGGAGACATTGTTGAGTTCAGATCCGTCGGATTGTTGTTGTTGTTGAAGTGCCGTCGGAATCTCCAAAGGGGCTATATTGTTCATGCGGCAATCAGCAGTCATGGTTCGTTCTTTCTGCCTTTTTATTTTCAATAGTTGATAAGTATTTCGATCTGGGTATGATTCGTTGTTTGTATTTAATTTTGGGGGTGGGTTTTGGTTAGTTGAGATGCAGTCTCATAAACCCTATCGAGCAACAGAGAGATGAGAGACAGCGATGATGGCAGATGGCGGTGGTGGTGGTGGAGGTAGTTGCAGGTTGTGGTGGGTTGTGAAGGTGGAGCCGTGGAGGAGGCGGCAGATGGCGACTTGAACATGGTGGAGGTAGTTGCAGGTTTGGGGAAGATGATGTGGTCAAAGGGATTATTTAAATTATAAAGAGAGTTAATAAGTAAGGGTATTTTGGTCATTTAACATGGACTTAACTGAGAAATTTAACTGATGTTAGGGCTAGGGACCAACCGAGTGCATTTTTGACAAGTTTGGGGACCACGCGTGTAATTAGTAAACCATTGGGACCAAGTCTGCAATTTTTGCAAACCACAGGGACCAACCAAGCATTTAACTCTTTACCAAATGATATATATAGAAGCATGGAACTCAGTAAAGGCTCACAATTTTCCCTCATACCTCTCGCTAATTATATGCTCATATGCATATCTTTTTCTTTTAGTATTACACAAAAGCCTTATCCCGTTTTAAGTATTGTAGCCCCTGGTCACTGATGCCCTGTCCAATTGACGTAGGGCCCCGTAACGTATGTCAAGGCTCTGCCTAAATTCGTTGGGGTTCTGTCTCGTGACGTAGGGATAAAGTAGAATAGGGTCACTATACTTAATATGAGTACACTATATATTCTATTAAATAATCCAGGAGTTGTACCAAGATATATCAACCCTCCAAAATATTTCTGACATCCCTAATATATTTAGAATACCCCTATATGTTTTTAAATACACCCCGTATGTGAAAACCGAGCCCGAATTACAATATAGCATTAAAAATAAATGAAAAACAAGAAATATTAAGTTGAGGCGGGCCGCGTAGGACCCACCCCAATCTTACGCGGGCGGTATGAAGGTTAACAACTGAATTCGTTGAGTTTTAAGCTTAGGCGGGCCGCGTAAACCAACCCAGTGAGTTAACGCGGGCCGCGAGAGGTGTAGAATGGTGGCGCAGCCCGGTGATGACACGTGTCATCATCGTGGCGGGTCTAGGCGATGATCAGGACAAGCTATACGTTGACCTGGAGTCAACGCGGGCCGCGTAAGCCCTGCCCATATGTTACGCGGGCCGCGACAAACCTAGAATCAGCAACTATAAATAGATGGCCTCGGGTCTCAGTCGAAACTCGTTCACAATTCATTCTCAAATCACAATTTCTGATAGTAGAGATAATAGCGGGTATTATACCCCTAATTAGCAAGGTTCTGCTCCGTTGTAAGTATTATAACCCCAGTTTCGTAATAGATACGTTGCCCGATTGATTTAGGGTTCCGTAATAACTGTCGTGGTTCTGCCCGACGTTGTTATTGGAATACCGTCTCGGGGAGGGTATCATTAATATTTTCAAAGGGTTATGATACTAACCTATGTACATTTGTGTAAATTATAGATTATTCCCAGGAAACCCTTACGCGAAGTCTAAGATAGCAATGTGAGTTTATCCTCTTTTTGTTAACCTTTTTGGAATGTTTTACAAAACCTTAATTGTTTTACAATGTGATTAAGCGGTGATTGAGTCTTTGTAGTTCTTCAATTAGTGCCGGTATGTTGGGGTTTTGTATACAAAATTTGATACTACACTGTGTGTAGTAAGTCGGGACGACATTAAAACGTTACAATTGGACAACGAGTGGGCCAATGTGTAATATGACCCACAAGTCAGGATTGACAGTACTGAATGAGTAATTGTGTAGAAATAAACAGTGTGATCACTCTCAATACTGTTTTAATTGATAAAATGTTTCTTGATTAGACTGGGATTCACTCACCAGTATTTCCCACTGACAAATGTTTTTAAACACGTGTTTCAGGTAACACAATGTGAAAGCCAAGTAGTAAAAAGCCAGCTCGAGAGCACGGACGGCTTGTAAAACTGTGGCTATTAAAGTTATCTAAAATTCGATGTTTTAAACTCAATGAAAGAGGGTTTAACCCTATGTTGTAATAAGAAACTTGGGTTTTACCCATGTGATTATTAATATCAAATAAGGTGGTTTTAGTCTGATAAAATATTTCCTAACTACGGTCCTGATGAAATTTCCGCTGCCAAATTAATAACTGATACCCCCACAAACGAATGTTCACGGCCGCCCGTTCCCGGGACAGATAAGGGGGCGGGGGTTGTGACAGAAGGTGGTATTAGAGCCTAGCCACTGGTTCAAGCCAAAGAAGTGTTCTGCTGACACTTAAATTTTAAATTCTGTGTTAGGAAATAACTTATGTGATTATGTGTTTTATATTATTTGACTATTTGTTAGTCTACAGTATGGGTAAGCAAAGAATTTCGGACATCTATCGTCAACTAGATAGTTCACCAAAAGATAAGGGAACCTCATTTCAACCAAATCCCTCAGGATACTCAGCAGATACTGATGAAGGAATATTTATTCGTAAAGCACAGTCTGAGAAATCATTTACCACTAAGAAGAGAAGTAGGATTATTAGCAAAAGTCGAGAGAAAATAAAGAAGTCACAACCAAAGGGAGCGAAAATTAATAAGGAAATAAATGCACAAACTCAGGAAACAGGCAATAACTTACTAGGGGAAGATGAATTAGATGAACAATGGGTAAATCTTCATATGTTAGCCACTACAGCAGTAAATGCTAACTTATATTAAATAGTCGAACCGCCAAACCAGTACCAGTACCCATGCCACCTATGAGCTAGAAACTTTAAAAGGAACTTTGCCTATTAGATAAACAACTTAGCAGAGACAGGAGATAGAATAAACCTTACATAAAAGCATGTTGAGCCTAATACTCCTATAACCTAGATAAATTAAAATAAATTACGGATGCATAATCACTAGTATATTTTGAATTCCAGTTGTAGCTTGTAATAAATAAATACATATATATATATATATATATAGGGAGGAGATCATGCGAGAACCACCCTTATTGTGAGAACCGCGAGAACCAATGTGAACACAACCTAAAATAGCTAAAAAAACCTAACCCCCCCCCCCAAAAAAAAAAACCTAACCCCCCCCCCCAAGCTAATTGC
This sequence comes from Helianthus tuberosus, assembly GCA_030545235.1. Lineage (NCBI taxonomy): Eukaryota > Viridiplantae > Streptophyta > Magnoliopsida > Asterales > Asteraceae > Helianthus > Helianthus tuberosus. Next base: position 187,558,698 of record CM060424.1, read on the forward strand.
TAAAAACTAAAACCCCCAAAAAACCTAACCCCCCCCCCAAGCTAAAATGCTAAAAACTAAACCCCCAAAAAACCTAAAAAAATCTAAAAAAAATCTAAATTTTTTTTTCTAATATTTTTTATGCTCAAATCGCTACTTTTAGTGGCAAAAAAAAAAAAAAAAAAATTTTAAAATTTTTTTTTTGCTTCGAAAAGTAGCGATTTTTATATAAAAAATATTTAAATTTTTTTTTTTGTGTGATTTTTAGCTATTTTTAGGCATTTTTGGTTGTGTTCACATTGGTTCTCGCGGTTCTCGCAATAAGAGGTGGTTCTCGCATGATCTTCTCCCTATATATATATATATATATAAGTCGCAATGTTCGTCGTTTTTAATCAATCTATTTTTATGATTGTACCCAAATATTTGTACTAGAAATTTGTTTGTGATAATTAATACCACCCACTCAAATAATATCATAATATACATCAAACTAAGTTGGTTATTAACAAAGCAGTCATATTTATGACTCTCTTTTGGAACCAATCATTTACTTTGGTTTAAAATACATATTGAAATATATGGTATAAAGCTTTAAAACTTTGTGGTTTTAGTAATATTGTTTCAAAATAATTTATATTTAAATAAATAAAACCGAAGCTATTAAATTAACCGAAAGGATTTTAAGATGTAAATTTTTTTTTTTTAAAAGATTGCTTTAGTAGATCGAGTCAAAGCAAGTTTTGAAACCCAGGTGTACCAATTTACCATTTTATTCCTTCTGGTTTATAACTAGTTGACCATAAGACTTCATGCTTTCATAGTTTTATGAAATAACTGATGTTGAGATTACTTTTAAAGATTTCTATTAAAATACTTAGTAATAAAATAGATGGTTAAATGAATATGATGAGTATTCGTGATTAAATAAAATCATTTAAAATTTTTAGAGATCTGGGTTGTGTAAATCGAAGAAAGAGAAAATATAGTTATAATAATAATAATACTACTACTAATAAGCGTCATTATTATTAAAAAAAATTTAATAATTTTTGGATAGTTGAACTATCATGGGTAGAAACTAAGATTAGTAATGGATTATATATCCTAAAAAAAAAAATTAAGAGTCAAAGTATTCTCAATAGTCGGGTAATTATTAAACCACTACTGATATAGTGATACATATTCTTATATTAATTATAAGTTATTCAAAATTTAAGACATCTATACTATGAATAAAAGAAAAGATATTATTAAAATAATAACAAAGGTTGTTATGTTGAGTAAGTTCAACCATGCTAATTTTGTTTTTTAGTTACGGAGGTAAGATAATAATAATACATCTAAATTTCTTGTTATATATATATATGTTGGATATACTATGTTTAACGATGTCATAAAAATGATTAGTTATGAAAATTTGATGTTCATAAATTTTTGTTATATAAAGGGATAAGATGTAGATAGATTATTTTGGTATAAGGAGATATATTTTAATTATAAGTTGTGAAGAAAAGAAGATCATAACAAGTTCTTACAATCATGTATTTTTCAAATAACTACATACACCAAAGCATCATGCAAATATGTTTTATGAGTCATTTACTAATAACTTGGATAAATATGTAACTTTATGTATATATATTTATGTAATGATTAATATATTATAATATTCACGGATAAAGCCCGTATTTTAAGATACTCAATAAATATTCATGGATAATGGAATATGATTAAATCAAGAAAATATGTTCTACATGATTACTAAAGTATATATTTATTTAAAAACACCATATAAGATTTTAAATAACTCATAAGTTTGATTGCGACCTATAAATACCCAAAAGTTATATATCTATAGGATAGCTATGTAATGAAATTTTTATATATCTTTATGGTGTATTATAAAAGAAAAGAAAAGATGGATCTAATGGTTTATACAATCGGTATATATAAAAGAGAATAAATAATTTTAAAAGTAAAAGATGTTACAAAATGAAGATCCCTTTTCCTACTCCACTTAAATTAATAATTTAAGTATTCTATTTATTTACTTATTTATTTATTTTACCTGTCACATTAAAATTTCCCTGAAAATTCTAGTTTTGTTTCATTTTCAAAACAAAAATTTAAAATAGATACCCCACATAAATATGATTGACCCAATTGTGTATTTAATATAGTTATCTTTTATATAACTTTATTTAAAAACCAGATTACAATTTTAATATTGTAAATCTTTAAATAAAATTACTATTACTATTGTATGGGATATACATACATATTCTAATACATGTATATTACTCAAATATATTTAGAATCAATTTTAGAAACGTCAAACTCTGTATTAATTACCATAAGTACTTCTTTGAATAAATAATATAATATACAATAAATTGAGAGTCAAGTTTTGATATTTTAACCCATATGGTTCAACCCACTAGTTAAAGATAAATTTATTCCCATAAGTTCAGAAAGTTTATATTAATTTATTTCTTTAAACTTTTATTTATCCATCCTTTGATTCCCAAAATAATATATTCAATAAATTTAATAGAAGTTTATTTCAATATACTATTATTATTTTTATTATAAAAAGATAAATAAAGTAATGTGAATAAGCTCGATGATTGGTACCATCGATTATATAGTTGTATTGTTATAAATTAAAGATATTACAAAATAATTTAATATTATATATATATGTGTGTGTGTATTACATAAGTTTAAATATTAAACTAGAGATTTGAAAATTTCGTTTGTTTCTAAATAATAAATATACATACATATATATATATATATACATAATAGAATTTCTTGATGGTATACCCAATATAATATCTTCTGTAAGATAAACATAAGAGAAAATGTCATTGGTAATTCATATGAAAATATGAAGTTATTATAAGTATAAACCATGAAACCTACTATGTTTTAATACCATATGTCTCAATAAAATATTCATTGCAACAGAATCCAAGGTTATATATATATATGCATAAATAAAAGAGTTAGAATTTTGATAATTACTGGTAAACCCCTAGGAGAATATTTAGACTTGAACCTAAGAAGAATGCCTTAGTATAAAGCTTTGAGATAAGCCAATTACTTGCATAGATAAAGTGTGATGGTTATTGGTATCCCGTGAGGATGATGACTAGAAAAGTGCAAGTATGATAAATAAGCAATAACACCTGGCCACTGTTATTTCTTGTTTACTAGTACTACTCGGTTCTAGAATATGATCCATCATGAGAATACTAATTTCCTTATTTGTTGATGCAAACCATAATAAACGAGGTACTTTCAAAAATACTGATTTGAGAAAAGTCTATTTATGGGAAATATCATGATAATTACCTCTCCGGCAAAACTGGGTATGGTGATGTAGACTCTCCAGCTTGTCCGGGTGAGATGGGGTTACCTCTCCGGCAAGACCGGGTGAGATGGAGTATATGCTATGATAATGGAATTCCCTAAATAATACCATAGCCTGGTATCTGACTTGTGAATCTGTTAAATACATTGATATTATAGATGGTGTGCATATTACAATATATGAAATATTGTATAGATATGTATATCTATAAGGAAATCCAAATACTATAATGATTGGCAATTAGGAATAACTCACGAACAGGGTATTAATAATAATCTTAGACTCATTTATCAGGAATCTCCCATATATCTCTATAATTCCGATATCAAACACTCGTTCGTTTGATCATCCGTCTCGTAGTTCGTGCGACAAGATGAACGACAGGAACTCTATAAGTTGAAACGCCATCGAAAGTATAAGAATTTCCTGTGCAATTATTAAACGCATTAAGAAACCTGTAACTAAAAGCTGTATTAAAATAACATATTTCAGTTAAGGATAAGAATCTCATAGAGAATAGTTCTGTGAAATTCAAAACAAGGACCAGAATATACCTAGAAACTAAACTAACTAAAAATGTTCATCCAAATTTCAGGAAATCTCGAGGACGAGATTTAAAATAAGGTGGGAAGGATGTAACATTCCCAAAATTTTATTTATATATGTTATTAAAAGGATGCATCATGGGTAAGTTGACCGATGAAAATATAAAGTATTTTGGTAAACATAGGAACCGTTTAATAACTATAATAATAATGAGAATAAGTTAAAATTAACCCTACTCCGTTTGTAATGAAACTTGGTTCAAAATGTAGATAAAAATATTATCGTTCTAATGGCATATTCATTATTTTATAAAACGTTATATATTAGAAGTTATAAGCGTCAAATAAGTGAAGCAGTTAAATTTATTATAATATATAATTAATAAAATAGTTGATAATAAAAATCAAAAGGTTTGAAAATAAAAACATAATGCACGTTAGGTGCATGTGAAAGAAATTCATTTATAATAATAATAATAATAATAAAACAATATTAACATTTCAAATGCATGTATGTGTATGCATTTTACTATTGAATGCCTGTTTACGTGTCTTCCTTTCAAAGGAAATCAAAAAGCAACTTTGCATTTATGAACTTGTATACGTGGCTAAATTGGAAGACAACATATCAACAAATTGCGTGAACTTTAAGTTTACCAAATGATATATATAGAAGCATGGAACTCAGTAAAGGCTCACAATTTTCCCTCATACCTCTCGCTAATTATATGCTCATATGCATATCTTTTTCTTTTAGTATTACACAAAAGCCTTATCCCGTTTTAAGTATTGTAGCCCCTGGTCACTGATGCCCTGTCTAATTGACGTAGGGCCCCGTAACGTATGTCAAGGCTCTGCCTAAATTCGTTGGGGTTCTGTCTCGTGACGTAGGGATAAAGTAGAATAGGGTCACTATACTTAATATGAGTACACTATATATTCTATTAAATAATCCAGGAGTTGTACCAAGATATATCAACCCTCTAAAATATTTCTGACATCCCTAATATATTTAGAATACCCCTATACGTTTTTAAATACACCCCGTATGTGAAAACCGAGCCCGAATTACAATATAGCATTAAAAATAAATGAAAAACAAGAAATATTAAGTTGAGGCGGGCCGCGTAGGACCCGCCCCAATCTTACGCGGGCGGTATAAAGGTTAACCACTGAATTCGTTGAGTTTTAAGCTTAGGCGGGCCGCGTAAACCAACCCAGTTTGTTAACGCGGGCCGCGAGAGGTGCAGAATGGTGGCACAGCCCGGTGATGACAAGTGTCGTCATCGTGGCGGGTCTAGGCGATGATCAGGACAAGCTATACATTGACCTGGAGTCAACGCGGGCCGCGTAAGCCCTGCCCATATGTTACGCGGGCCGCGACAAACCTAGAATCAGCAACTATAAATAGATGGCCTCGGGTCTAAGTCGAAACTCGTTCACAATTCATTCTCAAATCACAATTTCTGATAGTAGAGATAATACGCGGGTATTATACCCCTAATTAGCGAGGTTCTGCTCCGTTGTAAGTATTATAACCCCAGTTTCGTAATAGATACGCTGCCCGATTGATTTAGGGTTCCGTAATAACTGTCGTGGTTCTGCCCGACGTAGTTATTGGAATACCATCTCGGGGAGGGTATCATTAATATTTTCAAAGGGTTATGATACTAACCTATGTACATTTGTGTAAATTATAGATTATTCCCAGGAAACCCTTACGCGAAGTCTAAGATAGCAATGTGAGTTTATCCTCTTTTTGTTAACCTTTTTGGAATGTTTTACAAAACCTTAATTGTTTTACAATGTGATTAAGCGGTGATTGAGTCTTTGTAGTTCTTCAATTACTGCCGGTATGTTGGGGTTTTGTATACAAAATTTGATACTACACCGTGTGTAGTAAGTCGGGACAACATTAAAATGTTACAATTGGACAACGAGTGGGCCAATGTGTAATATGACCCACAAGTCAGGATTGACAGTACTGAATGAGTAATTGTGTAGAAATAAACAATGTGATCGCTCTCAATACTGTTTTAATTGATAAAATGTTTCTTGATTAAACTGGGATTCACCCACCAGTATTTCCCACTGACAAATGTTTTTAAACACGTGTTTTAGGTAACACAATGTGAAAGCCAAGTAGTAAAAAGCCAGCTCAAGAGCACGGACGGCTTGTAAAACTGTGGCTATAAAAGTTATCTAAAATACGATGTTTTAAACTCAATGAAAGAGGGTTTAACCCTATGTTGTAATAAGAAACTTGGGTTTTACCCATGTGATTATTAATATCAAATAAGGTGGTTTTACTCTGATAAAATATTTCCTAACTACGGTCCTGATGAAATTTCCGCTGCCAAATTAATAACTGATACCACCACAAACGAATGTTCGCGGCCGCCCGTTCCTGGGACAGATAAGGGGGCGGGGGTTATGACATGTCGCCAGATCTTTAATGCAAAAACAACTACGCCAAGCTCTAAATCGTGGGTAGTATAGTTTTTCTCATGTATTTTGAGCTGTCGGGAGGCATAAGCGATGACCTTGTCCCGCTGCATAAGCACACAGCAAAGGCCACCATTCGAGGCATCACAATATACCACGAAATCGTCATTCCCATCAGGGAGTGCAAGTACAGGAGCGTAACAAAGAAGGTTCATAAGAGTTTGAAAGGATTCCTCTTGCTTGGGACCCCAAGCAAAAGGTTTCTCTTTCTGAGTCAACGAAGTGAGAGGGACGGCGATCTTTTAAAAGTCCGAGATGAATCGACGGTAATAACCCGCCAATCCTAAGAAGGAACGAATCTCAGATGCAGATTTAGGAGTACTCCAATTCTTCACAGCTTCGATTTTGGAAGGGTCAACATGAATTCCTTGTTTACTAACAACGTGCCCGAGAAATTGTACTTCATTAATCCAAAATTCACACTTAGAAAACTTTGCATATAAGCGTTCACCATGTAAAAGTTCTAACATGAGTCGCAAATGTCGTTCATGATCGGCTCAGGTTTTCGAATAAATAAGAATATCATCAATAAAGACTATCATAAAACGATCCAAATAAGGTTTACAAACACGATTCATAAGATCCATGAACACGGCGGGTACGTTGGTCAAACCAAAAGGTATAACCACGAACTCGTGGTGCCCATAACGAGTGCGAAAAGCGGTTTTGGGAATATCCTGTTCGAGAACACGGAGCTGATGATAGCCAGATCGAAGGTCGATTTTAGAGAAACAGCTTGCGCCTTGTAGTTGATCAAACAGATCATCGATACGAGGGAGAGGATAACGATTCTTAACGGTGAGTTTGTTAAGTTCACGGTAGTCAACACACATACGAAATGAACCATCTTTCTTCTTGACGAACAACACAGGAGCACCCCATGGGGAGGTACTTGGACGTATAAAACCTTTGTCGAGTAGTTCTTGCAGTTGAGTAGAAAGTTCTTGCATCTCAGAGGGTGCAATTCGGTACGGAGCCTTGGCAACAGGAGTCGAACCAGGTATGAGATCGATACGAAAATCAACAGATCGAGGAGGAGGAAGACCAGGAAGTTCTTCAGGAAAGACGTCGGGGAAGTCACACACTACTGGAACATCGTTTACGCTCTTTCCCTTGCCCTTTTGTTCCACTATGTGGGCCAAGAAGGCAAAGTACTGTTTACGTAAGCATTTATTCGATTGAGTGCATGACATCAGTTTCAGTCCTCTAGAAGGTCGGTCTCCATAGACGTGCAAAGTATCACCAGACGTAAGACGTAAACGAACGTACTTCTCGTGGCAAGCGATTTCAGCATGGTTCTTGCGCACCCAATCCATGCCGACTATGATATCGAAACTACCCAATTGCATGGGTATGAGATCAGTAGCAAAAACGTGATCGTTAAGAGTCAGGGAACAACTACGGAGGATTGAATCAACCAGAATAGACTTACCATCGGCAATCTCAACAGAGAACGACTTAGGTATTTTAGAGCGTGCACAGTTTAACAAAGATTCAAATTCTTCAGACATAAAGCTTCTGTCGGCACCAGTATCAAACAGTATCGAAGCATAAAGATTGTTAACGAGAAACGTACCATTAAAGACATCATTATCTTTACGAGCCTGATTGGCATTGATGTTGAACGCTCGCCCTCGAGCGGCTTGCTGTTGCTTCTGATTCAGCTGGGGACACTAGGGACGGAGATGAGTAGTGTCTCCACACTTGTAGCATGCTCTTACATTGTTTGCTGGTCTGGGATTCTGCTGAGCTGGTTGAGCCAGCTGAGCTAGCAGGACCTGATTGGTTTGACGGCAGTACAGGGTTGTGTGACCATAGCGATTGCAGTTGGTACACAGACGGCAAGCAGAGTTGGCCGAGTGATGATAGTTACAAGTGGCACACTTGGGATGAATCCCAGTGTATGACTTCTTGGTGTTTTCAGGAGCAGGAGGGTTAGCAGCAGCAGGTACAATAGCATTGCCCGTAGGGTTTGCACTTGCAGCAGGGACAATTGCATTGCAACCAGAACCTTGAGACTTTCGTTTCTTATTCTTGCTGCCGCTTGGCTCCTGGGTAATCTGGTTAGCAGGTTTCGAGGGAGCAGAGTTTCCTGACTGTTTATCACGAACACGGTTGTTGTTCAAACTTGCTGCAAGACGGTAAACTTCTTCAATATAGCTGAGTTGAGCTGCCTCAATAGCGTCACGCATAGCAGGAGGTAACCTATGGATATACTTGATGATCATGTGCTTAGGAGTAGACACCAAGTGAGGAAAAATGATGCTGAGTTGCTTAAAACGGGTAGTATAAGCCAGATTGTCATCTCCAATTTATTTCAGATGCCAGAATTCATCCTCAAGTTTCTGCTGCTCATGCGGAGGGCAGAATTCAAGCATCATCAGTTCCCTAACCTCGGCCCAAGGTAAAGCATAAGCTTCATCATTTGAGCGGATGTTTCTCTCGTTTTTCCACCATTCTAGAGCTCTTCCTTGAAACATGCCAGTTGCACTCCTAGTCTTTAGATGCTCAGGGCATTCACTATTGATGAAGGTAACCTCAATGCTGTCGAACCACTCCAGCATTGCAGTCACCCCATCGCTGCCCCGTGAAAGGCTTAGGGTTGCAAGAGACAAAGTGTTTGTAATTGAAGCTCACAGGCTTTGGTTTGTCTGCTTTAGAGTTGACAGAGGAGGGAGGAGTGTTTAATCCCTGGATTTCCGTGACAATCTTGGGAACAATGCGTGCAATCTGGTCGGCCATAAAAGACATCATCTTTTTCTGAGTGTTGGCCTTTGACCTCTTGTGTGGGTTGGAGAGACGACTTGACGACATCTAGAGAGTCAGAATAAGGATCAGGTGAGACTCGATCATAGTTTAACCATCATAGTTTCACAAATACGTAGTATAGCATAAAGTTTCACATGATCGCATAAAAGACTCAAGTTGTTTCACACATCACAAAATGTTCAGCTAGTTTCATATTGTCTAAATATCATAATACGTTCAACATGTTTCACGTAGTTTGATCAAGTTGTTTCACATAGCATAATCGTTCAATTATGTTTCCCCCATAGTTTAATCAAGACTCCCATGTAGTATAATACAATGAATAAAGCATCATAAATTTAGTTCGATCCTGAGAGATTAATGTTATTGTTTTAGATTGCGGAGATACGTGTGGTTTGTGTAAAAGTTTCGAAACAAACAAAGCGTCAAGTATAAAACCACATGTAAAATCGAGGTAACATAAAAGATAGGCTCATAAAACATAGGATTGTTTCGGGAAGAGAAACGTTGACTAACCAAAGTAAATTGAACCCCTTTCCAATTAAGGTAGCACGCCTTGGCTTACTTAGACAAATACGTCATCGATGTTAGGCCTACGATATTTGTCCTTTCGGTCACTACACGTCCCTAATTGATTGGGAACTTCGAGACTTTGGCGAGACTGAAAATCAAAGAGTGGAACTAGTTGTCAAGATGTGAGTTTCACATCTAACTTGACAACATCGTACCCTAATAGTGTCAGTACTTATCAAAAGATAAGACCTACTAGATTATGATATGGATATTTCCTTGAAGGTTTGGGTGTCACTCCTGGCTTCAGGGTAAATCTCGTGCAAAAATACAAACACTGCTGAGCGAAAGTCATCATCAAAGGCGGGAATTACCCCTGTTTTGATGAGTCGTTTCGAGAGTGTTTTCAAGCATCCAAGTGTGTATTATATCAGCCTTAGGAAAGACATGTAAGTTTAACAAGAATGTATTGATAGGAAGCATGTACGGTAGAATGCATAAGTCTTAAACAACAAATAAGAGTCAAAGTTTCCTAGAACTATAGCCTAGGCAAAGCATTCCTAGTTTTCCTAATTCCCTATAGTTATGGCTCTGATACCAATCTGTCACACCCAAACCGATGGCGGAAACATCGGGGCACGACACCAAGCGAATCAGATTGCTCAAGAGAATCCACAACACTAATTGTTTCGATAATGATTATTCAATTTTCATAAATAAGTCTAAAACATCAAACATGTCTCGCCACCATATAATGTATCAAAACAACATACGAATTAAACATTGTTCAAAATTTTCTAAGATGAGTTTCTAAGCATCATCCTAGCTTGTTTCTTCAGCATCTAAACTTATCAACCTGCAACATGTATTAAAATACTATGAACAAAAATGTTGGCGAGCATACAAGTTTGAATACTTAGCATAATAGTTTAAAAACTCATATCCTCATGAAAGCATATAATAAGCTTCACCATGCTAGTTTACGGAGTCCAAGTGATAGCCCAAGTTTCCAATGTGTTAAATGCCTTTCCCAAAGACTAACGGGATGTTAAATGTCTCATCCTAACAATACCCCAAAGATTAACGGGGAGGTGCATTACCCCTATAGCGCTACCATTGTTAAGGCGGAACTACACACAAGGATTAAATGTTCACATAGAATAAAAGTCTCAAGTTTGAAGTATCAAGTTTCATGTGTCATGTTTAAATGGATAGAGTATGTTTCAAATAAGTTTCAAGTTTCAAGTGTCAAATGTCTTGATATAGAATACATGTTGCATTCCAAAAGTGTTTAAAACAAAAAGGGATCGACTATACTCACAGTGGGTGCTTAAACCAAACACTGCTAAGGTTGGATCGAAGGGAGCGCTGGATCAGCCTGCGTGCGGGGAACAGAGCATAAATCCTCTAAGAGCTGACCCGGTTGGGAAAAGAGTGTCGAACGGTGCGAAAATTGAGTAAAGTGTCTGATAGAATACCTGAGTGGATGGTCATCCAGACGGACCGGATGAGCATTCGAACAGATGGACTCCATCCGATCGGATAGTCATCCGGACAGATGACCATTCGAGCGGATGGCCATTCGAGCGGATGGCCATTCGAACAGTGGGTAAAGTTTGCGAACTGTTAAAGTTTCAAACGTTGTGATCATAGTGTCCTGTAAAACTAACAAGTGTCTTGATAATCAGATCATCTGGTCAAATGGTCATCCGATCGGATGACCATTTGGATAGATGGTCAGTGAGTGTAGTTTTCGTGGAATTTTCTAAGTTTCGAGTCAATGGAGACGGTATGACGACGTGCCAAACAACAGAGACATACCAAACACAGCTCGTTCGATCGGCTGGGAATGACCCCTTCTCGAACCGACAAACTGTTTATGGTGAGGTTTCATGTTTGGACCCGTCAATCGGTTTGTTCTCCGGTGGCAATCAGCTTTCAAGCCGGCTTTTGACTAAGGAACGAGTCAATAGCCTGTTTGAGTCTGGCTCCACTACTGTTTTGTAAAAAAATTAAAGAATAGTCCGAGAATCAGTTGTAAAAATGTGATGTTCTTCAGATCTGAGCCGGAAACAAGTGACATTCCATCAGATCTGATGTAAAAGTGTGGGTTTCCTTTAGATTTTGTATAAAACTGTGAAAATCCTTTAGATCTGAGGTCGATCTTGATTAAATGATGCTTCACAACAGTTTGAACAGACAACTAAGTGGAAAACACCTTCAAGAGACCCAAATCAGTTCGTTTTCATGAAAAAGTTGAAGTGCTCGTGTGATTTTGATGAAGAATCTTGTGTAGAAGTGATAATTGATGAAAGTTGTACAAGAATCGGGGAAGAATACTTACGATTTACCTTGAATCTTACTTAAAATGGCTGAGAGTGCGTGTGGTCGGATGGCAGAGAGTGAAAGGTGAGAATGAGAGTTCAAGAGGTCTATTTATAGTTGATGTGGATAGCTAGGTAGGTGTGTGTGCGCAATGGATCGGATGGCTCTCCGGTCGAATGGTCATCCGATTGAATGGTCATCCGATCGGATGTCCATTCGGACAACCGAGACCCATTTGCTAGTTTTTCGACTTTGGTTCGTTTTGCGAGCTAGATTAAGCGTTGCATTGCGTATTATTGTGAGTAACCATTACATGGTATAATTACATAATTAACACAAAAGTTTCCGTGTTTCAATTATGTGTTTAATCCAATAAGTATCAAGTATCAAAGTCTCTCGTTCCATAAAGAATCAAAGTTTATCATTCAATAAGTATCAAGTTTCTCGTTCAAATAAGTATCAAGTTTCTCGTTCAATAAGTATCAAGTTTCTCCTTCAATAAGTATCAAGTTTCTCGTTCAATAAGTATCAAGTTTAACAAGTATCCATAAAGTATCAAAGTTTCTTGTTTAATAAGTATCAAGCATAACAAGTGTCAAGTTTCAAGATTCGAGTTTCAAAGTATCACAAGAGTCTAGTATCACAAGAGTCAAGATTCATACTTGTTCATGCATAAAGTATCACGAAAGCATCGTAGAGTAAAAGTTTCACATAGTTTAACATGATTAAGACTCAAATAAGTATCATTAAGTACTACAGGGATGAGACTTGCCAAAAGGTAAAAGTTTCGAAACGCAGGGCGTTACATAGGTGTTCTTTTAAATACCTAAATTTTTAAACAATTGAGTTAGGAAATACCCATAATTTATGTGTTATTCTGTGTAAATACGTATATTATGATTTTATGTATTTTGATGATTTTTTTAAGTTTACAGTATGAGTGATCTAAATACCTCCGACGCTTATCGTGACCTGTCCCACTCTCCAATGGATGAAGGACCATCCGAGTTAGCCTCAGGATATGTAGAAGATTCTGAAGATACCTTTGTTTTTAGAGCCAAATCTGAGGAAACATTCCCACCTAAAAAGAGGGGATGGTTTAGCAAAGAAAAGAGGGAAAGGAGAAAAAGAATAAGAAGCATCCAAAAACAAAAACAAGCCACAAGAATAACTGAGGATATGCCTAGATTCCAGTGACTAGACCGTTATGGGAAGAATTAGATGGATGACTAGCCAATCTGGATATGTTTAGAACTACAGAAAACGCACCTGATCGTAACCTTGTAGCAACTCCAGAACCACAACTACTACCATTATACCCTGATCAACCCATGAACCTAGAACAAAACTAGGAAAACCCACATCTAATCCCAACCTTTGATCCAAACGAAATACCAAGGTTATCAGCACCAAATCCCTTAGAATATTGGGAGACCAACGATTGGACTTTTCAGGATTTAATGAATGTTCCCTACCCATACATGCCATACGGAGAACCAGAACCAGAACCAGCTTACCCTGAACCCATACCAGCCTAGATGCCACCAATGAGCCATGAGAATGTAGCAGAACTTTGCCACTATGGCGAAGATTTGATTCAGGAAGGAAATAGGATCCGCCGTATCGGGGAAAATCTCGTCTGGAAGTACGACGAGAGAGAGATGCGTTTTTAGAGAACCATTGCCTAATATATTATATATATATATATACGTATTTTCTTTTAATTTGAGAAAAAAAGAGAATATATATATATATATATATATATGTATTGATGCATAACTACTAACGTTTAAATTTCAGTGATAGTTGTAATAGATGCATATATATATGAAAAAGAGTAAATGTCGTAATGCTCGACAATTTTGGTTCAATATGCTTAAGTGTTTTTTTGTTAATTTATTATGTGATATTAATACCTGATAAAAGTTTACAATTTAGATCGCAATCGAAGTAAATCAGGAAGTCCAGAATAATAATGATAACGGAAACCAAGTGGATAAAAGTGATATAGAACACATAGTAGATCAAGGAATCATAGATGCTATGCCATTTATTATCGACACTATTAATAAAAAGGCAGAAAATAATAATTCCATAATAGGCAGTAAACGTATGCCCATCGAGCCAAGTGACAACGTGAATGGAGATCATGGACTATTTATCCAAGCTCTGATTCCAAAAAGAAGAAGGACCATCCCATATGGTTGTTCTTATAAAGAATTCTTATCCTGTAAACCGATAGAATTCTCAGGCAATGAGGGAGCCATTTCAGCTTTGCGTTGGATAGAAAACACAGAAGCAGTCTTAAAAATTAGTAAGTGTGAAGATGAGGATAAGATCATGTATGCTTCTAATCTTTTTAAGAATGAAGCATTAGAGTGGTGGAATACCATTCTCCAGTCACGAGGAAGTGACAGGGTTTACAATATGGAATTGAACAACTTTAAGGAAATAGTTGAAAGGAGATTTTATCCTCCTCATGAAAAGGAACAGATTGCCAATAAATTCCTAAATCATAGAATGATTGGGGTAGATTGCAGAGAATATACTACCACATTCTTTGAATATGCTAGGATAGTCCCAACTCTAGCCTCCCCAGAACCAGTCTTAATCTCCCGTTACATCTGAGATCAGAAATATAGTCAAGGCAGCTCGACCGCAAACAATAGAAGAAGTAGTGGAACTTGCTAACACTCTGATAGATGAATTGGTACGTACGCAAGACAAAAACCAGAAAAATAATCTAGCTCAAAAGATTACCCAGGAACTACGTTATGGTAATTCCTATCATGGGAAAGGAACATGTTCATCTTCTTCACCTTTTTGTAAGTTGTGTAAGAAGAAGCATTTAGGAAAATGCGTAACATATTGCAATTTCTAAAAGAAACCCGGGCATAAGGAAGAAGAATGTAGAACAAAAACTAACGTCCTAGTATGCTACAACTGTGGAGAAGCTGGCCATATCAAACCGAACTGTCCGAAACTAGCTCTAGCGGCAAACAACAAAGCAAAGGCAATAGAAGGACCCAAGAAGAATGCCAGAGCATTCGTCCTGATAGCTGAAGAAGCCAAGATGATCCCAGATGTGATTGTTGGTACGTTTTTAGTTAATGATATTTATGCTAAATTATTATTTGACTCTGGTGCAAACCAAAGTTTTATAAATACTTCTTTCTGCAAACTTCTCAATCAACCATTAACTAAACTTCACCATGACTGTTTGGTGGAGACGACAAATGGAAATTCTATCAAAATAAGCGAAATCCTACAGGAAGGAAAGATATAAATTTTAAGTCATAACTTTACTACTAATCTCTTACCAATGGATCTAGCCAGATTCGATGTTGTGTTAGGAATGGATTGGTTGGTAGCCAATCATGCACGTATGTTATGTGATCAAAAGTCTGTAGAAGTAGATACGCCAATTGGTTAAAGGATCACAATTAAGGGAGACAAGCCGACAAGGTCAACAAAATTCATCTCTATGATGAAAGCTGCAAGCTACGCACAGAAAGGAGGAATAGTGTATATGATTTCCGTAATCATTAACAATAAAGGAAAAGAATTAAAAGATATTCTCGTAGTATCTAAATTCTCAGATGTTTTTCCAGAAGAATTACCTAGATTACCGCCAGATCGTGAAGTCGAATTTAGAATTCACCTGATACCAGGGACGGCACCGATTTCCAAAGTACCCTATCGACTAGCACCAACGGAGATGCAGGAATTGAAGAAACAACTAGAGGAATTGCTAGATAAAGGGTTCATACAACCTAGTTCATCACCATGGGGAGCACCGGTGTTATTTGTCAAGAAGAAAGATGGATCGATGCGTATGTGTATTGATTATCGAGAATTGAATAAAGTCATGATTAAAAATCGGTACCCACTATCGAGAATCGATGATCTATTCGATCAACTTCAAGGAGACCGATTGTTTTCTAAGATCGACTTACGCTCATGATATCATCAATTAAAAGTACAGGAAGATGATATTCCTAAAACTGCTTTCAGCACAAGGTACGGTCATTTTGAATTTACAAGTGTGCCATTTGGTACCAATGCCCCAGCCGCATTTATGGACATGATGAACAGGATAAGTGAACCATACCTGGAGAAATTCATAATTGTCTTTATAGATGATATTCTAATTTACTTTAAGAGTAAGGAAGATTATGCGGAGCATTTGTATATACTGCTGACATTGTTAAGAAAAGAGAAGCTTTATGCTAAATTCTCAAAATGTGAATTCTGGTTGCAAGAAGTGCAATTTCTCGGACATCTGATTAATCATGAAGGAATTCATGTGGATCTCACAAAGATCGAAGCGATTACCAAATGGAAAGTCCCTGAATCACCAACGGAAGTAAGAAGTTTCCTTGGACTGGCAGGATATTATAGATGTTTTCTTCAAGATTTCTCTAGAATAGCCATTCCATTAACCAAACTAACTTGCAAGTCAGTTAAGTTTGAATGAGGACCAAAACAGGAGGAACCATTTTGGATTTTGAAGCAAAGGTTAACCAACGCACCAATACCCGCATTGTTAGAAGGAACTAAAGACTTTGTAGTCTATTGTGACACCTCCAAGTTAGGATTTGGATGTTTATTGATGCAACGTCAAAAGGTAATTGCTTATGCCTCTAGACAACTTAAGAAGCATGAAGAGAATTATACAACCCATGATCTAGAGTTAGGAGCCATAATTTTTGCCGTTAAGATTTGGAGACACTATCTTTACGGTAGTAAGTTCGTTGTCTTCACAGATCATAAGAGTTTAAGGTATGTTTTCGGGCAAAAGGAATTAAACATGAGGCGAAGAAGTTGGATGGAAATCCTTAGTGATTATGATTGTGATGTCCAGTATCATGCAGGAAAAGCTAACGTAGTAGCTGACGCTTTAAGTAGAAAATACCATGAGAAGCCAAAAAGGATACGTGCTCTCAGATTAAACATGCGGATAGATTTAAATGAACAAGTGAAAAAGATACAGGAAACAGCAATCAAGGACGATGTTGAAGGTTTGAAAGGAATAATTAAAGAATTAGAACAAGGAGTAGATGGAATTTGGAGATTCCATAAGAAAAGGATCTGGATACCTATTCAAGGAAACCTACGCAATCAAATTTTAGAAGAAGCTCATAAGTCCAAGTATACGATGCATCCTGGAAGTGACAAGATGTATCAAGACTTAAGAAAGAATTTTTGGTGGATAGGAATGAAAAAGGATATAGCAAATTATGTTGCTAAATGTTTAACCTTCTCACAAGTTAAAGCTGAACATCAGAAACCATCAGGATTACTACAGCAATTGGAAATGCCAATTTGGAAATGAGAATTGATAACAATGGACTTTGTTACCAAACTACCAAAGACATGAAAATGTAATGATACAATCTGGGTGATTGTGGATAGATTAACCAAATCTGCCCATTTCTTACCAATGAAAGAAACTTTCAGTATGGAACAGTTAGCCAAGCTGTATGTAAATGAAATAGTTTCATTACATGGGATTCCTTTATCTATTATGTCTGACAGAGACAGTCTTTTTACTTCTCATTTTTGGACAAGTTTCCAAAACGCAATGGGAACTAGATTAAATCTAAGAACAGCCTATCATCCTCAAACAGATGGTCAAAGTGAAAGGACAATCCAAACAATGGAAGATATGCTTAGAGCTAGTGTAATTGATTTTGGAGGAAGTTGCGATGACCACTTACCTTTAATAGAATATTCCTACAACAAAAGCTATCATACCAGCATCAATGCTGCACCATTTGAAGCCCTCTATGGACGAAAATGCCGAACACCAGTATGTTGGGTAGAAATTGGAGAAAAGCAACTGTCAGGTCCTGAAATTGTGCAAGAAACAACTGACAAAATTATTCAAGTCAAGGAAAGACTGAAAGCAGCACGAGACCGTCAAAAGAGTTATGCAGATAACAGGCGTAAACCATTGGAATTTCAAGTTGGAGATAAGGTACTGTTAAAAGTATCGCCTTGGAAAGGAGTCGTAAGATTCGGTAAGAAAGGAAAGCTAAGCCCAAGGTATGTTGGACCTTTTGAAATTATCAAACGAATAGGGCCAGTAGCTTATCTGCTACAGTTACCAGAAGAAATGACCGGAGTGCATGATGTATTTCATGTATGTAACCTCAAGAAGTGCTTAGCTAATGAATCGTTGGTAATATCTCTTCAAGACATAGAGGTAAATGAAAAGCTTAAGTTTCTAGAAAAGCCCATTCAGATTGAAGATAGAAGATCAAGAATCTCAAGCACAAGAGATTAGTTCTGGTCAAAATAAAGTGGGATTCCAAGAGAGGACCCGAATACACATGGGAGCTAGAGTCAGAAATGCAAAGGAAGTATCCATACCTATTCCCGTGAATCTCGAGGACGAGATTTAAAACAAGGTGGGGAGTACATATTCATTAGCACGAAACCAGACCCGTATAACATTAATTTTAATAAAAAATGAAAAATCAAAATTTTAATGAGTGACGGTCGCGGGGCGCAACGTAGTGTTTCTTGCTGAACACCCCTGGTGCCACGTGGCGGGACATGTGTCGAACCTAGGAGCCACCCGACAACCCTAGCAGTAGCTAGAGTGCCTTCGCGGGGCGCGAGAGGACCCTTTTGCGGGTCGCGGGGCGGGAGAGACCCCCGAAATTTGTATAAATTAAGCAGTTCAGCTGCCATTCAACCTCATTCAATTCTTTCTTACTTTCTCTCTATATAATTCGAAATTATCAGTTAAAATACCCCCTAAATCCCGAAGCTCTGCCTCGTTGTAAGTATTTTAACCCCCGATCACTAATTCGATACCCTGTCTGATTGATCTGGAACCCAGAAATTGATGCCAAAGCGCTTCCTGTTTAGGGCTATGCTTTGTAAACTAAGTTGGGGTTCTGTCTCGTGACGTATTGATAAGTTGAATTTGGGTTATTATACTAACGTGCATGCATTGTATATTTTTAATAGGAACTCAAGGAAATAATCAGAAAATATTTCAAGGAAGCCTGTAGAAAAACATAAGTTTACAATGTGAGTCATTCTCCTTTTATCACATTTTGTGATACATCTAAAATGCTTTACGAAACCCTAAATGTTTATCAGTTGTGATTAAGTTTTTGTATTCTACAATTACTATAGGTATGTGGGGTTTTGTATACATTACTTGACACTCGTTAATATTAGACAAAAAGTTAGCCAATATTAGCATGACCACAAGCACAGGGGAAAATGGTGCCCAGTAGCAATTCTGTTTGAGAAATTGGTAGATATAAACAAATGTAAAAACTCTTGATGCTGTAAAATATAACAATGTGTCTTTTTATAAATTGAATGTACTCGCCAGTATTTCTTGCTGATAAAATATTTTTAAAACACGTTGCAGGTAACTTAATGTGAAGCTATAAGAAGCCAGCTACGGAGCACTAAAGGCTTAAAGAAAGTGGCTATAAAGTTACCTAAATAAACGAATAAATTATGTTTTCAACAACTAGGGTTTATCACTATAATTACATTATAAATGGAATATGGTTTTTAGCCCATTTGTTTAAAATAAAAGTTGGTGTTTTGACACTCTGAAATTTATTTCCTAACTACGGACCTGATGTCTCATTTCTGCTGCCAAATTAATAAACACTGATACCACCGGCTCGTGCTCGTGGCTCCCGCTCCCGGGGTGGGGTCGGGGGTTGCAACACCATGTCCTTCCACATTTGGTTTGCGTCCCCATCTA
The DNA here is from genome assembly GCA_030545235.1 of Helianthus tuberosus. NCBI lineage: Eukaryota > Viridiplantae > Streptophyta > Magnoliopsida > Asterales > Asteraceae > Helianthus > Helianthus tuberosus. The sequence goes on from CM060424.1 coordinate 187,578,454, forward strand.
CTCTAGGCGATGTCATTAAGAGGACCTTATCTCTAAACACTTTGATTTTGTCGCCCTTTAACATACCCCATCTAACCCTAGGTCGCATTACCCTCTCTTCCTTGGTTAGCTTTCCTCTCATGACTATATCCACCACCAATAAACGGTGTTGAGCCACTGCTGTCTCCCCTGGTATAACCTTGCAGTCCCTCCACCACCTTCAATCTCCTAGCCTCATCAAAATATAGTCAATCTAAGTGTTACGTCCACAACTAGTAAAAGTAATCAACTGTGATTCTTTCTTCTTAAAAAAAGAATTCAAAATACCTAGGTTGTGAGCCACCGCAAACTCTAACAAATCCCTACCAGGGTTCTTCCTATCATCAAAATCAAAAACCCCATGAACCTCACTAAAACCATCACTATGCCTACCAATATGGCCATTAAAATCTCCTCCTATGAAAATTCTTTCTTCCCTAGGTATGTGTTGATGCATATATGTGGACGCAGCTCGTATCGGTTCGGCTCGTCTACGAAATGAAGTCCGAAGCCTGAAACTCGATATCCTCCATCATAGTTTCAGATCAAGTCTGTAGGTTCTGCATGTTTGCGGTTTGCTGTTGTTTTTATTGCATAATCTGCAAGCCAGCGACGAAACTCCAACATATCATGCTGTCGACGAAACTCCAGGATATCATGATGTTGACGAAACTCCTGCTCTTCTTGCTGTTGATGAAACCCGTTGGAGAAACAAGGTTTCGTCGTTCTTGGGAGTGTGACGAAACTATTGGGAGTGTGACGAAACTCTCCTAGTTTCGTCACTGTTAGGTTTCGCCATGAAGTTTCGTCGGCACAATGAAGTTACGTCGGCTGCTTGCTGTTTCGTCGTCATGTTCCTCTATATATACAGTAGAGTCTGAAGATAGAATAAGATGACACAGAAGTGAGAGCAGAACACAGAACCGAGAGAACTGTGAGAGAGTTTAGTGTGTGTGAACCGTGTATTGTTTAATCTTGTAACTAAACTCTGCTGAATATATACAAGTGTGTGTTAATCTTTGAATATGTGTGTCTTGTTCTCGTGTTTATCGATCTCGGTTTGCTTTCCCGGTTAGATTCCGCACAACCGGGTCAGTTCGTATACAACGATTAGGCGACTAGATCCTCCGTTCCTTGTTAAAACCGAGTGTGTTTCGAGTGTTTAAAGTTCATAACTTTCTGGAAAAACAGTTTAAACTCGTGAAAATCTTGATGTTTTGCTTCTTATTTTTATAAAAACCTTGTTATATCTCATCTATACATGTTAGGATAAGGTTATTATTGAAACATTGTGCAAAATTGTTGTTCGGAAATATTATCGTTTAGCCGGAATCATCAAAAACTCATCGTCTTCTTCATTTATTCTTCAAGTTCTTAAAAATTCTGGGTTGTTGAAGTTAAATCTGCTTTGTTGATTTGTATGAAGTGTTTGTTGATTAAAATACATTTGTTTGACTATTGTGACATAGAAAGAATGATGAAACGTTGAAAAATGAGTTCAAAAGGCATGGGTGTTTGAAAGTTGCTTTACCAACTTTGTGTGTGTCAGTACAAGAGATGATTATTTATACTTAAAAAATATCTTATCCATTTGTCCTTTTAAGTCAACGAAACTCCCATTTCTCTTTCACAATTGAACTTTGACGAAACTCTAATTTTTACTCACAACTTTGTGTGTTTCGTCGAACAAAGGTTTCGTCGAGAATCATTTATTCATAGAGTGTTTCGTCGTATAAAGGTTTCGTCGATAAGTTGTTCTTAATGGTGTTTCGTCGAAAGTTGTTAACTTTTTTTTTTAAACAGAGGCTTTGCAAAACTAATTTAACAGTGTGTTTTCAAGTGATTTAATCAGGTATCCATTTTTATTCATTCAAAAATGAATCCAGACTGGTGGGGTATTTCATCAAATACGGAGAGCAAATATAGAAGCACGGGTTTATCGCCATCATGGGCCGAATCTCCCGCACCCGCATCTAATACGGAGAACAAGTATAGAAGCACGGGTTTGTCGCCATCATGGGCCGAATCTCCCGCACCCGCATCTTCGCAAGCGAATCCAATTTCGATAGGTCAATGGGCGTTTGTTTCAAATCAAACTCAAAGTATTCAAAGTATACTTCTAAGCGAAAGCGAGACCAGAAGTCTAAATCGCCCACCGAAACTGATGTACATAAATGAATATCCTGGATGGGTAGATAGATTCCATACGTATGTCCTTGGGCAAAACACGGAATTGTGGTTATGTTTTACTACAGATTTCGATCAAGCTCTTGAGGTTGCCGCTTCAACTACCGCGACATTTGCAGATCTTACGGAAGACGAGAAAAAGGCATATGATTTAGAAAAGAAAGCATACGCTATTCTGACTCAGGCGTTGAGCAAGGATATATATCATCAGTTTGTCAGCTTCAAGACGTCAAAGTGATTATGGGATGCATTGAAGAAAAGAGGTCTAGGAAATGAAATGTCACGCCAATTGCGACATGATTTACTCGAGAAGGAGTTTGATGGCTTCACATTTATGGAAAAAGAATCTTTGGGAGATATGACAAGTCGATTTTATCACTTGCTGACTGAATTGACTAATTATGGGGTAGTAACAACTCCAGTAGAGGTTGTCACAAAGTTTGCCGATGCACTGCCACCTCAATGGAATGGTTTCTTGGAAATCCTAAAAAACAATGGCACATTTGCTACGACAAACATCAATGACTTCGTTCAGCTCTTGGAGAACAAAGATCAGGAAGAAACCCTAAAGGCGAAAAGGGTTCCAGTGCGACAAAATCCTGATATGTATTATGGAGCTCCTAGCACTTCTGCAAGACCTGCTCCACATGCTCCAATTCAAACGGCGTTTGCCACAAGCACAGATTTGTATGGAAATCCGATACAAGTTCCCGTTAAGCCAGCTTCAACCACAGACTTGTATGGAAATCCACTACATCCAGTTCCCCAACAGCAAAGCTATCGGCCATCTACCGTAGCAACTGATTTGTACGGGAATCCACTTCCTGTTTAACAACAAGCTTGTTATGGAAGCACATCATCTGCTGGTCAGCCATCAAATTCAAATACAGTACGGCTTGACACGTCAAGCTTCTCCAAAGTTAGCGTTGAAGTAGCTAAAGATCATATGGAGATACTGACCACATTGGTGAGCGCGTATTGTGGGTTGATTGCAGGGCAGATCGGAAACATCAATCTAACTTAAGAAGATTATCAGTAGATCGATAAAGAAGAGATGGATATGATGGACATCAAATGGGCTTTCGCCAGTGCTGTAAGGCGAGCAAAGGACTTCATGGAACGGACTGGTCGAACCATCTTGGAAAGCAAGAAAGATACCAAGTATGGGTTCGACAAGCAGTCTGTTAAGTGCTTTAACTGTGGCGAACGGGGTCACTTCAAGAGGGAATGCACAAAGCCAGCACAGCATGGGAACCAAAACCCTTTCAGAGGTCAAGGCAACCAACAGAATCAGAATCAAACCAGGAATGATGATCGCACCTTGGTACCTATAAACAATCAAGCAGGACCATCAAACAATCAAGCTCTTGTCGTGCAAGTGGATGAGGGTTGCGACTGGTCAATGCAATTAGGCATTGGTGATCAGGGTGGATCAGCTTGTTTTGCTGAAGTGGTGAAGGATCTAAAACACACCAGTGGTGGAGAATATTCTGCCAGTGGTGGTGAATCTTCTGAAGATGAAGACAGTTCTGGTTACAGTAGAAGCTCAGATGAAGAATCCTCAACTTCAGGTGATGATCATTTGGATGAAATGTCAAGTGTGACAGTCGACGCAGATGTTGATGAATTGTTGGGAGAAGCTGCAACAAGGAATGACAGAAAATCAATTCTGGTGGATAAAGCTGCTTATTCTTCTTCTTCTTCTTCTTCTTCTATTCATTCAGCCTTTATGGCTAATATCGGCAGTTCATCAAGTCAGGTATGTGTCGATAAACCAACTCCTGATAAATGCGATAATTGTGTTAGTTTAGGTGATAAATTGTCGGACTTGCAAAGCAAATATGATGATTTGCAAAGCAAGTATGACGTGACATATATCCACAATCAAAAGTTGATAGTGGATCTTTCGAAATGCAAAGAGGCTAACATGTTTTATGAAAACCATGAAAAAGAGTTTAAAAAGGTGGTTGAAAATTTAAGAAAAGATAAAACCGAGCTAACAAAAATGGTTTCAAGAAAACAAACTAACATAAACTGTTATATCAATCGTCTGGAAATCATGCAAAAAGAGTTAGCCTGTGTTAAGTGTGAAAGTGAGGCGAACCGGCTTAAGCTAGACAGTTATTCAAACTCTAGGTATGTGCTAGATCACATCATTGACATACATAAAGAGAAAAAGGATGTCACGTGCATTGGATATATGAAATGTCCACCACCTGTTAGACACAATTATGATGCAATGCCTGATGAGGAGAATAGAACTTATTATGAGGAATCTGTTCCTTTAGACATTGAGGAATTTGCAACCGGACTTGGATACAAAAATGAAGTATCATCAGATTCGGATGTTTCAACAGTTTCAAGTGTGTCAACTGCTGAACAAAATCAGGATCCTCCAGTCATTGTTGAGGATGCTGATTCTTCAGATGATGAATCCGATGATACTGACTCAGCACAGTCTGATGCGGTAATCAAAGAAGAGGATATACCTCTTGAGAATCATATTCTATGTGATCCTCCCACAAAACCTGCTAAGACTGTTCTGGTCGAGTCCACGCTTGCAAAAGAGTCAGAGAGTGTGAATTTGCTGTACACTCTTGTTGGTGATGATAAAATCTATTCAGACAAAGATTTTCCGATTAAGAATGTAAATCAATCTTTAATCAGTAAAGTTTTTGAAGATTCGACAAGTAGGTTTTTGGCAAAGTCGGGTTCACACGTTATGGTAACACAGTGCCCTCCGATTCCAAAAGCTGAAGTTCGAAAACAATATGGCAATCAGAAATTACCAACAGTGAAAAAGCAGCAAAATCATACCAAACCAAAAGGTAAATCAATGACTCAAGGTCGAAAGGAACCGAACCAAAAGGAGAACAAGAAAGTGAACTTTGTGAAATCAACGGGAACGGATAAATTGGAAACTTTTGCAAATAAATCTAACTTAGATCATGTCAATCAAGTTAAATCTTTGAATAGAAATGAACAAAACAGTTCAAAACCAAGTACCTCGGAATCACAAAGTTCATCGACAAGACAATCACATGTTACTTCGGGGTTTGTTGAACGAAGATCATGTTTTGAATGTGGTAAAATTGGACATATCATTCGAAATTGTCCATATCTTCAAAAGTTAAAAGCCAAAGTTGATGATCCCCGTGAACAAAATTACCGAAAGCGACCTGTTTCTACAAAACAAGATCCCCGCCTTGTAAAAGAAAGGGAAAAGAAACAGAGACGCTAACAAGTCAAGGTAATTTAGAAGGCAATTAAAACCGATGTGGTTCAAAAACAATATGTTTCAGTTAAACCGGAAACTTCAAAGATTTCAAAAACTTCAAACAATCACGAAGTTAAAGTTTCAAACAATCAAACTGGTAAAACTCAACAGATATGGAAACCTAAAATGACCACAAATTCAGGGGGAGCATCAAAATTTCCTAACCATCGAAAAGTGGAAGTAATTGTTGTCGACAAAAATGGAAGACCCAAGACCACAATGGCTTGGGTCCCCATCTCCAACTAATCATGTGAGTTCATGTGCAGGGTGTTCCAGGAGGAACTTTCAGCAGTCATTGGTGTAACACCCCGTGTTTTCGAAAGTCAAAGTCAAAGTCAAAGTCAAGGTCAAAGTCAACGACCGTTTCGCGTGACTTGACTTGTAGTGAATTTCTTTTATATGTTTATTTTAGTTGTATTATGTGGAGTAAGTGTCTATAATTACAATAATCGACGTGTGTTAATCACTATTTAATGGACTTACGACTGTGATCTATAGGAAGTAACAATGCAATAAAGTTAACTAAACGATAATCAAACTATGCTAATCAAATCGACATCGAATCGAATCGCAACTCGAATTACGCATTTTGGTTATGGTTATATGTGTGTGTGTGCCTTACGTGTTACTTGTGCATGTTTATTTATGTTGTGTGGTGGTAATCAATCGAAACGCAATCGAAACTCGAATCGCAATCGAACTCAATCGAAATCGAACTATGATAATTAGTGGAGAAGGGACAGAGCTAGATATGAATAGTTGGGACTAAAAGTAATTTGACTAAGAAAATCTATCGCATCGTATCGCTCGCAATTACAATCGAAACCTCAAAAATCGTCGCGCCGAACACCCGAACCAAGTGCCATCCGGCCGGATAAGCCATCCGACCGGGCTGCCACTTGGTCATGGTGCCAGTGTGCCATCCGACCGAGATGACATCCGACCGAACAAGTCATCCGGGCGAGATGCCATCCGACCGACCCACACTTTCCTCTTTGGGTAACTCTATAAATACCCATGTGACTCTCAAACTTTCTACTTTTGGCAACTCTCTGACCGAACAGCACGCTCTCCTCACCTTTTCTTCGATATCTCTCAATTCCGGTAAAATCTCGTCCTAAATCTTGTACTTTCTTAATCTACACGCACTCCTACACGTTTCTATCTTTTGAATCTTAACTTTTAACCGTGAAATCACTAGATTTGAGGTGTTCTAGGATGACGTCATCATGTGTTCTTGAAGAACTTCATGTTTTAGCCTCAATCCACCAAGAACAACTTAGATCTAATCGATTTCCACACAAATAAACATGAATCTTGCATAGATCTAAACGCATTCATGGTGAAAAAGGATTAAAAGATGGGTTCTAACTTTCTTTCAACTCTTTTACACTCAATGCACTCAAAACCGATATAATCGGACCTTGTTCTAGTCTTCTACTCATTCGCGGTGTTGTACTAGTTCAAGATCTGGATTCTACTCACGAGATCACCGATTTCGGGTTAACCAAGAACAACCGTCTTGAGTCGGGTAACTGGTCGAACTAGGGTGATTCCTGTTTGATCGGGTCACATGGGTCAAGATGGGGTTCTGTTGGTTAGCACGTTGTCAAAACGTCTCGATAAAAGCAACAAACAATCAAAACGGCCAAGTGAAAGACGAACGGAACGACCAACATGGAGTGCTATCCAGCCGGACTACTATCCGAACGGATAAGCCATCCGAACGACTAGGTCATCCGAACGGCTTACACTTTGGGTCCCACACTTAATCAACTTTATCTGAAGTTGGGGTATTGAACGAATTGCTATCCGACCGGACTACCAACCCGACCGGATTACTCTTCGGATCATGAGATACTTGGACTTTAACACTCGAACAATTTTCAACATGTTCAATGCACTAAGGATGCCACCCGACCGGACATCCTGTCCGACCGAGTGACCGCCCTGCTGTGAACTTGCTCTCGCTGAGGTATCAACCTATCGGATTGTCATCCGATCGGACAGACCGTCCGATCGACCGACTTGAAAGGAAGAGATACTTCAATGTTTTCAAAATGCTACAACGAAAACTTCAAAGGACAAGCCATCATACACAAACACATCAAAGGAAGAAACAATCCACTCGAATAGTCATCCGACCGGACAACCTGTCCGACCGGATGACCATCCGAACGGCTTGTTATCCGCATGACCGGACCGTCCGATCGGATTACCAATCCGACCGAACCGCTGTCCGAGCTACTTACACCTTGCATCGTTTTACGCGTCACTTATCGCTGTGCTATCAAATTATTCAGGCTAATCTTACTCTCTAAGCGCTCCCTTCAATCCATCATCGCTGTGAGTATACTCGATCCCTTTTTTCTTTACGCACTTTTGGGTGTTACATACGTTACGAATATTCAAATCACAATAAACACACTACTCAATACTATTTGAACGCTAACCGTTAATGCATATTATACGTGGCTTATGAATGCGTGTTTGTTATGTTTACACAAGGAATGCTGTCTACCTACCTTAGCAACGATAGTACTATAGTTTGGACTCAGCACCTGTTCGCAGGGGTTGTTAAGGACAATTACTTGCATGGATTACGGTGGTAATCATGTATTGCGAACTGCCTCAGGCAGTCAACCCGCAGTCATTGGTATCGATGGATCTATGTCGATAACTAACATGCCTCATTTCTCTATGTGTACGTGCTGGTTATGCGTAAATGAATTTCGAACTCTATATGCCATTATCATACTTGTATGCTCACCTTTACATTATATGTATTGACTTTATTTTAACGTATGTGACAGGTGCTTAGGATGCACACCTGCTAGGAAATCGAGGCTAGAATAAGGCTCTAGAGGCCAACAAATAGTTGTCTGTACAAATGAAATCAAGAGTCTCTAGAAGCAGATAAACAATTGCTCTATTTAAATCTGAGTTGTCGGAATAGAACTATTTGCCTGGATTTCGTCTGTAATAATTTGTTTACCTTTTGAGACATGGTATGGGACATGTTACTTTAAATTGATTGGTAATAATAATTGTTATGGAAACTTCTGGACAATCTGTTTCGCTCAGTGCCATGCCCTGATGTTTCCGCCATCGGTTGGGGTGTGACAGATTGGTATCAGAGCCATAACTATAGGGAATTAGGCAAGACACGACCTAGTCCGGGTCGATGTCTTAGAGACCTAGTCTATAGTTAGGAACCAACGGACCGACTTGTACATGTCCGTTAGGGATTATGTATGAGCTTGCTATTTCTCGCTATTCTCGTTTATGCTACACTATCACTGCACTCGAATTTTCAACTATGAAGGAGCAACTAAGTCAAGATTAGGTGTGAAAAACGCAAACTCTCGACTAAAGTTACTAAACAACCCGCATTTTATCTACAAACGGGGAGAATTATGCCAAATCAGGAGTGAAATCCATATTTTGATAAATAATCTTCTCTATTTTATCAAAACAGGAGCGAAGTTGTTAAGCCAGGGGTGAAAACCTAACCTTGACGACTTGTTTCGCCCATTTTACAAAACTCTCACCAAAGTCTCGACGGACTCCAATGACCTGAAGTCATGATATGACTAACGGGAAGCGTGCCAAATGCCCAAGAATCGAGGCAAAGGCACTGCCCTAAAGGTCAAATGTGCACGACAAGTTCTTGAGAATAGTCGAACCACTTTGGTTAGTCAATGTCTAATAGCCGCAGACGATCTATTTCTCGATTTTTATGTGTTTCGATTTTGAGCCCGCAACTATTGACTCTGATGACTCGTTGATTTTATGTGTTTTATATGGTTATGTTTATTTGTTAGCGTTTTGAGACACCACTGGTTTCGATCTAACGCCTCTTTGCTTCCACTAATCACACAACACACTGCACATCGTTGACAAATCGCTAGACTATGAACGACCTTATGCTATGATATACGCTTATACTACACGACTCGATATACTAAACGCGATCGCCATATTCGAACACCCGCGAACTGTGAATGATAGGTTTCTGTAATCTGACTGCCTTTTGTGCTTAAATGCTTCTGTGGTTTATGTGTTTCTGTGATTTTGTGCCCTACGTGATTATGTGCTTCTGTGTTTATGTGAATCTGTGATTATGTGTCTATGTGAATAAGTGATATGTGTTACATTGCGTATTCCTAAGCTTTAGTAAGTAGTAGACGTGTGAGGTGAGATTCGAGTACATTATATTGAGTCCTGTGACGATGTCTGTTGCAGACAATGTCATCTGGATCCCGTCACACACCACTTTCTCATCAAGAGAAGAGAGACAAACGACTTGCTGCTATCATCGCTAAACAAGTAGCAAAAGCCACGAGTGATGTCTACGAGAATGTCAGCAAATCATCTGAGGAGTCGAGAACCGAAACTCCTAAAGCTACCCCCAAAGCTGCCTTCAAGTTCAAGCAGTTCAAGTCTTGTGGGCCAAAGGAATTCACTGGCGAGGAAGGCCTTACAGCGTTGTTCCAATGGTTTGATTCCATTGAGGTCACACTACGACAGAGCGGTTGCCCAGACGATCTCCGTACTCTAAATGCTACCGGCGTCTTCCAGTCCCGCGCACTAGACTGGTGGACGACCGAGAGAAACAAACGAGGGAACGATGTAGCCTACGGTCTGTCATGGGACGAACTCAAGGAGGTCATGCTGGAAGAATTCTGCCCTCCTCATGAATGCCAAAAGTTAGAAGATGAATTCTGGCACATAAAGCAGAAGGATGGTGAAAACGCTACTCTTACTGCTCGCTTCAAGCAGCTTAGTATCATCTGCCCTGATCAAGTGAAGACGTCTGACATGGCAATCAAGAAGTATATCCGAGCCCTGCCTGACTGTGTTGTAGATTTCGTACAAGCGGCTAAGACTAAGACGATCGAAGAGACCTACCTACTGGCCGTTGAAATCAACGACAAGCGGGTTAAGGCTGGGGTCTGGGATAAAGTTTCAAAGCACCTGCATCAAGCTACCACTGCCGCACCAACTGCTGAAACCGCCACCGCATCGAACAACAAGAGAAAGAACAAGAGGAAGAACAACTCCAGCAACAAGAACTATGCGATCACTGCTGCACCGATACAAGCTGTACCAGCCCAACAGCGTCAAGTAGCGGCGCCTGTGGCAAATGCACCGCCTGCTAAGCGTGCATACACTGGGCCACACCCGCTCTGCCCTACTTGTACCTACCACCACCCGACTACCATCGCTTGCCGTTTCTATGCCCATTGCAATATGTACGGCCACTTCACTACCAACTGCCGTGCTCGACAAGCTCCTGCTCATCAAGCTCTTCTTACCGCCCCTCAGGGTCAACAAGCTCCTCCGGCACCCGCGATCAACGCCAGAGCCTGCTTCGCATATGGCGATCCTAACCATTTTGCCAACAGGTGCCCAAACAGGGTTGTGAAACAAGAGCCCCAACAGCAGCAGCCTCAGCAACAACAACACCAGCAGCAACAGCAACAAGCAGCACGCGCACGAACTTTCAACATCAACGTGCGCCAAGCCCAAGCCGACAACAACGTGGTTAATGGTATGTTCCTTGTGAATGGTATTTATGCTTCGTGTTTATTTGATACTGGAGCCGATAATTGTTTTGTGTTGTTCGAATTCGAGAAGCTCCTTAGTCGTAAACGCTCCCGACTCTCCTCAACGTTCGATGTTGAAGACGCCACAGGAAGAACTGTCGCCGTTAATTCTGTTCTTCGTGATTGTACTCTTGAGCTCAACAATCACATCATCCCAATCGACCTTATTTCGATGCAACTCGGAAGTTTTGATGTCATAGTAGGCATGGACTTTCCTCGCGAAAACCATGCTGAAATCGTGTGCTTCGATAAGATGATTCGATTCTCGCTCGCGAATGGTGATTTACTGTGTGTCTATGGTGAAACTGCTTCGAAAGGTCTCAAGCTTATGTCATGTATTCAAGCTAGCAAGTATCTCCGCAAGGAATACAGAGCTTTCTTGGCTAACATTGTAGTAGCGGAGAAGGAAAAGAAAGGAAAGATAGAGGTGAAAGACGTCCCTGTGGTTCGTGAATTTCCTAATGTATTCCCTGACGATCTCCCAGGTTTACCACCAAGTCGAGATATCGACTTTTGTATCAACCTCATTCCTGGAGCCAACCCTATTGCCAAAGCTCCTTACCGACTCGCACCGTCCGAAATGCGTGAACTCTCGAACCAACTCCAGGAATTACTTGAGAAAGGCTTCATTCGCCCGAGCACCTCCCCTTGGGGCGCGCCAGTCCTTTTCGTCAAAAAGAAGGATGGGTCGTTCAGTATGTGCATCGACTATCGGGAATTGAATAAGTTAACTATCAAGAACCGCTATCCCCTACCCCGCATCGACAATTTGTTTGATCAGCTACAAGGTGCTACGTGTTTCTCGAAGATCGATCAACGCTCAGGCTATCACCAACTACGCATTCAAGAGGAGGATATACCCAAAACCGCTTTTCGCACTCGTTATGGCCATTACGAATTCGTTGTTATGCCCTTTGGTTTAACCAACGCACCCGCGGTTTTCATGGATCTGATGAATCGTGTGTGTAAACCATATCTCGACCGTTTCGTCATCGTATTCATCGACGATGTCTTGATCTATTCCAAGTCGAAAGCCGAACACACGCAACATCTACGTTTGGTTCTCGAGCTACTCCAGGGGAATCAACTCTATGCCAAGTTCTCCAAGTGTGAATTCTGGTTGGAGGAGGTTTAGTTTCTTGGTCACATCGTAAATAGTCAAGGTATTCACGTCGATCCTACAAAGATTGAAGCCGTTAAGAGTTGGATTACACCTAAGAACCCGTCTGAAGTCTGTTCTTTTCTCGGACTAGCGGGCTATTATCGACGATTTATCGAAGGATTCTCAAAGATCATTGTGCCGCTTACCGCTCTCACGCATAAAGACAAGCCTTTTGTTTGGGGAACTGAACAAGAGTCTGCTTTCCAAACCCTCAAGCACATGCTTTGCAATGCTCCTGTTCTCACATTGCCCGATGGAAACGATGATTTCATTGTCTATTATGATGCTTCCAACCTCGGTCTCGGTTGTGTCCTTATGCAGCGGGACAAGGTTATAGCTTACGCATCTCGATAGCTCAAAATCCACGAGAAGAACTACACAACCCATGATCTCGAGCTAGGCGCAGTTGTTTTTGCGTTATAGATTTGGCAACACTACCTGTATGGTACCAAGTGTATGATCTTCACCGATCATAAGAGCCTACAACACATCTTTAATCAGAAGGAACTCAATATGCATCAACGCCGATGGGTAGAACTACTCAACGATTCCGATTGTGAGATTCGTTATCACCCTGGCAAGGCAAACGTCGTGGCCGACGCTCTCAGCAGACGGAGTTATTTGCTCAGCACTCGTAACATCCAAGCCCTATACGACCTCGAAACCCTCATCCGCGAACCTCAGCATGCATGTTTTAATGAACGCACTCTGAAGAAGGAAAGAATCTACCACGATGGAGCCCAGCTTGTGAGTAAGTCGAATGGGATATTCCACTTTCTGGACCGAATTTGGATCCCTAAACGGACCAATTTGCGACAGATTCTGATGGACGAAGCCCACAAATCCCGGTATTCTATTCATCCCGGTGCCGACAAAATGTACCAGGATCTTCGCTACAAGTACTGGTGGCGGGGCATGAAAAGGGATATTGCTCTCTACGTTGGGAAGTGCCTGACTTGTGCAAGAGTTAAGGCCGTACACCAAAGGCCCTCTGGCTTACTCGAACAACCACCGATCCCTATGTGGAAGTGGGAGAGTATAGCTATGGACTTCATAACAAAACTTTCGCACACGTCATCAGGTCACGACAGCATTTGGGTTGTTGTTGACCGTTTGACCAAATCAGCTCACTTTTTGCCAATACGGGAAGACTACAAGGTAGAACGATTAGCCCGAATCTACACCGACGAGATCATTTGTAATCATGGAACACCTCGCGACATCATCCCTAATCGTGATACTCGATTTACCTCGCGACTGTGGGAAATGTTTCAAACGACTCTCGGTACATCGCTTAATCTAAGTACCGCATTCCACCCTCAGACCGACGGTCAGACTGAAAGAACGATTTGTACTCTTGAAGACATGCTCCGTTCGTGTGTCATAGACTTCGGTGGTAATTGGGATAAATACCTTCCGCTAGTCGAATTCTCGTATAACAACAGTTATCATTCTAGCATTCAAATGGCACCATTCGAGGCTTTATACGGAAGAAAATGTCGACCACCCATTGTATGGCACGAGATCGGTCACTCGCAATTAACCGGTCCCGAGCTATTACAAGAAATGACAGACAAATTTTTCCAAATTCGAGACAATCTAACGAAAGCTCGGAATAGACAGAAGAGTTATGCCGATAGACGACGCAAGCCCCTTGAATTTGACGTTGGCGACTACGTACTCCTAAATGTATCACCTTGGAAGGGTGTGGTCAGATTCGGCAAGAAAGGGAAACTAGCGCCTCGATATGTTGGGCCTTTTAAGATTCTGGAAAGGATCGGAAAAGTCGCCAAAAAACTCGAACTACCGGAGGAACTTAGTAACGTCCACCCGACTTTCCACGTGTCAAACCTCCGAAAGTGCCTGGCTGAGCATGATTTAATTGTACCTCTCGATGACCTTCAAGTAAACGAAACACTACACTTCATGGAAAAGCCTGTCGAAATCATGGATCGCCAAACCAAGCAGCTCAGACGCTCGCGCATTCCTATTGTAAAAGTCCGATGGGAAGGCAAACGAGGCGCAGAGTTCACTTGGGAACTCGAAAGCGACATGAAGGCGAAGTACCCGCAGTTGTTCGTTACGGCTTTGGCCTAATTTCAGGACGAAATTCCCTAAACAAGGGGAGGCTGTAACACCCCGTGTTTTCGAATGTCAAAGTCAAAGTCAAGGTCAAAGTCAACGACCGATTTCGTGCGACTTGACTTGTAGTGAATTTCTTTTATATGTTTATTTTAGTTGTATTATGTGGAGTAAGTGTCTATAATTACAATAATCGACGTGTGTTAATCACTATTTAATCGACTTACGACTGTGAACTATAGGAAGTAACAATGCGATAAAGTTAACAAACGATAATCAAACTATGCTAATCAAATCGACATCGAATCGAATCGAATCGCAACTCGAATTACGCATTTTGGTTATGGTTATACGTGTGTGTGTGCCTTACGTGTTACTTGTGCATGTTTATTTATGTTGTGTGGTGGTAACCAATCGAAACGCAATCGAAACTCGAATCGCAATCGAACTCAATCGAAATCGAACTATGATAATTAGTGGAGAAGGGACAGAGCTAGATATGAATAGTTGGGACTAAAAGTAATTTGACTTAGAAAATCTATCGCATCGTATCGCTCGTAATTACAATCGAAACCTCAAAAATCGTCGCGCCGAACACCCGAACCAAGTGCCATCCGGCCGGATAAGCCATCCGACTGGGCTGCCACATGGTCATGGTGCCAGTGTGCCATCCGATCGAGATGACATCCGACGGGACAAGTCATCCGGGCGAGATGCCATCCGACCGACCCACACTTTCCTCTTTGGGTAACCCTATAAATACCCATGTCACTCTCAAACTTTCTACTTTTAGTAACTCTCTGACCGAACAACACGCTCTCCTTACCTTTTCTTCGATTTCTCTCAATTCCGGTAAGATCACGTCCTAAATCTTGTACTTTCTTAATCTACACGCACTCCTACACCTTTCTATCTTTTGAATCTTAACTTTTAACCGTGAAATCACTAGATTTGAGGTGTTCTAGGATGATGCCATCATGTGTTCTTGAAAAACTTCATGTTTTGGCCTCAATCCACCAAGAACAACTTAGATCTAATCGATTTCCACACAAATAAACAAGAATCTTGCATAGACCTAAACGCATTCATGGTGAAAAAGGATTGAAAGATGGGTTCTAACTTTCTTTCAACTCTTTTACACTCAATGCACTCAAAACCGATATAATCGGACCTTGTTCTAGTCTTCTACTCATTCGCAGTGTTGTACTAGTTCAAGATCTGGATTCTACTCACCAGATCATCGATTTCGGGTTAACCAAGAACAACCGTCTTGAGTCGGGTAACTGGTCGAACTAGGGTGATTCATGTTTAATTGGGTCACTTGGGTCAAGATGGGGTTCTATTGGTTAGCACGTTGTCAAAACGTCTCGATAAAAGCAACAAACAATCAAAACGGCCAAGTGAAAGACGAACGGAATGACCAGCATGGAGTGCTATCCAGCCGGACTACTGTCCGAACGGATAAGCCATCCGAACGACTAGGTCATCCGAACGGCTTACACTTTGGGTCCCACACTTAATCAACTTTATCTGAAGTTGGGGTATTGAACGAACTGATATCCCACCGGACTACCAACCCGACCGGATTACTCTTCGAATCATGAGATACTTGGACTTTAACACTCGAACAATTTTCAACATGTTCAATGCACTAAGGATGCCACCCGACCGGACAACCTGTCCGACCGAGTGACCGCCCTGCTGTGAACTTGCTCTCGCTGAGGTATCAACCTATCGGATTGTCGTCCGATCAGACAGACCGTCCGATCGACCAACTTGAAAGGAAGAGATACTTCAATGTTTTCACAATGCTACAATGAAAACTTCAAAGGACAAGCCATCATACACAAACACATCAAAGGAAGAAACAATCCACTCGAATAGTCATCCGACCGGACAACCTGTCCGACCGGATTACCAATCCGACCGAACTGCTGTCCGAGCTACTTACACCTTGCATCGTTTTACGCGTCACTTATCGCTGTGCTATCAAATTATTCAGGCTAATCTTACTCTCTAAGCGCTCACTTCAATCCATCATCGCTGTGAGTATACTCGATCCCTTTTTGCTTTATGCACTTTTGGGTGTTACATACGTTACGAATATTCAAATCACAATAAACACACTACTCAATACTATTTGAACACTAACCGTTAATGCATGTTATACGTGGCTTATGAATGCGTGTTTGTTATGTTTACACATGTAATGCTGTCTACCTGCCTTAGCAACGATAGTACTATAGTTTGGACTCAGGACCTGTTCGCAGGGGTTGTTAAGGACAATTACTTACATGGATTACGGTGGTAATCATGTATTGCGAACTGCCTCATGCAGTCAACCCGCAGTCATTGGTATCGATGGATCTATGTCGATAACTAACATGCCTCATTTCTCTATGTGTACGTGCTAGTTATGCGTAAACGAATTTCGAACTCTATATACCAGTATCAAACTTGTATACTCACCTTTACATTATATGTATTGACTTTATTTTAACGTATGTGACAGGTGCTTAGGATGCACACCTGCTAGGAAATCGAGGCTAGAATAAGGCTCTAGAGGCCAACAAATAGTTGTCTGTACAAATGAAATCAAGAGTCTCTAGAAGCAGATAAACAATTTCTCTATTTAAATCTGAGTTGTCGGAATAGAACTATTTGCCTAGATTTCATCTGTAATAATTTGTTTACCTTTTGAGACATGGTATGGGACATGTTACTTTAAATTGATTGGTAATAATAATTGTTATGGAAACTTCTGGACAGTCTGTTTCGCTCAGTGCCATGCCCCGATGTTTCCGCCATCGGTTGGGGTGTGACAATTGGATTGTTGATAGTGGGGCATCCAGGCACATGATAGGCGACATGAAGCTTCTCTACGACGTTAAATCTATTAGAGGAGGTTATGTTGCTTTTGCTGGAGATAAAGGCGGATATATTACTGGTGAAGGAATGGTATCCAACGGGGTTGTAAGCTTTGATAAGATCAACTTTGTGCAACAACTTGATCACAATCTTCTCAGCGTTTCACAAATTTGTGATAAGCAGTTTTCAGTGCACTTTGATGCAAATGGATGTTATGTGCTGAAACCCGGCTTCAAGATTCCTAAAGAATGGATTCTTTTATCTGATGGATTAATGATTTGTATATCCTTGATATGAGCCAAGCTATTACTACGTCTGCACAAGCAACTTGTTTCGTTTCCAAAGCCACAGAAAAAAGACTCAATCTCTTGGCATAGACGGATGGGTCACATTCACTTACGCAAAATGAATCATTTGGTGTCGAATGAATTAGTGAATGGTGTTCCTCTTAAAAACTTCCATCTTCAAGATGTCTGTGTTTCATGCCAAAAAGGAAAGCAAAGCAAGAAACGACACCCGACTAAGAAGATCAACACGGTGGCCGTTCCGCTTGAACGTTTGCACATGGATTTATTCAGTCCTGTCAAGCATAAAAGCATTCGGAATAATCAATACTGCCTTGTGATAACAGATGATTATTCAAGATTTTCTTGGGTGGCGTTCATGGCTCACAAGAGTGATACTTTCGGTATTATCAAAAATTTGATCATTCAGATTGAGAATTTGTATACTTTGAAGGTTAGACGGATACGCAGCGACAATGGAACAGAATTTAAAAATCAAGCCATGAAGGAGTTCTGTACTTCAAAAGGTATTCTTCACGAATTTAGTGCGACGTACACTCCTCAACTGAACGGCGTCGCTGAACGTAAAAACCGTACATTGATCGAGACTGCTAGGATGATGTTGGTAGAGTCACAATTGCAGATTCCCTTCTGGACAGAAGCTGTGTCCTCTGCTTGTTATACATTGAACCGAGTCCTTACAGTCAAATGGAACAACAAGACCTGCTTCGAGCTTCTTCCCAAACGAAAACCAGATTTGTCATATCTTGAACCGTTTGGAGCTCCTTGCAAAATGATCGATCCTAATGGAAAGTTTGGGGCAAAAGCTATTGAAGGTTACTTTCTTGGGTATGTGATGTGCGTGAAGTGTGTTATGGTTTTAATGTTTATTTTAAGCCCTTTTACACTTTTTAGCCAAGTTTTAAATTTATAAAACACGATATTTACTAACACTAAACACACATATGGGCAAGTGCACCCATCGTGAGCGTAGTATAGTGTTGGTAAGATACCGAGGTCGTCCAAGGACACAAGAGCTTTTAGTACCGGTTTATCCTCAACGTCTAATCAAATCGAAAGTTTAGAAAAAGGTTTTTAAACTAGAAAAATAAAAACTAATTAAAATGCTAAAAAATAAAAATAAAAGAAAAACAGATAGACAAGATGAATCACTTGGCTCCGACTCGTGTTTAGTGTAACCTTTGATTATTTCCGCACTTTTGCACTATTTAAGAGAATATCTTAGTTATTGTAGTAGGCCCCTCTTTTGAAGGTGACGTTACCCTCAACCCAGTAGTTTGAGTCAGCAAGGATACAATCCTAAAGGGTCGGATTATTGAAAGATAATTAATTAAGTTATTAATGCATATTGTGGTAGGCCCCTCTTTTGAAGGCGACGTTACCCTCGGCTAAGTAGTCTGAGTCAGCAGGGATATAGTCCTAAGTAGCCGGGTTAAAGTTTTAATAGTAGTTTAACTTATGAGGGGATCAAAGAGTTTGGACCCCCGCCATCCAATACCGTTAAGTATTGAAGGAGGTCCTACTAAATTTGACCCAGGTCCTTTGCAGGATCTATACACTGAACAATGGCAAGACTCTTACCAAACCGTTCCCTTAACCCCCGACCAGGTAGCCAACATACCTCCATATATACCGTGGAGATATGAATGGTGAAAATCTTTTATTTTATATAGACAGTAAAATAATGCCAAGACACCACAGACAAACGATAAGGAAGAATCACCTTCAACATAAGAAACTAGTTATTAAAGTCATTAATACATAACCAATTAAAAAGTGAGAAAAGATTAAAAATAAAAAGTATTACACTAGACACTTTGTCTTCACCAAGTGATGTAAGAGACTTAGGCAAACATGGCCTTGATTGTCAAGAACTCTTATGATCAATCTTGGATCCCGAGATGACTCACACACTCTATGATGGACAATGGATGATGGTGGTGGATGATGGTGTTATGGTGGTGGTAGGTGGTGGGTGAAGTGTGAGAGAGGTGGTGTGCCAAGGGATGGTTTGAGCTTGAGCCAAGCACTCCTATTTATAGGCTGAACAGAAGCTCGGGCACGGTCCCGTGTCTAGTGGGCACGGCCCCGTGTCCACATCCTTCTCTTTCTTCATTAATTGCTCTTGTCTGTATTAGTTGACCACGCCCCCGTGTCCGCTGAGCACGACCCCGTGTGCAGAAGCGTATCTGTACTATCAAGATTTGCCTGGATTCTGCGAATCTTATAGTTGACCACGGCCTCGTGTCCGCTGAGCACGGCCCCGTGGTGGGCGATGGAAGCTTCTACCACTTTGTCTTTTCTGCTGACACTTGGGCACGCCTCCGTGCTCACTGAGCACGGGGCGTGTTCAGCCTTCTGTTCTTTTGTTTTGCTTGGGAAGATGCTTTCGGGGAGGTCGGGCATGCCACGTTTGTTTCTTTTCTTGTATTTATGTTAGATTTAACTGCCTTTTTGTTGGTGCATTCATCTGTCGACTTCGTCTTATATCGAGTCTGGGTTGCATTGCGTCTCTGAACATGTATGATAGCTTGAACATGTGTGATAGCTTGAACATGTATGATAGCTTGAAATTGTAATTTGTATGTTAGCTTGAGATGTCTGATAGCTTGAACCGTGTATGTGTCATTTCAAGCTGTCTAGCATTTAGTATAAATAGGCATGTCATGTTTCATTTGAAGGTAACAGACCAGAGACTAGGGATTGATACCGAGGTGCTGCCGGTATTCCTTGTGTTTGTAATAGTTGTTAATTGAATACACAAGACGTTTAAAGTGATAATCAAGCTGTTTCGACGTCAGTTTCTTATTTTCTGCATCTGAAACTGATAAAATCTCTTCTGAACGACTCGTTTGGGTCACAAACCGATCCTACAAGTGGTATCAGAGCTCAGGAGGAAGAGATCTTGCCAAAACAGCCTGTTTTTATCACTTTTTCTGTTTTCTACATCATTCTTTTTCAAATTTAAAAATTTTTCACGGTTAAAAACGACTCAAACTTTCACATATTGTGCGTAATCATGTTTAAATGAATCCTGGAAAGTTTCATCATTAAAATCGATTTAAAACTTGATTTTTTCGGTATACTCGCTTGAAATTGGTTCGATTGTTGCTGACATCATCAACTGTTCAAGCGAACATAACATCGTGAGTCAGCTTGAAACTGGTTTCTCGCTTGAAAATACACCGTGTCCGCTTGAAATTGACTGGTCGCTTGAAAATATATTCATTGATCGCTTGAAATCATTGACAGCTTGAAAACGATGACCGCTTGAAAATGTCTGACCGCTTGAAATCAATGACCGCTTGAAAAATACGTATCGTGTATTGTGAAAGTACATTGAATTTGAAATTGTCAGTAGTTGGGAAAAGAGATCATGTGATTTATTTCAGATTGCATCGAGTGTATCAAGTTTGCATGTGAATTAAAGTGATTGACTTTAATTGTTTTGTCGGTTCATTATTATCAAAGACAAGTCTGCAAGTGACATCGATCATATTACAAATAGAGTGAGGCCCAATCAAAAGGTTTTGAAATATAAGTTTGTCAGGCACATGTAATAATCTTGCATCAAAATTTAAGGTCCAATGAGATTTGAGTGGTGATCAACATTGTCGGCAATTTTTAAAGTCAATTGTGACAGCCTACTTTAATACTCGGCCCAAGTCATAGTTCACGGCCCAATCAACATTTTAAGCTTGTCAGCCCACGGGAGTCATATCAAATTAATAGGCCCAATCAGAGATTACATATTACAACCGGCTCATTGTTTTGCGGCACAAAGTGTATTACAACAGTTTCATTCTAAGTCCATATCTTGTGGTTCATTAGTTGTGGTCTATTCATTCAGTGTTCATATCAGAATTCATTAAACGAGTCCGCAAATCTTCGACACGAGTCCTAGATTGATTCAATCGTCACTCACATTCACATTTTCAGTTCATTTAAAACTGATAGTTTGTTTGTTTGTTTACAGGTATTTTTACAAGGTGATATAGCTCATTTGAAAATTCGAATCATGGACAACGATTTTTACAACGCGTTTGCTACTCCGACTACTCCGGTTTCTATTGTTCAGAATATGAACTTGGAAAATGAAACCGGGACATCACAGAAACCACCAAAGCTCTTGGATATTGATGATTACAATGCGTGGTCCGAACGGTTTGGAAATTGGGTTGAAGCTTATCACTTGGATGCATCGGATCACACTGAAGAACCATATGTAAGGCCCACAAGAAATGGTATTCAGACAACAATCAGAGAAATGAGTGCCGATGAGAAGAAGAAGTATAGAGATGAGAAATTGATGGTGAGTCTGTTACAGCAAGCAATCAAAGAGGACATTCTGATTTTGCTTCAACATGATGGAAGTGCATATTCAATTTGGACTGAATTGGAAGCAAAGTCAATAGGAAGTGATGATATGCTTAAGAACAAGATGTCACTCATGAAGAAAGAATTTGATCTATTCCGTGGTTTGAAATCCGAAAACACCAAGCAGATTATTGAAAGATATTGTAACTTGGTGAGAAATATGACGAAGCTAGGCATCAAAAAGGATACTGATGAGCTGATTGAGAAACTTGCTGACGCGTTACCACATGATACTTGGGGAACATTCCTGATGATGTTGAGAAACAATCGGAAAGAATATAAAACGTTAACATTGGGAGAATTTATCAAACATTTGGAAGCTCAAGAGATGGAGCAAAGAAAGATTGCAAGGATGAAGAACTACGATGGAGAACAAGACATCGGCTTGTATTTCAAGAGTGGTGTTAGTGAAAAGAAATTTTTTTCTCCAAAGGTTGAAACTGCGTATAATGCAAAAGGTTCTTCTGAAAATACATCTCAGGAATCAAGCAGCACAACATGATTCTCTTCATTTCCAACATATGATCCACAGTTTTCTACGACGAAGAGTGGCAAAGTTCTTCAATGCAACATTTCCTTAAAGCTTGAGAATGATCAGAACTATACAGAGGAAGCTGCTAAAAGCCACATGTCGTTGTTGGTTACAGTGCTTGAGTCCTATGGTGGATTAGTTGCAGGGAGAATCGGTAATCCAATGCTCACGAAAGAGGATTACGATCAAATTGATGCCGAGGAAATGGAATTGATGGATATTAAATGGTGCATGGCTAGTGTGTTGAGACGGGCTGAAAAGTTTAAACAAATCACAGGCAGAGATGATTTTCGTGAGGCACATGTTTCACCTTTAGGTTTTGATAAAACTAAAGTTACTTGTTTTCGTTGCAGGGAAAAAGGGCATTTCAAGAGGGAGTGCACAAATCGAGAAGCTAGTGGAGCTCAAAACCCTTTCGGAAACAATGATTACTACAAAAAGGCGATTTATCATCAAGTCACACAATAGCCATATCAACAACAACAGGCATCGCATCAAGCACAAACTGCACATGGAAGAATGGAGATTAAAGATTCAAAGAAAGCTTGTCTGGGGAAAGATAGTGGATTCAGTTGGGATAAGTACATATCAACAAATAGCAAAGTGTGTCTGGCAGATCAAGATGATGAAAAGTTAGCTGAAGGTTTCAGTTGGGATAATTTTTGCCCAAATCAAGAATTCATGACCAAAGAGATGTCCAAAGACACGTCGAATGTTAAAGCTTTTATTGCAAATGCTTACGATCTAAAATGGGCAGAAAAAATCAGAAAGGTCAGGGAAGCTGAAGAAGAAAAATGGAGAAAAATTGAAGAAGAAGAAGAAGAAGAAGAAAGGTTAAAAGCTGAAGCTGAAGCCAAGAAAAAGAGAAGAAATGAATTTTTCCAATCAAACAGAACAGTCAAAGATGTTCCGGAGTTTGAGATCAAAGTTGATACTGAAGCAGTCAAAGTTTCTGAAAAGTGTTTGAATTGTGATTCGTTGATCAAGCAAAACAATGAACTGTTGCACAACATTAGCAGATTAAAAGAATCATATGATACAATGAACAGAGAGATCAACAAGTACACTGAGTCGAATAGTGAACAAGCTGTAGCAATGAATACACTCAAAGGAGCTTACATAAGACAGCTTGATAATGTTAATTTCTACACAAAGAAATGTGCTAATCTGGAATTGAAGCTGGCAACACAAAAAATAGAAACTGAGAGAGTTAAAAATTTATTAGAAAGTTACTCATGTTCTACTTTTGTTGTTGACAGGATTTATCCAATTGTAGAACAAATGAAGACGTTTGAAGAAGTGAAGACTTCAGAAGGAAAGAAGTCAGAGACAAGAAAAGAGGATGAAGTAGAGATTTCTGGTAAGAAACCGAGTGTTGTCTATAACAGATGTCCGCCCCCGGTCGAAAATGGATATTCTCCTCGAAATCCAAATTCTGAAAGAGTCAAAAAGGAAACAAATTTACAATGGGTGTCTGTGTCGTCGGATAACTTGCCAGAAAGTATAGATGTCATTTTCACATCGTCCGATACTGATCATGAGTCCGAGTTAATAAAAAAGTGGTCGATCAGGTGTTGGATAAGGATGAAACAGAGGAGTCAATGTCAGAGTCAAAATCAGAGTCAAAGTCAAAGTCCGATACGTCAAGTCAAAAAGCCAAACAGGGAAAACGGGTGTATAATAAAGAGTTTTTGTTATCAAAATCTAATTTGGATGACGAACCGATCAAAGTAGCATATGCTTTGAAAGATTCTGACAAATTATATTTTGATGAAGATTTTCCAATAAGAGGTGTTAAACCGGAATTGATCAAAAAGGTTTTCAAACTAACAGAAATTAATATTTCTGAAATAAAAGATTTAAATCTTAATGGTAAACCTAAACCTTACACCTCAAGAGTACAACAAAGATTAAACAAGAAAAAAGGTTACAGTTCTGGTTCTTGTTTTCACAAGAAACCAAACCCTAACCGTAATTTCAAAAAGAAAGGTCTTGGTTTTATTCCAACAGAAAAACAGAAAAATGAAAAATATGTTCGTGATTTTAAAGCAAAAATGACATTTGTTTCAGGTACATCAGCAGAAGAAGAAGAAAAGAAAGAATTCTGGAGGCAGTCAAACAGTGAGTTCCTTGCAAAGAAGCAAGAAGAGATGAAGTTTGCTGGACAGAGGAAAGACACGAGAACCTGTTTCCAATGCAACACTGTTGGACATATTGCCAGAGATTGTTATAAGGCAATATCATCAAAACAGGGAGTTTCTCGTAAACAGAAAGAGAAAGTGATTGAGTTTGAACCACCAATTGACCGAACCAAATTATTCAAAAATTCTACATTTGAAATTGGTGAATGTTCAAACAAGTTTTACAAGAAAAGAGCTAAAAATGACAAACAAAAATGGATGGTTAAGAAGTCTGGAAGTAGTTCTAGCGATGATTCTGATAGGTCAAAATCAGAGGAGCTATCTTCTGGCGATGAATCTGATTCCACAAAGTCAGAGGAGCCACAGGTTGAGGTAAAAGGTGATAACTCAGTGCTGACTGTGGATGATGAGAATTTTCCATCACTTCAGGCTGAAAATTATAAAAAGAAAATTGGTAAAGTTGAGATTTCAAACCAATTTTATGATGATAAAAAGGTTTTTGATGTTGAAAAGACTTTTAACCCCACTGTGAAACACATTTTTGGTAAAATGATTGATCGAAAAGTCAAAGGGGTTAAAGAGTTCTACGAGAAGAAGAGGAAAGGTAAGAAACCGAGTGATGATGACTCGGTAACACCCAAGGCTGGTCAGGCTTGGGTGGATATTTTCTTTGACTAAAAATCTGACTTGCCGGAGCTCCCAAGTTGGTAATCGCGGAGCATGAATCGGCATCATTCATTGTTTATGAAAATTGTTTGTGTATAAGTGTGATTTGCCGGAACTCCTAGGTTGGTAAGTGTGGAGTAGGAATCGGCACCTTGAGAATTCAACCAACAGATGATGATTGGTTGAAAATGCTTGATTGGATTGATCTTACAAGTGGTAAATCAGGGACTTTAAGTTGTATCTGATTTCCTACAAGTGGTTGAAAAACAATGTGATGAATCAAATCCCTAACCTACTAATGGTTTTACAAAATCAACAAAACTAATTTTCCGGAAAAACCATTTTGATTAAAACAAACTTAAGTGTTTTGAGATCATAATGGGAAAAGAGTTTGTTGTGAGGGGGAGTTCTGATTGTTTATGCCAAGTGGATGGCGAATTGAGGCAATTCGATATCGGTTGTCATGTTCGTGTACAGTTTGTTTTCAATTTTTCTTTAGATGTATTTGTATTTTAGGGGGAGTATAATTTCAGAAAATCCAAAAACATTAGAAAATTTGAAAAAGCCAAAAACATGATAAAATGAAAAATGAGTTTTTGTTGCATAAAAGAGGAAATGATAGTACATCAGTGGACTGTCACAACACGCTAAAGAAATGGAAAGTTAAAATGTGATAAACGGTCTCACTAAGGATGTGACGATAGGCTCAGCTAGACTAGTAGATTTGCGATAACGATACAAACTTAAATGAAAAAGCCTAGTTCTAGTGGGAAACATGGTCGAAAGCATAGTACTTAGTTTTGTCCTTCTTGACTGTGTGCCTACTCAGTAATCGCTGATTGTCGAAAGACATAAAACTGGTTAAGTTTGTGAACTTTCACAACTTTGCTGAAAAGTCACTGTGATTGTGCATTTTTTTTGCAAAGACTTAAACTTGTTTTATTTCTTTATTTTGTTTAAGCATCGGACATCCTCTGCGTATACGTGAGTATCGACCTGGATGTTGTTGCCTAAACGTTCTGCTTTATTTTCTTTGGTGTTTCGTTTAAGCTTTGGACCTCCTCTGCGTATACGGAAGTATCGACCTGGTGGTTAAAGCCTAAACAACTTCAACTTGTTTTGTTTTTTCTTATTTTGTTTAAACATTGGACTTTCTCTGCGTATACGGAAGTATCGACCTGATTGTTAATGTTTAAACATTCTGCTTTGTTTTCGCACAAATCACAGTTGATAAAAGTTTAAAGGCATTGCTTGAGATAGTGTATTACATGATGAGGGGATATGTTGAGATCGTGGGGTCCATAAGAACTTAGTGCAAAATTAATATACCTTAACGTATCGGTAAGCATTTCGAAAGTTTTTAGATTGAGTTTAAGTGGACAACAATATCGTCAATCTATGTGAATTGTTTAGAGCTTAAAATGTTTTAAAGCTTAATGGTGTTGGTGATTGGTCTTATAAACTGATATGATCCTCTTTCACGAACTCACAAAAATATTGTTTGTAAATATTTCATTTTCTGCATTTCTGTTTCAGTTAAAAAAAATTCAAAAAGATTTTAAGTGTGTTTTAGTATAAATTTTGAAAAATTCAAAAAGATTTTCGACAACTGTTGTTGGAAAGCTGACATTCAAAATTCCAAGTGCTAAACTTGATGAACAGGTTTGGGAGAGAGTGTATGAAGAAGTTTTTACAAGTGGTTTGCAGAGAGTAAATCATTTTGAATATTTTGTGCAAATAGTTTATAAATTTTAAAGATTTAATCTTTGTGAAACTTATTTTTGGGTAGAGTTGTGCAGGTTAGCCAGGTTCCGAAACCTGAGCTAGATGAGTGCCAGGTTACGATCTAAGAACCTGTTGAAAGTGAATTCCAGACTGCGATCCCAGTCTAGTGAAAGGGGGAGTCTGAAGACATCGAG
Source organism: Helianthus tuberosus (assembly GCA_030545235.1). Taxonomy (NCBI): domain Eukaryota; kingdom Viridiplantae; phylum Streptophyta; class Magnoliopsida; order Asterales; family Asteraceae; genus Helianthus; species Helianthus tuberosus. The sequence continues at coordinate 187,605,597 of CM060424.1, forward strand.
AGGGAGTCTGAAGATAGTAGAGCCAGATTCAGATCCTGAAGATTATGAGAAAGAGTAAGAGATTGATTGAGAATGCTTACAATGGAGAATTTTGAAGAAAGTGAACAGACTGATAAAGACTGAAGATGTAAAGACTCGACACTTAAGACTCGTCAACATCTGAGGGGGAGTCTGTTGGTGCATTCATCTGTCGACTTCGTCTTATATCGAGTCTGGGTTACATTGCGGTTCTGAACATGTGTGATAGCTTGAACATGTGTGATAGCTTGAACATGTGTGATAGCTTGAAATTGTAATTTGTATGTTAGCTTGAGATGTCTGATAGCTTGAACCGTGTATGTGTCATTTCAAGCTGTCTAGCATTTAGTATAAATAGGCATGTCATGTTTCATTTGAAGGTAACAGACCAGAGACTAGGGTTGATACCGAGGTGCTGCCGGTATTCCTTGTGTTTGTAATAGTTGTTAATTGAATACACAAGACGTTTAAAGTGATAATCAAGCTGTTTCGACGTCAGTTTCTTATTTTCCGCATCTGAAACTGATAAAATCTCTTCTGAACGACTCGTTTGGGGTCACAAACCGATCCTACACTTTTTGCTTCTTTTGTTAATTTGAGCTCATTTAATCCTGAAAATACAAAAGGAAGACAAAAGCACACTTTTTCCAACATTAGTACTAAAAAAGGGTTAGTTTTATGCCACAATTGATGTAATTTATATGTTGCATTTTGCGCACATCAAATACCCCCACACTTGAATCTTTGCTTGTCCTCAAGCAAAACTCCTTATAATGTAGCTTTACACTCCCAAATGGAATGGGTAGAAGAGAAGGTTTTTGGGCTTGTCATAGAGTGTCGGGATTTCCAAGATTCTTTATCAAGTTTTATTTTTTATTTATTTACAATCCTATTCGTCATGATTTATTTAAAACTTTTCATAAGATAAATTACTTATTAGGGTATAACATGCCTCTTTAAAACTCTATCTATATACAAGTTCACATACCTCACGGGGGATCACTCAACACTCGGCAGAAGATGTATTTTAGTGAATCACTCGAGAGCGGCATGGAACATACTCCTACCATAGGCTTGCCAAGCAATCAATCCTCCTCCTTTTTAACTCTATACCTTTGTAAATATCAAGAGGACTTTTGGGTGAAGGGTTAGGCTTGGGTTAAAGGTAGGTGGTTGGGTTAGTGGTTAGTGAAAGGGCGAAAAGCGTAACAAGCGTTGGTTCTCGTAAGACTTTCTCTATTTTTCAATTTTTATTTTGATGAAGCTTTTATTCAAACAATGTTATTTTTGATAAACTTGTTTGTTTATTTCTCTTTTGCTTCGTCATCAATCATCATATTTTTTTTAAGGAAAAATCATACGAAAAACCGGGCTTGTTACTAAAATAAATGTCATAACCCCCGGTCCCTATATCCCCGGGAACGGGCGGCCGTGAGCCAGTTTCGGTGGTATCGCGTGTTTATTCAATATTAGCAGCGGAATTTACATCAGGATCGTAGTTAGGAAATCGTTTATCAGAGTAAAATACCACCTTTTCATAATATTCAACAAATGGGATAAAACCCAAGTTTTTGGTTTACACAATCTTATAGGGATAAACCCTATTTTATTCAATAAAACATCTATTTTATTTCAGGTAAGTTTATTGCAACTTTTTCTAGCCTTCAGTGCTGTCCAGCTGGCTTCTATTTGGCTTTCACACTTTGTTACCTGAAACGCGTTTTAAAAACATTTGTCAGTGGGAAATACTGGTGAGTGAATCCCAAATTTAATCAAGTTTAATTAAAAACTCATTTCATAGTGTACAGTATTGAGGGCGATTCTAGCAATTATAATTGTTTCCAAGCAATACCAATTAACATCCATGGTACTGTCATCCAACTTATGGTCATGTTACTCCTCTCCCCAGGTGGTAACAAATTTTGTATACAAAACCCCAAATATACCATCATAATTGTATCCTTACAAATACTCAACAACTGTTTAATGTTACTCCTCTCCTCAGGTGGTAACAATTTAATTGTATGAGGTTTTGTAAAAACAGTTAACAAAAAGTGGATCAACTCACAAAAAGGTTTACACAAAAAGAAGGATTACTCACATTGCTGTCTTAGATTATCCGGTAGGGTTTCTTGGTGACAATCTATAATTTAAACAAATGCACACGTGTTAGTATAATAACCCATTTTAACATTAGCAATACCCTCCCCGAGACGGCATTCCAATGACTACGTCGGGCGGAACCACGACAGCCATTACGGAACCCTAGATCAATCGGGCAGAGTACCTAATACGTATCCAGGGGTTATAATACTTACAACGGAGCAGAACCTCGCTAATTAGGGGATATAAGACCCGCGTATTATAAGCCTACTATCAGAAATTTAGATTGAGAAATGAAAATGAACGACTGAAATGAAATCCCGAGGACTTTCTTATATAGTGCTGAAATTTGATCTCCACGCGGCCCGCGTAGGAGTAGACAGGAGTCTACGCGGCCCGCGTCAAACTCCAGTCAACGCGTAGCTTATCCGGCTCATCCTCTAGACCCGCCACGATGATGACACGTGTCATCACCGGGCTGCGCCACTAATTCGATCTTAAGCGGCCCGCGTAAGATTGAGATGAGGTCACGCGGCCCGCCTGAACTTAAGAAATCAGACGGAGTCAGGTTCTAACCTTCATACCGCCCGCGTGAATGTTGGGGTGGGTCTACGCGGCCCGCCTCAACTTACTATTTATTGTTTTTAATTTATTTTAAATACTATAACATATTTTGGGCTCGGTTTTCACATACTAGGTGTATTTAAAAACATATTGGGATATTTTACAATATACTAGAGTATCGTAAAAATTATCAAGAGTGTTGGGTTATGTGAGGATTGTTACATCCTCCCTACCTTGTTTTAGAGCTCGTCCTCGAGATCTACTGGAATAAGTGTGGATATTTTCGATGCATTTCAGATTCAAGCTCCCATGTGTACTCAGGTCCTCTTTTGGAGTCCCATTTCACTTTGACCAGAACTAATCCCTTATGCTTGAGATTCTTGACTTTTCTATCTTCAATCTGTAGAGGCCTTTCTATAAACTTAAGTTGTTCATTTACCTCTATATCCTTAAGAGGTACTACAAGTGATTCATCGGCTAAACATTTCTTGAGATTAGATACATGAAATACATCATGTATTCCTGCCATTTCCTCTGGCAGTTGTAGCAGATAGGCTACAGGTCCTATTCTTCTAATAATCTTAAAAGGTCCAATATACCTGGGACTTAGCTTTCCTCTTTTGATGAATCTTACCACTCCTTTCCAAGGAGAAACCTTTAACAATACTTTATCTCCTACTTGAAATTCTAACGGCTTACGTCTGTTATTTGCATAACTCTTCTGTCTATCACGTGCTGCTTTTAGTCGTTCCTTGACTTGAATAATTTTGTCAGTTGTCTCCTGTACTATCTCAGGTCCAGATAGTTGCTTTTCCCCAATTTCTGCCCAACAGACTGGGGTTCTGCACTTTCGTCCATAAAGTGCTTCGAAGGGTGCAGCATTGATACTTGTGTGATAACTATTATTATAAGAAAATTCTATTAAAGGTAAATGATTGTCCCAATTACCTCCGAAATCAATTACACAAGCTCTAAGCATGTCTTCCATCGTCTGAATTGTTCTTTCGCTTTGTCCGTCCGTTTGAGGATGATAAGCTGTGCTTAGATTTAACTTAGTTCCCATTGCCTTTTGGAAACTTGACCAAAAATGAGAGGTAAATCGGCTATCTCTATCAGAAACAATTGATAAAGGTATTCCATGTAAAGAAACAATTTCATTTACATATAATTTAGCTAACTGTTCCATACTGAAAGTTTCCTTCATTGGTAGGAAATGAGCTGACTTAGTTAGCCTATCTACAATCACCCAGATTGTATCATTACCTTTTCTTGTTTTGGGTAATTTAGTAACAAAATCCATTGTTATTAATTCCCATTTCCAAACTGGCATTTATAATTTTTGTAACAAACCTGAGGGTTTCTGATGTTCAGCTTTAACTTGTGAACAAGTTAAACATTTAGAAACATAGGCTGCTATGTCCTTTTTCATTCCTATCCACCAGAAATTTTTCCTTAAATCCTGGTACATTTTATCACTTCCTGGATGCATTGTATATTTAGGCTTATGGGCTTCTTCTAAGATACGATTACGTAAGTTTCCTAATTTAGGTATCCACATTCTCTTTTCATGGAATCTCCAAATTCCATCTGATCCTTGTTTTAATTCCTTAATCATTCCTTTCAATTTTTCAGTATCTTCCTTGATTACTGAATCTTGTGCCTTTTTAATTTGTTCATTTAAATCTACTTGTAGATTTAATTTAAGAGAACGTACCCTTTTTGGCTTTTCATGATATTTACGGCTTAAAGCATCTGCCACAATATTTGCTTTTCCTGCATGATACTGGATATCACAATCATAATCACTAAGTAATTCCATCCAGCGTCCTTGTCTCATATTTAACTCTTTTTGTCCAACAACATCCCTTAAACTTTTATGATCTGTGAATATGGTAAACTTATTACCATAAAGGTAATGTCTCCAAATTTTCAAAGCAAAAATTATTGCTCCTAATTCTAAATCATGGGTTGAATAATTTTCTTCATGATTCTTAAGTTGTCTAGATGCGTAAGCTATAACCTTTTGACGTTGCATTAATACACATCCATAACCTAATTTAGAAGCATCACAATAAATTACTAAATCTTCAGTTCCTTCTGGCAACGCTAATATGGGTGCATGGGTTATCCTTTGCTTAAGAATTCTAAATGCTTCTTCTTGTTTTGGTCCCCATTCAAACTTAATGGATTTACAGGTTAACTTAGTTAAGGGAATGGCTATTCTAGAAAAATCTTGAATAAATCTTCTATAATAGCCGGCCAATCCTAAGAAACTTCTAACCTCGGTTGGTGACTCAGGGGTTTTCCATTTTGTAATCGCCTCGATCTTTGTTGGATCTACATGAATTCCTTCATGATTCACTAAGTGGCCAAGAAACTGTACCTGTTCTAGCCAAAACTCGCATTTGGAAAATTTAGCATAAAGTTTTTCCTTTCTTAATAAACTCAAAAGTGCGTGCAAATGCTTTGCATGATCCTCTTTATTCTTAGAATAAATTAGAATATCATCTATAAAAACAATTATGAATTTATCCAAATATGGCTTACATATTCAGTTCATCATGTCCATAAATGCAGCTGGGGCATTGGTTAAACCAAATGGCATGACAGTAAATTCATAATGACCATACCTTGTTCTAAATGCGGTTTTAGGAATCTCCTCTTCCTGTACCTTTAATTGATGATATCCTGACCTTAAATCGATTTTGGAGAAAAATCGAGCTCCTTGCAGTTGATCGAATAGATCATCGATTCTCGGTAATGGATACCGGTTCTTAATCGTGACTTTGTTCAATTCACGGTAATCAATGCACATACGCATTGATCCGTCTTTCTTTTTAACGAACAGTATCAGCGCTCCCCATGGCGACGAACTTGGCTGTATAAATCCTTTTTCCAACAATTCATCTAATTGTTTCTTCAGTTCTTGCATTTCGGTGGGTGGCAAACGGTAAGGTGCTTTGGCAATCGGTGCCGTTCCTGGTAGCAGGTGAATTCTGAATTCAACTTCTCTGTTCGGCGGTAGTCCTGGTAATTCCTCCGGAAATACATCTGAAAACTGAGACACTACTGGAATGTCTTTTAATTCCTTTCATTTAGTGTTAGTGATTATGGAAATCAAATACACTATAGACCCTTTTCTTATATAACTTGCAGTTTTCATCACAGAGATGAATTTCGTGGGTTTAGATGGTTTATCTCCTTTTATTGTGATCTTTTCACCCTTTGGTGAATTTACTTGAATGGACTTTTGATTACATAAAATATTGGCTTTATTGGCTATTAACCAATCCATTCCTAAAACAACATCGAATCCTGCCAGATTCATTGGGTAAAGATTTGCACTAAACTTATGATTTAAAATTTCTATTCTTGCTTCCAGCAAGATTTCATAAATCCTAACAGTTTCTCCATTAGCGGTTTCTACTAGACATTCTTGTGGTAGTTTAGTTAATGATTGGTTAAGGAGTTTGCAAAATGAAGTATTAATAAAACTTTGGTTTGCACCAGAGTCAAATAATACTTTAGCAAAAATATCATTAACTAAAAACGTACCAGCTATCACATCTGGAATCATCTTGGCTTCATCTGCAGTCAGGATGAATGATCTAACATTTGTAGTGTTCTTGTTGTTCGTAGTTGGAACTAATTTCGGACAATTCAGCTTGATATGGCCTTTTTCTCCACAGTTATAGCACATTCCATTGCTAGATTTTCTCTTGCAATTTTCTTCCTTGTGTCCTGGGAACTTACAGAAATAGCAGTACGTGGAGCATTTTCCCGAATGCTTCTTCTTGCAAGCCTTACAGTAAGGTGCAGAGGTAGAACCTATATTCCTACGGTTGTAATTCCCCGAACGGAATTCTTGAGTAAGCCTTTGGGTTAGGTTTTTCCTCTGATCTTCTTCTCTAGTACGGATTAGCTCACCAGTCAAGGTATTTGTTAATTCTACCACTTCTTCTATGGTTTGAGGTCTAGCTGCCTTGACTACATGCCTAATCTCTCCAATTAATCCCCAGATATAACGGGAGATTAATACCGGTTCTGGCGATGCAAGGGTAGGTACTATTCTAGCATATTCAAAGAATAACTTAGTATACTCCTTACTATCCACTCCATTCATTCTAAGGTTTAGGAATTTGTTTGCTATTTGTTCCTTTTCATTGGGAGGATAGAATTTCCTTTCTATCATATTCTTAAATTCTTCCCACTCCATATTATAAATCCTATCACTTCCTCTGGACTGAAGGATAGTGTTCCACCACTCTAAGGCTGAGTTCTTAAATAGATTGGAAGCAAACATTATCTTGTCTTCTTCCGCACATTTACTTATTTTTAAAACTGCCTTAGTCTTTTCTATACAGCGTAGTGCTGCAATGGGTTCTTCATTGCTCGAGAATTCTATCGGTTTGCAGGACCAGAATTCTTTATAAGAACAACCATAAGGCATGGTTCTTCTTCTTTTGGGAATGGGCATTTGAAGTACGGGTCCATTGTTCACGCTATTTTCTGGTTCAGTTGGTCGCTTACTGCTATGCTTACTTTTATTATCCGCTTCCTTAACCGTTTGGATAATAAACGGCATTGCATCTATTATTCCCTGTGCCACTATGTGTTGGATGGCACTATTATCCACTTGGTTTCCATTGTTATTGACGCTCGGATTTTCATTAACCAAGTTAATGTTACTCTGGTTATCATTATTCAGATTTTCTTGATTTCCTTGGTCGGCCATCTGAATTTTAAACATTTACCATGTATTAATATCACAATATAATACTAATATAGCCAATCACATGATACGCATTTTGGGCAAAAGCGTCGATCATTGCGACTTTACTCTATTCATATAATATGCATCACTACACACCAATGCTGAAATTAAAATTACAATACCAACAGAAATAAAATTAGTAGTATGCATCCGTACACACATATTTTATTTTATTATTATTATTACTATTACCGTCTCCACCATCACATCTATGGATATGGATTCATCCAGAAATCCATATTGCGCTCGTCGTATTTCCATACGAGACGCTCTCCCACCTGTCTCATTCTTTCACTATTCTCTAAAATTTCCTCACCAAAATTCCTAAGTTCTTGGACGTTTTATGCACTCATTGGGGGTGTAGGTTCTAGGAATTGGTTCGGAATCTAGGGTGCGGGTTCCTGATATAGGGGTGTAGGTGCCTGAAATTGGTAAGGATTTTCTAAGATCTCCCTAATGTATTCATCATGGTAATAGGGATCTAAAGGGTCCATACCTGGATAGGCTCCTATTTTCTGCATGGGTGTGTCCTCATGTATCGGGTAGCGTTGCACATAATCCCTAACATCATCCCACCAGGGATCGTAAGTTGGGTCTAAGGGATTTGGGGCTGGTACCCTAGGTATTTCTTCCTGATTGAAGTCATGCATCTCTACTTTATTTTCAGGGTTTTCTATTTCCATGGGTTGATTAGGAATTGGTGGCTGTGGTTGGGGTGCTATTATCTGTTCCAGATTTGGGTCAGCTGCAGTGGTTGTTAGGATATGGATGTTGGCTATTCCCCTATTGATCATATCCTGGGCATAAGCATCTGTCTCTCTCTTGGCTGCTGCTAGTGCTCTCTGGTCTTGTAACTTTTTCATACGTTTTCTACGCTCGTGTGCCCCTCGACTGAACCATCCCCTCTTTTTCTGAGGAAATGGCTCCTCGGACTGAGCCTTAAACACAAAGATTCCTTCTTCCGTATCAGCAGAGTACCCAGAGAGGGCAGGCTGAGAAGAGGAGGTGCCTTCGCTTCTAGGCGAACCAGACAATTGACGATACGCGCCAGATGGTCTTTGGTCGCTCATACTGTAAACTAACAAATAGTCAAATAACACATAACAATAAATACAGTTATGCATTTATTCCCCCAATTTATTTCCTAACAAATTGAATTTTGATGTCAGCGGAACACTTCTGTGGCTGAATCAGTGGCATAGCTCTGATACCACCTTCTGTAACAACCCCCGGTCCCTATATCCCTGGGAACGGGCGGCCGTGAGCCAGTTTCGGTGGTATCGCGTGTTTATTCAATATTAGCAGCGGAATTTACATCAGGACCGTAGTTAGGAAATAGTTTATCAGAGTAAAATACCACCTTTTCATAATATTCAACAAATGGGATAAAACCCAAGTTTTTGGTTTACACAATCTTATAGGGATAAACCCTATTTTATTCAATAAAACATCTATTTTATTTCAGGTAATTTTATTGCCACTTTTTCTAGCCTTCAGTGCTGTCCAGCTGGCTTCTATTTGGCTTTCACACTTTGTTACCTGAAACGCGTTTTAAAAACATTTGTCAGTGGGAAATACTGGTGAGTGAATCCCAAATTTAATCAAGTTTAATTAAAAACTCATTTCACAGTGTACAGTATTGAGGGCGATCTCGCAATTATAATTGTTTCCAAGCAATACCAATTAACATCCATGGTACTGTCATCCAACTTATGGTCATGTTACTCCTCTCCCCAGGTGGTAACAAATTTTGTATACAAAACCCCAAATATACCATCATAATTGTATCCTTACAAATACTCAACAACTGTTTAATGTTACTCCTCTCCTCAGGTGGTAACAATTTAATTGTATGAGGTTTTGTAAAAACAGTTAACAAAAAGTGGATCAACTCACAAAAAGGTTTACACAAAAAGAAGGATTACTCACATTGCTGTCTTAGATTATCCGGTAGGGTTTCTTGGTGACAATCTATAATTTAAACAAATGCACACGTGTTAGTATAATAACCCATTTTAACATTAGCAATACCCTCCCCGAGACGGCATTCCAATGACTACGTCGGGCGGAACCACGACAGCCATTACGGAACCCTAGATCAATCGGGCAGAGTACCTAATACGTATCCAGGGGTTATAATACTTACAACGGAGCAGAACCTCGCTAATTAGGGGATATAAGACCCGCGTATTATAAGCCTACTATCAGAAATTTAGATTGAGAAATGAAAATGAACGACTGAAATGAAATCCCAGGGCCTTTCTTATATAGTGCTGAAATTTGATCTCCACGCGGCCCGCGTAAGAGTAGACAGGAGTCTACGCGGCCCGCGTCAAACTCCAGTCAACGCGTAGCTTATCCGGCTCATCCTCTAGACCCGCCACGATGATGACACGTGTCATCACCTGGCTGCGCCACTAATTCGATCTTAAGCAGCCCGCGTAAGATTGAGATGAGGTCACGCGGCCCGCCTGAACTTAAGAAATCAGACGGAGTCAGGTTCTAACCTTCATACCGCCCGCGTGAATGTTGGGGTGGGTCTACGCGGCCCGCCTCAACTTACTATTTATTGTTTTTAATTTATTTTAAATACTATAACATATTTTGGGCTCGGTTTTCACATACTAGGTGTATTTAAAGACATATTGGGATATTTTACAATATACTAGAGTATCGTAAAAATTATCAAGAGTGTTGGGTTATGTGAGGATTGTTACAATAAAAGGTTAAAAAAAAAATTAAAAGGTTTTGGTGGGTGAGAGGGTGTTTGGTTTGGGTTAATAAATGAAAAGGTTTAGGCTCAAAGGGGTTAACTAGGGGGATTTTGGGTAGGTGGTAAAAAAAAAAGAAAAATAATGGTGTAGAAACAAAAAGGGTTAGTCCTAATGCCTCCATCATTTACTTACTCGGGTTTAAGTTGGTAAGGACCGGGAATGTATCGCCGTGGCAAGTTCTAGAGTTGTAAGAACCAAGCGGCTATTCACACAAGAAACGAAAAATGAGCATTTAATTTAAAGATATGTATTTGTATGCTCAATAAAGGCTCAAAACTCACTTTTGTGGGAATGGGTTTTTATGTGATCAAGTATATATAATCAAATTTTAACTAAGCTTGTCATGCCTTTTCATAATTTTCTTATGTTGGTTCTTTTTATCACGACGCTATCGGTTGTAAATTTGTAAAAATATAACCTTTTTAGAATTTTGAAATTCCCGAATTAAACCTACACAAGTAAAAAAATAGAAAATTTTTGAAAAAAATTGGGGTGATTAGCGGTTCCAATAGAGTTTTGTGTAAGGCTTGTTATTAGGACTCGCAAGATTCAAGGTTTTAGCATCCCCCCACACTTAAATTACACATTGTCCTCAATGTGTCCCAAAAATAAGTTTTTAGGTTGATTGAATGTGTAAAAAGGTGTGAAAAAGCAAAGATTTGTGTTACTGGGCGCCTGGACACGGCCCCGTGTTGTCCGGGCACGACCCCGTGTTCAAGTGCCAGTAACAAAATTGAAAAAGAGAAACAGAAGCTTGGACACGGGGGCGTGTTGGGTGAACACGGCCCGTGTCCAGTTTACCTGAACTGGGTTATTTCTGTAGACTGTGCAGCACGGGGCCGTGTTGGGCGGACACGGCCCGTGTTGAACTTGCTGTAACGAAGAAAATTGTCGGATGGCCCTGTTTTCCTGCATGGGGTGCTGGTTCAAGTTTTCCTTGTATCCTTTGCCATCCCGAGTGTGTTTTACTCGTTTCAAAACCATCCAAACACCAGTTTAACTAAAACCATCATTCATTAAGTCATAGAGAGAATTACATAGTAGTCCTAAAAAAAATGGAAAACAAAGCAGAAAATAAAAGTTAATGGTCCTAAATTAGATAGGTCAAGTGATACGTAAAATCATCCTAAGGAGTCCTACTTCTACAATAAGAACCAAAATTCCGGAAATAGCCTTCCGGTATCTAAAAGTCTTGTAGAACTCCGAGCTGAGGGGCGTTAAAGCCATTCTTCTATCTCTCTTGGGAGGAAGAAGGCAGCGTCATTCTCTTCAACATCTTGTGGAGGAGGAGCGATACCAACCGGAACCCCTTGTAGCACTTCCCGAGGGGGCTCCGAATGCATGGCGTACCACTCATCCGATATGATGACTTCAGGAACCACATTCCATGCCCTTTGGGTAATGATTGGTACCAAAGGAGGAGAAGCGAGAATGTTCAACCTTTGGTGCAAAAGGTTGACCTCTCGAAGACATCCTTCTAGTCCCACCGTCAAATGATTAATACGGTCAACCCATGCCTCTTCCACCCTTGTCATTTCATCAAGAGCCTCTCTTAAGGCGTAAACATAGTTTACAAGAGAATCTTCAACCGTTGATGACCTTCTCCCTTGTCGGTTGTTTCTGGAGTGTGATGAAGATGTTCCGCTAGTTCTGCTCGCCATTCTGAGAAAACAAACCGAGAAGAGTTCAATTTTATGAAATCAGTACTTCGGACACGGCCCCGTGTTCAACGAACACGGCCCGTGTTCAAATGTTTGCAGATTTTTAGGACAAGGGATCTTGGAGTTTTAATTTGTTTTTATGATGTTTAAAACGTTTTTAAGCAGAAACAACTTAAAACATTGTTGTAGAACTTATTTTTAACAAGATCCCATGAATAAAAATCTAACAAACATCTCATTAAAGCTTGAAATTATGGAGATTTCAAGTTCTAATGGAAGCATGAAGAAGATGGAAGAGGATAAAAGAGGAAAGGACAAGAAGGGTGTTGAGAAACTTCTTTTAGAAAATACCTAGGATGGTATGTGAGAATATTCCCCAAATCTCTGTCCCTTGAATGGTTCAAATGTGCAGGATTCTTGGCGGCATTTATAGAAAACGACAGTACGCTGCACACGGCCCCGTGTCAACTGGACACGGCCCCGTGTTCAGGTGGAATCCTGACACATTTTGTCCGTATTCTGACACGAAATCAGACGGGAATCTTTGAGTGGATACGGGGGCGTGTTGACCTGGATACGGCCCCGTGTCTAGAAGCTGTCTTATGGAATTTGTCTATTTTTAAGGAACTTTTCTGGAACGGGCGGTTCCTTACTGGATGGAATAACCCCAAAGTGCCTAAGATACCTTAATTGCTCTAGATTAAGACGAGAACGCAAGAGGTTGTCGGTGAGGGTGATTCCTATTTTATATGTAGGTGGACAAGTGCAACCCTTTCCCGGGCTCTCGTTAAAGAAGGTGTATGCCGAATCGCTAAGGTCTATGTATGCATCGAACGAAGTCGATGGGGAGTCCTTCACGGCACAATCGACAAAGGGACGACTATCGCTCAAGTCCTCGCTAGATTTAGAGGTATCGTTGGGAACAACGAAGTTGTTTGAATGCAATCCCAACACTTCTTCTTGGTTATCGTCTTGAGATAAATTATTGAAATCTATCCTAAGTTCTTTTAGCCAATTAAGAATTAGATCTTCTAATTGAAATAGTTCATCAAGAAGCATTTCTCCTAGAAAATCCGGTTGAGAGCATTCGAGGGAGAGATAGGGATTATTTTTACTTTCGCCCCTCTTAAGGATACACGGAAACGATGGGTCTATATAGTGGGGTTTATAATTTAGAAAATAACATTCTAAGTCCTTGTGGGAACCACCACATATTTGACACCACGTACCATAAGAGTGTCGAAAGTAAAAAATATCAGTATCACTCATGTTTGTGTCAGAAATTACCAACCGTCGGGATCTTACGGTTCTGTTTTCAGTAACTGAATCTTGGGCACGGGGCGTGTTGAGTGGGCACGGCCCCGTGTTCAGCTTACTGTCTGACTTAAAACAGGATTGCCAGTTCCAGTGATTGGGCACGGGGCGTGTTCAGCGGGCACGGCCCGTGCTGAGTTCTGCAGAAGCTGAAAAACTAAGAAAAATCCTAAAAAAATAGAAAAATAAGAAAAACGATTAGGCCGCTGATTCTTAACTTTCTAAAAATCCTTGTGTCCCCGACAACGGCGCCAAAAACTTGATGTGCGTGAAGTGTGTTATGGTTTTAATGTTTATTTTAAGCCCTTTTACACTTTTTAGCCAAGTTTTAAATTTATAAAACACGATATTTACTAACACTAAACACACATATGGGCAAGTGCACCCATCGTGAGCGTAGTATAGTGTTGGTAAGATACCGAGGTCATCCAAGGACACAAGAGCTTTTAGTACCGGTTTATCCTCAACGTCTAATCAAATCGAAAGTTTAGAAAAAGGTTTTTAAACTAGAAAAATAAAAACTAATTAAAATGCTGAAAAATAAAAATAAATGAAAAAACAGATAGACAAGATGAATCACTTGCCTCCGACTCGTGTTTAGTGTAACCTTTGATTATTTCCGCACTTTTGCACTATTTAAGAGATTATCTTAGTTATTGTAGTAGGCCCCTCTTTTGAAGGTGACGTTACCCTCAACCCAGTAGTTTGAGTCAGCAAGGATACAATCCTAAAGTCGGATTATTGAAAGATAATTAATTAAGTTATTAATGCATATTGTGGTAGGCCCCTCTTTTGAAGGCGACGTTACCCTCGGCTAAGTAGTCTGAGTCAGCAGGGATACAGTCCTAAGTAGCCGGGTTAAAGTTTTAATAGTAGTTTAACTTATGAGGGGATCAAAGAGTTTGGACCCCCGCCATCCAATACCGTTAAGTATTGAAGGAGGTCCTACTAAATTTGACCCAGGTCCTTTGCAGGATCTATACACTGAACAATGGCAAGACTCTTACCAAACCGTTCCCTTAACCCCCGACCAGGTAGCCAACATACCTCCATATAGACCGTGGAGATATGAATGGTGAAAATCTTTTATTTTATATAGACAGTAAAATAATGCCAAGACACCACGGACAAACGAGAAGGAAGAATCACCTTCAACATAAGAAACTAGTTATTAAAGTCATTAATACATAACCAATTAAAAAGTGCGAAAAGATTAAAAATAAAAAGTATTACACTAGACACTTTGTCTTCACCAAGTGATGTAAGAGACTTAGGCAAACATGGCCTTGATTGTCAAGAACTCTTACGATCAATCTTGGATCCCGAGACGACTCACACACTCTATGATGGACAATGGATGATGGTGGTGGATGATGGTGTTATGGTGGTGGTGGGTGGTGGGTGAAGTGTGAGAGAGGTGGTGTGCCAAGGGATGGTTTGAGCTTGAGCCATGCACTCCTATTTATAGGCTGAACAGAATCTCGGGCACGGCCCCGTGTCCACATCATTCTCTTTCTTCATTAATTGGTCTTGTCTGTATTAGTTGACCACGCCCCCGTGTCCGCTGAGCACGACCCCATGTGCAGAAGCGTATCTGTACTATCAAGATTTGCCTGGATTCTGCGAATCTTATAGTTGACCACGGCCCCGTGTCCGCTGAGCACGGCCCCGTGGTGGGCGATGGAAGCTTCTACCACTTTGTCTTTTCTGCTGACACTTGGGCACGCCCCCGTGCTCACTGAGCACGGGGCGTGTTCAGCCTTCTGTTCTCTTGTTTTGCTTGGGAAGATGCTTTCGGGGAGGTCAGGCATGCCACGTTTGTTCCTTTTCTTGTATTTATGTTAGATTTAACTCCCTTTTTGCTTCTTTTGTTAATTTGAGCTCATTTAATCCTGAAAATACAAAAGGAAGACAAAAGCACACTTTTTCCAACATTAGTACTAAAAAAGGGTTAGCTTTATGCCACAATTGATGTAATTTATATGTTGCATTTTGCGCACATCAGTATGCCACCCCGAACTTAAGAGTCTGGAATCTAGAGGCTAAAAGGGTTGAGGAATGGTCAGAAGTCAGGGTACAACGGCACACATTGCCAGTCAAATGTCCAGGTCAACCATGGATGTTTGAGTACGATGACGTTTTCAATTCGATCAATATTCAAGAAGTCGAAGAAAGTGCTGCGGCAAAGATGTTTTTCGAGAGTGACAACGCAACAGATTCACCGTTGGTTCGTCCAATTATTGTCAATAATCAAGAACCAACTTCAGTGAACAATAATGCTCTCGACAATGAGGACTTTGACGATGCAACAAAACTGAACGAATCTTCAGAGGATGATGAATTTCTCGATGCAGACCAAGAAGCTGTTCATGGTACTTCAGAGGGTACACCTACAGTGGACGCCCCTAAAATAGCTGAAGCTACTGCATCATCCTCTTCGCCAGTTCAGGGTATTGAATTGGTTGTTGATCTCAATCTCACAATACCCATCCTCAACAAAACATCATCGGTAACGTACAAAGTGGCGTTCAAACGAGAAACATGTTGCGAAACGACAACAATGCAGGCTTATATGCGGCGATTCGAGAATCTGGTCAACAAAACGATTGGTCCTTCGCGTGTTATGTCTCACAAGAAGAACCAAAATCTATTGAAGAAGCTTTGAAAGATAATTCTTGGGTTGAAGCTATGCTGGAAGAACTGCAACAATTCCAAAAGCTATGTGTCTAGAAACTCGTTGATAAACCTGAAGATTACAAGAAGATTGGTACCCGTTGGGTTTATAAGTGCAAGAAAGATAACCGTGGAGTAGTCATTCGAAACAAAGCAAGATTAGTCGTTCAAGGTTTTCGTCAGATTGAAGGTATCGACTACAACGAAGTTTATGCACTAGTTGCACGTCTTGAAGCA
The DNA here is from genome assembly GCA_030545235.1 of Helianthus tuberosus. Taxonomy (NCBI): domain Eukaryota; kingdom Viridiplantae; phylum Streptophyta; class Magnoliopsida; order Asterales; family Asteraceae; genus Helianthus; species Helianthus tuberosus. Next base: position 187,621,715 of record CM060424.1, read on the forward strand.
ATTCGAATCTTTCTAGCCTATGCGTCCTTCAAAGGATTCAAGGTCTACCAAATGGATGTGAAAAGTGCATTCTTACACGGTATAGTTGAAGAAGAGGTGTACGTCGAACAGCCTCCAGGTTTTGAAGATCCTATTCACCCTGATCGGGTTTGGTTGCTCAACAAAGCTCTCTATGGTCTACATCAAGCACCTCGAGCTTGGTACGCAACCTTATCTAATTATCTGCTGGAGAATGGATTTCGCAGAGGTCCTATCGATTGCACTCTTTTCATCAAAGAACAGGATGGAGATCTTCTATTGGTACAGGTATATGTAGATGATATTATTTTTGGTTCTACTAACGATGTTTTGTGTAGGAACTTCGAGCGTGTTATGCAGGAGAAATTTGAAATGAGCGCTATAGGGGAGATGACTTTCTTTTTGGGCTTACAAGTGCAACAAACGAAGTCTGGGATATTCATCCATCAGACTAAGTATGTCAATGACATCTTGAGCCGATTCCAGATGTCCGACGCAACGCCCATTGGTACCCCACTGCAGCAAAATCATGGAATTAATCCAGACTTGAAGGGTGAAGTCGTTAGCTCTTCATATTACCGCGCTATGATCGGATCCCTTATGTACCTCACAGCATCAAGACCAGATATAATGTATCCAACGTGCCTGCTTACCAGATATCAAGTCAACCCGAAGGCCTCACATCTTGCAGCTGTGAAAAGGATTTTTCGCTATTTGAAGGGATGCCCGGACACCGGTCTATGGTACCCTAGGGATGATAGCTTTGACTTGATTGCTTTCAGTGATTCTGATTTTGGTGGATGCAAAATCGACAGCAAATCCACAACGGCTGGATGTCAGTTTTTAGGAAATCGCCTAGTCACATGGCAGTGCAAGAAGCAGACTTGTGTCGCTACATCAACATGCGAAGCTGAATACATTGCTACCTCAATTTGTTGCTCCCAAGTCCTGTGGATACAACAGCAAATGCGTGCTTACGGTTTTGAATTCCTAACTACTCATATTTTAGTCGATAATTCTGCTGCTTTATCTATCACTAGAAATCATGTGCAGCATTCAAAGACCAATCACATCGAAATTAAGTATCACTTCATACGTGATTGCTTTGATAAAAGGCTACTCGATGTTGTTAAAGTCCATACCGATGACCAACGTGCCGACCTTTTTACCAAAGCATTTGACAAATCACGATTTGACTTTTTATTAATGGTAAACGGCATTAAGGTCAAGCAAGAGTAAAACCAACATCGGAAAATCGTTTTTGTAAATATCTTTGTGTTTTTAATTTATCATAGTTTTTACATTTTAAGGGGAGTAAATCCAAATTTTAAAAATCCAAAAACATCGAAAAATTTCAAAAACACAAAAACAATAGAAAACCAAAAATGAGTTTCTTGGCGAGCAAAAGAGAAAATGATAGTACATCAGTGGTCTGTCCAAACCTCTTTGAGCTTAAAAAGAAAAATGAAAAACGATAAGCAGCTCTATATAAGATGTATCGGTAGGCTCACAATCATTTTAAAGTGTGCAGGGTGATATAAACCTAAATCGACTAAAGACTGTGTGGGAACCACTCATTGGCATATGGTCTTAGTACCGAAATTTCGTTTGATAGATTGCCGAGGTTCTGAGATACGTGGTCTTTATGTTGTTTATCATCTGGGTATCATGGTTGTTTCTTTTACCGAATATGAGACGAAGTCTAGATCTTCCATGATACCATACATACGTGTACATACTGCATACGACCTCAATAAGTGATCAACAATCACATGTCCAAACAAAAATAAGTGATAATATATCACATTTATCCGGGTGTCAAGTTCATCTCTTTGCTGTATGTTTGTACTGACCTGTTCACGGACTTGCTCCTGTGCCCTCATGCATCTGAAAATTAAGTTCCTCATCAATAAGTGATTCTATCAGATAGGGCTTGTTTTCAATCAAAATAAGTGAGTATCTCACATTTTTCATATACGTCAAAACAGATGATAAATGGTATACTCACCAGGAAGATGAACTCTCGTGCATACCTTGATACGGGAATGTGTCATGTGTGGATGAACACCGGTAGGTAAGTATAAATCATACCTAATCGTATCCCCTCGCCATGATTACATCTGATAAGTTGAGCTTATGTGGACAACAATACCGATAATTGTTATAGGATGCTTATCTAAATGTTAACCAACTGAACAACAAGAGCGTTTTGGCGTGACCGTACACTGATATGATTCTCTTACCCTCGAAACTCGCAAAAAGAATGTCTATAAATATTTATTTAATGCTTTCAGTTTCTGCATATCTGTTTATATTTATTTACTGCTTTCAGTCTTTACATTTGAAAAATGCAAAAATACCAAAAAGATTTTAGGTGTGTTTTAATATAAACTTTATAAAAAGCCAAAAAGATTTATTTCTAATTTCTTTTGATTACCCGATGTTGGAACTCGAGTCTTCGTTACCTGAAACCTGATCGAAAACCAAAACAACTGATTCTTCATAAACGGTCGAAATTTGCAAGTTTTGAAAGTTAAAAACTAAAATTGAACTACTTGTTAAACTTTCAAACTTTCGGACGAGAGTTGATTGAAAACTGGTCACATGTGTGTCGTTTGTTTATGTTAACTATATTCCAAGCAGTTGTTCTCATTACGCGTTTAGCTTTCTTGTATGTGCAGATGCTACAATCAAACCAGCTAAAGGCGAAGAGAACGTGTTAGAAGACAAGCTTCGGAATGAAGACACGACATGGAGGCACTCAAAAGATAAAGATGATCGAGTTGCCGCTGACCTATCATCAACACCACAAGGATCTAAAGAATTGAATATCGAAAGATTCACGAGCATAACTCAAGGGAGAGCTGATGTTAAGGGGGAGTTTGTTAACACACTTCCTATATGAAATGGGGAGTTTGTTGATACACTTTCTACTTACGACACGTGAAGACTTTGAAGATCCTCCGACATGGAAGACATGGAAGACGAACCTCATGAGCAGCATCCAAGGGAGAGTTTGTTGATGCATATATGTGGACGCAGCTCGTATCGGTTCGGCTCGTCTACGAAATGAAGTCCGAAGCCTGAAACTCGATATCCTCCATCATAGTTTCAGATCAAGTCTGCAGGTTCTGCATGTTTGCGGTTTGTTGCTGTTTTTATTGCATAATCTGCAAGCCAGCGACGAAACTCCAACATATCATGCTGTCGACGAAACTCTAGGCTATCATGATGTTGACGAAACTCCTGCTGTTCTTGCTGTTGACGAAACCTGTTGGAGAAACAAGGTTTCGTCATTCTTGGGAGTGTGACGAAACTCTCCTAGTTTCGTCACTGTTAGGTTTCGCCATGAAGTTTCGTCGGCACAATGAAGTTACGTCGGCTGCTTGCTGTTTCGTCGTCATGTTCCTCTATATAAACAGCAGAGACTGAAGACATAATAAGATGACACAGAAGTGAGAGCAGAACACAGAACCGAGAGAACTGTGAGAGAGTTTAGTGTGTGTGAACCGTGTATTGTTTAATCTTGTAACTAAACTCTGCTGAATATATACAAGTGTGTGTTAATCTTTGAATCTGTGTGTCTTGTTCTCGTGTTTATCGATCTCGGTTTGCTTTCCCGGTTGGATTCCGCACAACCGGGTCAGTTCGTATACAAGGATTAGGCGACTAGATCCTCCACTAGTTGGACCTACAGTATGGCCCTCACAACTCCGTCTATGCAGTCCCAAAAATCTCTCTTCTCTTGATCCCCTAATCCCACTTATGGAGCATATGCACAAACAACTCTCAATACTTCCTCTCCTAGTACTAATCTCAACACCTTGATCCTATTGTTGTGTCGTATCACCTCTACCACATTTTTGTACAAGTTTATAGCCACTAGAAATCCTACCCCATTCTTTATCCCATCAGACCCTGAATATAACAACTTGTACCCATTGCGCTCATCCCCCTTATGTCCCTTCCACCTAGACTCCTAAAGGCACGTTATCTCTAGCCTACGTCTTTTAAGTGTATATATGATCTCCAACAACTTACTACTAAAGGTTCCTACATTCCACGAAGCCACACGCAAACTATACCCCCTTTCTTTTCCCCTCCCTGCACCCTTCGTCCTTGAACACGATCTCAATGAAAACATGTCAAACATCATTATAAACAAGTTTAAAATTACGCCCTACAGGTTTTCATTCTTTGAAATCTATGCAAAACATCATCTAGAGTTACTTTTCTAATGGTTCCTCATGAGAAATCTTGGCAAAACTTCCCTACTCATGGTTTCTATCAAATATAAATCGATCGATAATTTTCAATTTTAATTTTCAAGCCCTAGTAAAGTCTAGAACAATAAAAAAAACATTGAAACAACAAAATCATGCTACTAAAGTCTAGAACAGCAAAAAAAAAATCATTAAAACACATAAAATTTTAAACCCTTTTAACATCTCTATAATTCTATCTCTCCTAAAAACCACATAAAACAACAAAAAAAATAAAAAACAATGGTACCTCCTTAAATTTTGTATTCCAGGTGGTGAGATGGCCGGAATCAAGCTTTTCCAGGGAGAATGCAGCCGCTGCTATCGTGCCTGTTGACTGCTTTCGTGCGTCGGTCGCTGCGCGATCAGAAGAGGGAGAGTGGGAAAAAGAATTAGAAGGGGTGGTTGGGTTGGGTTATTTTATTAAACTTAAAATTTAATTGGGTTGGGTTAATTGGGTTACAATGGAATGTTTAGTGGGCTAATGGCTAAATTGTTAAGTGAAAGTTATTGGGTTAAATTGTTAAGTAAAGTGGTCAAAGAATAATTATATACACTAGGTTATATTTTAATAAAAATCAATGTTTACACTTTTTTTTAAATTCATAAGATTTTTTTTAAAGGGGGCAGTTGAAAATTTTCAAGGTGTGCGGTTGAAAATTTTTATGGGGTGCGGTCGAAATTTTGCGCGAAATTTAACCATAAAACCTTTTTTTTCAAGGGGTGCCGCCGCCCACCCACTCAAGTGGGTAGGTCCGCCCCTGGTGTTTTTGGTGAAGTGGGAGAAGACGGAGGCTTCCGTTGAGAAAGTTCAGAATGATATGATTGGATTACATCATCATATGTTTCGTTATTTTAATTATGTTATATAGATTATAGCATTTTGTTGTTTTTCAATTTGTTGTATACGGAGAAAAACTGTTGGAAATATGTGTTATTGTTCGTTCGTATTCTAACGGCAGAATTTTTGAAACGGTTGATATACACCAAATGTAACATATAAATTGTATCAAATAAGGTCTAAAAACAACTCTTTTTAGTACTAATGTTCGAAAAAGTGTGTTTTTTTGTTTACTTTTGATTTTCAGGATTAAAAGAGCTTAAATGAACAAACGGAAAAAAATAACAGCAAAAACCAGCTTAAATACAGAAGAAGGGAAGTTGATACACTATACCGACCCACAAAGCTTCACCCTAAGAATAAAAACAATAAACCAGAACCCAAGCACGGGCCGTGCCTGTCGGGCATGGGGTCGTGCCCCACTCAAGATTCCCTGAAGAAAAAGACAAATAGAAGCAGACAAGGGACACGAGGCCGTGTTTCCTACACACGAGTCGTGGTCAACTCTCAGATTTGAAAATATGGGTTCGTACAGCAAGTACAAGGGCCACGGGGCCGTGCCGTTGACACACGGGGCCGTGTGTGCAGTTGGACTAACAAGTGCATTAAATAAAGACAGAGAAGGAGAAGGACACGGGGTCGTGCCCACCAGGCACGGGCCGTGTGAGCCTGCTGTTTCCAACTATAAATATATATGCAGGTTTGGAACAGTTCTTTGCGTCGGAGACTTTATGATATATTTTTTGGTCAGGTCTTAAAAGTTTATTTGAGGGGCATAGACTATTGATCAGTTTAGGGTCGTTGAATTTTTATGGTATTTGGCGACTTTACGGTGGATCAGGAGCTTAATGCAATCTGACAAAATTGAAGATCCTCACAATGAAGCTTATTATTTAATTTTATCATTGAAGTTTGAACCCTATCATATGTCTATTACAATTGTATCTTCAAAAATAAGATAACGAGCTTTGATCGACAAGTTATAGGAGGGTCTACTTTGCGGGGGAAAATGACAATGAAAGATTTTAAGTATTCAGCCAATTTGTGAAGATTCGAAGATGATGCCAGACATAATTTTGAATATCATTTGAAGAATTGATAGCATCATTCTAGGGGTAATATTGTTGGGTCAAATTAGAGAATGATGTTATCAATTATGATGATGGCTTTAGAATATCGACTTTGTTTATTGTATAGGGTGGCATGTTTAAGTATTATTGTTATGTGCTTTTAGCACGTTTAGTAGGTTTTCCAAGCAAGACACGACTTGCTTAGAAAACAAGGCTCGTGATCTATAAATAGGGAATTAGACCTCATTTGTTTGGGGTGCATTAGTGAGCCACCACCCCGGGAGAGCTCACCTAGGGTGGATCATTATCTTGTATGTTTTTAACCGAATCAATAAAAATATCTTTGTTCAATCTTATGTTCACTTATCTTATTGTTTGTTTATGGTTCACAAATCAACCCGTCTCCTTATTTTTACCAAACCGAGACTAAAATCGGATCGTTCAGACCTATTAGAAGTCTATGTTGTGTGTGACATTTTAATAATGATGTTTTAAATACTACAACCTTTAAATAGTTGTTATAAGCTTTGAGCAATCAATCATGCCCCATACCATTCTGCCGTGGGTCGGGGTGTGACATTAAGTTTCGCCAATGTGTGTGTATATATAATTATAAATCTGTGTGTAGGATGAGTATCATTACAGAACACTGATTATTACGAGAACAAAAAGAACAACTCTAAATCACTAAATTTGGGGATTTAAGGTTTATGTTTTTAAATTTTACGTTTCTTACATCCATACGTGTTATATATGTATATATATACACACACACATACATAAAAAACACATTTTTTACCTACACATAGCTTACATGCATGTAGGCAATTTAACCTACACATAACCTACCATGTGTGTAGGTTATATAAAAACTAATTTTTTTTTCATATTTTGTTTTAAATTCTATTGTGAGAAACAATAAATCTTACATTTGTAACATTTTCATTTACTTTTTAGGTTTTTAGGATTCAATAAATGGGTGATTTATCTTGTTCTGCGTGTTCTCGCAATTTTTCGTGTTCTGCATATAACATTCCCTTGTGCGTATATGTATATGTGTTATGGTTAATTTATTATTTTTATTTGAAAGGTAAAAAAACAAATAAAAAAAATAAGTGCGTGTATACAGTTTTTTTTAAATTTAAAAATAAAAAAGAAAAGAATAAATAGGTAAATTACCAAAATCGTCCCTGTGGTTTGGGAATTGACAAAACCATCAATGAGTTAACCATACATTTTAATTGAGTTAGTGATTTGGATGGAAATGACAAAAAAAATGAAACCTTAGGGACAAAAATACAAAAAAAATTCATTTTTAGACTGAAGTGGCAAAAGCGACATAAATTCAGGGACCATTTTTCGCATTTTACTCTAATGCTATATGACATAATATTGTATATACCTGTAGAATACATAATGAGACATGAGATCCAAGCTAAAAAAAAAGATGGACCATGTTAATTAGTGATGTCAAAGTGCATTGATGATTTATTCATCTTATTACCAAGACACTTCAAGATTCTTAGCCGGAAATCATTTGTTATTTTGTAAATGTACTATTTAAATTATCTTAATAAAACAAACTAGGTTAGAACCCCGTGTATTACACGGGTTGAATAAATGTAATTTTATATATTAAATAATAAAAAAGTTATATATTTATGAACTCTGTATATTGTAAGGGTTAAATAAATGTAATTTTATATATCAAATAATAAAAAAGTTATATATTTAAAAACCATGCGTATTACACAGATTAAATAAATATAATTTTGTATACTAAATACTAAAAACGTCGTATCTTAAAAAAACCCGTGTATAATCGGGTTGAATAAATCTACCAAATAATAAAAAATTACATCCTTAAAAACCTCGTATATTACATATGTTGAATAGATCTAAAAAAGAGTTATATCTTTAAAAACCATGTGTATTACACAGATTAAATAAATGTAATTTTGTATATTAAATATTAAAAACGTCGTTTCTTTAAAAAACCCGTGTATAGTCGGGTTGAAAAATCTACCAAATAATAAAAAAATTATATCCTAAATAAATGTAATTTTGTATATTAAATACTAAAAACGTCGTATCTTTAAAAACCCGTGTATAGTCGGGTTGAAAAATCTAACAAATAAAAAAAAATCATATCCTGAAAAACCCTGCGTTTTACACGAGTTGAATAAACATAATTTTGTACACCAAATAATAAAAAAGTTATATTTTTAATAAATTAGGATTAACATTTAATATTAATTTATTATTTATATATTTAATATAAGATAAGTAGATAAGAGAGATATTTGTTTTAAAAATATATTAAATTAACAATTTATATTTGAGGATAATATTTATTAAAGTATGATAAGAATTAATATTAATTTATTATTTATTTATTTAGATAAATATAGATTTGAGGATACCTCCAATGAATGATACGAGTCCAAAAGTTGGTTTCTTTTATTATAGTAGTTAGATATTAAAGCTTATATGAAAACTTGATTAAAATTTTACGATTATTCTTTTTAGTATAGGCTCTTCTCTTTAGGTTTAAAACGAAGTGAGAGATGACTGTGAAAAAAAAAACTCACTAAATAATAAACAAGTTTAATGTAGCAATAGTACTAAATAATAAGCAAGAGTAATGTAGCAAAAATACTACTAAATAATAAGCAAGTATAGTGTATCTAAAACATACTTAAAAGTTTGGCTTTGGAAGATAGGCTTTAGGTCAACTGCTCGAAATAAGTTGGCTTGTTTAAACGGTATCAGCGGTTTGAAAGTCAGATCAGCATTTTAAATCTTCTTAGATGGTTCACCAGTCCAACCGATTGGCACGGTCTCAAAAACTTGGCTGACAAAGGGTGGAAGCGAGCATCCACGGTTTCTGCCAATTTTGTTCAGATTTTTTTATGGGGCACTCAATGTCAGTCGGTTCATTTGTGCCCACCCGCTCCTTTAGCTCATAATCAAACCAACGACACAAACAATTCCCAGTTTACACAGCAGGGCTATCGGGTCCTGTTCGTTTTTTTTAAAACAGCACTCTTGATCATTATTCTTAAAGGGATTCTGTCTACTGACAAACAAAAGATCACTTTGTAGTAACACACCAAAAAAAAAAAAAAAAAAACAAACAAACTCGTGAATACATCTAGCTTGAAGAAGTATACATCATACGCATAAAATATGGCACTTTATTGTTGTAATCATTTGAATTCAAAATAAACTTGATGTTAATTCAACGCCTATAAGAAGCAACAGATTCACTAGAGAAGAGGTATTTGACCCGCGATAGAACAGAATCATGTGCGGGTGGTCCTTGGAAGGAATCTCTAAGAACTTAAAAAAATATTAAAAAAACTACTAGTCTTCGTCCGGCATGTGGTCGTCAGGTTCGTTTTGTGCGTTGCTCCAAATGTACTCCGCCGGTTATAATGTGTGTACTCGTTACGTAGAGAGAACATGTTTAAATCTTGTTGTTCCAAACTAACTGGAACAGAATTCCCGTTAGACGCGTTTTCGTCTTACTCACATATCGCTCTACCTTCGTCTTCAATGATCATGTTATGAAGGATGATACAAGCGTACATAATGTGTCGTAACCTCTTTGGTGTAGCAGAACGTGCTGCATGTTCAATGATATGCCATTTTTTTGTAGAACCCCAAAACACCGTTCAATATCTTTTCTTGCACCCTCTTGTTAGTTTGCAAATTTCTTTCTTTTATCGTCTGTCGGGTGCGAAATAGTTTTAACGATCGTTGAGTACGTTGGGTATATTCCATCTGTAAGGTAGTAACTCCGCCTGTATTCCACCCCCAAAACAGTAAAACTTGTGTCTGGACCTGTTCCCGCCATTACATCGTCAAATATTTGTGACTGGTGTATGATGTTAAGGTCATTAAGCGAACCAGGTAGACCGAAAAAAGCATGCCAGATCCAGAGATCCTGTGACACAACAGCCTCTAGAATAATAGTGGGATGACCATGATCTCCCCGAGTATACTGACCTTGCCAAGCAGTATGGCAGTTCTGCCACGGCCAGTGCATGCAATCAATGCTCCCGAGCATTCCTGGAAAACCATGTCTTTGTTCGTATGCTTGATATAATTTTTGAATGTCGTTTGTGTTTGGTTTCCGCAGATATCTCTTGCTATATAATTTGACGACCCATTCGCAAAACTTGTGCAAACATTCACGTGCGGTTCTTTCGGACATCATTAAATACTCGTCCAACGCATCGGGTGCGTACCCATATGCCAGTTGACGAATGACCGACGTACATTTTTGTAAAGTAGTGAATCCCCTTTGCCCCCTAGCGTCGTATCGCAGTGTGAAAAACGGATCAGACTGGGCCAAGTCGTTTCCGATACGTAAAAATAGTCGACGACTCATTCGGAACCGACGTCGAAACATCTCGTCCGTGTACACAAGTTTGTCGGCAAAATAATCGGCCACTAGTTTATCGTGGACGGCTATATATTTAAAACTAAAAATAAATTAAATTCAACATAAAATTCATAATTAAATTTAAATAAACATACTCTAAAAAAATTTAAATTACCTTTTTTGTCTCGTTTGTAACCTGTGATAAACAAAAACATTGGAATAAACACATAAAACCTTGTAATGTCATACGTTTGTCTTTTTTTTTTCAACCTTATGTTGTCATGGAAAATACACGTCAACCCAATCTTAACGAACAAAAAAGATTTGACAAATAAGTAATGAAATAGTGATTACTTACAGATTGACTGATCAAAACTATCGCCACGTCATCTCTGGTTGTGAATTCCTTGAAAGAGTCCTCAATTTGTTTGACGGTTGTCTCTGTAACAAAACAAAAGAATGTCTGCAAAAAAGCAAAAGAAACTTCACACGCAAACAAGAAATTAAGAAGGGATTCTTGTCGATCCTTAATATTACAAAATAATCAGTTTACCAAAGATCCATGCTTTCAACATATAAATGTTAATTGCATTGTTGGTGCTATTTAAGAAGCCCAGAACTATAGAGTAACGATAACATGCAAAGTTCGTTTATATAAATTGAAAAGCTAAGCTACAAAGCCCAGAGTACCACACCTAACCATCCACCTAAAAATCCTTGATCTTAATCCTCGTCCATGTTCTCAAAGAGGTGCAATTCTAGTAAATCATGCCTAATTCGTTCGCCCCAAGTAAGTTTAGGTCTCCCTCTCCTCCTTCTCCCCTCCATGTTGAGAGTTTCCACTGTTCTGACGGTAGCAGTTTAGGTCTGCCTTGACTTGCCCAAACCATCTTAACCTCTCCTCTCTACTATTATCTGATATACTAGCTACCCCAAGTCTTTCCATAAAAACCTGATTTCTTATCTTGTCTATCCTAGTATGGCCATACATCCACCTCAACATCCTCATCTCCGCTGCTTCTAACTTATGCACATGTGTCTTCTTTATGGCCCAACAATCTGTTCCGTATAACATAGCAGGTCTAACTGCAACCCTATAAAATTTCCCTTTTAATTTAGTTGGGAACCTCCGGTCACACAATACTCAAGAGGCTGCCCTCCACCTACACTAGCCAGCCTGGATGCGATGGGCAACATCACTATCAATCCCCCCATCTCTTTGTACATACAATCCTAAATACTTGAACCTAGTATGCCCCACTTGCGGTATGGGCATATAATGTGTATATATGTGTGGGCCATCGGGGGGCAAAAGTGAAAGTGCACTAATTTAACGTTATTTTACTAATTTCGTGAAAATAACTTTAAAAGCTGAGGACGGTTAATCATGCATCATGTGGTGGCGTTGATAGCTGAAAGACAAAAGGGTACATGCACTAATCGGTCTTTGTCACGATTGCTGAGTGTTATGTGCCTTATGTTCAAGCTAGGCTTGATGCAAAACTACTATTGAGACGGGGGTCTCACTGGAAGCAGCCTCTCTATTCCTACGTGGTAGAGGTAACTACTATTGAGACAGTGGCGGAACTAGACCTTCAACTCAGGGGTATCCCAAATTTTTTTAGGGGTGTCCTCGTACTTGTTCAGGGGTGTCCTGTGTATAAAAATCGGGAAATTTTTTTTTTTTTACACTACTCGTAAAAACTTGAGCCGTAGCCCGGGCTACGCCCGTTTACACTACAGGTCCGCCCCCGGAGGTAAGGCCGTCTATATCTTACCCTTCTCATACCCTACCTTTGCTTTACTATTGGTGGGATTTACTGAGTATGATGATGATGATGATGATGATGCTGCAATGTCTAAAGTATAAACTGTGAAAAAAAGAGTTGGCATCAAACAACCTGTGGGAAAATTGAATAGAGTGTTCAATGAAGAGATAATACTTGAATCAACAATCAGGTAATTTGTCTTCCTCCTCAAGTCAACATTGCCAACTCCAGCAAGTAAAAATCCGGTTACGATGTCCTGCATACAATGTAAACTATTATACGAATATTAAAAGGCTCTAACTATCTGCACACTCAGTTTGCCTATCTGCACACTTAGGGTTTACCTACGCTGCGTATAGGTCTATACGCTGCGTATAGAGCTATACTCAGCGTATATAAACCATGGATTTCAGAGCCTTATCAGCAATCATTGCACAGAAAACAAGGGTTTATATACGCTGCGTAGGGACCTATACGCAGCGTATATAAAGCTCAATTTTTGTATTTTTTTTATGTATTCCTTTGTTTATTTATAAAAAAAAGAAAATTATTTATAAAAAAACAATATTATTGGTAAATAATACAATTATGAATTATAAAAATTAAAAATAATACAACTATTATGAATTATAAAAATTAAAAAAGAAAATTATTTAGAAAAAAACAATATTATTGGTAAATAATACAAATATGTCCTGTATAGGTCTATAGGTGTATATATGTCCCGTATAGGCCTATAGGTGTGGTTTAGGTCTCGTGTAGGCCTATACGAGACTTATACTATACACTATACTATACGATACGATAATATACGATACGATATAACACCCGTATAGGTCTACAGGTGTATATACATCACCTATACGAGACTTATACTATACACTATACGATACGATGCAACACGATACGCTACTATACGATACGATATAACACCCGTATAGGTCTATAGGTGTATATATGTCCCGTATAGGCCTATAGGTGTGGTTTAGGTCCCGTGTAGGCCTATAGGTGTATACAAGACCTACATGGAACCTATAAGAGACTTATACTATACACTATACACTATACGATACCATGCAACACGATACGATAATATACGATACGATATAACACCCGTATAGGTCTATAGGTGTATATATGTCCCGTATAGGCCTATAGGTGTGGTTTAGTTCCCGTGTAGGCCTATAGGCATATACAAGACCTATATGGAACCTATACGAGACTTATACTATACACCATACGATACGATGCAACACGATACGATATAACACCCGTATAGGTCTATAGGTGTATATATGTCATGTATACACTATACGATACGATACGATACGATACGATACGATACGATAATATACACTATACGATACAATACGATACGACACTATAGTATAGGTCCCGTATAGGCCTATAGGAAGATACAAGACATATATGAGACTTATACGAGGTTTATACGAGACTTATACTATACGATACGATACTTAAAAATGTTTTTTTTTAAATTCACCCTTTATATACGCTGCGTATAGGCCTATACGCAACGTATATAAAGGGTCAAAAAGTATATTTTTACCACAAGTTTGTGGTTAAAATAAAAATTACCCTTTATATACGCTGCGTATAGACCTATACGCAGCGTATATAAAGTGTCAAAAAGAAAATTTTACCCTTGCATATGGCTGCGTATAGCCCCAAATGCAGGGGTAAAATGGTCTTTCCCACTATACGCTGCGTATAGACCCATACGCAACGTAGATAAAGGGTCAAAAGACATTTTTACCCTTGCATTTGGCTTTGTATAGCCCCAAATGAAGGGCTAAATGGTCTTTTTGACCCTTTATATACGCTGCGTATAGACCTATACGCAGCGTATATGAAGTTTTTTTTTATAAAGGTTATATCGAATCGTATAGGTCACGAATCGGCCTCGTATAAGCCTATAAGTGTGATATCGTATCGTATAGCGTAGTATATGTCACGTATTGACCTCCTATAAGCCTATAAGTGTGATATCGTATCGTATAGCGTAGTATATGTCCCGTATAGGCCTATAGGCATATACATCACCTATACGAGACTTATACTATACACTATACGATATGATGCAACACGATACGCTACTATACGATACGATATAACACCCGTATAGGTCTATAGGTGTATATATGTCCCGTATTGGCCTATAGGTGTGGTTTAGGTCCCGTGTAGGCCTATAGGCATATACAAGACCTACATGGAACCTATACGAGACTTATACTATACACTATACGATACGATGCAACACGATACGCTACTATACGATACGATATAACACCCGTATAGGTCTATAGGTGTATATATGTTCCGTATAGGCCTATAGGTGTGGTTTAATTCCCGTGTAGGCCTATAGGCATATACAAGACCTACATGGAACCTATACGAGACTTATACTATACACTATACGATACGATACGATACGATACAATACGATAATATACACTATACGATACGATACGATAATATACACTATATGATACGATACAATACGATACGACACTATAGTATAGGTCCCGTATAGGCCTATAGGCAGATACAAGACATATATGAGACTTATACGAGGTTTATACGAGACTTATAGGCTTATACGGGGTCAATATGTGACCTATACTACATCTATACGATACGATATCACACATATAGGCCTATAGGGGACATATACTACGCTATACGATATGATATCACACTTATAGGCTTATTCGAGGTCAATACGTGACCTATACTACGTTATACGATACGATATCACACTTATAGGCTTATACGACGTCAATACGTGACCTATACTACACCTATACGATACGATATCTCACTTATAGGCTTATACGAGGTCAATACGGGACATAAACCACACCTATACGATACGATATCACACTTATAGGCTTATACGAGGTCAATACGGGACCTAATATTTGTATTATTTTTAATTTTTATAATTAATAATATTTGTATTATTTTTAATAATATTGTTTTTTTATAAATAAACATGGAAATACCCCAAAATACACACAATTAATGTTCTTTTTTTATAAATAAAAAAAGGAATACACAAAAAAAAAATACAAAAATGGAGCTTTATATACGCTGCGTATAGATCCCTACGCAGCGTATTAGACAAAAATGACAAAACTACCCTTGTATTTGGCTTCGTATAGCCTCTACACAAGGATACAAAAGACATTTTCAGACCTTTATATACGCTGCGTATAGGTCTATACGCAGCTTATTTAAACTTTGTGAAAAAATGATCCCTCAAACCTACCAAAATGACCCAAAAAAATCGAATGGTTTATATACGCTGCGTATAGACCTATACGCAGCGTATATGACCCTTGATTTCTGTGCAATGATTGGTTATTAGGCACTAAGATCCATGGTTTATCTACGCAGCGTATAGGTCAATACGCAGCGTATAGGGTTAACCCTATACGCTACGTATTGGCCAATACGCTGCGTAGATAAACCCTAATTTTAGTAGGGTTTGGTGTGCCAATAGACACATTAGTGTACCAATAGGCACACCCTGTTAAAAAGAATCTAGCATTAAGCGAGTTAATCCCAAGAAGTCAAGATGAATGAAATCACCGACAGCAAAACAAAAAAGTCAATTAATTACAACCATTTCAAGAATATCGGAAAATAATCATGCATATGGTATGCTACATTACAATACTAGTACAACCTTACTCTCTCATAAATATTAGAAGTCTTCGATCATGCTTCGAGCAACCTCCCAAGTAGGTGTATTTTGATTAATAATCGTAGCAATGGTGTCATATTCAATAGGAAGACCACGTACCATTTGGATGACAAGACGACTGTCGGTAACCGGTTGATCGACATCACATAATTGCTCGGCAATATCCTTTAAGGTCTGGCAATAGTCATCAAGGGAAGCACACGAATTGAGGTTGGTGTTGGTAAATCTGGTTTCAAGGGTAACAACGCGTGCTTGTTTGTTGTTGACAAATATCTCCTGTATTTTAAGCCAAGCAGCTCGAGCAGTGAGATCGGTAGAGAGGACACGAGCCAAGATGTCGTCAGAAAGGGTACTGTAAATCCATTGGAGAATGAGTGTATCAATCTCGGACCAGGCTACAAACGATGGGTCGGACTCCTGCGGCGAAGCAGTGCCGTCGATGTGGTGCAAAACTTTGTAAGCCTGAGCATGAAGATTGAACAACTTGACCCATGACGAATATGTTACCTTTTTGCCGTCTAAAGTTCTGATTTTGTTGTTGATATTGGTTATTGTGTAGGCCAGATGCAATGAAGATTTCTCCAGCTGGTTTTGGTGGCGTTGGTCGCTGGTAGAAAAGGTGTCATCAGTTGAAGTTGACATGACGAGCCGAGGGAACAGAAACAAGAAAAAATAAAAATTTGGGTTCGGTGGCTCTGATTACCATGATAGTTTTACGAATTGAATTGATTTCCTTGAATCCTTGATGCCCAGATTACACTACAAGAATGGGCTGCCTTTAGCGACGACACGTGTCGCCGGTATTGCCCCTTTTTGTCACTGGTAAAGATCTTTACCGGCGACACGTCGTCGCTAATAGGTCGCCGGTATTGCTGGGTCGGTATTGGTCATTTGTCGTCGCTAAAAGTGTGGTTCGTCGGTATTGTTCTTTCACCTTTAGCGACCACAACTGTGGTCGCTAAAGTGTCGCCGGTATTACTATGGTCGCTAAAGGTTAGGCATCATTAGCGGCGACACGTGTCGCCGCTAAAAGCCTTTTTTTTTTTTTAATGCAGCTGCTGCATTTTATCGCACCCAGCCATTTTTTCGGCCGAAAAAACTGAACCTGCCTATTTCAAACAACACAAACATACGCCACGAGCATATACTAAAAGGTAATATAATTAAAAACTACGTTTAAGTTGTACATTAGAATCCTACAACGTTTAATAAAAACTAAATCATACATTAAAAACAAGTCACTCTTCTTCGGATTGGTTATCGAATAAGTCGTCCGAATCGTAGTCTTTTGACTTTCCTTTTCCTTTCCCTTGTGAAGCAAGATAGTTGTTTAGTTGGTTCAAAAATGACGGAGTTTGAAACAAGCTGTTAACAAAATCCTACAATAATAGATATCAAAAAGTATATTAGCATATTAATTAACGCTACCAATATATATTTAACAAGGAAACATGCGTTCGTTTGTCATTTTATAAATTGCGTAGTTTACCTCGGAAAAGGGTTGCGTCTGAGCTTGCGAAGACGACATGTCCGAGGACGTGTTCGAGGACGTGTTGGAAGAAGGTTTAGGCCCCATCCCGCGGTACCATCCTCGCCGCTCTCCCAATGCTTCTTGATACGGGGCAATTGGAGGACCATCGCCGCTCCATTGATCTGTGGCCTGTTGTAGGTTCCGCTGTATTTTACGAAGATGATTAAATATATATGTGTATATGTATATGTATAAATATATATATATATATATATTTTGTTATAGAAAATAATACTTACGTAATTTTGTTCAGCAACCGGATCAACCCAATTCCCTTGATTGTCCGTGTGGGTTTTAGCATACGTAGGTACCCAATCCAAACCCTGTTTAACATTAAACTTAGATTAGACATTAAATAAACAAAAGCTTACACACACCCACACATACATAAAACATTACATTTTTATAGGCGGTGCTACCGTACGACGCTGTCCCCCCACGGTATGGGAATTGTTGTTTCTCGCGTACTTTTTTGTTGGCCTTGCTTTTTTTAATATAATCTTCTTGCCGGAAACCTCCCTCGCTATCAAATATTTTTCTAGCTTCATACTTGCGGTCATTGTACCGCTTCATAAGCACACTCCTAATACCACCCTGCAAGTTTTTCGCCTCATAATCACGTTCCACTTCATCAAAATTGAAGTTTTCCTACAAATTAAATAAAAAAGTTAAAATATCATATATAAATTAGATTTGCATGTGCTATAAAATTTTATGCATATAACTTATTTACCCGTAAGTGGTTCATGACGGCATCCTTGTAATGTGGTTCAACGTTATCCCATCCAATCTTATCAAACGGGATAGTCCGCCACATATACATGCCGGCCTCCCTTGAAAACACGTCTCTAGATTTACCAACAGGGGTAAACGTGACTTGTCTGTCAAAGGTAAGCGATACAGGCCCCCCCCCCTGCTCGTACCATACGCCTTAGTTTCTCGTTTTTAGCTTTCCCCCTAACCTTCTTTGGGGGAACCGCTGCAATTAAAACAAAAATAATTAGTAACAACATTTATAATATATAAAATATAAGGACTATAAAATAATTTATTAAAAGACTTACCGTCTGTCTCGTGTGTGCCACGAAGTCTACCAGGAGGAAGCGGTGGATCACCAGCGCCGTCACCCCCATGTCCCCAGGGGGCCACATCCGCCATCAAAAAAGCGAATATCAGCAATACCGAAAACATTTTTCCTATAAAGTTACAAATGTTACAGCATGTGTATCTAATAGAAATTAAGGGAAAGTACAACAAGTGTAACTCAAATTCAATTAAATATTTCAAACAAGTGTTTATCAATTACATTACAAATCAATATAAATTACAATAACTTTTCTTTTAGTCAGACTCCACATAATCGGGATCATCCTCATCATAATCAGCCTCGACCTCATCACAATCAGTCTCGACCTCAAGGAGGGTATTTCCTAACTAATATATATATGTCAAAGTTAAATATAAATGTTTTCAAACCTAAACACAAACATACTAATTATCAAACTTAAACTTTTTTTTTTCAAACCTACACATAAACATACTTACTTACAAACATACATTTTGATCAAAACCACAAAATGTATACATACTTACATACACATTTACATACTTTATTATACAAACATACAACATACACATTTTTCACCAATTGCAAACATTTACTTTCACCAATTGTTCATCATTTACATACACCTACACACTAACATACACCTACATACATACATTCATAGACTTACATACACATATACATGCTTACATACACCTACATACACAAATACATAGATTTTCATTTACACATTTTCACCAAATACACCTACATTATACATTTGACATACTAACATACACCAACATACATACATTCATAGACTTACATACACACATACATGTTTACATACACCTACATACACAAATACATAGATTTTCATTTACACATTTTCACCAAATACACCTACATTATACATTTGACATACAAACATACATCCTTACACACACATTTACACACCTAAACCAAACATTATACAATTTCTAAATTTGAAAAAAAAATACATATAAAACTAACCGTATTTTCAAGTTTTCAAGAGATGTAGACCGCGGAGACGAGTTGGTGACCGGAGAAGTGATGTTGGTGACCGGAGAAGTGATGGTGGTGACCGGATTTCTCTACCATAAGCACAAAAACACACAAAAAAACACAAAAATTAAAGACTATAACATGTATATAACAAAACATTGAAGAAATCTAACAAAAACAAAGTGAAACTAACCAATGTAGACAAATTTCGTGAGGTTGCAGCGGGCTTTCGGAGTTTTTTTGGGGGTGAAAAGTAAAGCAGGAGGGAAAATTGGCGCTGATATGGGGATTAGTGCGTTTCACCTTTAGCGGCGACACATTTGTCGCCGGTATTGACTATAACGTGGCCGGTAATGCATATATATTTTTAGTTGACCAGGGTTAGATTTGTGTCAGTTGACCAGACACAGGAGTTAAAGGTGTCAGACGCGTCGCCGGTATTGCCTATGAGCTGTCGCCGGTAATGCCTAACGAATTTTCAACCGTCAGATCTAGCTTTTGATCAACGGATGACGTTTGGTTACAGCTCTTGGGACGCGGATCGACCAATAGCGGCGACGTCAGCCCTGTCGCCGCTAAAGGTGTCGCCGGTAAAGGGTATCCTTTCTTGTAGTGTTACAATCGATAAATTAGAGGTTAATCTACAATGCTCTCATGCTAAAGTGGAACCTCTCCTTGACCAAAGACTCAACAGTCAAACAATAATAAATAACACTAATAATATAATATCTAATAGTTTACTCTTAGCAAAATACAAATATTACACTATTGAGACTTGACTCATGTTAAGTCAACACCTTGTATACGCTTTGTTGACCGAATTCCACTTTAGCTTGGTTATGAGCATCTATTGAACTTGTTTTGATACTACTTGATGTGTACCAAATCAAGACCGGGAAATTATAGAAAACTTGGGTTAATTGAGAGATTTAGAAATTATTGTTTCAGCATTCAAATACTTAACCTATTTTTAGGCACCAGGCTTAGAAGAAAATTACCGACTACTAACTAGTGACCCACTACTCTTAACGTATGGGTTGGAACCCTCATTTTCGAATCTAACCCTTGCTTAAGTCTCATTTACTCGTTTAATCAGAAAGAATTTTCATATCCTACCGTATCGAACTCGGCCATAAAGGAAGTGCAAGACATGCTACATGAGTAGCTAGTTAGGTTATTTCCAAGATACTAATCAAGACAATAAAAGGAAATAAACTGGAAATAACCAACTAGCTATCACTATCAATGTAGATGTCTTGCATTTCTCTTATGGCTGGGTTTGATAGGGTAGGTATTAAAATTCTTTCTGATTAAACGAGACTTGAGCAAGGGTTCGATTCGAAAATGAGGGTTCCAACAGCTATACCCAGTACTTGGAGGGTCGTCTAGAAACCTGGTTCGGGTAATAAAAAAACGGGTTCTGGGTATATTTAATAACCGCTTTTGGATATTAATCAGGTACGGTTCTAGGTGTTGAGATTAAAATGCATACCCTCTTTATAGCCTACTCAATTTCGGTATCGAGTATATAATACCCCGGGTATTAAAAAACCCGGTTCAAGATTGTTTTACCAGGCCTTATTCCCGGTATGGGTTTTTTGTGCATCTCTATAACTCTATTCCTCAATCCTCATATCCTCTTAGAGATGGGCATAATAACCGGTTCCAAACCCGACCTGGTAGACCCGACCAGGAACCGGTTCCAGTTCCTACCCGCTGTGTAGAAGAACCGGTTCCGGGTTCAAAAAACCCGTAAGTTCTTACCTGGTTCCACATTTTATAAAATAATAGGGTCGTACCCGGTTCCTACCCGGAACCGGTTCCTCCGTAAAAAAAAGAACCCGGAGCATTATATTCTTGCCTTCATTGATTTTATTACCGTTGGAATCGATTCCTAGCCGTTGGAATCGATTCATAGCCGTTGCAAACTGTCCATTTAATGCATTATTATCGTTGGAATCGATTCCTAGCCGTTGGAATCGATTCCAGTAAGTATAAATAGTGACCAAATTTCATTTGTTTTTCACACCATCTTCATCTTCTTCTTGATTATTCTTCTACTCAATTTCTTTATTCATTTGATACTATGGCAACCAAGAATTCCAAAACCACCGACTCTCCATCCGTCAACAAGGGTCCTCAATCCGCTCCATATGTCTTTGGGACACTCACACATAATCACAATATGGAGGTATGGTGCAATTGGGATTTGGTGGAAATGAGTGACGGCTCACAAAAGGCTCAATGCAAACATTGTGGAGCTTTGTTAAGCAAGGACTCCAATTCAACGTTGACGAAACATATAAAGAAAAAATATTGCAAGGCTTTGAAAGATGTTAAACCCGGTCAAGTGCAACTCTCAAAGGATGGTTCAATATTTCGTTACGATCACATGATAGCTCGGGATAGGATGGCTAAGTTGGTGATTCAACAATCATTGCTGTTTGGACACTTCGACAACCCTCTTTTAACTAAGGTTATTAGAGAGACTCTTCAACCACGCTACAAACATGTAAGTCGTCGCACTTTAAAACGTCATTGTTTAAATTTATGGGAAAATGCAAGAAAAGACATAATTGGTTTTTTTTTTAAATTTAAAAACTAGTGTTATCTTAACTAGTGATGTGTGGTCGGCTCCACACGGTTTACCCGAATCGTACATTTGTGTCAGTGCCCATTGGGTTGATCTCGATACGTGGCAAATGATGAAGCGTACGATTACGTTTTAATATAAGGAATTTTTTTTAAGAACCAATTCCACAGTAACATTTCAGCGATTTTAAGGACTTACCAGGTGGAACCGGTTCTTCAGAGAGAGAAACCGGTTCCAACCCTACCCGGAGTCGGTTACTATCGGTTCCAGTAATAAAACTCTAAACCCGGTTAGGAACTGGACCCGGTTCCTACAAGAACCGGTTCCCCCACACTCTAACAAGAACCGAGTCCGGTTAGGAACCGGTTCCCGGTAAAAAAAACCCAATATGCCCATCTCTATATCCTGTGTTGGGCCAAACTACCTTGATGAGCTGGGCCCCATTTGATTCCTTGGCCCACAATATAAACAAAGCCACAACTTTCTTGCTTTGGTTAAAGGTGTAAAAACCGGAAATGGCAAACCAAGCCGAACCGGAACCGGTATTGAAAGTGGTTTGATAAGAATCGTTTAGGTTTGAACCCAAACCGCAGCTTATTAATCGGTTTGTAACTTGACTCGTTTAAACTGGTTTAACCGAAACCGGTCAGAACCAGCAAACCGATAACTTCCCTCCCCAAAAACTAGTTCCTAACCCTGTTCGACCAAGAACTGGTTTGGGAAAAAACCGAAATATGCACCTTTAGTTTTGCGTAAAAAAAAACAAACGTATAATAAGTATCAGTTTTGGGTAAAAAAAAACAAACCAACTAAAGTTAATATAATAAGTATCAATTACCAGCTTCTGTTCTTGATATCCGAATGTGTTAGTGTTAAAATAACAAGTTATTCTTCAGTTTAAATGTCTTTTATATTTATAAGTTTTTTATACTTACATTTGATTTTATATTTTTTGTGAGGTGTTATGGACTTGAAGCTATATATCAAGAATGGGCTTTTGTTGGCTGCTTAATTGATACGCATAGGCTTATGCTAAGGTTCCAGCTTGTGTTTATTTACGCCTTTGAGGAGTTCTTGGTATCATTCATTCAGCCTCTTACTATTCTCTCTCTCTCTTACACATCCAGAACCTTCTTTCTTTGTTTTACCTTTCTCACAAGTACATTTGTGAGAATCTAGGGTTATATACTTGTTAGATGATCATCTGTTCCTGTTGATATTCCTTTGTATTTGTTCTTTAAGATTTATATAAACTCAGTTATTTTTTTTATAAATATCTTAGAATTCTGACAGCTAGTAAGTGGAAAAAGCCTGCCTTCAAATTTTTTAGAAAATTGCTTAGGTAAATTTATAAAATGGTTATGAAATGTTGAAATTTAAAGACGCCATAAAAAGATAATTATTGAACATTAATACAAAAATAACAGTTTAAAATTGAAATCTTGTCACTTTAATAACTATTCTAATAATACTTGTAGGGATGACAAAGTGTCAGAGACAAATTAAAGCTATTCTATTATTATTGTCACAATACAATTATTTTCTACAGCTATTCAGTTATTGTCCTCCTTTCATATCTTATCTTAGGCTGCAGGGTGTGGGCTTCGGCCTGGGTTCGTCGAGGACCGGCGCCGCACCTCCGCCCATTCCCCCCCCCCCCCCCCACTACTAGAAAAGTGCATAATTTCCTACGACAATTTCCTACACAATTATTTTTGTCACAGATTCAAACACATTTGTGACAAATTTCCTACGATTTTTTTTTTCCAAAATTCTATGTAAAATTTTTGACGCAACAATGACAGAAAATAAAAAAACCCTAATTAATTGATAGTTGCGTCACAGATCTGTTAGAAATAATCTACAAAAGGTTGATTATTAAATCATTTCCTACAAGTTTGTGACAAAATATTTATTCTTTAGTTTAATTAAACATTCCGTCGGAACTGCGTCACAAGTTGCGACACATTTCCGACAACTAAGTCATATTACTTAATTTTATTAAAAATAAATACAAGGATATACACTTCTATATTTATATATAATAGTAAAAGTAGTATAATAATTAAAAATTATTATATTTCCTACACATTTGTGACAAAATATTTATTTTTTAGCTGATTTAATCGTTCCGTCAGAATTGTGTCACAACTTGTGACACATTTCCGACAAACAGTTTATTTTTTAGTTGATTTAATCGTTCCGTCAGAATTGTGTCACAACCTGTGACACATTTCCGACAACTAAGTCATATTACTTAATTTTATTAAAAATAAATACAAGGATATACACTTCTATATTTATATATAATAGTAAAATTAGTATAATAATTAAAAATTATTATATTTCCTACACATTTGTGACAAAATATTTATTTTTTAGCTGATTTAATCGTTTCGTCAGAATTGTGTCACAACTTGTGACACATTTCCGACAAACAGTTTATTTTTTAGTTGATTTAATCGTTCCGTCAGAATTGTGTCACAACCTGTGACACATTTCCGACAACTAAGTCAGATTACTTAATTTTATTAAAAATAATTACAAGGATATACACTTCTATATTTATATATAATAGTAAAATTAGTATAATAATTAAAAATTATTATATTTCCTACACATTTGTGACAAAATATTTATTTTTTAGCTGATTTAATCGTTCCGTCAGAATTGTGTCACAACTTGTGACACATTTCCGACAAACAGTTTAAATCTAGTTAGTGTATAAAAGGAATTATGTTTCATATTCTAACAGCTCCTAGTAGGAGGATAAACTGGTTAAGGCGTTGTGGTTCTAAACGATAGGTCAGGAGTCCGATCCTTGCAAAGGGCCGATTCTTTAAGGAAGAACCCCCTTTTTGACAGATTTTTGAAATATTTACACTTTGGTCCCTGAAGTTTCAGTTTTTACAAAAGTAGTCCCTGTAGTTTCTAAAAATTTTTCTGTCGGAAATTTGTCACGAATAATGCTTTTGTCGGAAATTTGTAACAGCTATTTTTATATTTCTGTCGGAAATTTGTCACGAATAATGCTTTTGTCGAAAATTTGTAACAACTATTTTTATTTTTCTGTCAGAAATTTGTCACGAATAATGCTGAATGAATTTTAAAAAAAAAAAATTTTGTCGGAAATGTGTAGCTAAAAAAATTCCGAAAATATAATAATTAATATTTATCATAAATAATATATTAAAAATAACTATGAATTGTTGTAGGAGATCTGTAGCAGTTTGTGACACGGCGATTTTGTAGGAAATGGGTAGGAAATTGCGTAGGAAATGCGTTGGAAATAGGTTTCCTACGAGGCATTTTCTTACATCATGTATTTGTCACAAATGTGTGGGAAAGCCTGTTTTGTAACGCATTTCCTACGAAAACTGGTGTAAGAAATTTCAGATTTTCTAGTACCCCACTGGCGTCGTCCCACCCGTCCCCAGCCCGACGTTGAAACTGCTACAATACAAGACAAAAGCATACTCACACACACATATACATACAACTCATATATATATTAGGCCCATCCCCCATATCCTTACCTCCATCCTCTTTGCCCCATTCTCATGCCCGATCTACGTGGCGCTTACGTGGTGGATCATCCTCCAAGTATAGGCCATCACCATACCGCATAGCCTTATCCATCCAATCCTCCTTTTCTTTCTTATTGGCTGATGCTCATGATGCTAAGGCGCTGAGTATTTATTAAAAGAAACCACAGACCAAAAACAATGAAACAACTATAACCAACATCACCAATTTCATCTACAATCTGACCATAACCAATGGCTGAACTCGTTCTTTCTGCCTTTCTTGGTGTGCTCTTTGAGAAGCTGGCCTCTGCAGCTTTGAAAAACATTGTTCAATATAAGGGTATCGATGCTGAGATCAAGAAATGGCAGAGATCGTTGAAACAAATCCAAGGTGTGCTTGCTGATGCTTCTCGCAAGGAGATAACCAATGAGTCTGTGAAACAATGGCTCATTGATCTCCAGCATTTGGCTTACGACATAGATGACGTACTCGATGATTTGGCAACCGAAGCTATGCATCGTGAGTTCACCCATGACTCAGAAGCCATCACTAGCAAGGTAAGAAAGCTAATCCCAACTTGTTGCACAAACTTCTCACGGAGTAATAGGATGCATGACAAGTTAGATAAGATTACCACAAAATTACAAGATCTAGTTGAGGAGAAAGCTACTCTTGGTTTGAGTGTGGAAGGGGAAACCAAGAAAAAAAATAAAAATAGAGAATTACAAACCTGTTGTCGATGCGTCTAGTATTGTTGGACGACAAGCTGAGGAAGAGGCATTGGTCCGCCAATTACTAGCAGACGAACCATGTGATCAAAACTTTAGCATTGTTCCCATAGTTGGTATGGGTGGGGTTGGAAAAACTACTTTGGCTACACTTTTGTATAACAACCAACAAGTCACGTGTCACTTCGAACTCAAGGCATGGGTGTGCGTCTCAGATGATTTTGATAGCTTTGGTATAAGCAAAGTTATCTTTGAATATGTGGCCCAAGAAAACAAGAAATTTGAAGATTTTAATTTGCTTCAAGTAGCTCTTAGAGATCAACTAAAGGGGAAAAGATTTTTATTGGTGTTAGATGATGTGTGGAGTGAGAGTTATGAGGATTGGAAAACCCTAGTCGGCCCGTTTCATGCATGCGCTCCTGGAAGTAAAGTCGTCATAACAACTAGAAAGGAGCAATTACTCAACAAGTTGGGTTACAGTCATCTAAACAAACTACAGTGCCTATCACGTGATGATGCTATGTCTTTGTTTGCTTTAAATGCGTTAGGTGTGAATAAATTTAATTCACATTTGTCACTCAAACCACATGGTGAGGGTATTGTGAAAAAATGTGATGGCTTGCCTTTGGCTTTGATATCACTTGGTAGATCACTAAGGACAAAACAAGATGAGGAATCTTGGAGGGAAGTGTTAGAAAGTGAGATATGGATGTCAAAAGACGACGCAATTGTCCCTGCCCTTAGACTAAGCTATCGTGATCTTTCTGCACGTTTGAAGCAATTGTTTGCATACTGCTCCTTGTTCCCTAAGGATTTCATGTTTGACAAGGAGGAATTGGTTTTATTATGGGCAGCAGAAGGGTTTTTGCACCACTCAACTCCAACCGACTCAACAAAAGAACGTTTGGGTCATGATTGTTTTGACGAATTGTTGTCAAGGTCATTTTTTCAACCTTCACCTACTAATGAATCATTTTTTGTGATGCATGGTCTAATGAATGACTTAGCGACATCTGTTGCTAGCGATTTTTTTGTAAGGTTAGAAAATGATATGAAAAGGAATATTAGGAAAGAGATGATGGGAATGTGCCGTCATATGTCATTTGCGCGTGAGGAATATGTAACTTACAAGAAGTTCGAGACGTTTAAAATAGCTAAAAGTTTGAGAACATTCTTGGCAACTTTTGTTGGTGCCGAAAAAAGTTGGCAGGATTTCTACTTATCGAGTAAGATTTTGATCGACTTACTTCCTGAGTTACCAATGTTAAGAGTTTTATCTCTAAGTGGTTTTTGTATAAGTGAGGTACCACAGACCGTTGGTAGCTTGAGGCACTTGAGGTATCTTAATCTATCTCGAACGCAAGTAACCCATTTGCCTGAAAATGTTTGCAATCTCTACAACTTAGAGACATTGATTGTATGTGGTTGTCGCTGCTTAGCTAAGTTGCCGAACAACTTCTTAAAGCTTAAAAACTTGCGGCATCTTGACATTAGGGACACTCCATCTTTGAATCAGATGCCTTTTGGAATTTGTGAGTTGAAAAGCCTTCAAACTCTCTCGAAAATTGTTATAGGTGGTGAAAGAGGATTTGAAATAGCCAGACTTAAAGAATTCAAGAATCTATGTGGGAAAATTTGCATTGAAGGTTTGGACAAAGTGCAAAATGCAATTCATGTTCGTGAGGCAAACTTTTCACAAAAGAGGCTTAGTGTACTAGAGGTTGTATGGAGTGATGAGCCATATGATGAAATGCTTGAAAAGGAAGTCCTAAATGAGCTAGAGCCTCGTAATGATAAGTTAATACAACTCATTATTAGATCATATGGTGGCTTAGAGTTTCCAGAATGGGTTGGGAATCCCTCATTTCTTCATTTGAAACATGTGTCACTAAGTAATTGTGACAGATGAACATCTCTACCCCCACTTGGGCAGCTACCTTTACTTAAGGAATTGTTTATTGAAGGCTTATATGAGGTGGAAGCTGTGGGTATGGAGTTTCTTGGAACAAGTCGTGCATTTTCTTCACTTGAAATTCTAAGTTTCAAGCATATGCATGAGTGGAAGAAATGGTCAACCAGTAGAGGGGTTGTGTTTCCATTCCTAAGACAACTTCATATAGAATTTTGCCCTAATTTGGTTGAAATCTCACTTGAAGCACTACCGTCATTGAATGTTCTGAAAATATGTGATTGCCCCAGTTTGGTTGAAGTCACACTTGAAACACTACCTTCAGTGAATGTTCTAGAAATAACTAAATGTGATAATGGTCTGTTAAGAAGGCTTATGGAAATAGCTTCAGCAGTCACCATGTTGAAAATAGAGTCTATTACTGGGCTTACACTACAAGAATAGGGCACTTTTACCGGCGACAGGTGTCGCCGGTATTAACCACTTTTGTCGCCGCTATAGACTTTTACCGGCGACATGTCGCCGGTAAAACATCGCCGGTATTGCTAGGACGCTATTGACCGGTTGTCGCCGGTAAAGACAGTTGTCGCCGGTATTGATCCTTCACTTTTAGCGACGACAGATGTAGTCGCTAAAAGTGTCGCCGGTATTAATGTTGGTCGCTAAAGGTGGAAAGGCAATAGCGGCGACAGGTGTCGCCGCTAAAAGTCTATTTTTTTTAATACAACAGCTGTATATACAGCTGCCCAGCCAGTTTTACGGCCGAAAAACAAAACCTGCCTATTTTCAAACAACGCAAGCATACGCCATGAACATAATCAACATATACTAAAGGTAATATACTTAAAAACTACGTTTAAGTCGTACATTATATCCTACAACGTTTAATTCAATCTAAATCATACATTAAAAACAAGTCACTCATCGTCATCGTTATCGTTGGGTTCATCGTCGGATTCATTATCGAATAAGTCGTCAGAATCGTAGTCTTTTGACTTTCCTTTTCCTTTTCCTTGTGAAGCAAGATAGTTGTTAAGTTGGTTCAAAAATGACGGGGTTTAGCATATTAATTAACGCTACCAACATATATTTAACAAGGAAACATGCGTTCGTTTGTCATTTTATAAATTGCGTAGTTTACCTCGGAAAAGGGTTCTTGCGTCCGAGCTTGCGAAGACGACATGTTAGATGACGAGTGCGAGGACGTGTTGGAAGAAGGTTTAGGCCCCATCCCGCGATACCATCCTCGGCGCTCTCCCAACGCTTCTTGATACGGGGCAATTGGAGGACCATCGCCGCTCCATTCATCTGTGGCCCGTTGTATGTTCCGCTGTATTTTACGAAGATGATTAAATATATATGTGTATATATATATATATATATATATATATATATATATATATTTGTTATAGAAAATAATACTTAAAAGAAATACTTACGTAATTTTGTTCAGCAACCGGATCAACCCAATTCCCTTGATTGTCCGTGTGGGTTTTAGCATACGTAGGTACCCAATCCAAATTCTGTTTAACATTACACTTAGATTAGACATTAAATAAACAAAAGCTTACACACACGCACACATACATAAAACATTACATTTTTATAGGCGGTGCTACCGTACGAAGATGTCCCCCCACGGTATGGGAATTGTTGTTTATCGCGTACTTTTTTGTTGGCCTTGCTTTTTTTAATATAGTTTTCTTGCCGGAAACCTTCGATGGTTCTCAACCAGTTTTCATAGGGCATATCCGCGGGATGGAATGCCCTTGCACTCTCAAGATCATCGTAACCTCCCTTGCTATCAAATAATTGTCTAGCTTCATACTTGCGGTCATTGTATCGCTTCATAAGCACAGTCCTTATACCACCCTTCAAGTTTTTCGCGTCATAATCACGTTCCACTTCATCAAAATTGAAATTTTCCTACAAATTAAATAAAAAAGTTAAAATATCATATATAAATTAGATTTGCATGTGCTATAAAATTTTATGCATATAACTTATTTACCCGTAAGTGGTTCATGACGGCATCCTTGTAATGTGGTTCAACAGCATCCCATCCAATTTTATCAAACGGGATGGCCCGCCACATATACAAGCCGGCCTCCCTTGAAAACATGTCTCTTGATCTACCAACAGGGGTAAACGTGACCTGTCGATCAAACGTAAGCGACACAGGCCCCTCCGCTTTTACTAGACGCCGTAGTGCTTCGTTTTTAGCTTTCCCCCTAACCTTCTTTGGGGGAACCGCTGCAATTAAAACAAAAATAATTAGTAACAACATTTATAATATATAAAATATAAGGACTACAAAATAATTTAGTAAAAAACTTACCGTCTGTCTCGTGTGTGCCACGAATCCCACCAGGAGGAAGCGGTGGATCACCAGCGCCGTCACCCCCATGTCCCCAGGGGGCCACATCGGCCATCAAATAAGCGAATATCAGCAATACCGAAAACATAATCCCTATAAAGTTACAAATGTTACAGCATGTGTATCTAATAGAAATTAAGGGAAAGTACAACAAGTGTAACTCAAATTCAAATAAATATTTCAAACAAGTGTTTATCAATTACAAATCAATATAAATTACAATAACTTTTCTTTTAGTCAGACTCCACATAATCGGGATCATCCTCATCACAATCAGCCTCGACCTCATCACAATCAGTCTCGACCTCAAACACTTCATCGACGGTAGCCGTTGGGGGATCAACTTCAATTGAAGGCTCACCCGCAGTAACATGTGAAGATCCAATTTGAAAGTATTGGGTCAAGTCAATGACAAGTGGACAGTCAGATGAAGAGTTGTTGTCGACAATGTCATTATCTTCTAAGCCTTTGTCAACATTTTGAACCTTATTGACGCGGTCATCATCACTTAATGGCCGATCCCAAATTCTTCGATGATTAACATTTTCGACTACCCACCTATGTTTGTTTTTTTGGTTTCGAGACGTTTCTTGGATGAAGAACACTTGTTAGGCTTGCGAAGCAAATATGAGTTGATCGTCTTTGTCCCATTCACGTTCAGTGCTTATACTGGTGATATTATTGTCATGGTTTACACCCCTTCGAGTATCAAACCACTTGCACCGAAATAGGACAGTGGAATAATTATTTGTATAACGCAACTCAATAATTTCTTCTAATTGGCCATAAAATTTCACACCGTTCTCTCCAACCACTTCCACCCCAGAGTTTTGCGTTGTGCATTTTGCATCACGTTCAAGTGTCTTAAACCTAACAACGTTGACTACGCAAGCAGTGTAAGTGTATGCAATCATTTTCGCACAAATTGAAAGAGCATACAACTCCGGGTGGAATTCTGGAGAATTTTGTGTTTTCATCGAATGTACCTAACAAATATAGAGTAATAATGTTTGTTATATATGTATTACCTAGCAAGTGTAGAGTAATGAGTGTTATATATGTATTATACCTTATGGAGAAACCATCCCGGAAATTTGGTTTTAAGATCATCTTGGGGATGTGTATGTTTGAATTCACTACATTGATGACAAATATAAGAAAGGAATGAAAAATACCAATTAACAGATTATGAAAAGTTAAAGATAGAAGCACTCACTTCATGTACTCCCTAACTTCTGCGCAATTTTCGAGGACAAACCATTCCATCTTGCTTTTTTCGATGAATGATAGATATTTGTCCTTTGTTGCGCCAACAGGACGACATTTGGACTCAAAAACCCATAACTTTCTTTTTTCAACAACGACATCAGCGTTTCTATCTGGGCGATTGAACTTAGTCTGAACATCTTTAAGGTACATTGAACAAAATGTTAGAGCTTCTTCAAACACATAACGTTCAGCTATACAACCTTCAGGCCTTGCCGGGTTTTTGACATAGTTCTTTAGTTTTTTCATGTACCTTTCAAATGGATACATCCATCTAAAAGCTACTGGACCTCCCGCAATCGCTTCATCAGGTAAATGCACAAGTAAATGAACCATAATGTCAAAAAACGCAGGTGGATAGATCATCTCTAACTTGCATAAGATGGTAACAATGTCATCCTTTGCTTTCTTCATATCATCCACCGATAGTGTTCTAGAGCAAAGTTGCTTAAAGAACATACAAAGGTCTACTATTGGTGTAGATGTATCTTTAGTCAAAAGCCCTCTAACCCCAATCGGTATCAAACGTTGCATGAGGATATGACAGTCATGAGATTTCAACCCGGTAATGTTAGCATTGTTATCTGTCACCCTCTTACTGATATTAGATCCAAACCCATCTGGTAATTTAACATTTTTTATAAACTGACAAAAAAGTTTTCGATCATCGGACTTGAATGAGTACTTTGGGTGGGGACTTAAGAACTTGCCACCCGATTGTTTCAGCCATTGCGTCGGCCGAATGTTTAGTTTTTCCAAGTCGGACCGCGCATTTGGCGTGTCTTTGCTCTTATCGTTCATTAGAAGAGTACCGAGCAAGCTGTCGCACACATTTTTCTCTATATGCATTACATCTAAGTTATGTTTCAGCTGCAGAGAAGACCAATACTCAAGGTCAAAAAATATGCTTCTTTTGGACCAGTTCAACTCGAAATCTAACCGGGTTATCCTCCCACCTCCAAAATCTGGATGCTTGCCTGGTAGACGATTAATTAAACGACCGAGTTGAGCTTCTATGTCAGCTGGGCTAAACTGTCTCGGAGGGTCTCGTGTCTCGGGTCTCCCGTTAAAGTCGAGACTTGTTCTCCAAGGATGGTTGGCATCTAAGAACCGATGATGACCAACATAAGCACATTTACTAGTTACACGTATTGAAGGAGTGTCTTGGTTACAAGTTGGGCATGCCATGTAGCCTTGTCCGCTCCAACCTGATAGACTACTACGGGCTGGAAAGTCATTTATGGTCCATAACAACGCCGCCTTCATTGTGAAGTATGTGTTTGTTGCTGCGTCTTTAGTACGTACACCTGTCTGCCACAATTGCTTAAGCTCATCCACTAACGGTCTAAGGAAAACGTCCATGTCTTTCCCCGGTGATTTAGGGCCAGGAATCAACAAGGTCAACATGAATGTGGACTCTCGCATGCATAGCCAGGGAGGCAGATTATATGTGGTGAGTATAACCGGCCACGTGCTATGAGTCGAGGATCCACTACCGTTGATAAAGGGATTAAAACCGTCAGCTGCAAGCCCTAAGCGAACATTTCGTGGCTCCATCGCGAAGTTTGGGTACTTTTTATCAAAGTCTTGCCATGCAGATCCATCAACTGGATGACGCATAGTCCCATCTTCCGATCGTCCGGTACTATGCCATATCATATCTTTCGCTATGTGCCTTGAACAATACAAACGTCGTAGTCTAGGCGTCAAAGGAAAGTATCGTAACACCTTACGAGCCACCTTCGTGCCTTTTGTGTCTTTATCGACCCATCGACTCTCATTACAAACGGGACAATTTTGCAAGGACTCGTTTTCTTTCCAAAAGAGAGCACAATCATTTGTGCACACATCTATCATCTCATATGCCAAACCAATCTTCTTAAATGTCTTCTTAGCTACATAATACGAAGGGGGAATCTTGTTGCCTTCTGGCATTGACTCTCGCAACAACGAGAGGAGTCGATCTACTCCTTCATTTTGAAAATGGTACGTATCCTTTATATTCAAAAGCTTTGCTAAAAAGTCGATAGAAGAAAACTTGGTACAACCAGGATATAATTCTGTTTCAGCTTCCTTTACCAGGTCTTCAAAATCATCAACAACACCGCTACTATCTCCATTCGAGTTCTCTTGGTTAAGGTATGTATCTTCTTCCATACGCTCCCCCCTAATGTCTTCAATAACGTTTACCATACCGTCTTGTGGCGCAACATCGTTTACTTCTGCAATTGGAGTTGTGGCCCTGTGATAGGTCCACTTCGTGTATTCCTTCCAAAAACTGTTAATACTCAAATGGTATTTCATTTCTGCCATAGTTTTTAAGCCAGAATTTTTACATTTGGTACACGGACATCTAACTTCATCGTGGTTTTTTATCACTCTTTCACACATCTCGATAAATGACTCGAGTCCTTGCTTGTATTGAGGTGAATGACGTGGGGAATCAATCCAACTTTTATCGATAGACATTATGCAACTGAAAGAAAATCTAATTTAGGATTAACAAGACAAGGGTAGGCTGCTAAACCCACTTTTTGAACACTTTATCTCATATGTGAATGTGTATTACATGATTGTTTGTTTAAGAAAAATTCGGCAGCATTTCCTCTTAGCTCCCAAGTATATATGTAATGATATATATACCCGAGGAGCAAAGAGAAAATGATAACCGAATCCTTCTTAAACAAACAATCATGTAATACACATTCACATCCTAAATGAGATAAAGTATTCAAAAAGCAGTCCCAAGATAAACGGGGACAACCCGAAATTAATTTCTAAATCAATTTCGGGCGGGTATTTCTAAGCTCGCTATGTTTAAAATGATTAATTCAAACACGGGCACAGTTTTTTAAGCTTGTTATGTTCTTAATGATTGTTTTAAATTTTGGGCGGAACGTTATGTTTTAAATCATGATTTCAATTTCGATTGGGTGTTTTCTTAGCTCGTTATGTTTGAAATGATGAATTCAATATCAGACACGATTTTTAAGCTCGTAATGTTCTTCATAATGGTTTATATTTTGGGCGGGTATTTTCATAGCTCCTTATGTTTTAAATGATGATTTTAATATAAAGAGGGTATTTCCTAACTAATATATATTTGTCAAATTTAAATATAAATGTTTTAAAACCTAAACACAAATATACAAATTATCAAACTTTAACATTTTTTTCAAACCTACACATTTGCATCCTTACACACACATTTGCATACTTTATACAAACATACATACTAACATACACATTTTTCACCAACATACTAACATACAACAATTATACAAACATACTAACAATTTACAATTTACATACTAACATTGTACAATTTACATACTAACAATTTACATACTAACAATTATACAAACATACATACATTCATTCATACACTTACATACCCACATACAACTTAAACTAAAAATTATACAATTTACATACTAACAATTATACAAACATACATACTAACATACACAATTTACATACCTAAACTAAAAATTATACAATTTCTAAACTTTAAAAAAAAAAAAAACTAACCATTATACAATTTACATACACATTTTTCAAATACACCTACATTATACAATTTACATACTAACAATTATACAAACATACATACATTCATTCATACACTTACATACCCACATACAACTTAAACTAAAAATTATACTATTTACATACTAAAAATTATACAAACATACATACTAACATACACAATTTACATACCTAAACTAAAAATTATACAATTTCTAAACTTAAAAAAAAAAAAAAAAAAACTAACCGTATTTTTCAAGTTTCAAAGAGATGAAGACCGAGGAGACGAAGTGGTGCCGGATTCGAGATGGTGGTGACCGGTTTCGAGATGGTGGTGATCCGATATTTCTTCCACAAACACAAAAATACACAAAAAAGAGCAAAAATTAAAGCCTATAACATCTATATAACAAATGTAGAGAAGAAATCTAACAAAAACAAAGTGAAACTAACCGATTTGGACGATTTTCGCGAGTTTGCAGCGGTGTTCGGAGTTTTTTTGGGGGAAAAATGAAAGAGGAGGGAGAAATTGGCGCTGTATAGGTGTTTTGCTCGTTCAACCGTTAGCGGCGACAAGATGTCGCCGGTATTGCCAATCGTCGCCGGTAATGAGTTTAATGAAGTTGACCAGAGATAAGATTTGTGTGGCTAGGGATTAAAGTTCTGACATTCACTTTTAGCGGAGACAAGCTGTCGCCGCTATTGCCCTATCCTTGTCGCTGGTAATGATTTATAAATCCCCAACCGTCAGATCATGATTTTGATCAACGGATGGGGTTTGGTTTGAGATCGTGTGACGCGGATCGACCAATAGCGGCGACATTTGACCTGTCGCCGCTAAAGGTGTCGCCGGTAATAGTGTGTTATTCTTGTAGTGTTAATGATGTGGTTTGGAGAGGTGTTATAAGGTATCTTGGTGCAGTTGAAGAATTAAAGATATGGATGTGTAATGAAATAAGATGCTTGTGGGAATCAGATGTTGTTGCGAGTAAGGTTCTTGTGAAGCTAAGGAGATTGGATGTGTTTATGTGTGATAACTTGGTGAGTTTAGGAGAGACCGAGGAGGAGGATAATTGTGAGAGCAACCTTTGGACATCTCTTAGGAATTTAAAAGTATCTGGTTGTAGGAATATGGAGCGTTTTATATGTCCAGATAGCATTCAGGTGTTGAGTTTGTGGGGTTGTAAATCAATTACAATTTTCTCCTTGCCAAAAGAAGGGCAAAACCTCAAGTCAGTTGACATTTGGGGTTGTAATAAATTATTGGAAAGGGAGTGGGGAGGACAAAATACGAACAACAATAGAAGCAGCATGCCGATGGTTGAAAATGTATGGATACAAGATTGGACGAATATGAAATCAATCAAGAATCAGAATTACTTGGTTCACCTCACCACATTGTGGATAGTGAATTGTGAAAATCTGGAATCATTTCCTGATAATGAGTTGTCCGATTTGACATTGTTAAAGGAAGTAAGGATAATAGATTGTCCAAGTATGGATGCTTCTTTTCCTCGTGGAATTTGGCCTCCCAAACTGCAATCCTTAGAAATAGGGATGTTGAAGAAGCCCATCTCAAATTGGGCCCCACAGAATTTTCCAACCTCACTTGTGAAACTATTCTTAGTCAGTGACGATGGAGTGAGTAGCTGTAGTCAGTTTTCCCATCTTCTTCCTTTATCTCTTACTTCTCTCAGTATAGTTAGATTTGAGAAATTGGAATCATTTTCAATGGGACTCCAACACCTCCAACGTCTCTCTTTTTACAGTTGTCCAAATCTGAATAAATTGTCTCATCCTCATCCCCAAAACCTCGGTAACCTTCAAAAACTCAAGTTTTTTTATTGCCCAAACATGATGGATCTACCAGAAGTGCTGCTGCCTTCACTTTTGTGTTTAATAATTAGTGGATGCCTGATAGGGCTTGAAGATTTAGGAAAAGAATCTAGAGAGAGAAAGAAGTTCCAACAACAAGCTGATCAGTTTCATCAGCTTCAACTACTTTATTAACGATCACTAACAACTTTTCAAACTTTTTTACAACATGACACATTCAGTCCCTGGACTTACAATTATTACATTTAGCTATATTACATATCAATACTCCCTCCCTATTAAGAACCTTGTCCTCAAGGTGCAACACCAATTCAAAGAACAAAATCAGGAAACCTTAGCACAAATTCATGACGATCTTCCCATGTAGCTTCCAACACAGATTGGCCCTCCCACTGAACCAACACTTGAGCAACACCTCTTTTTCCTTTCCTTATTAATCTATGATCCAATACCTTTAGTGGCTTTAGAGAAAACCTTGCAGCCCGAGGAATAGGAGTGATAGTGGATGGAGGCCCATGAGCAGGTTTCAACAGAGAAACATGAAATACAGGATGCAATTGTGACTCCTCTGGCAAGTCAAGCTTGTAAGCTACTTCGCCAATCTTTTGAGTGATCAAATAAGGCCCGTAGTACTTTGGAGACATTTTTGAAAAATTGGTACCCCTCAATGTAGTCTGCACATACGACCTTAGTTTCAAATACACCCAAGAACCCAAGGTAAAACTTCTGTCAGTTCTATGCTTATTGGCTTGCTGCCTTAACCTGTTTTGAGCCATCTGTAAAGTGGATCTCAGAACTGATATAGCCTCCTCTCTTGAACACATTTCAGAATCAATGCTGGCTACTGCTGTGTCTCGATGAACATAAGGAACATGAATTGGAGGAGCATAACCATATAAAGCTTGGAAAGGAGTAGTCTTTATAGATGTATGGTAGTTGGTGTTGTACCACCATTCTGCCAATGAAAGCCAGTGGAACCAGGAGTGTGAATAGTGTAAAATCATGCATCTCAGGTATGTCTCAAGACACCTGTTGACCACTTCAGTCTGACCATCACTTTGAGGGTGATAAGCAGTAGACATGGCTAAAGAAATGCCTTGAAGCCTGGTAAACTCCTGCCAAAACTTACTCAAGAAGATGGAATCCCTATCAGAAACTATAGTAGAAGGCCAGCCATGTAGTTTGTAAACATTGTCAACAAATGCCTGGGCCACAGAAGTTGCAGAAATAGGGTGTGTCATTCCAATAAAATGGGCATACTTGGTAAGTCTGTCCACAACAACAAAGATGACATTTTTTCCTTTGGAAATAGGTAGCCCAGTAATAAAATCCATACTTATATCAGAAAAGATACAAGTAGGAATAGGTAATGGTTGTATGAGACCAGGATAGGCTGTTGTCTCATATTTAGCTTGCAAGCAAATATCACATCTTCTAACATAATTCCTCACATTCTTAGATTGCCCTTTCCAATAAAACAGTCCTTTGAGTCTTTGTAAGGTGGCATGAATTCCTGAATGGCCCCCAACAGATGACTCATGGCAATACTGAATTAACTCTTTTTTAACAATTTCATCATTTCCCACTACCAGCTTATTTTTTCTTTTTAAAAGGCCTCCATTCCAACTGTAATGACCATTTTGCCCTTCTGTGTCACAATTCTGAATAATTTTTTGTAAGTTGAGATCACCTTGCCAAGTTTGTTTAATCCTCTCAAGGAACAATGGTTCAAAAGATGAGACTGCCAACTCAAACAAGGAAACAGTTTGCAGTCTAGATAATGCATCAGCAGCTACATTATCAACACCTTTCTTGTACTGGATTTCAAAGTCATAGTTCATTAACTTGACCATCCATGAGTGTTGCAAAGGTGTAGTTATCTTTTGATCAAGTAGATGTTTTAAACTTTTCTGATCAGTCTTGATAACAAAATGGCCACTGATCAAATAGTAATGCCATTGCTTGATTGCAAATAAAATTGCAAGTAATTCTCTATCATAGACAGACAATACCTGTTGTCTTGGACACAAGGCTTTACTAATAAAAGCTAAAGGATGATGATCCTGCATTAACACAGCTCCAATTCCCAATGCAGATGCATCAGTCTCGACCACAAAAGTCTTTGAAAGATTAGGTAGAGCCAATACTGGTGCAGTGCATAAGGCAGTTTTTAATTGTTGGAAGGCATGATCCGCTTCTTGTGACCATTTAAAAGCATCCTTTTTGAGCAAATCTGTCAGTGGTTTGGCAATCAATCCATAGGACCTAATGAACCTTCTGTAATACCCTGAAAGACCCAAAAATCCCCTTAACTGTTTCACATTAGTAGGAGCAGGCCATGACATCACTGCTTCAATCTTAGTAGGGTCCGTTGATACACCTTCTTTTGTAATGACATGCCCAAGATACTCTACCTGCTGCCCTCCAAAACTGCATTTCGACATTTTGGCAAATAATTGTTGATTTCTCATAGTTTCTAACACTTGTTTCAAATGTTCAACATGTTGATCCTGATCTTTGCTATAAACCAAAATGTCATCAAAAAAGACAAGCACAAATATCCTCAACTGAGCCTTAAATGTCTGGTTCATCAAGGCTTGGAACGTAGCAGGAGCATTGGTTAGCCCAAAGGGCATTACCAAGAACTCAAACAACCCTTGATGTGTTCTGAATGCTGTTTTATGTATGTCAGGTTCATACATTCTGATTTGATGGTAGCCAGACCTCAAATCCAATTTGGAAAAAATGGTGGCACCACCTAATTCTTCAAGTAACTCATCAATAAGGGGTATAGGAAATCTGTTCTTCACTGTGGCCTCATTGAGCTGTCTATAATCAATACATAGCCTCCATGACCCATCTTTCTTCTTAACTAACACCACAGGTGCTGCAAAAGAGCTTTGACTACTTCTGATTACCCCTGAATCTAACATTTCCTGTGTCATCTTTTCTATCACATCCTTTTGCAAAGCTTGATATCTATAAGATCTTAAGTTCACAGGTTTGTCCCCATTGTTAAGAACTATCTTGTGATCAAAGGACCTCTTTGGAGGTAATGCAGTTGGAATATCAAACACATCTTTAAACTCCTCCAATAATGACTGCAATTTGACACAAGTGATGGGATTAGTTACCTTGGAGCCAAATGGATCATTCTGCACATCACCCTTCAGTTGCAACCCAAACATTTGTGACTGAATTGCCCCTGCTCCTCCATTTAACAAACTACTCATTGTTTCAGTGGAACACAACTTGATTCCATTTGTTTCAGTTCCATTCAATGTGTACACCTTATCCTGTACCTTGAATTGCATGGTCATCTCAGCAAAATTCCATACAATGTCTCCCAACCTAGACAACCATTCTATTCCCAACACCATGTCATAACTATCTAATGGAATTACAAGCATATCAGCTTGGAACCACATACCCTGCATCTTCCATTTAAACCCCATACACCTCTGTCCACATTCCAATTGGTTACCATTGGCTACAGTAACCTTCATAGATGAAACAGATTGTAACAAACACTGCAGCTTTTTCACCAATTTCAGACTAATGAAGTTGTGGGTTGACCCTGAGTCAACCAGTATGTACAACCTTCTAGTTCCCATATATCCTACAATTTTCATGGTAGAATAAGAGGGTACCCCTGTGATGGCATGAATAGAGATTTGAGGCTCTTCAGGCCCTATTACAACTTCCTCATCATCACACTTGTCATCCTCCTCATACACTATTTCAATGTTGAATAATTGTTTATTTCTGCAGTTATGAGAAGGTGTGAACTTCTCATTACACCAGAAACACTCTCCTTTTTCTCTCTTTTCAGCCATTTCTTTGGTAGATAATTTTCTAGTGGTTCTTGGTGGGTTAGTTTGGGTAGGTTTGGGTAGTAAAGGAAGAGAGTTAGCATTCATGGTTGAGGGTGGTTTAAAAGTTGAGGTAGAAGGTTTAGAATACGTTGAGGTATTGAATTGGGTTGAATTTTTCTTGAAAGAGTTTGTTCCAAATAAGGTGTTGTGTATGTTTTCCTGTTGTTTTGCAACTGCATAGGCTTCTCTCATGTTTCTTGGTTTAAAAGCTTTAACCAAGCACCTGATTTCCATCTTTAATCCTCCCACAAATAAACTAACAGCTTGATCTTGGGAGAGATTTACCTTGTTTAGAAGAGCATCAAAAGCATCACAATAATCCTGTAAACTTCCAGTCTGGTATAGGTTCTTTAATTCTTCTAAAGCATCTTCAAACAGTTCATTGGAGAATCTTGCCTCTGCTGATCTTCTATAATCGTCCCAGCTTATTGTGTCAATAGTCAGATTGTTACTCTTCAAGTACCCTTGATGCCATTGCAGGGCCTTGCCTTCCAGATTAACCACTGCAATTCTCAGTTTCAGATTTTCAGGGGTATGATCCACTTCAAAGAAGTGATTACATTTATACACCCATCCTTCAACATCTTCACCATTAAATTTGGGAAAATCCAGTCTTCCCAATCTAGATAATCTTTGTTCTTGATGGACTCCATTAACAACTGCCCCTCTATTGGTCTCCAAATTTGTGATTTTGTCCAAAACAGATTGTAACTGTAATTAAATCTGCATGACTGCAGCCTTGTTTTCTTCTGCACTAGTAGCCACTGTCTGCATATTTTCATTGATCAATTGGGAGTTAGCTTGAAGATCTTGGACAATAATCTCCATTTTCCCAATAGTCATTTGGTTTTCTTTAATTTGCTTCTCCATATCCTGTTGTCTAGTACTAGTGGTCATGATTAGGGTTTGAAAGAACTGAGTTGCTGATTTAGGGTTGATTTAATCACAAATTGATCAAATCAAGGAATGAATTAACCACAATTGATTAATCCAAGCTAAGAATTGAATAAACGATTGGAATGAAACAAAGAAAGAAGTGAAAGGAGTGATCAAAATTGGAACAAGAATGACGGTGGTCCGCGGTGGTGGATTGTGACGGTTTCAAGAGCTCCGACGAGGGTCGGTGGCTCTGATACCAATGATAGGGCTTGAAGATTTAGGAAAAGAATCTAGAGAGAGAAAGAAGTTCCAACAACAAGCTGATCAGTTTCATCAGCTTCAACTACTTTATTAACGATCACTAACAACTTTTCAAACTTTTTTACAACATGACACATTCAGTCCCTGGACTTACAATTATTACATTTAGCTATATTACATATCAATGCCCACATTTGAAAGAAAAATGCAGAAAAAGAGGTTGTTACTGGCCCCTCGTCTCCTATATCCCTTGTGTTTCGAGTTAAGATAAAGGTGTCTCTCCTTCCCTACCTTTAATGATTTAAAATCAAATAACTGAATCCGTGGCTTCTCTTTGCTTTCAGTTGCATAGAATACTAATTTGTTTATCTGTAGACTAATATTTTAATTTCTAAAAGATATTTTAGCCTTACTTTTAATATGACAACTTGATCTATGAGGAATATGACCATGATTATATCCTTGGCTGATTTGATGGTGCAGGCTCAATTGGGACAGGATGCATTTTACTAGCGAGTTTTAACGGTGTATGTCGGCAATGATGAAAGATGATGTTTTGGTGTATTATGCGGTGGATAAAACGCCATGTAAATAGAAAGATAATTGCAGATTATGATGTTGGTTTCTTATTTGTGGATACCTATTAATGAATTGCGTATCATTGATGGTCGTTGTACATTGCGATTTCAGACTTCTAGCATAAACGAACCAGATGACTCATATTGTATTTTGTTGGCAATGGGTAAGATTGCAGATTGTATTTTGCTTGCTGGTTGTTTAGATGTTGAAAATTTCTTGTAATACATACAGAAAACACATACATCAGCCAACTTATTATGAACAACTTCAAGGGTGGTATATTCTCATCAATAAAAACAGTAAACTGTACAA
Source organism: Helianthus tuberosus (assembly GCA_030545235.1). Lineage (NCBI taxonomy): Eukaryota > Viridiplantae > Streptophyta > Magnoliopsida > Asterales > Asteraceae > Helianthus > Helianthus tuberosus. The sequence continues at coordinate 187,665,068 of CM060424.1, forward strand.
GTTCACCATTTCAGCAAAATCACCACACACTATAAACCAAATCCTATCTCGATACAAGTACTTATACTATAGAACCCAAAAACCACCTCCGTACACGCGGTTTCTAAAGTTCAACCTCATGAAGGTCATCGTTAAACCCATCACCATTACTCGTTTGTGCTAAACCACCTTCACGTGGGACAAACGACCTTGAAGCCGTACCTAAAACCTCACCACTTGATCTCATATCCCTACTAGAACCCGAAAGCCGTTCATCGATACCTCCGCCCCACGAAACCGTTCTTCGTGAGTGAGGTGAACCGGATGTGCTCGGGTATGAAGGAATGATTCGTGGAGGGTTCAAATGAGAAGAAATTTTTTGTAAGAATAAAAAAGAACAAACTTCAACCAATAAGAATGCTTCATTTTACTTTGTTTGATTTTTGTATTTAATAATAGTGTAATGGTATATTGGTAAACTTAGATAGATCATTAATTGTTAGTCTTCCTTTTTAATAGCTAACTAAATTCAATTTGTAACTTATTTTCAAAAAAAAATATCTCTTTCAAAGAAGAAAAAAAATCAATTTAAAGTGTATGATAAATTATGAGGTGTGTAAAATGAATTACGAGTTGTGTAGGATAAATTTCAATATGTATAGGATAAATTTCAAAAACGTGTAGGACACATTTTGATGTGTCTAGGCAAAAATTGAGTGTGGGAGATGAAAGTCTTTATGACTAATTAGTCAAAGATAATAATAAATGAGATGAGAGAAAAATTATTTAATATTTTACAATTGTACCCTTTGTTCTTTTTTTTTCTCAACTTAATTTTCTTCTCAAGTGAACATCCTCCGGTTATTTATTTAATATTTTACAATTGTACCCTTTACGATATCATCCATGCTTGCATAGAAGATTGATATGTAGGAGGTTGAAACTGGTTGTGTATTGAAGTAGGTGAATTAATGATTTTCATGAACGGTTTGTTTTTCTTGAAACGGTTTTTTTTTTTTTGAAAGCTTAACTTCATTAGAAAAACACAACCAACTGATCCTTTAATAAGTCAATGAATCAAAATTACCACCTCAAAGATAAAATAGAACCAATCACCTCTGTCGAACACCTGTCCTTCCACGGGCTGAGAATTGGCTTGAGGCGGCGGGAACTGGTGGAATTCCGGAACTTTTTGAGCTTGAAAACTTGGAGCTTCCACTGGTAAGAGATCCTTAACCTTTTGCAGCAGTTTTTAGGAATATTTTGGTGTTCCGAATGGAAAAGTTTACATTGTTGAAAGTGGAGCAATCGCCGCTTCCTCTGCTTGTGGATTAACACCATCCTCTACCCATCTTTTAAGTTTATCATCATAATAAAACTTGTTTTTCTCTTCCAATTTCATCTAAAAACGTACAAAAAAAGAGAGAAGTCAACCTAGAGGCCAAAATGCCATTTTCAACAAGCCAAACAAAAAGTTAAGGAACTATCACCTGCTAAAATACAAAGAGTTAAGAAACTATTTGTTGATACATATTATGTGGACGCGACTCGGTTCGGTTCGACACGGTTCGGTTCGACCCGGTTAGGTTCGGCTCAAGCCCGACGTCACGACATTCCTCCGTCGTGCGCCCCAGAGTTCGACACGCGAAGCACGGAGCGCCGCGAGCCGGTTCCCGCTGCCACATCATCATGACATCATCATGATGATGTCATGATGATGTCATAAGTTGGCTAATCTATGCAATCTACATATTTGAGAACTTATGTACGTGCATGTACATGGTTTTGGACCAATCAACATCTTGGGCCAATAAGAAACCTCACATGGGCTGAAACCTTGCACCTGGGCCGAACCCCTACTGGATAAGCATGTGGGTCGACGAAACAAGTGTGTTTCGTCGACATTGTTGAAATGTTATTGTATTTCGTCGACGAAACAGTTGTTTCGTCGACTATGTCGACTATGTTCTGTTTCGTCATTGCTGGTACTATATATAGACAGAAGACAGATAGGAAACATAGAGAACACACTCACGAGAGAGTTAGAGAGAGTTTACAGAGAATATTTGTAAACATTGTGCTGTAACTGATTTTCAAGTATTAATACATTGGTGTTAATCGTTGAGTCTCGTGTTTTTCATTGTCGTGTTCGATCTCGGTTTGCTATCTCGGTTGGATTCCGCACAACCGGGTTGGTTTGTACACAAGGATTAGGCGACTAGATCCTCCCCTAGCCGGACCTACAAGTGGTATCAGGGCCTTGGCTCTTCTCCTTGTTAAAACCGAGTGTTTTTCGGGTTTTTGAAGTTCATATTTTCTGGAAAATTAGCTTATAACTTCGAAAATTCAGGTGTTTTTGCTATTAGTTCATAGTAAACCTTGTTTAAAACTCTTTTATGTAAGGTGTGTTAAGGTTTTCAGTGAAGTTTCAAGCAAAATCGCGTTTTCGGAAAATTTGTCGGTGACCGGAAAACTCATATTTTTACCAGAAACTCATCAAGTTCATCTCATCTTCATAAGTGTTCTTCATGTCTTCAACTTTTTGATCTTGGTCAAAGTAATTGTGTAATTGTTTATGTTATTGAAAATTGCAACTTGATTAAAATATTAATAGCCATCATTTGGTTGGTGAATTGAGCATACATTGAGCCGAAAGTTGGTTCTGTTGTGTCAGTTAAGATAAGGTTAAGCTGAAAATAATCATCTACTTTTCACCAACTCATCCTGCAGCTTTTTCGAAACACAATACTCTGTTTCGTCATTAAAGAAGTGGGCTCCGCATTTAACTCATTGGGCTTCACCACCTTTGGGCTTCTGATTCGTCGATCAACTTTGGGTCTAAGTCTGTTTCGCCTATCAAGTGGGCTTTATAAATGAATTGGGCTTTTCTGTTTCGTCGCCAAGGATCAAATTCCATTTCGTCGATTATTGTTCTAATCCATTTCGTCGCACCAAACAGTCATCAAAGTGTTTCGTCATTGGGCTCATATAGCTTCTGTTTCGTCGGATCCTTTAAGAATCACAACTGTTTCATCGTACACAAACAAGATCCCTTTTCGTCGTATTTGGGCTTCCATATTGGGCTCCTGTTTCGTAGACATCTTGGGCTTCTGTTTCGTCGACCAGTTATTCTTTATCTGTTTCGTCGACTTGTGATTTTTTAACAGAAGGTTTGCAAAAGTGCCTAAACTGCTTGTTTCAAGTGATTTCATCTTGTATTCAGTTTTACATATTCATAATGAATCCAAGTTGGTGGGGTAATCCGTCTACGGCCGAAAGCAAGTATAGAAGCACGGGTGTATCACCCTCATGGGCCGAGTCTCCCGTATCCACATCTTCACAAACTAATCCTATCTTAACTGGTCAATGGGCATTTGTGTCAAATCAAACTCCTAGTATTCAAAGTATACTCTTAAGTGAGAGCGAGACGGGAAGTTTAAATCGTCCACCCAAATTGATGCACATAAATGAATATCCGGGATGGTTTGATCGTTTTCATACATATGTTCTTGGTCAAAACACAGAATTGTGGTTACGGTTTACCACAGATTTCGATCAAGCTATCGAGGTTGCCGCTTCATCAGCTGCAACATTTGCCGATCTTTCGGAAGATCAGAAGAAGGCCTATGATTTAGAGAAGAAAGCTTATGCTATTCTAACACAGGCATTGAGCAAGGATATTTATCATCAATTCGTCAGCTTCAAGACGACAAAGAAGTTGTGGGACGCGTTGAAGACAAGGGGCGTAGGAAATGAAGCGACACGTCAATTGAGACACGACTTGCTAAAGAAAGAGTTTGATGGTTTTACTTGTATGGATAATGAATCTTTAGGAGATTTGACGAGTCGGTTTTATCATTTGTTGACCGAATTGGCAAATTTTGGAGTAGTAACAACTCCATTAGAAGTTGTCACCAAGTTTGCTGATGCATTGCCACCACAATGGAGTAACTTCTTGGAAATCTTGAAGTACAATGGCACATTGGCTACAACAAACATCAATGACTTTATTCAACTCCTGGAGAACAAGAATCAGGAAGAAACTCTCAAGGCAAAAAGAGTTCTAGTGCCACAAAATCCTGAGATGTATTATGGAACACCTAGCACTCCTGCAAAACCAATCTCACATGCCCCAATTCAAACAGCGTTTGTGTCTAGCACCGATCTATATGGCAATCCTATCCAAGTTCCGGTTAAACCTCCTCCAACAACAGACTCGTATGGAAATCCGCTTCAACCAGCTCCTCAACCAGTTCCTCAGCAACAAACCCAAAGGCCTCTTGTGACAACTGATCTATATGGGAATCCGTTACCAGTTCCAAAACAAGCATGTTATGGAGGCACCTCATCAAATCCGAATACAGTTCGGCTCGACACTTCAAGCTTCTCTAAAGTAAGTGTTGAAGTAGCAAAAGAACATATGGAGCTACTAAACACATTGGTGAGCGCATACTGTGGGTTAGTAGAAGGGCAGATTGGGAATATCAATCTGACACAAGAAGATTATCAGTAGATTGACAAAGAGGAAATGGATTTGATGGATATCAAGTGGGCTTTCGCAAGTGCTGTAAGGCGGGTAAAGGATTTTATGGAAAGGACTGGCAGAACCAGCTTGGAAAGCAAGAAAGACACCAAGTATGGGTTTGATAAACATGCTGTCAAGTGCTTCAACTGCGGTGAACGGGGTCACTTCAAGAGAGAATGTACAAGGCCAGCTCAGCATGGGAATCAGAATCCGTTCAGGAATCAAGGCAATCAAGGCAACCAACAGAATCAGAACAGGAATAATGAGCGTACGTTGATACCTGTTAACAACCCAAGTCAGGCAGGACCATCAAATGCCAACCAGGCACTTGTGGTTCAAGTAGATGAAGGTTGTGATTGGTCAATTCAGTTGGGAAATGATGCTCCGGATGGAACAACTTGTTTTGCTGAGGTTGTCAAGGATCTTAAACACGCCAGTGGTGGAGAATCTTCCACCAATGGTGATGAATCTTCTGAAGACGAAGACAGTTCTGGTTACAGTGGAAGCTCAGATGAAGAATCCTCAACTTCAGGCAATGATCATTTGGATGACACGTCAAGTGTGTCAGTCGATGCGGAGGTTGATGAGCTATTGGGAGAGACTGCAGCAGGAAATCATAGGAGATCTGTATTGGTGGATCAAGCTGCATATTCTTCTTCTTCTCTCCATTCAGCCTTTATGGCTAATGTCGACAGTTCATCAAGTCAGGTATGTGTCGATGAACCTACTGTTGTTGATTGTGATAATTGTGCTAGCTTAAGTATTAAATGTGCTGATTTGGAGGTAAATATGTCTGAGTTGCAAGGCAAACATGATGCTTTAAAAGCTAATTTGTTTGACTTGCAAAACAAACATGTTTCTTTGGATGCTAAGTGGTGTGATTTGCAAAGCAAACATGAGGCTTTGCAAAACAAGTATGATGTGACATTCATCCACAACCAAAAGTTGACAGTAGATCTTTCTAAATGCACAGAAGCCAACATGTTTTATGAAAACCATGAAAAGGAATTTAAATCGGTGATTGAAAAATTAAAGAAAGATAAAACTGAGTTGACAAAAATGGTTTCTAGAAAACAAACCGACATAAATTTGTATATCAATCGCCTTGAGATAATGCAAAAAGAGATGGCTTGTGTTAAAACTGAAAGTGAGGCGATCCAACTCAAGTTAGACAGCTATTTAAGCTCTAGCTATGTGTTGGATCACATCATTGATGTTCAGAAAGAGAAAAGGGATGTCACATGCATTGGATATAAGAAATGTCCACCACCTGTTAGACAAAATTACGATGCACTGCCTGATGAGGAGTATAGAACTCACTTTGAACCATCTGTTCCTTTGGACGTTGAGGAATTTGCAACAGGACTCGGATACAAGAAGGAAGTATCATTAGAATCGGATGTGTCAGCAGATACATGTGTGTCTTCTGCTGAACCGAATCAGGATCCTCCAGTTGTGATTGAGGATGCTGACTCTTCTGATGATGAATCTGATGATACTGATTCAGCAAATTCTGATGCGGTAATCAAAGAAGAGGACATACCTCTTGAGAATCATATTCTATGTGATCCTCCCGCAAAACCTGCTAAGACTGTTCCGACCGAGTCCACGTCTGCAAAAGAGTCTGAAAGTGTGGATTTGCTGTACACTCTTGTTGGTGATGATAAAATTTATTCTGACAAAGATTTTCCAATTAAGAATGTAAATCAATCTTTAATCAGTAAAGTTTTTGAAAATTCGACAAGTAAGTTCTTGGGAAAGACAGGATCACACGTTGTGGTAACACAGTGCCCTCCTATCCCAAAAGCTGAAGTTCGAAAACAATATGGCAATCAGAAATTACCAACAATGAAAACGCAGCAAAATCATACCAAACCAAAAGGTAAATCAACGACTCAAGGTCAAAAGAAACAGAATCAGAAAAAGGACAAGAAGGTGAACTTTGTGAAATCAAAGGGAACGGACAAAATTGAGACATTTGAAAACAAATCTAACTTAGATTTTGTTAAACAAGAAAAAGTGTTGAAAAGAAATGAACCAAACAGTTCAAAACCAAGTACCTCGGGATCACAAAGTTCGTCATCGACAAGACAATCACATGGTACTTCGGGGTTTGTTGAACGAAGATCATGCTTTGAATGTGGTAAAATTGGACATATCATTCGAAATTGTCCGTATCTTCATAAGTTAAAAGCTAAAGTTGATGATCCCCGTGAACGAAATTATCAAAAGCGATCTGTTTCTTTAAAACAAGATCCCCGCCTTGTAAGAGAAAGGGAAAAGAAACAGAAACGCCAACAAGTCAAGGTGATTGAGAAAGCCCTTAAGACTGATGTGGTTTAAAAACAATCTGTTTCAGTTAAACCAGAAAGTTCAAAGTTTTCAAAAACTTCAAACAATCACGAAGTTAAATTTTCAATCAATCAAACTGGTATAACTCAACAGACATGGAAACCTAAAATGACCACAAATTCAGGGGGACCATCACAATTTCCTAACCATCAAAAAGTGGAAGTAATTGTTGTCGATGAAAATGGAAGACCCAAGACCTCAATGGCTTGGGTCCCCATCTCCAACTAATCATGTGAGTTCATGTGCAGGGTGTTCCAGGAGGAACTATCAGTAGTCATTAGATTGTTGATAGTGGGGCATCCAGGCACATGACAGGCGACATGAAGCTTCTCTACGACGTCAAATCTATTAGAGGAGGTTATGTTGCTTTTGCTGGAGATAAAGGCGGATATATTACTGGTGAAGGAATGATATCCAACGGGGTTGTAAGCTTTGATAAGATCAACTTTGTACAACAACTTGATCACAATCTTCTCAGCGTTTCACAAATCTGTGATAAACAGTTTTCAGTACACTTTGATGCAAATGGATGTTATGTGCTGAAACCCGGCTTCAAAATTCCAAAAGAATGGATTCTCTTATCAGCTCCAAGGATAAATTATTTGTATGTCCTTGATATGAGCCAAGCTATTACAACGTCTGCACAAGCAACCTGTTTCGTTTCCAAAGCCACAGAAAAAGACTCAATCTCTTGGCACAGACGAATGGGTCACATTCACTTACGCAAAATGAATCATTTGGTGTCAAATGAATTGGTGAATGGTGTTCCTCTTAAAAACTTCCATCTTCAAGACGTCTGTGTTTCGTGCCAGAAAGGAAAACAAACGAAGAAGTGACACCCTACAAAGAAAATCAACACGATGGCCGTTCCGCTTGAACGTTTGCACATGGATTTGTTCGGTCCTGTCAAGCATAAAAGCATCCGGAATGATCAATATTGCCTCGTGATAACTGATGATTATTCAAGATTCTCTTGGGTGGCGTTTATGGCACACAAGAGCGAAACTTTCGGTATTATCAAAAGCTTGATCATTCAGATTGAGAATTTGTATAAGTTGAAGGTTAGACGGATACGCAGCGACAATGGTACAGAATTTAAAAATCATGCCATGGCGGAGTTTTGCACTTCAAAAGGTATTCTTCACGAATTTAGTGCAGCTTATACTCCTCAACAGAATGGCGTCGCTGAACGTAAAAATCGTACATTGATCGAGACTGCTAGGACTATGTTGGTAGAGTCGCAGTTGCCCATTCCTTTCTGGAGTGAAGCTATGGCCTCTGCATGTTACACGTTGAACCGAGTCCTTACAGTCAAAAGGCACAACAAGACCTGCTTTGAGCTTCTTAACCAACGGAAACCAGATTTGTCATATCTTGAACCGTTTGGAGCTCCGTGCACAATAATCGATCCTAATGGAAAGTTTGGGGCAAAAGCAATTGAAGGATACTTTCTTGGGTATGCCACCCCGAACTTAAGAGTCTGGAATCTAGAGACTAAAAGGGTCGAGGAATGGTCTGAAGTCAGAGTACAAAGACACACATTGCCAGTCAAATGTCCTGGTCAGCCTTGGATGTTTGAGTACGATGACTTTTTCAATTCGATCAATGTTGAAGCAGTTGAAGAAAATGCTGCAGCAAGGATGTTTTTCGAGAGTGATAATGCAACAGATTCACCGTTGGTTCGTCCAATTATTGTCAATCAAGAACCATCTTCAGTGAACAATAATGCTCTCGATAATGAGGATTTTCACGATGCTACCGAATTAAACGAATCTTCAGAGGATGATGAATTTCTCGATGCAGATCAAGAAGCTCCAACAACAGCAGTTCATGGTACTTCAGAGGGTACACCTCCAGTGGACGCCCCTAGAACAGCTGAAGCTACTGCCTCATCCTCTTCGTCAATTCCGGGTATTGAATTGGTTGTTGATCTCAATCTCAACAATCTGGGTACAAATATTCCAGTTCAAGATAATCCAGAAACAAGGATTCACAATACCCATCCTCAACAAAACATCATCGGAAATGTACAGAGTGGCGTTCAAACAAGAAACATGTTGCGAAACAACAACAATGCAGGCCTGTATGCAGCTATTCGAGAATCTGGTCAACAAAACGATTGGTCTTTCGCGTGTTATGTCTCACAGGAAGAGCCAAGAACTTGGAAAGAAGCTTTGAAAGATAACTCTTGGGTTGAAGCAATGCAGGAAGAACTGCAACAATTCCAGAAGCTTGGTGTCTGGAAGCTCGTAGAGAAACCTGCTGGTTACAAGAAGATTGGTACCCGTTGGGTGTTCAAATGCAAAAAGGATGACCATGGAGTTGTTATTCGGAACAAAGCAAGATTAGTCATTCAAGGTTTTCGTCAGATTGAAGGGATCGACTACAACGAAGTGTATGCACCTGTTGCACGTCTGGAAGCAATTCGGATCTTTCTGGCTTATGCCTCATTCAAAGGATTCAAGGTTTACCAGATGGACGTCAAAAGTGCATTCTTATATGGTGTGGTGGAAGAAGAGGTGTACATCGAACAGCCTCCAGGTTTTGAAGATCCTATCCATCCCGATTGGGTTTGGTTGCTCAACAAAGCTCTCTACGGTCTACATCAAGCACCACGAGCTTGGTATGCAACCTTATCTAATTATCTGCTGGAGAATGGATTTCGCAGAGGTCTTATCGATTGTACTCTTTTCATCAAAGAACAAGATGGAGATCTTCTACTGGTACAGGTATACGTTGATGATATTATATTTGGTTCTACTAATGATGTTTTGTGTAGGAATTTCGAGCGTATTATGCAGGATAAATTCGAGATGAGTGCTATGGGGGAAATGACCTTCTTTTTGGGTCTACAAGTACAACAAACTGAGTCTGGGATATTCATCCATCAGACTAAATATGTTGGTGACATCTTGAGCCGATTCCAGATGTCTGATGCAACGCCCATCGGTACCCCACTGCAACAAAATCACGGAATTAATCCAGACTTGAAGGGTGAAGCTGTTAGCCCCTCATACTACCGCGTGATGATCGGATCTCTTATGTACCTCACAGCATCAAGACCAGATATAATGTACCCAACGTGCCTGCTTGCCAGATATCAAGTCAACCCGAAGGCCTCACATCTTGCAGCTGTAAAAAGGATTTTTCGTTATTTGAAGGGTTGCCCTGACACCGGTCTATGGTACCCTAGGGATAATAACTTTGACTTGATCGCTTTCAGTGATTCTGATTTTGGCGGATGCAAAATCGACGGCAAATCCACAACGGCTGGATGTCAGTTTTTGGGAAATCGCCTAGTCACATGGCAGTGCAAAAAGCAGACTTGTGTCGCTACATCAACATGCGAAGCTGAATACATTGCTGCCTCAAGTTGTTGCTCCCAAGTCCTATGGATCCAACAACAATTGCGCGACTATAGTTTTGAATTCCTAACTACTCCTATTTACGTTGATAATTCTGCTGCCTTACAGATCACTAGAAATCCTGTGCAGCATTCAAAGACCAAACACATCGAAATCAAATATCACTTCATACGTGATTGCTTTGATAAAAGGCTTATCGATGTTGTTAAGGTCCACACCGATGACCAACGTGCCGACCTTTTTACCAAAGCATTTGACAAATCAAGATTTGACTTTTTATTATTGGTAAACGGCATTAAGGTCAAGCAAGAGTAAAACCAACATCGGAAAATCATTTTTGTAACTACCTTTGTGTCTTTTAAATTTATCTTAGTTTGTTGGTTTTAGGGGGAGTAAATCCAAAATTTGAAAATCCAAAAACATCGAAAAATTTCAAAACCCAAAAACAATAGAAAAACAAAAATGAGTTTCCTGGCGAGCAAAAGAGAAAATGATAGTACATCAGTGGTCTGTTGAAACCTCTTTAAACTGAAATGCAAAATGAAAAATGTTAAGCAGCTCTATATAAGATGTATCGGTAGGCTCACAATCATCTTAAAGTGTGCAGGGTGATATAAACTTAAATCGACTGAAGACCAGGTGGGAACCACTCATTGGCATATGGTCTTAGTACCGAAATTTCGTTTGAGAGATTGCCGAGGTTCTGAGATATGTGGTCTTTATACTGTTTATCATCTGGGTATCATGGTTGTTTCTTTTACCGAAAAATGACGGGGACGCAAGTCTAGATCTTCCATGATACCATACATACGTGTACATATTGCATTCGACCTCAATAAGTGATCAACAATCACATGTCCCTCAAATAAGTGATAAAATATCACATTTATCCGGGAGTCAAGTTCGTCTCTCTGCTGTACGAAAGTACTGACCTGTTCACGGACTTGCTCCTGTGCCCTCATGCATCTGAAAATCAAGTTCCTCATCAATAAGTGATTCTATCACATAGGGCTTGTTTTCAAATCAAAATAAGTGAGTTACTCACATCTTTTTATACGGCAAAACAGATGATAAATGGTATACTCACCAGTAAGATGAACCCTCGTGCATACCTTGAGACGGGAATGTGTCGTGATGTGGATGAACACCGGTCGGTAAGTATAAATCATACCTTAACGTATCCCCTCGCCATGATTACATATGATAAGTTGAGCTTATGTGGATAACAATACCGATAATCGTTATAGGATGTTTATCAAATTGTTAACAAAAAGAACAACAAGAGTGTTTTGGCATGACCGTACACTGATATGATTCTCTTACCCTCGAAACTCGCAAAAAGAATGTTTGTATATATTTACTTTTCTTAGTTTCTGCAACTCTGTATATATTTATTTACTGCTTTCAGTCTTTACGTTTGAAATATTCAAAATACCAAAAAGATTTTAGGTGTGTTTTAATATAAACTTTATAAAAGTCAAAAAGATTTTATTTCTGCTTTAGTTTTGATTAACCGATGTTGGAACTCAAGTCCTCGTTACCTGAAATCTGATGAAAACCAAAACGACTGAATCTTCATAAACGGTCAGAGTTTGCAAGTTTTAAAAGTTAATAATCTAAATTGAAAAATCTTTTAACTTTTCAAACTAACTGTCAACCTAACAGTGTGTCATTTGTGTAATGTTAACTATATTCCAAGCAGTGTTCTCATTACGCGTTTAGCTTTCTTGCATGTGCAGATGCTAAAGGCAAGGAGAACATGGTCGATGACAAGCTTCGGAATGAAGACACGACGTGAAAGGCACTCAAAAGATAAAAATGATCGAGTTGCCGTTGACCATCCACAAGGATCTCAAGTACTGAAGATCAAGACATTCACGAGCATAACTCAAGGGAGAGCTTATGGAAAGGGGGAGTTTGTTAACACACTTCCTACATAAAAAGGGGAGTTTGTTGATACACTTTCTGATTACAAGACGTGAAGACTTTGAAGATCCTCCGACTTGGAAGACATGGAAGACGAACCTCACGAGTAGCGTCCAAGGGGGAGTTTGTTGATACATATTATGTGGACGCGACTCGGTTCGGTTCGACACGGTTCGGTTCGACCCGGTTAGGTTCGGCTCAAGCCCGACGTCACGACATTCCTCCGTCGTGCGCCCCAGAGTTCGACACGCGAAGCACGGAGCGCCGCGAGCCGGTTCCCGCTGCCACATCATCATGACATCATCATGATGATGTCATAAGTTGGCTAATCTATGCAATCTACATATTTGAGAACTTATGTACGTGCATGTACATGGTTTTGGACCAATCAACATCTTGGGCCAATAAGAAACCTCACATGGGCTGAAACCTTGCACCTGGGCCGAACCCCTACTGGATAAACATGTGGGTCGACGAAACAAGTGTGTTTCGTCGACATTGTTGAAATGTTATTGTATTTCGTCGACGAAACAGTTGTTTCGTCGACTATGTCGACTATGTTCTGTTTCGTCATTGCTGGTACTATATATAGACAGAAGACAGATAGGAAACATAGAGAACACACTCACGAGAGAGTTAGAGAGAGTTTACAGAGAATATTTATAAACATTGTGCTGTAACTAATTTTCAAGTATTAATACATTGGTGTTAATCGTTGAGTCTCGTGTTTTTCATTGTCGTGTTCGATCTCGGTTGGATTCCGCACAACCGGGTTGGTTTGTACACAAGGATTAGGCGACTAGATCCTCCCCTAGCCGGACCTACACTATTACCTGCTAAAATGTTTGAAAGTTGGTAGGTTTTATCCAACATTATATATACTACAAATATGCTACTTTGTCACATCAACTAACTTTGGCCTCTCAACTTTGACATTAACCAACTTTAGCCCCTCAAGTTTAATAATGACATGTTTAGCCCCTCTACTTTGGTAATGACATGTTTAGCTCCTAAACTTTAATAATAAACAACTTTAGCCCCGTAACTTTAATAATGACATGTTTAGCGCTCAACTTTAATAATGACACGTTTAGCCCCTCACCTAAAACAACTTTAGCCCCTCAACTTAATAATAAACAACTTTACTCCCTCAACTATATAATGACATGTTTAGCCTCTCAACTTGAATAATGACATGTTTAGCCCCACAACTTTAATATGACATGTTTAGCCACTTAATTAAAACATCAAACAACTTTAACTCTTACAATTTGCTTATTTTTATCTACGTTTTGAACTCGCTGCGCAGCGTGGACGGTAACCCACTAGATAAACTTATTATATTATCTGAATATTTAGAGGGCAAGCAATCAATTCTACATATACTAACTACAAAAAAGCTGATTATCTGATACATATTTGCCTGGCCAAGGTTTTAGACTATGGGGTGTGGGGCGTGGGTTGGGGCGGCAGATTGGGTTTAACGTCGGCTGCTCCACTGCGGGTTGGGGGGTTGGTGTTTTGGCCAGCGTTGCCCGCTTGGCATGACAATGTTGCCTGGCATGGGGCGCTGGCCTTGGGTGACGTGGCTGGCCATGGTTGGGTAGTCTTTGATGACCGTTTGGCTAGCCGTTAAGCATAGCCATTGGCCAACGACTATTTAAAAATAAAATTCTTTTAATTATTTCGTATATAAACCTTTCATTTCTTACTCATTTTTACCATCCAAAAATTGAAAAACCATTATCAAACTCCAAAAAAATATATAAAATGGATTCTTCAAGTTCAAGCGATTCGTATTATAAATTTGTTTTGTCATCCTCATCTGACGATGGGGCGGAATTATTATTATCAGCAGTATCGATGGTGGTGAAAGCTAGTGTTGAAGATGCAGATGAAGGGACTTCCCAACCCCAACCCAAACGGAGGAAGAATCCCAACCACGTGGCAAAAGGTTACGGACGTCTATTTAAAAATGTCGGCACGAGTAGCTAAGGAAAGTCTTCACAATTTTTGTGCATTGAATTATATATGAAAAGATACTTGAGAAAACCGACGTTTAGTGATATGCAACAAATTTTGGAACATCACGCTGAATATCATGGTCTCCTTAGAATGATCAGTAGTTTAGATTATATGAAATGGGAATGGGAACTTTGTCCAACTGCATGGCAAGGCTCTCACGCAAGTGGATGTCATGGAATGCCGGCTATGATGCTTGAAGCGGTGCATTACAAGATCTTGGATCTGGCATGCATTCTTTGGTATGCCCGGTTCACATAACGATATAAACATTATACACCACTCGCCCATTTTCAATCATCGAATAAATGGTATGGGACCGAAAGGAACATTTTTTTTGTAAATGGGGTTGAATACAAGTATGGGTACTATCTTGTTGATGAAGTTTACCCTGAGTATGTTGTTTTTGTAAAATCATTTTCAAGAGATGGAACCCTAGATCCTAAAAGATTAAAGTTTAACAAAGTTCAGATGGCGGCACGCAAAGATATCGAGCGAGCATTTGGTGTTTTGCAGAAAAGGTGGCGCATTTTGAGCATGCCTTGTCGATTGTATGAAATAAGAAACGTGATGTACGTGTGCATCATTCTACACAATATGATTTTAGAGGATGAAGGGTGTGTAATCGTTGAATATTATGGAGAGGAGCCCGAATCAAATAACGAAGACATTAGTGACGAAGAGAGAATGCAAAACCAATAACTAATCGAGTCAAGACAAATAAATTCAAACCTTTGAGCTGATTTGGTAGAACATGTTTCCACACTTCCTAGATTCGACTCCAATGAAGATGAAGATGTAGATGATTGTTTTTTTTTGTGATGTATTGTATTTTTTATTGTAGTTATTTAATATAAATAAAACATGTTTTTAAAATTACTTTACTAAATTCTATGGTTAATATAAAAAACAAAAAAAATAGAAAATTAGGTGACACATGGCACCCCAACGCCGTCTGGCCACGCCCCTTCCACACCCTACTTTTTTTGGCGTGGACTGGTGGAGCCCACACCTATCACGTGTCGTGCAATGCCCCCAACTCAAGTCCCTTCACACCCCATAGTCTTAGGACTAAATCCACAGTCTTTTGGAGCAGGCGGGACCTAAACAGACCAAATCGTGAAGTACCAGATGTTTTACCTTGTGAATGTGTGGAGGTTTCTTTTAGTGAATCAACCTGATTCAACATCAAAATTTCCCACATCACATAATAACCTGTAGAAACACAGAACTAATTTTAGGTTTATTAGTTTGGTTTATGTTTCGACCATAGAGGTTAATCTTCTTAATCCTTCCTGAGCTATAGGCTTGATCCTTCCTGCAAAACAATCAACATCCCGTTAAGCTCGTTAAGAGGGGAATATGGGGGTTTCCCTCTTAACCACTCTCCGGCATGAGAATAAGTATTTGTTTTGAGGAAATAAGTGTGTGTTTAAGAGTGAGAGAGCAGAGAACAGAATGAATTAACCTGTACATGAAGGTCCCTATTTATAGCTGGAGTAGTGTAGAAGGAAATGGGCTGATGGGCCTTGGGCCTGGAGTCGACAACACGGAATATCCTTTTTGTCTCTTTTATGACGACCGTTAGTGTTTCTAGAAGATAATCGGAGTCGGCGCACCTTGAGTGGAGCCACGTGTCCGGGTTGTCGTCCTTGTCTCTCTGACATCAGCAGGTGAGTGGAGATCATGGGGCAAGTGTCACTGCCCCCTGATTGGTGCCACGTAGGCGTCCTTGTATACGTTCTTGTCTCCTGCATGATTGTTGATCATGGAGCACGATAGGATACAGCCTGTTGGACGCTGATTGGCTTATTCCTCTACCACTTGTACCTTTCATGCTATATGGGATGAACTGGCGCCCTACCCTCGCGCGGCCTCTGGAGCATATCCATACAACCGGCGCAGGGTCTAGGGAGTGAGGGTTTTCATCCAAGACGCTAAGTGTAGGATCTGACCTTTAACCTTGCTTGGGCCTCGCGCGCGACTTAGGTTTTACCTATTTAGTCGGCGTGGGGTCTGTAGGTTTGTCAGATTGATGTATTAAGAGTATGGTCTCGCGCGTGACCTGATTGGTCTGCGCGGCTATTTGGGACCATACCCCTTCAAGTACCCCCAGTCCAGTGCTACTTCCATGCGCGAAGTAAATGGTTGGAGCTCTGGACTTAGAAAAAAGAATTAAGTGGGTTGGTCTTTTGAGCATTTTCTAAGTCTTGGTAGCCGGCACGCGTGTAAGTGTTTGGCAATTACTATGGCGCGGCTATCAGACTTGCTTCTTGAAAGGTCTTGTTTCTATGTGCTTGGTGTTTAACTTGTTATTTATTTTCTTGCTCATGAGAGATGCGCGCATGATCATTGACTGATGATGCATGCAGCGCAGCTCTTGGTGCCTTCATCATGAAGTTTCTTTTAAAATTCGGCGGGAAACTCCTCGAATTTTGAATCCTGACAGGTTGGTGCTAATGTCGTTGATAGCGACCCTTGAGTTGTCTGCTGACACGGCGATCATCATGCTGTCACTGTGGCGGTTCGTCTGCTGTTAAGCTAGTAAGGCCCACGCGCTCGTGGTAACTGTCGCCCTGGAAATCCCGCCTTACATGGCAGTCCCTGATTGGGTACGCGCACGGTGCGTTTGGTACGGTTACCCATCGCATTAAATGCGATGGGTATATATATTCGAAGATAGAGAGAGAATTCTCATCACTTCTTCGAATTCTCTTTCCTTCTCTCTCTGATCTTCTTTGAATCTTCAAATCTTCAAATATTTCTTGGTGATCTTCAAGCTTTTTCCAGAACTTTCATAGGATCTTCATCTATTTTCTCCGTTCCTTATATGATGGCTGAAGAAGAAGTTATTCCCATTGAAGAAGGTGCTGGTCCGGTTCCGGTTCTCAAATGGGACCTGGGTTTGTTTGAACAGACCATTAGGGAATCCCAATTCCCGGCTGAGTGGGATGCTCGTTATCCCCAACAGGGTCAGACGGCCACCGATGCACCACCCGGCTACATCACCTTATTTGCTGACTTCTTTATTGACGGTAACTTCCGACTGCCGGCCACCCACTTCATGGCGGCGATCCTGCATTTTTATGGCTTCCACATCTCCCAACTCAGTCCGATGGGAATGGTGAGGATCCGCCATTTTGAGTTCATATGTCAATCACAGGGATTAGAACCATTTGTCAAAAATTTCCGGGTGTTCTACCAACTTATCCGGAACACGGGGTTTTATTCGTTTGCTCAACGCGGAGCAAAGAAGATATTGATAAATCCGCCCAAGAGTTTTCACGATCGGAAGATGAAGTTCTTCTTTATACGTGAAGAGGTTATGCCTGTTGCCATGATCTTTTGGGGGTCTGATATGATCGAGAAAGAGGAATTTCCGATTCCAAAAACAGAAGATTGGTATATGAGGTTGATGGCTACTCCCAATCGGGTTTTTGGAGAGCAGGTTTTGGTTGCGACGGGAATGAGTGATAAGTGGCTCACGCGCAGTAAGGAAGTTCTTGTTCTAATGTTCAACGGAGAGGGTAGGTTTCCATACTTCGTTTATTTTTTCCTTTTGAAAGGCTTGCACCTAATTGCTATTTCTTAATGTAGTTGCTCAGCTTTTTCAAAGTGCATTTTCCACTTTCGGTGGAGCTATGGGAGTGCGACCTTTAGGAGATGGTGAGGTCTTCTGGTATGAGCAGATTAAAGACAATTTCATGTATCCACCAGCGGGGATCTTTGATAGTCCTCCCACTGCAACCGAAGGTGCGTGACTTCCCAAACCAAGGCCCATACGAGGCGTGACTTCTGCTGGGAAAGAGATTCTTTATCTTTCCAGCGAGGAGTCCGTAGGCTCTTCAAATGAAGAGCTAAGTTCATGGTCTAAAATATTTGCAGGTGTGGTGCGCGACCTGGGTATTGACCCTGAGGAGAAGAAAACCAAGAAGGTCGTGACAAAGAAGTCTACACCAAAGAAGAAGGTGACTGTTGAAGCTGGAGCTACCAGCAAGAAGGCGGGGGGTGCCCGCGCGACTGCTGAGATCTCTCAGAAAGGTACTCTTCGCTTTCGTCAGAGTAACCTTGAAGATTATGTTGTGGCCAGTGATTCACTAGAGGGTTTGTCTCATATAGGCGAAAAGCCGAAGAGCAGCGCGGCTGTATAACAACCCTCCTGAAATTTTTCCGACACCCTAATATATTTTAAGATATCCCAATATGTCCTAAAATACCCCCCACACGTAAAAACGGACCCCGAATACCTTAATTTTTATTAAATTTAATTAAAAACAAGAAAATAGGGGCCCTGGCAGGCCGCGACAGACTCCACTTGAGTCTACGCGGGCCACGAGCGCCTGGGCAAGTGGCGCAGCCCGGTGCCGCCACGTGTCACCTGCGTGTTGAAGCTATATCGGGTGATGAATCAACCCTAAGCTCTAGCCACCTATGTCGCGGGCCGCGAAAGAGACAGCTGTGGCTGTCGCGGGCCGCGAGGAAGTCAGATTACAGCCCTATAAATTGAGGGCATCGGCTTTCAGTTCCGATCGC
Source organism: Helianthus tuberosus (assembly GCA_030545235.1). Classification (NCBI taxonomy): domain Eukaryota; kingdom Viridiplantae; phylum Streptophyta; class Magnoliopsida; order Asterales; family Asteraceae; genus Helianthus; species Helianthus tuberosus. Next base: position 187,683,770 of record CM060424.1, read on the forward strand.
TCATTTCCTTTTCTTAAATCTCAAATTTCTTATAGTAGGCATTATACTCGTGTATAATATCCCCCTAAATAACGAAGTTCTGCTCCGTTGTAAGTATCATAACCCCTGGATATGTATTACATACTATGCCCGATTGATCCAGGGTTCCGTAACGGCTGTCGTGGTTCTGCCCGACGTAGTCATTGGAATACCATCTCGGGGAGGGTATTACTAATGTTAAAATGGGTTATTATACTAACACATGTGCGCTTGTGTAATTTATAGATTGTCACCAGGAAACCCTTACAGGAAATCTAAGACAGCAATGTGAGTAATCTCTTTTTTGCAAATTGTTTTTACAAAACCTCACACGATTAATTATATATTAAACAGTTATTGAGTATTTGTTAGGATACAATTATCGTCGGTTTTGTATACAAAATTTGTTACTGCCTTGCGAGGAGTAACATTTCCACAAGTCGGGTTGATAGTACCGTGGGTGGTAATTGATATGACTTGGAAACAAATGTAATTGCGAGACCGCCCTCAATACTGTACAATGGTTTTTATTTAAACTTGATTAAATTGGGATTCAATCACCAGTATTTCCACTGACAAAATGTTTTTAAACGCGTTTCAGGTAACAAAATGTGAAAGCCAAATAGAAGCCAGCTGGACAGCACTAAAGGCTTGGAAAAGTGGCAATAAAGTTACCTAAAATAAATAGATGCTTTTATTAAATAAAATAGGGTTTATCCCTATGAAAATGCGTGTACTTGAAACTTGGGTTCTTCCCATGTATTTAATATATTAAAGGCGTGGTATTTTACTCTGATAAATAATTTCCTAACTACGGTCCTGATGTAAATTCCGCTGCCAAAATGGATAAAATACAGATACCACCAAAACTGGCCGCGGCCGCCCGTTCCCGAGTTATTAGGGGACGGGGGTTGCGACAGAAGGTGGTATCAGAGCTAAGCCACTGATTCAGCCATAGAAATGTTCTGCTGACACCAAAATATTATTCAAAGTGTTAGGAAATAAATTATGAAACTACGTGCATAATTGTATATTATTGTTATGTGTTATTTGACTATTTGTTAGTTTACAGTATGAGCGACCAAGGACCATCCGACGCGTATCGTCAGTTGTCTGGTTCGCCTAGAAGTGAAGGCGCCTCTTCACAGCCTGCCCTCTCAGGGTACTCTGCTGATAATGAAGAAGGAATATTCGTGTTTAAGGCTCAGTCTGAAGAGCCATTCCCTCAGAAAAAGAGAGGATGGTTCAGTAGGGGACCACATGAGCGTAGGAAACGTATGAAAAAGTTGCAAGAACAACGAGTGCTACCAGCAGCTAAAAGAGAAACCGATGCCCACACCCAAGACATGCTTAATAGGAGTTTAGCCAACTTCCACATTTTAGCAACCACAGCAGCCGACCCTAACCTGGAACAACTGATAGCGACCCAACCATTACAGCCCATGGAAATAGAAAATAACCCTGAAAATCAAGTAGAAATGCATGACTTTAACCCGGAGGAGATACCTAGGGTACCAGCACCTAATCCCTTAGACCCGGATTATGATCCATGGTTCGATGATCATAGGGATTATGTGCCACGCTACCACCTAAACGACGAACCCATGCCGAATATAGGAGCTTACCCAGGTTTGGACCCTCTAGATCCCTATTACGATAACGATGTATTCATTAGGGAGATTTTGGAGAATCCTTACCCATACCAGGCACCCACACCCCCATACCAGGAACCCGCACCCCAAATTCCAAACCCAGTCCTAGAACCTGCACCCCCAATGAGTGCAGAAAATGTACAAGAACTCAGGACATTTGGTGAGGAAATTTTAGAGAATAGTGAGAAGATGAGACAGGTGGGAGAGCGACTCATCTGGAAGTACGACGAGCGCAATATGGATTTCTGGATGAATCCATATCCGTAGAAATGATGGTGAAGATGGTAGTAATAATAATAATATAAAATAATAATATATAATATGTGTGTTTAAAAAAAAACTACGGATGCCTACTACTATTAGTGTAATTTTTATTTCAGTTAGTATTGTAATTTTAATTTCCAAGTGTTGGTTTGTATTAGATGCATATTATATTATAAGAAAAAGTAAGTCGCAATGCTCGACGTTTTTGATCAACATGCGTGTTGTGTGAATGGTTGTATCAACTATTATTTTGTGATATTAATATGTGGTAAATGTTTAAAATTCAGATGGACAACGAAGTGAACTAGGAAAACCAGAATGATAACCACTCGAATAACGATAATCTGACCAATGAGAATCCAAACAACAATAACAATGGAAACCAAGTGGATAATAGGGCCATCCAACACATAGTGGCACAAGTAATAATAGATGCGATGCCATTTATTTTTCAAACTGTTAAGGAAGCCGATAACAAAAGTAAGCATAGCAGTAAGCGACCAACTGAACCTGAACACAGCGTGAACAATGGACTTATACTTCAAGCGCCCATTCCCAAAAGAAGAAGAACCATGCCTTATGGTTGTTCTTACAAAGAATTCTAGTCTTGCAAACCAATAGAATTCTCGGGCAATGAGGGACCCATTGCAGCTTTACGCTGGATAGAAGAGACCGAAGCTGTGTAAAAAATAAGCAAGTGTGCGGAAGAGGATAAGATAATGTTTGTTTCTAATCTGTTTAAGAACTCAGCCTTAGAATGGTGGAACACTATCCTCCAGTCAAGGGGAAGTGATAGGATATACAACATGGAATGGGAGGTGTTTTGGTCAAAAATTACCTAAGCAATTTAGTGATCAAATTAGTTAAGTGATGTAGTGTGCTAAGAATGTGTATCGAAAATATGCTGAATTGGTTGTTTGCAAAAACAGTATTCAGGATATAGCTCAGGATATTGAGCTTTGTCGACAATCAAACAATGAGCCAAAAGTAAAGGGTGACACAAGATGTACGAGGAAAGCCCTTGATCAATCTAGATCGATGGCATAAAACCTCGGGAGCTGACAATCGCAGCTGCCTTGTTCTTCTTATTGCTTCAAATGTCAGGATACAGTGCTGGATATTGATCAGATCGCTACTAAGTGTTACAATGTTTTTTTAGAAAGTGAGAGTTGCGAGTGAGTAGAAGTGATTGAGAGTAGTGAGTGTTGTGTCTTGTTCGATCTGATCTATCCATCTTGTTATGGGTGATTTTCTGCTATATATATCCTGGCCGATATGCTGACTTTGTTTATTTTATTGTGACCAGGATGCTGGATCAGGATATTGGTAACATCTTGATATGATATCCTGGTAATAACTAATTAACTCACGTGCAGATTATTGGAACAAGTCTCTAACGTTCAAGAGGACTTCTTCTCCTCAAGACCCGGGCAAATTAGTTGGATTATGGACGTTGAAGCCGGAAGACGTGGACTACAACGTCCACATATGGAATATTCGCCGAATCCCGGAATAGTAGGATAGTTAGTTGGTTTCCTTTTACTATAAAAAGGATTGATCGGATCAGATTAGGGACACAATCTTTCGCACACTCTTTCTCTCTAACTGCAAACAATCACTACACACTTACACTTGTGTTCAAATTACATTGTAACACTTAGTCGATCCGCATCATATCCCGCACTGTATCCTGACATTTGAAGCAATAAGAAGAACAAGGCAGCTACGATTGTCAGCTCCCAAGGTTTTGTGCCGGCGATCTAGATTGATCAAGGGCTTTCCTCGTACATCCTGTGTCACCCTTTACATTTTCGCTCATTGTTTGATCGTAGATACAGCTCAATATCCTGAGCCGTATCCTGAAAACTGTTTTTGCAAACAACTTAATTAGCATATTTTCAACACACGTTTTTAGCACACTACCTCACTTAACTAATTTGATCACTTAATTGCTTCGGTAATTTTTGACCAAAACAATTTGGCGCCCACCGTGGGGCAAGTGGTGCTACTTCTACTAAAAGTTTTTGCAAAATCGTTACTTGGTTTTTTATTTTCAAAACTTTTTGCCACACTATTTTCAATGGCCTCGAGATCAAACATGAGCTCTTCCACCATGTCTGCTACAACCTCTGCAACGATTAGTTCGGTGCTTCCACCACCTCCTCCGAGAATGCAAGCCTCTTCACAGGGAATTGAAATTCATGTGGCTCGGGATGTTATCCCCGCTCGCAATATCCAGGGATCTGGTCCTGTTTTGGCTTCTAATGAAGAAATTCTAAATTTGTTTGGTAGTGTACAGGAACAGATGAGGCAGCAGCAGGAAACTAACCAGATGCTGATGAGAGAGATACAACTCTTGAAATCCAGCTCAAGCAGGCCTGCTGAAGATACTGTCACTCCCATGCAACCCAGGGCTTTGAACTTCAGTTCTGCGGTTTATACTGAGGATAACCGGGGGAATATTGTGGCTAGCCATTCCCAGAATCATACTCCTGAGATACCCACTTCGGTTAGGGTGTCAACTGTGAGAAGCTCAGGATATGCTTCAGGATATGGCCAGAATCCTCAGACTGGTAATGTATCTAATAATAATAATGCTCTTGCTACTAATGGTGTTGGATCTTTGCAGGATGCAGGTATCACATCAGCATTTTCCAGGGAGCTTCAAAAACTGAAAGACATGATATCCAGTGTACCTGGGGTGGTCCAGCCAATTCCAGAAGTGTCCCAGGACAGCCATAGGATATCACGGTTCGCGTATCCCATCTGTGATGCTGAAATCCCAAAACGATTTCAGACCCCCAACATGAAACTCTATAACGGAACTACGGATCCTGAGGAGCATATTGCCTAGTATAGGGAAAGGATGGAAATCAACCCTATTCCTCTGGATCTCAAAGAAGCATGCCTATGCAAGGGCTTTGGTTCTACCTTAACAGGATCAGCCTTAAAATGGCTCTTAAACGTTCCTCCTCACTCAATTACTTCATTTTCTCATTTAGTTAATTTATTTAATAGTCAGTTTTCTTGCAGTCGGAGTTTTGAAAAACTAACCAGTGATATCTACAGGATAACTCAAGGACCTCAGGAATCCTTGAGAGATTATGTTAACAAGTTTAGCCGGGAATCCTTAGATATCCCACATCTTGATGTTGCAACAGTTGTGCAGGCTTTCAAGATGGGGTTGCAAAAACACTCTTAATTTTACCAGGATCTTGTAATGAATCCCTGCAGGAATCTGGATGAAGCTCGGAACAGGGCTTTAAGATATATTCGGCTGGAGGATGACAAAAAGATGCAAGAGAGGATGAATTCATCCACAACCTATGAGTCAACCAACAGGAAATCAGAATCCTCGTATAAACCATATCGCTCCAAGCCATATGGCAGAAATGATAGCAAAAAAGTGAATGCTATTGAAGACGGCGATCCTGAGGAGTATCCTGAGTTGTCTGAATATTGTTTTTCTGTTAACATACCTGAATTGATGTATGCTATGCAGGGTTTAGGAGACAAAGCAAGATGGCCCCGAAAGAATCAACAAAAAGCTGATTGGAAGGATAAGTCCAAATGGTGTGCCTTCCACGAGGATTTCAGACATGTTACTAAGGATTGCATTGCTCTAAGGAAAGAAATAAGCTATGTTTTGAGCAAGGGATATCTAAAGGATCTCTTGGGAAGAAAGAAGAATAAAAGTCAGGATCCTGAACGAGCGGCATCACCTCCTGGGGATGCCAAAATAATTGACTTAATTTCAGGAGGATCCGACATCTGCGGCACATCATATTCTGCGGCGAAACGGCACGCGAAGGAAGCCAAAGCAGAGAGGGGGGATAAGCCAACCAGGATGTCAACCCTCACGACTGACAAAGTGATCACGTTCGATAACGATGACAGGGATACTGTCCAGGATCCTCATCATGATGCTTTAGTAATAACGTTATATGTTGCTAACCATTTTGTGCGCAGGATATTAGTGGATAATGGCAGCTCCGTCAACATAATTCAGCTGGAAACGTTGAAGAGGATGAACGTATCCCCGATGGATATTACTTCGAAGTCCACTGTGCTCGTTGGTTTCAGTGGAGAAGCCAAGAATGCCGTAGGAGAGATAAAGTTGCCCGTATATGTTGAAGGGGTCAACTCAATGCAGCGCTTTTGTGTCATGGACTCTTTATCCTGCTATAATATTATATTAGGTAGGCCTTGGATCCATGATATGAAAGCTGTTCCATCAACCTACCATCAATGCATCAAGATCCCTACCCCTTGGGGAGTTGTCAAGGTGGAAAATGATCAACAGGAAGCAAAGGGGTGTTATTCTTCTTTGATGAAATCCTCAACAAATCCTAGCGCAGCATAGCAATTAAAGATGCGAGGCCAGGATATCATGGAGGCTTCAGAACAGGATGTAAAGAAAGTTATCCTGGATCAGGATAATCCGGATATCTCGGTGCTCGTAGGAACCAATATCCCTCAGGATATTGAAAACCAATTGACTAACTTTTAGAAATACAGGATGTCAACATTCGCGTGGAAACACGAGGATATGACAGGAATTTCCAAGGATATTATAACTCACAAGCTCGGAATTGATAGGTCTTTCAAGCCTGTCCAGCAGAAACGAAGAAAATTTGCTCCAGAACGGAACGCAATCATTCAGGAGGAAGTTGAAAGATTATTAAAGAGCAAGATGATTAGGGAAGTGAAGTTTCCTAAATGGCTGGCAAATGTAGTTGTGGTGCAAAAGAAAAACGGGAAATGGAGAATCTGTGTAGATTACACATACTTGAACAAAGCTTGCCCCAAAGACCCGTTTCCACTACCTCATATCGATTGAATGGTGGATGCTACTGTTGGTCACGAGATGCTAACCTTCATGGATGCCTCCTCAGGATTCCAACAGATCCAAATGGAACCCTCGGATCAGGAGGATACTGCCTTCATGACACCAACAGGTATTTATTGTTATACTGCTATGCCTTTTGGTTTGAAAAATGCAGGTGCAACATACCAGATATTGGTAAACATGATGTTTAAAGACAAACTGGGGGACACCATGGAGGTGTACATCGATGATATGGTAGTAAAATCCAAGAAGGCTGAGGATCACCACCAGGATATTAAGGGAGCATTTGATATCCTGGATCAGTACTGTTTTGGTCAAAAATTACCGAAGCAATTTAGTGATCAAATTAGTTAAGTGAGGTAGTGTGCTTGAAATGTGTGTTGAAAATATGCTAGTTAAGTTATTTCTAAAAACAGTTTCAGGATACGGCTCAAGATATAGAGCTGTATCTATGATCAAACAATGAGCAAAAAAGTAAAGGGTGACACGAGATATACGAGGAAAGCCCTTGATTAATCTAGATCGCCGGCACAAAACCTCAGGAGCTGACAATCGCAGCTTCCTTGTTCTTCTATTACTTCAAATATCAGGATACAGTGCAGGATGTGATGCGGATCAACTAGGTGTTACAATGTAATTCGAGTACAAGTATTTGTGTGTAGTGATTGCTAGTAGCTAGAGAGAAAGAATACGAGTGAAAGTGTGCGAAAGAAAGTGAGTGCCTTAACTTGATCCGATCATACTATTTATAGCTAAACGAAAACAACTAACTTACCTATTAAACCGAGATGCCCCGAATATTCCCAAGTAAACGTTGCAGCCCTGGTCTTTCGGAATCAACGTTTCTATTCCAACTGATTTGCCCGAGTCTTGGGGCGAAGAAGTCTTCTTGAACGTTGGAGACTTGTAACTCTTAATCTGCACGTGATTAATTCAGTCAATACCAGGATATCGTGCCAAGATGTTACCAATATCCTGATCCGGTATCCTGATCACAAGTAAACAATCAAAAGGCAGAATATTAGTCAGGATATACGTTCAGAAAATGGCCCATAACAATTGTCCCCAAAATATATCTGTTGGTATACCAGTCCAACGGATATATTTTAAAACTTTATCTCGCAAACCGAGGCAATTAAAACGAGGTGACGTTTGAGATGACATTGTGCAACTTCCCATGCTACTTTTACTCTTCGCCCCCCTATATCCAGCCTATATTAACTAAGGGACTTCTCATTATGGTCATCTCTATCTTCAAGTGATTATCAGGTATTTTTTTCTCTCTCTCTTCCCTACTTTCTCTATTTAAATCCTCTATTTTCCGGTTGTGATCCTCCATGGCTACTCGCACTAGATCCCAAACGGCGGACTATTTTCCCCCTTTTACAGACAAAACCTACTCAAGGAACCTTCAAAAGAGGTGTGCTCTTTTGATAATGCCGATATTGCGGCTTTACGAGCCTCCAGTGCCTTTCCCGCCGGGACAATTTTCCGTCCATTCGACCGAGAGGTCCGATCGTATTTTTGTTCTGACGAGTGGGTTTGCTTTTTTGCTTATCCTTTCTCCATAGGGCTTCAGTTTCCGTTTTCTCCCTTTATTTCTCATTTCTTCGAGCTTATTGGTCTTAGCTTCGCCCAAATCATGCCCATGGTTTGGCGCGTGTTAGTCACCTTGGAGCGGATTAAAGCTCGTCACATTCCCGATTTGTGCATCGAGATCTTCCGATGGCCTACCGTTTAAGATCTCATGGTTCCAGCCGGTTTCTTCTATTTTCTATTTCCAGAGATCCTCTAATTCTTAAGGCCACCAAGAACGAGGATAAATGGACAAGAAAATTCTTCTTTGTAAAAAGGGACTCCATTGATAGAGGTTCTGACCTTCCTACGAGATGGTTAACTTCTGGTAGGATTTAGGGTTTTAGGCAGTGTTGTAAAAGTCGGATTACTCGGCCGAGTACTCGGCGAGTACTCGGTCCTCGGACCCCCTCCGAGGCGACTTCCTCCTAGGCGGTCTCAATTAGTCGGCCTCGGGATTACTCGGGAGTACTCGGTGCCTAGTCGGCCTAGTCGGCGCCTAGTCGGACGTAGTCGGCCTAGTCGGTCTAGGCGGTTAACGTGGTTTGTTGACTTTTAATCGGTCAAACTCGGTCAAAATTGGCCTACTCGGCCTTGTACTCGGACTACTCGGCCTTGTACTCAGACTAGTCAGACTTGTATTCAGAATATTTGAACTTTAAACATGTTTCATTTTAAATTATACTCAGTTGACATAAATTATGCATATTTTAACACATAAATAATATATAACAATTAATTTTCTTTATATTTACCATGTCCGCGTACTCCCCGAGTACTCTCCGAGTACTCCGATTACTCCCAATTCCCCAGTCGGCCGACTAGGGACCGCCTAGCGACTTTTACAACACTGGTTTTAGGAATATCCCCAATCATATCCCGAGACTACATCCTGAACCGATATCCTGATATGTTTATTCCTTTTTTGCAGCAAACTTCAAGGAATTAGCTCCCCCAAGTGCTGAATCGGAAAGAAGGATAAAAGAAATCTACAAGCTTCCAGAAAGTGAAAGGTCCTTTACCCTGCTACTCACAAGTCAAAGTCAAAGATCAAGTTTCAACATGTCTGGTAAGCATATTCTCAGAAATTATCTTTATTTATTAAACCGATTATTTTTCAGGGGTATAATAAGTATGAAAATATCTTTTCCTCGTGCAGTGCCAGTTATCAACCTCGAAGACTTCCAACTTGATGAGTTGGATAGTTACTCCAGCCTCGAACCTGTCAAGCAAGAATCTAATCCGAAGTCATCTGTCACACCAAAACCTACCAGCTCGAAGACTACTACTGCTCCCAAAGCTCCTCCAGCATCCAGGACCCGGGCCTCTAGCTCCCGGAAGAGAAAGGAAGCGGAGCCTCCCGTTGCCCCCCATGTATTCCCATTTGAGAACTACGGGTTTACTGAGTCCAGCAAATTCATGACCGGCTTCCTTAACCAGGTTAGTATCCTGACCCATATCCTGCAGCATATGCCGGTTATTAAAACTAATTGAAATCCATACCTGTTTCCTTATTTTGCAGGGTCTCGAACGCCTGGTATTCCTTTACGAGGATGCCTGCAGCCTGAATACCATGTTAGAGAGCAAACCGAAGAAGGCCGAGGCCACCATCGCTGATCAAGCAGCAATCGCCACCGCCAAATCGGAACACTATGAAGCTAAGTACAAGGCCATGACTCAAGATCACCAGTCTGCCATCCAGAAGATCACCCAGGAGGCTCAAGATAAGTCCGACGCGGCACAGGTTCAACATGAGCAAGATATGGCTTCGTACCGGGAGAGCCTTAAGAATTCAGTTATCATCTCCCTCCTCCAGGCCAGACTGAAAATGGCTTACGAGGCCAAGGCTTTGGGCGTTGAATGCCCTTCATGGAATATCAAAGCCTGGGAGATGAAATTGAAGGATCTTGGTGGCAACCCTATGGAGCCCCCTTCAAAGCCTGCTGCAGAGGAGCCCGCTAAGGTGACCGAGAAGGTAGATGACGCTGGTGCTTCAAAGGACGCTGGTGGTGATGCTGAGACGAATGCTGGGAAGGATGCTGGAAGGGATGCCGGAGAAGACTTTGCTGATGAAGTCATGACGGAAGAGGGTGCTGCCCCTTAAAAGCAGCGAAGTGGGCAATGATGGATGTACGTGCCTAGGCCGGAGCCCACTTTTTAATTCTGATGGTTGTGGTCTGTTTAAACAATTTACATTTCCTGTCTTTGAACAATTTATATTTCCTGCATTAGAACAATGTGATGACCAAAGGTGGATGGGTCCTGGGTTTCAGGATGAAGCCCTTGGTCATCACTTAGTATAATTTGTTTTGAATGATGCAACGGTCAGAGGCGGATGGGTCTCGTTTTGAGATGAAACCTTCAACCGTCGCATCAATATGGTAAAAACTAATAGTGCTTTTGGTGGATGGGCCTCGGTTTGAGGTGAAACCAAAAGCACAACTTTTGACCTGTTAATAATATAACCACCGTTTGACTTATTTGCTGTTGCCTTTTAATTTTTGTCATGCATCGCTTAGTTTAGATTTTAGCTTTGCAAAATTTGTACAATTATTTTTTGAAAATATCCTAACCAATATATTCATTGGAATCCTACGAAGACTTTTGTCAAATGGGAATTCTCAAAATCCACACAATTTAGACAAAGTTTCTAAAAATAGTTTATTCTTCAAAATCTCAAATAATATAGTTTTCAAAGGAAAAAGACGGTTCACTTATCATTTATTAACAAATTCAACTCTGATTTTTAAACCCAAGTATTGTATCCAAATATTCCAACCGAACATCCTTAATCATATTTCGAGAATATATTTCGAGAATATATCCTAAAGATATATCCTAATCAGGATACTAAAAATTAAAAGTTCAAACAAGTTTTGTAAGATTCACAAAGGAAAGATCATACCAGGAACAGAGTACAACTCTGATATTGGACTTTACTCCTTTTACAACTTTTTGCCACAAAGATGTCCCCAGTTCGAGATACTTAGTATCTTAAGTTCCAATCCGATTTTCTGAGCTCCACGCAATTGCCTTAGGAGGAATGTCCCCTGTAAATGAAATCTTCCAACACATAGAAAATTTTTGAATTCAAGTTTTGACCGAATGGACAACTCTTGTGTTACCGGGGTAAAACCCGAAAGCATTCTGGAGATAAATCCTTAGTATCTTGGGGAAAATCCCATAGGTATCCTGGGGAAAATCCCAAATTTTCATGCGCTACAGGCGGGAGTGTATAAACTCCAAGACTTAGAAAGGTGATAACCTTTAAACCTTAGAGAGTATGAAAATACTCTTCCGTGAGAGAGGGTGATCAATCCTCATATACCTTGAGAATCCAGGATATAGCCAACAGTGACAAAATTGTCAGCCACTTTTACATGAACTGGTCCCGCCACCTTGAACTATTCCTAGATAACTTGCGCTCTAGGCGGGGTGTTTAAACCCAATTCGAGAGAAAGGTGAATACCTTTAAACCTGTGAAGGGATCAGGATCCCTTAGACGTGAGAGAGGGGGCCAATCCTCTAATCTTCCGAAGTATCCTGAATGTATATCCTGGAGTCATATTTCAAAGCATATACTGCAAAACAACTGTAAGCTAAGGTGGGTGTTAGCCTGGCTAACACCCCTCCGATGCTTAAGTCAGTAATGGGTTCAAAATAGTAAATAATATTAAAATTTAATAAAAGAGACAGAATCCATATCATTCTGAGTTAGAATTTAAATTCCATACTCACTTGAAATAGAGTTTTAGATGCATAGCATTCCAGGATCTTGGTAGCATATCCCCTTCCATATTCTTGAGTCGGTATGCTCCTTTTCCTGATTCTGATTCAACCTCATAGGGTCCTTCCCATTTCGGAGCCAACTTTCCATCAGCAGGATTAGTAGTATTCTGAAAAGCTTTTCTTAACACCCAATCTCCAACTTGGAACCTCCTAGTCCTTATATTCTTGTTATATGCTCTGGATATCCTCTGTTGATATGCCGCCATCCTTAGCTTTGCTGCATCTCTTGTCTCATGAATAGTGTCCAATTCTTGGCATAGGACTTCAGGGTTCTGCTCAGGATCCCGGAGGCTGGATCTTGCTGTAGGTATTACCATTTCTGTTGGGATCACCGCTTCTGCTCCAAATACCAAGGAAAACGGGGTTTGACCAGTTGCACTTTTCACCGTCGTCCTATCAGCCCATAAAACAAAGGGTAATTCTTCTACCCATCTTCCTTTTTTAGCCCCTAGTCTCTTTTTCAAGTTGTTGACAATTATTTTGTTCAAGGATTCTGCTTGTCCATTTGCTTGAGGATGTACTGGTGTGGACGTAATCATTTTGATTCCCAAACTCTTGCAAAAGTCAGTAGTCCTCTTACTTATAAATTGAGATCCATTGTCACAAATTATCTCAGATGGTACTCCAAATCTAGTCAAGATATTCCTTTTTATGAAGGATACCACTTCTTGATCTCTAACCTGAACAAATGCTTCAGCTTCGACCCACTTAGAGAAATAATCAGTCATTGCCAGCATGAAGACCTTTTCTCCTGGAGCCTTTGGCAATTTTCCTACTATATCCATTCCCCACTTCATGAATGGCCATGGGGAAGCTATAGGATAAAGTGGTTCTGCCGGCTGACGTAATATGTTACTGTGTCTTTGACATCCATCACATCTTCGAGCATATTTTGCAGCATCTTTTCTCATCGTCAGCCAATAATATCATGTTCTTAACGCCTTTGAGAACAATGACCTGCCCCCAGTATGCTTACCACAATCCTCTTCGTGTATATCCTGAAGCACTTCCTTAGTTTCGGGATCCTCCAAGCACCTCAGATATGGTCCTGTAAGAGATTTCTTATACAAGACTTTATTTATAATAGTGAATCGTGATACCTTCATTCTAAAGGCCTTAGGATTCTCATCCTTTGGGATGTGTCCTTCCTAGAAATATCTTATAATTGGAGCCATCCAGGACTTGGGATCCTCATCAGGATACTCATCAGGATCCTGAACACTTAGTACTTCCTTATCCTAAGGATTCGTCGCAGGATATAGGATGTGTAATATTGGTATTCAGGTTTCTTCCGGTATCCTGACTGATGATCCTAGATTCGCCAAGGCATCAGCTTCAGCATTATCCTCTCTTGGGACCTGTTCAAGTGTGAAAATATCGAAATATCCTGCTAATTTTTTGAGAATTTCGAGATACTCGATTAATTTCTCACTTTTTGCTGCATATGATCCCTTAAAATGATTAGTAATTAACAAGGAATCGACATATACCTGTAAACTTTTAATATTCATACTTTTAGCCAATTCTAATCCTGCAATTAAAGCTTCACATTCTGCTTCATTATTAGTAGCAGGAAACTCACATCTAATAGCCTAGGGTAATATGTCCCCCTGTGGCGATTTTAGTAGTATACCTAAACCTACACCTCTTATATTAGATGCACCATTAGTATATAATGTCCAGGATTCTAAGTTTTCTCCTAGTTGCTGTACTTCTAGGTCTACTTCATTTTGAATATCACTACTAAAATCAGCCACAAAGTCAGCTAAAGCCTGAGACTTTATGGCATTTCTAGGCTCATAAACTAAAACGTAGGCACTTAATTTTACTGACCACTTAGCCATCCTGCCCGATATCTCAGGTTTCCTAAGCACATTCTTAACAGGGTAATTAGTCTTAACATGAATCCTATGTGTCTCAAAATAATGTCTAAGTTTTGTTGATGCCATAACTAGGGCTAATATTAATTTCTCAAAATGAGAATACCTAGTTTCAGCATCTAATAAGCTTTTACTAACATAATAAACAGGATACTGCTGACCTTCATGATCCTTCACAAGGACAGCACTTACTGCATTTCCTGATTCTGCAAGATACAGGGATAATGGTTCACCATCCTCAGGCTTCATCAATAGGGGTGCAGTTGAAAGATAATGCTTCAGATCCTGCAAGGCTACTTCATGCTTTGCTCCCCATTCGAACTTCTTATTCTTTTTCAGGATATCATAAAATTCTTTGCACTTTTCCGAGGATCTCGAAATAAATCTGTTCAAAGCTGCTACTCGCCCTGTTAATCGTTGATCATCCTTCATATTTGAAGGTGACTTGATATCCAGGATAGCTTTAATCTGCTCCAGGCTTGCTTCTATTCCTCTTTTAGTCACCATATATCCCAGAAACTTTCCTGCCCCCACTCCGAAATTGCACTTAGCAGGCTTTAGCTTCATGTTATACTTATCCAGGATATCAAATGCTCCCTTAATATCCTGGAGGTGATCCTCAGCCTTTTTAGATTTTACTACCATGTCATCGATGTACACCTCCATAGTGTCCCCCAGCTTGTCTTTGAACATCATGTTTACCAATCTTTGGTATGTTGCACCTGCATTTTTCAAACCAAAGGGCATAGCAGTGTAACAATAAATACATGTCGGTGTCATGAAGGCAGTATCCTCCTGGTCTGAAGGTTCCATTTGGATCTGCTGAAATCCTGAGGATGCATCCATGAAAGTTAACATCTCATGGCCGGTAGTAGCATCCACCATTGAGTCAATATGAGGAAGAGGAAATGGGTCTTTGGGACAAGCTTTATTCAGGTCTGTGTAATCTACACAAACTCTCCATTTCCCATTTTTCTTTTGCACCACAACTACATTTGCCAGCCATTTAGGAAACTTCACTTCCCTAATCATCTTGCTCCTTAGTAGTCTTTCAACTTCCTTTTGGATGATCACGTTTCGTTCTGGAGCAAATTTCCTTCTCTTTTGTTGGACAGGTTTGAATTACCTGTCGATACCCAACTTATGTGTTATAATATTCTTGGAAATACCTGTCATATCCTCGTGTTTCCACGCGAACGTCGACATCCTGCATTTTAGAAAATTAGTTAATTGTTTTTCAATATCCTGAGGGATATTGGTTCCCACTAGCACCGAGATATCCGGATTATCCTGATCCAGGATAACTCTCTTCACATCCTGCTCCGAAGCCTCCACGATATCCTGGGCCCGCATCTTTAATTGCTATGCTGTACTAGGTTTGGTTGAGGATTTCATTGAGGATGAGTAACATTCCATCGCTTCCTGCTGATCACTATCTACCTTGACAACCCCCCAAGGTGTAGGGATCTTGATGCATTGATGATAGGTTGACGGCACAGCTTTCATATCATGGATCCACGGCCTACCCAATATGATATTATAACAGGACATGGAGTCCATCACACAGAAGCGTTGTATTGAGTTAACCCCTTCGACATATACCGGTAACTTTATTTCCCCCACTGTGTTTCTAGCTTCCCCACTGAAACCAACGAGCACAGTGGACTTCGAAGTAATATCCATTGGGGATACGTTCATTCTCTTCAACGTTTCTAGCTGAATTATGTTGACGGAGCTGCCATTATCCACTAATATCCTGCGTACAAAATGGTTAGCAACGTATAACGTTATTACCAGAGCATCATGATGAGGATCCTGGACAGTATCCCTGTCATCGCTGTCGAATGTGATCACTTTATCAGTTGTGAGGGTTGACATCCTAGCTGGCTTATCCCCTCTTTCGGCCTTAGCCTCTCTTGCATGTCTCTTAGCTGCAGAATACGAAGTCCCACAAATGTCGGATCCTCCTGAAATAAAGTTGATTATTTTTGCATCCGTAGGAGGTGGTGCCGCTCGCTCAGGATCCTGGCCCTTATTTTTCTTTCTTCCCAAGAGGTCTTTCAGATATCCCTTACTCAAGAGATAGCTTATTTCCTTTCTCAAAGCGATGCAATCCTCAGTAACATGCCCGAAATCCTCGTGGAAAGCACACCATTTGGACTTATCCTTCCAATCAAGTTTCTGTTGATTTTTCCGGGGCCATCTGGCATTGTCCCCTAAACCCTGCATAGCATACATTAGTTCTGGTATGTTAACAGAAAAACAATATTCAGACAACTCAGGATACTCCTCAGGATCCTCGTCTTCAACAGCATTCACTTTTTTGCTATCATTTCTGCCATACGGTTTAGAACGGTATGGTTTATACGAGGATTCTGATTTCCTATTGGTTGATTCATATGTGGAGGTAGAATTCATTCTTTCTTGCATCTTTTTATCATCCTCCAAGCGAATATATCTCAAGGCCCTATTACGAGATTCGTCGAGATTCCTGCAGGGATTCATTACAAGATCCTGATAAAACTGAGAATCTTTTGGTAATCCCATCTTAAAAGCCTGCACAGCTGTTGCAACATCAAGGTGTGGGATATCCAAGGATTCCCGACTAAACTTGTTCACATAATCTCTCAAGGATTCCTGAGGCCCTTGAGTTATCCTGTAAAGATCACTGGTTAGTTTCTCAAAACTCCGGTTGCTAGAAAACTGACTATTAAATAAATTAACCAAATGAGCAAACGAAGTAATTGAGTGAGGAGGAACGTTTAACAGCCATTTTAAGGCTGATCCTGTTAAGGTAGAACCAAATCCCTTGCAGAGGCATGCTTCCTTGAGATCTGGAGGGATAGGGTTGATCTCCATCCTTTCCCTATACTGGGCAATATGCTCTTCAGGTGTCACACTCCGACCACGTATATTATACAAAACGTGGCGGAAAACGTCGGGGAGTGTTGTAACAGAATTAATTGTTTCATAACCATGGCATTCAAAGTTGTATTTTATTTATCAACATAAGAGTTACAATGTCTTAAACAGGAAATAAAGAGTTCAGAACATAATCAAACTAAGTCTATCTTCATTTTATGTCTCTAAGGCACAGGTCCGCCCTAGTGTCACGATCATCATCCTACGGAAAAGCTCCTGAAAACACATGTGAAAATAGGTACGTCAGCATAAAAATGCCTGTGAGATACATAGGTTTTGTGAAAAGAGGATTCATGACTTAAGTTTAAGAAAATGTTTAATAAAGTTTAGTCATGAACCCTGTAATTTGATTTGTCTTGTAAATCGTTTGAAAAACAATAAGTTCAGATGATAAGTATAATTAAGAGAATAATGTATAGTTAAATGAATAACCAAGTAAAATGAATTGTATAAAATAAGTTGTTTGTAAAGCAATGTCTTGTGAAAGATATGTTCTTTGTATAAAATGTTAAATTGAAATGATTCAAATAACGCTACGAAATGTAATACCATACAAACACTTATATATAGGAAGTACTAGCGGCGTATCCACCATGCTTGTATCATATTACACACGCCTCGTTACTTAAATCACTTAACCAAACCACCAATGTATAAAGTCCATGTTTAACCCAATTGTCAAAAGTCCTTGTATAAGCCATGTCAATATGTTTAAAAGTCCAAGTGTAGTCAAGTAATGTGTAACAAATGTTATGTATTGTAAGTAAAGTATTGTCACATAGTCCAAATGTAGAAATGTACAAAACAAAGTATTTTGAATATATCAAAAAGTTATGTTTTGCAAAGTAATGCATGTTACATTGATACAAACATTTATGTGGTAAGTTAACGCATACATTCAAGCCTTGAGACAGTCGGATAACCCTTTCAGTCAAGGTTATCAAAAGAAATGTTTTCGGATTCAGTCATTCCTTACATCCAAACAAACCCGAGATGTAAGGAATGGGATTTGTCAAGTCCTATGGTACCACTACTTACTACCGAGCGACGTAGCTAATGTTAATGAACGTATAATAGTCTCGTTTGTGCAAACCAAATGTTATAGCAATTGTATACATGTCATATGAAAACAATGTACTAAGTATGCCAAGTTAACATACAAAGCAGAAAAGTCATGTAAATCAATGTGCTAGCATGCTATCAGTTAACATACATAGCAGAAATGTAAAGTAAATAATGTACTAAGTAATGCACACAATGGGCATACATAGCATGAAGTGTAATGTAAAACGATGTACTAAGTACGCACACAATGGGCATACATAGCATGAAATGTAATGTAAATCATGTACTATAGTGTACTAACAAACATAGCAGGTATATGATGTGAAAACATGAAAGTAACAAGTAGGCACATGTGTTCCACCCCAAAACGTTTGGAAAACAGTAAAAGAGGGGTCTATGTACTCACTTGAGATTGCTCAGAAGTCCTAAGATAACCACCAAGCAATGCTAGAGATCACGGAATATCAAACGGCACCTAATATAGGTAACTACATTAATATACCGGACCTAAATCGGAAGATCGGATAGAATGTGATTTAGACCCGACAAGTTTGAAGACTTGTTTAATATGGGTATTTCGTACACATTCTGGATTTCTAGATAAAACCGATAAGGTTTGACCCGCTTCGGCTAATTTATGTAAACTAGGTATATAAACCGAACCGAACGCGTAATAAGCGTAACGGGTATCCGTAAGATCCATATACAGGTTTCCTAAGTTAATATGCTTCAAATATGTTGTGACATCAGTAAGATGTCATTTATTATGCCCGAAACGAATTTAAACACAAACTAGGCCCCGTAGGGGTAGTTTGGTCATTTAAAAGGTTATAAAAGAGTTTAAGTATTTACCTGAGTTACAGGTCTGATGTAATCAGCAAATATACTTATTTTACTAAGTTATATCAGTAGGATAAAGTATATATGTGAAATTTATTAATTATAACCAAACTATGCACCGTAGGGGCATTTTGGTAATTTCACATAAGCCGAAAAGCTCAAAACTGAAGTCTGAGTTAAACAACTTTTGCTTACTGTTAAAATATTATAATTTGCCTAAAATATCAGTAGGTATCACCCTTGTATGTTTAAAAAATAGTTTTAGTACATACTATGCGTTAAAAACGCTTAATAAGGCGATTAGAAGCCGTTTCCGGGTTCTACATACAAGGCTGATATTTTTATCATTCCATAAGGCTTAAAATAATTTATTTATCATTTAAGATCAGTAGCAAAAGGTTTGGAGTCGTTTAGATATATAAAACTCATTTTATAGCCCGTAAGGGCAAAACCGACATTTACCGGATTAAGCCTACGACTATAAGTTATGCTCAGCCTAAAATCGATTAAAAATCTTCAAAAATCCCAAAATAATATATTACATCAGTGGGTAATAAGTTTGATATCAAAAAGTAGGCTTAACTAGGCTATACGCTAATTACGCCATTTAATTAACATAAAGCTTTCATTTTGCGCTAATGAGCATAACTCTCAATCTACACCACCAATCGATCTCAAATTTTGGATACAAGTTTATATATCATTAACAAAGGTTTCTACTCTTTTACATTTTTAAAAATCACGTTTTAAGGTGAAAAGGGCATAATGGTCAACATATGAGCAATTAACGGAAATATGCATATTAATTGGATAACTAATGAACCAAGGTGTATAATCACAGAGGGTTATACTAGTATGTAACCTAGTCCAATTAAAGCTCTGGGGCATTTCTAAAACATGCCTAAACGGGTCAGAACTGAAAGTCAAAGCAAAAGTCAAACTATGCGACTTTCGGTTCCGAACCGGGTCTAAACAGGAAATTGTCGGGTTGAACATGTTTAGACATGTTCTTACACTAATTACTAAGTTATAATAATGATCAAACAGGTTGTATGTATTCTACATAGCTAATTATGAATAAATTAGAAAATACACATTCTGTTGACTTTTTCATAACAAGTTTGACCCGACATTTGACCTAGTTAGAGTGGGAATCAGGGGGAACCCTTTTGAGGGTTTATTACCCACATAATTACCAACTTATAACTACTTTTGATTCGACTAATCACTGGACCATTAGTGATTAATCGTTAAGTCAACCGTTAATTACGACGGTTGACTTTTAAGCTAAAACTAAGCTAAAACTAAACTAAGGAAGGTTAGGCAAACTTACAAGAGTCCTATGAATGACCAGAGATCACTTGAGAGAAGACTTGTGCTCCAAAAATGATCAAAAAGCTGAATGAAGGTGTGAAGAACTTGGTTGCAACTAAAGGGCCTTTTATAGTGTTTTCAACACCACAAAATGTTGACACATGAGTCTACAAGTGACCACAATTCATCAACAAATGTCCCTAGTGCTCTAGGAGTCGTTTAGGGGTCGCCCATGAAGTGAAACAACTGAGTAAAGTCGGTTCTAAGGCTGAAAAGCCAAAAAAAAAAAAAAAAAACGCTTTTCTGCATCTGGGGGCCTGACGCGGCCCGCCTAAGATCAGGTTAATCCTGACGCGGCCCGCCTCAGCCTTGTTATCAGGCAAAAATGTTTCAAGTTGTTGCAACTTGTCCCTTGGCCTTTCGAAAGGGCAACTAAGCTTATATTTTGCAATTTGACCCCTTCTTATTTACCTACAAGGGCTTTTAGGACTTATACCCACTTTGCCAAGTCCCTGGACACTTCTGGTTAACCCGAAAAGTCATAACTTTCAACATTGACGCTTTAACCCCTTGTACACGGATTTGATCATAACTTTCTCGTACGATAACGAAACTTTATGAAATTTATATCGTGCATTCTAGTGAGTATAATTAAGCGTTACAAAGCTTCGGGTTGTCAAGTTTAGTCCTTGTAAGCGAATTAACTTGTTTTTGCCATACCAAAGCCTTCAAAACTTATTTCTAAGTTATGTAAGGGTTTATTAAGATATGTTAAGTATATGTTGAAGTTCCGGAGTATTTGTCGCATTAAACTGATTACGTTTACGCATCAGTTTGCGTATAACTCTCCAGAAAGCGATGTAGAGTTTGAAATTGAATAAAAGTCAAAACATGAAAAATGTAAAACACAACCAAATAAACATTGTGATCAAATAACATTGTTTTATTGATAATTGAACTGTTCATAATGATTACAAGCACAGATGTTACAGTCTCCCCTACTTGTGGAAATTTCATCCTGAAATTTATTTAGAGGAGACTTGTGGAAAAAGATGCGGATATTTCGCCTTCATTTGATCTTCGCGTTCCCAAGTAAACTCGGGTAAACGTTTAGCTTCCCAGCGAACTTTGACCAAAGGAATGCGCTTGCGTTTAAGCCACTTGACTGCACGTTCCATGATTTCCACTGGCTTCTCAACAAATTTCAGTGTTTTATCAACACGAATTTCATCAAGTGGTATGTGGAGGTTCTCATCAGCTAAACACCTCTTGAGATTGGACACGTGAAAAGTTGGATGAACATTTCCAAGTTCGGGAGGTAACTCAAGTCTGTAGGCTACCTTAACGATTCTTTCGACGATCTTGAATGGTCCAACGTATCTAGGTGCAAGTTTTCCTTTCTTTCCAAATCTGATCACACCTTTCCAAGGTGAGACCTTAAGTAATACTCGATCACCGACTTGAAATTCCAAGGGCTTGCGTTTTGGGTCCGCGTAACTCTTTTGACGGCTTCTAGCTGTCTGAAGGTTATCACGAACTTTCTTAATATTGTCAGTTGTCTCTAAAATGAGAGCAGGTCCAGTAAGCTGAGCCTCGCCGATCTCATTCCAGCAGACTGGTGAACGACATTTTCGACCATAGAGAGCCTCGAAAGGAGCCATTTTGATGCTGGTGTGATAACTGTTGTTGTAGGAGAATTCAATTAACGGAAGATGTGAATCCCAACTACCACCAAAATCGATCACACAAGCTCTAAGCATATCCTCTAGAGTCTGGATTGTTCTTTCAGATTGACCATCCGTTTGCGGATGATAAGCTGTGCTCAGGTTAAGTTGGGTCCCCATAGCAGATTGCATGGTTCTCCAAAAATGAGAAGTGAAACGAGCATCTCTGTCAGAAATGATGTTCAAAGGAACACCATGTCGAGCTACAATTTCATCCACATAGATTTGAGCAAGTTTGTCAGCAGGAAAATCCTCACGGATTGGCAAGAAATGCGCTGACTTTGTAAGACGATCAACAACTACCCAGATGGCATCATGACCTTTCTTTGTGCGCGGAAGTTTAGTAATGAGATCCATAGTAATGTTTTCCCATTTCCAAACTGGGATCTCTGGTTGCACCAATAACCCAGAAGGACGCTGATGTTCAGCCTTAACCTTAAGACAAGTAAGGCATTTTGATACATATAAGGCAATGTCTTTCTTCATACCAGGCCACCAATACCGAATACGAAGATCCTTATACATCTTATCTGAGCCCGGATGAATAGAATAACGAGACTTATGGGCTTCATCCATAAGCAAGGTACGAAGATCATCCTGGCTTGGGACCCACAAACGGTCCATGAAGTAATAGGATCCATTGTCCTTCAGTTTCAGTGCAGGTGTTATGTGATAGGGAAATTCCTTATCCATCAAACCTTGTGAAACACAAGATTGTTGAGCCTGAGAAAAGCGTGCTTGGATATCGGATCGAGCTTGAATAATAGATTGAACACGTACACAATGAAGCTTAGTTCGTTCCTTACGACTCAATGCATCGGCTACGACATTCACCTTACCAGGATGGTAGCGAATTTCGCAGTCATAGTCGTTTAGAAGCTCAACCCAGCGTCGTTGCCTCATGTTGAGTTCTTTCTGATTGAAGATATGTTGAAGACTTTTGTGGTCCATGAAAACCACACATTTTGTTCCGTACAAATAGTGTCTCCAGATCTTAAGAGCGAAGACAACTGCACCCAACTCAAGATCATGAGTGATGTAGTTTTTCTCATGTATCTTCAACTGCCTCGATGCATATTCTATGACTTTGTTCCTTTGCATCAGAACACAGCCGAGACCCAATTTAGATGCATCACAGTAAACGACGAAATCATCATTGCCCTCAGGCAAAGTCAGAACAGGCGCGTCGCAAAGCTTTTGCTTCAAGTTTTGAAAAGCTTCCTCTTGTTTGAATCCCCAATCAAAGGGTTTGTTCTTCTGAGTTAGAGCAGTTAGAGGAACTGCATCTTTGAGAAGTTCTCAATGAAGCGGCGGTAATAACCCGCTAGTCCAAGAAAAGAACGAAACTAGGTAAACCTTTGACAGTAGAAGTTGCTAGTGGTGAACCCATTGTTCTTGATTCTGTTCTTCCCAACTGCCAGTTGAACCTTAACGACCATCTTTTTCCTATTGACCTCACGCCTATGCAACTTGGAAGCTTCGACGTTATTGTGGGTATGGATTGGTTAGCCAAGCATCGCGCAGAGGTAGTTTGTTTTGAGAAGATTGTTCGTGTGCCGCTTTCGACAGGCGAGATCCTACAGGTTCGTGGTGAGATACCAACTCTTCTGTCACACCCCGACCACGTATATTATACAAAACGTGGCGGAAAACATCGGGGAGTGTTGTAACAGAATTAATTGTTTCATAACCATGGCATTCAAAGTTGTATTTTATTTATCAACATAAGAGTTACATTGTCTTAAACAGGAAATAAAGAGTTCAGAACATAATCAAACTAAGTCTATCTTCATTTTATGTCTCTAAGGCACAGGTCCGCCCTAGTGTCACGATCATCATCCTACGGAAAAGCTCCTGAAAACACATGTGAAAATAGGTACGTCAGCATAAAAATGCCTGTGAGATACATAGGTTTTGTGAAAAGAGGATTCATGACTTAAGTTTAAGAAAATGTTTAATAAAGTTTAGTCATGAACCCTGTAATTTGATTTGTCTTGTAAATCGTTTGAAAAACAATAAGTTCAGATGATAAGTATAATTAAGAGAATAATGTATAGTTAAATGAATAACCAAGTAAAATGAATTGTATAAAATAAGTTGTTTGTAAAGCAATGTCTTGTGAAAGATATGTTCTTTGTATAAAATGTTAAATTGAAATGATTCAAATAACGCTACGAAATGTAATACCATACAAACACTTATATATAGGAAGTACTAGCGGCGTATCCACCATGCTTGTATCATATTACACACGCCTCGTTACTTAAATCACTTAACCAAACCACCAATGTATAAAGTCCATGTTTAACCCAATTGTCAAAAGTCCTTGTATAAGCCATGTCAATATGTTTAAAAGTCCAAGTGTAGTCAAGTAATGTGTAACAAATGTTATGTATTGTAAGTAAAGTATTGTCACATAGTCCAAATGTAGAAATGTACAAAACAAAGTATTTTGAATATATCAAAAAGTTATGTTTTGCAAAGTAATGCATGTTACATTGATACAAACATTTATGTGGTAAGTTAACGCATACATTCAAGCCTTGAGACAGTCGGATAACCCTTTCAGTCAAGGTTATCAAAAGAAATGTTTTCGGATTCAGTCATTCCTTACATCCAAACAAACCCGAGATGTAAGGAATGGGATTTGTCAAGTCCTATGGTACCACTACTTACTACCGAGCGGCGTAGCTAATGTTAATGAACGTATAATAGTCTCGTTTGTGCAAACCAAATGTTATAGCAATTGTATACATGTCATATGAAAACAATGTACTAAGTATGCTAAGTTAACATACAAAGCAGAAAAGTCATGTAAATCAATGTGCTAGCATGCTATCAGTTAACATATATAGCAGAAATGTAAAGTAAATAATGTACTAAGTAATGCACACAATGGGCATACATAGCATGAAGTGTAATGTAAAACGATGTACTAAGTAGGCACACAATGGGCATACATAGCATGAAATGTAATGTAAATCATGTACTATAGTGTACTAACAAACATAGCAGGTATATGATGTGAAAACATGAAAGTAACAAGTAGGCACATGTGTTCCACCCCAAAACGTTTGGAAAACAGTAAAAGAGGGGTCTATGTACTCACTTGAGATTGCTCAGAAGTCCTAAGATAACCACCAAGCAATGCTAGATATCACGGAATATCAAACGGCACCTAATATAGGTAACTACATTAATATACCGGACCTAAATCGGAAGATCGGATAGAATGTGATTTAGACCCGACAAGTTTGAAGACTTGTTTAATATGGGTATTTCGTACACATTCTGGATTTCTAGATAAAACCGATAAGGTTTGACCCGCTTCGGCTAATTTATGTAAACTAGTTATATACACCGAACCGAACGCGTAATAAGCGTAACGGGTATCCGTAAGAGCCATATACAGGTTTCCTAAGTTAATATGCTTCAAATATGTTGTGACATCAGTAAGATGTCATTTATTATGCCCGAAACGAATTTAAACACAAACTAGGCCCCGTAGGGGTAGTTTGGTCATTTAAAAGGTTATAAAAGAGTTTAAGTATTTACCTGAGTTACAGGTCTGATGTAATCAGAAAATATTCTTATTTTACTAAGTTATATCAGTAGGATAAAGTATACATGTGAAATTTAATAATTATAACCAAACTATGCACCGTAGGGGCATTTTGGTAATTTCACATAAGCCGAAAAGCTCAAAACTGAAGTCTGAGTTAAACAATTTTTTATTACTATTAAAATATTATAATTTGCCTAAAATATCAGTAGGTATCACCCGTGTATGTTTAAAAAATAGTTTTAGTACATACTATGCGTTAAAAACGCTTAATAAGGCGATTAGAAGCCGTTTCCGGGTTCTACATACAAGGCTGATATTTTTATCATTCCATAAGGCTTAAAATAATTTATTTATCATTTAAGATTAGTAGCAAAAGGTTTGGAGTCGTTTAGATATGTAAAACTCATTTTATAGCCCGTAAGGGCAAAACCGACATTTACCGGATTAAGCCTACGACTATAAGTTATGCTCAGCCTAAAATCGATTAAAAGTCTTCCAAAATCCCAAAATAATATATTACATCAGTGGGTAATAAGTTTGATATCAAAAAGTAGGCTTAACTAGGCTATACGCTAATTACGCCATTTAATTAACATAAAGCTTTCATTTTGCGCTAATGAGCATAACTCTCAATCTACACCACCAATCGATCTCAAATTTTGGGTACAAGTTTATATATCAGTAACAAAGGTTTCTACTCTTTTACATTTTTAAAAATCACGTTTTAAGGTGAAAAGGGCATAATGGTCAACATATGAGCAATTAACGGAAAGATGCATATTAATTGGATAACTAATGAACCAAGGTGTATAATCACAGAGGGTTATACTAGTATGTAACCTAGTCCAATTAAAGCTCTGAGGCATTTCTAAAACATGCCTAAACGGGTCAGAACTGAAAGTCAAAGCAAAAGTCAAACTATGCGACTTTCGGTTCCGAACCGGGTCTAAACAGGAAATTGTCGGGTTGAACATGTTTAGACATGTTCTTACACTAATTACTAAGTTATAATAATGATCAAACAGGTTGTATGTGTTCTACATAGCTAATTATGAATAAATTAGAAAATACACATTCTGTTGACTTTTTCATAACAAGTTTGACCCGACATTTGACCTAGTTAGAGTGGGAATCAGGGGGAACCCTTTTGAGGGTTTATTACCCACATAATTACCAACTTATAACTACTTTTGATTCGACTAATCACTGGACCATTAGTGATTAATCGTTAAGTCAACCGTTAATTACGACGGTTGACTTTTAAGCTAAAACTAAGCTAAAACTAAACTAAGGAAGGTTAGGCAAACTTACAAGAGTCCTATGAATGACCAGAGATCACTTGAGAGAAGACTTGTGCTCCAGAAATGATCAGAAAGCTGAATGAAGGTGTGAAGAACTTGGTTGCAACTAAAGGGCCTTTTATAGTGTTTTCAACACCACAAAATGTTGACACATGAGTCTACAAGTGACCACAATTCATCAACAAGTGTCCCTAGTGCTCTAGGAGTCGTTTAGGGGTCGCCCATGAAGTGAAACAACTGAGTAAAGTTGGTTCTAAGACTGAAAAGCCAAAAAAAAAAACGATTTTCTGCATCTGGGGGCCTGACGCGGCCCGCCTAAGATCAGGTTAATCCTGACGCGGCCCGCCTCAGCCTTCTTATCAGGCAAAAATGTTTCAAGTTGTTGCAACTTGTCCCTTGGCCTTTCGAAAGGGCAACTAAGCTTATATTTTGCAATTTGACCCCTTCTTATTTACCTACAAGGGCTTTTAGGACTTATACCCACTTTGCCAAGTCCCTGGACACTTCTGGTTAACCCGAAAAGTCATAACTTTCAACATTGACGCTTTAACCCCTTGTACACGGATTTGATCATAACTTTCTCGTACGATAACGAAACTTTATGAAATTTATATCGTGCATTCTAGTGAGTATAATTAAGCGTTACAAAGCTTCGGGTTGTCAAGTTTAGTCCTTGTAAGCGAATTAACTTGTTTTTGCCATACCAAAGCCTTCAAAACTTATTTCTAAGTTATGTAAGGGTTTATTAAGATATGTTAAGTATATGTTGAAGTTCCGGAGTATTTGTCGCATTAAACTGATTACGTTTACGCATCAGTTTGGGTATAACTCTCCAGAAAGCGATTTAGAGTTTGAAATTGAATAAAAGTCAAAACATGAAAAATGTAAAACACAACCAAACAAACATTGTGATCAAATAACATTGTTTTATTGATAATTGAATTGTTTATAATGATTACAAGCACAGATGTTACATCAGGATCAGTAGTTCCGTCATAGAGTTTCATATTGGGAGTTTGAAATCTTTTTGGGATTTCAGCATCACAAATAGGATGTGCAAACCGAGATATCTTGTGGCTGTCTTGGGACACTTTCGGAATTGGTTGGACCACCCCAGGTACACTGGATATCATGTCCTTCAATTTCTGGAGCTCCCTGGTAAATGCTGATGTCATACCTGCATCCTGCAAAGATCCACTATTGTTAGCAGCAAGAAAATTATTATTATTTGACACGTTACCAGTCTGAGGATTTTGGCCATATCCCGAAGCATATCCTGAGCTCCTCACAGTTGATATCCTGAGCGAGGAGGGTATTTCAGGAGTATGATTCTGGGAATGGCTAGGCACAATATTCCCCCGGTTGTCCTCCGTATAGACTATAGAACTGAAGTTCAAAGCCCTGGGTTGTAAGGGAGTGACAGTATCTTCGGCAGGCCGACTCGGGCCAGACTTCAAGAGTTGTATTTCCCTCATCAGCATCTGGTTGGTCTCCTGCTGGTGCCTCATCTGTTCCTGTACACTACCAAACAAATTTAAAATTTCTTCATTAGAAGCTAAAACAGGAGCGGATCCCTGGACACTGCGAGCAGGGATAACGTCCCGAGCCACATGACTTTCAGTTCCCTGTGAAGAGGCTTGCATTCTCGGAGGAGGTGGTGGAAGCACGGAACCAACTATTGCAGAGGTTGTAGCAGACACGGTGGAAGAGCTCATGTTTGATCTCGAGGCCATTGTAAATAGTGTGGCAAAAAGTTTCGAGAATAGAAAACCAAGTAATGATTTCACAAAAGTTTTTAGTAAAGATAGCACCACTTGCCCCACGGTGGGCGCCAAATTGTTTTGGTCAAAAATTACCGAATCAATTTAGTGATCAAATTAGTTAAGTGAGGTAGTGTGCTTGAAATGTGTGTTGAAAATATGCTAGTTAAGTTATTTGTAAAAACAGTTGCAGGATACGGCTCAGGATATAGAGCTGTATCTATGATCAAACAATGAGCAAAAAAGTAAAGGGTGACACGAGATATACGAGGAAAGCCCTTGATCAATCTAGATCGCCGGTACAAAACCTCGGGAGCTGACAATCGCAGCTGCCTTGTTCTTCTATTACTTCAAATATCAGGATACAGTGCAGGATGTGATGCGGATCAACTAGGTGTTACAATGTAATTCGTGTACAAGTGTTTGTGTGTAGTGATTGCTAGTAGCTAGAGAGAAAGAGTACGAGTGAAAGTGTGCGAAAGAAAGTGAGTGCCTTAACTTGATCCGATCATACTATTTATAGCTAAACGAAAACAACTAACTTTCCTATTAAACCGAGATGCCCCGAATATTCCCAAGTAAACGTTGCAGCCCTGGTCTTTCGGAATCAACGTTTCTATTCCAACTGATTTGCCTGAGTCTTGGGGGGAAGAAGTCTTCTTGAACGTTGGAGACTTGTAACTCTTAATCTACACGTGATTAATTCAGTCAATGCCAGGATATCGTGCCAGGATGTTACCAATATCCTGATCTGGTATCCTGATCACAAGTAAACAATCAAAAGCAGAATATTAGTCAGGATATACGTTCGGAAAATGGCCCATAACAAGTACAACATGAAATTAAATCCTGCTAAATGCCATTTTGGAGTGGGAGCAGGAAAGTTTCTAGGATACATGGTGACGAAAAGGGGGATAGAGGCAAGCCCGGAGCAGATTAAAGCTATCCTGGATATCAAGTCACCTTCAAATATGAAAGATGTTCAACGATTAACAGGGCGAGTAGCAGCATTAAATAGATTTATCTCAAGATCCTCGGAAAAATGCAAGGAATTTTATGATATCCTGAAGAAGAATAAGAAATTCGAATGGGGAAAGAAGCATGAAGCGGCCTTGCAGGATTTGAAGCAGTATCTTTCAACCGCACCTCTATTGATGAAGCCTGAGTATGGTGAACCATTATCCCAGTATCTTGCAGTATCAGGGAATGCAGTAAGTGCTGTCCTTGTAAAAGATCATGAATGTCAGCAGTATCCTGTCTATTATGTTAGTAAAAGTTTATTAGATGCTGAAACTAGATATTCTCATTTAGATAAATTAATATTAGCCCTAGTCATGGCATCAACAAAACTTAGACATTATTTTGAAACACATAGGATTCATGTTAAAACCAACTATCCTGTTAAAAATGTGCTTAGGAAACCCGAGATGTCAGGTAGGATGGCTAAGTGGTCAGTAAAATTAAGTGCATATAATTTAATATATGAACCTAGAAATGCCATAAAGTCTCAGGCCCTAGCTGACTTTGTGGCTGATTTCAGTAGTGATATTCAAAATGAAGTAGACCTAGAAGTGCAACAACTAGGAGAAAATATAGAATCTTGGACACTATATACTGATGGTGCGTATAATGTAAGAGGTGTAGGTTTGGGTATACTACTAAAATCGCCACAGGGGGATATATTACCCCAGGCTATTAGATGTGAGTTTCCTGCTACTAATAATGAAGCAGAATACGAAGCTTTAATTGCGGGATTAGAATTGGCCAAAAGCATGAATATCAAGGGTTTACAAGTATTTGTTGATTCCTTGTTAATTACTAATCATTTTAATGGGACCTATGCAGTTAAAGGTGAGAAGTTGATCGAGTATCTTGAAATTCTCAAAAAATTAGCAGGATATTTCGATATTTTTACACTTGAATAGGTACCAAGAGAGGATAATGCTGAAGCTGATGCCTTGGCAAATCTAGGATCATCAGTCAGGATACCAGAGGGGACCCAAATACCAATACTATATATCCTGTATCCTGCGATGGATCCTCAGGATAAGGAAGTAGGAAGCGTTCAGGATCCTGATGATGAGTATCCTGAGGAGGATCCTAAGTCCTGGACGGCTCCAATCATGAGATATCTCAAGGAAGGACACATCCCAAAGGATGAAAATCCTAAGGCCTTTAGAATGAAGGTATCATGATTCACTATTATAAATAATGTTTTGAATAATAAATCTCTTGCAGGACCATATCTGAGGTGCTTGGAGGATCCCGAAACCAAAGGAGTGCTTCAGGATATACACGAAGGGGATTGTAGTAACCATACTCGGGGCAGGTCGTTATTCTCAAAGGTATTAAGAACAGGATACTATTGGCCGACGATGAGAAAAGATGCTGCAGAATATGCTCGAAGATGTGATACGTTTCAAAGACACAGTAATATATTACATCAACCTGCTGAGCCACTTTATCCTATCGCTTCCCCTTGGCCATTCATGAAGTGGGGAATGGATATAGTAGGAAAATTGCCAAAGGCTCCAGGAGGAAAAGTCTTCATGCTGGCAATGACTGATTATTTCTCCAAGTGGGTTGAAGCTGAAGCATTTGTTCAAGTTAGAGATCAAGAAGTAGTATCCTTCATAAAAAGGAATATCCTGACTAGGTTTGGAGTACCAGCTGAGATAATTTGTGACAATGGTTCTCAGTTTATAAGTAAGAGGACTACTGACTTTTGCAAAAGTTGGGGAATTAAAATGATCACATCCACACCGGTACATCCTCAAGCGAATGGGCAAGCAGAATCCTCAAACAAGATAATTGTCAACAATTTGAAGAAAAGGCTTGGAGCTTAGAAGGGAAAACGGGCAGAAGAATTACCCTTTGTTTTATGGGCTGATAGAACGACGGTGAAAAGTGCAACTGGCCAAACCCCATTTTCTTTGGTATTTGGAGCAGAAGCGGTGAATCCGACAGAAATGGTGATACCTACGGCAAGATCTAATCTCCGGGATCCTGAGCAGAATCCTGAAGCCCTTTGCCAGGAATTGGATACTATTGATGAGACAAGAGATGCGGCAAAGCTAAGAATGGCAGCATATCAACAGAGGATATCTAGAGCATACAACAAGAATATAAGGACTAGAAGGTTCCAGGTTGGAGATTGGGTATTGAGAAAGGCTTTTCAGAATACAACTAATCCTGCTGATGGTAAGCTAGCTCCAAAGTGGGAATGACCTTATGAGATTGAATCAGAATCAGGAAAAGGAGCATACCGACTTAAGAATATGGAGGGGGATATGCTACCAAGATCCTGGAATGCTATACATCTAAAGCTCTATTTCAAGTGAGTTTGGAATTTAATTTCTAACTCAGGATGGTATGAATTCTATCTCTTTTAATATATTTGATACAGTTTGTTCTTTTGAACCCAACACTGACTTAAGCATCGGAGGGGTGTTAACCAGGCTAACACCCACCTTAGTTTGCGATTGTTTTGCAGTATATGCTTCGGGATATAGCTCCAAGATACACACTCAGGATACTTCGAAAGATTAGAGGATTGGCCCCTTCTCTTACGTTTAAGGGTTCCTGATCCCTTCACAGGTTTAAATGTATTCACCTTTCTCTTGAATTGGGTTTAAACACCCCGCCTGGAATGCAAGTTATCTAGGGATAGTTCAAGATAGCGGGACCGGTCCATGTAAAAGTGGCTGGCAATTTCGTTATTGTTGGCTATATCCTGGATCCTAAAGGTATATGAGGATTGATCACCCTCTCTCACGGAAGGGTATTTTCATACTCTCTAAGGTTTAAAGGTTATCACCTTTCTAAGTCTTGGAGATTATACACTCCCACCTGCAGCGCACGTAAATTTGGGATTCTCCCCAGAATACTTATGGGTTTATCCCCAGGATACTAAGGATTTATCTCTAGCATATTTTAGGGTTTACCCCCTGTAAAACAAGAACTATTCAAACAGTTGGAACTGATGTTCAGAAAATTTCTAAGTGTTCAAAGACGTTATGCACAGGGGACACTCCTTCTGAGGCGATTGTGTAAAGCTCAAAGGATCAAATTTGGACCTAGTGCACTAAGAATCTTGGACTGGGGACATCTTAGTGGAAAAAAGTTGCAAAAGGATTGAAGCTCAAAAATAGGGTTACACTCTATTCCCGGTATGATCTTTCCTTTGTAAACCTTATATAAATCATTTGAACTCTTGAAACTATGTTTGAAAAAGGCTTAAATATCCTGACTAGGATATATTTTCAGGATATATTCTCAAAATGTGTTTTCGGAATATGTTTGGAATATTTGGGATATGATACTTGGATTAGAAATTAAAACTATATTCTAGTCAAACAAGTATTATCAAAACGAACTTTGTAAAATAAACTGTACTTTTTCTTTAAAAACTTTATCTGAATTGTTTGAATTTTGAAAAACCCTATTAGACGAAAGTCTTTGTAGGATATCGCCGAGTATACTGATCAGGATATTTTCAAAAAATAATTGCACTAATTTTGGAAAGTTGAAATCTAAACTAAGCAATGCATAACAAAAATTAAAAGACAACAGCGAATAAGTCAAAAGGGAGTTATATTATTAACATGTCAAAAGTTGTGCTTTTGGTTTCACCTCAAACCAAGGCCCATCCACCAAAAGCACGATTAGTTTCTTACCATATTTAATTAACAGTTGAAGGCTTCATCTCAAACCGAGACCCATCCACCTCCAACTGTTATATTGTTCAAAACAAGTTATATTAATTGATGACCAAGGGCTTCATCCTGAAACCCAGGACCCATCCACCTTTGGTCATCATATTGTCTTAGTGCAGGAAAGTAAATTGTTTAGAGACAAGAAAAGTAAATTGTTCAGACAACAACAACCATCAAATCTAAAAAAGTGGGCTCCGGCCTTGGCACGTATATCCATCATCGCCCACTTCGCTGCTTAAGGAGCAGCACCTTATTGACCAGCAACGTCTTCCCCAACGTCTGCACCAGCATCACCCTCGGGATTCTTCTCAGCATCACCACCAGCATCGGCCACCTCCCCTGCCGCCTTAGAAGGCTACTCACCAGCATGCTTTGCAGGATGTTCCATAGGATTGCCTCCAAGATCCTTTAATTTCGCTACCCAAGCCTTGATGTTCCAGGAGGGGCATTCAAAGCCCAAGGCTTTGGCCTCATAGGCCGTCCTTAACCTAGCTTGGAGAAGGGAAATTACAACAGATCCTTTGAGGCCATCCAGATAGGAACTCATATCCTGCTGGTATTGGAGAAGAGCAGCATCCAGCTTAGCTTGGGCGTCCTCATTGACTTTGTGGATGAAAGCTTGGTGCTCTTGGGTCATCGCCTTGAGTTTGTCTTCGTAGTGCTGAGACTGGGCAGCGGTGATCATCCCTTGGTCAGCGATGGTGTAGGATCGTTGTTGGACCCGACTGAGTTGTTCAGAAGAGCTTTATATCCGAATCAAAGGCGGAATCAGTGAAACGGACGTGTAAACAGCTTGATACTCTTAAATCTGTTACTTATATTGATTTTAACATCAATTACAACCTGAACAGATTTTGGCAGCACTTCGTTACAGATCTGGAAGTCGTCTACCAAATGAAACAACCAGTGCACTATATATAATGGGGCTAATTTCGCTCCTAGTGACATGATTCACTTTCGGGCGGAATCAGAAACTTCTGATTTCGCTCAAAATGACCATTGTGCACTTTGGAGCGGAATCAGCACTTTAGATCCGAACGACTGTTTCTCGAACCTCGTGCACTGATAATCCTATCATATCCTATTACATGATACAAGACGAAGTCAATAGACGTAATGCACTAACAGACTCCCCCTCGGATATTGACGAAGTCTTCAGTGTCTAGTCTCTAATATGACACATCTTCAGTCTTGATCATTCTGCCTTCTCATTCAAGTTGTAACATTATAAGCATCCATCAATCTTTCTCTCCTATCAGCTTCAGGCTCCCCCTTTCATCAAGCTTCCGTGCTTTGGGATCGACACCTAGCTTTTCATCTACAAGCTCTTCCTTGCTTCAAGCTTGTCTTCAGACTCCCCCTTAGACTCTGCTTTCGGGATCGTAATCTGGACTATCTGCAAACACTCAAACATCTATAAATACAATGTTTTCAAATTCAATCAAATTCTCTAATTCACTCCCCCTATCAACAAACTAAATGATTTAGAAGCATTAAAGAATCCAACTCCCTCACAGTTAATCATCCAAGTCCAAATTAATGACCTTGGAGATATCACAAACTGTTTTTGAATTTTTGAATTTAATTCAAGTTTCAAATTAATGAACTTGTTTTATTTTCAGAAACACAACCAGCTTACTTAGATTTTGAAACTCAGCATCTCAGACATCGGTTGTCGAAAATAAAGCAGAATAAAAAATCTTTTTGAATTTTTCTGAAAATATAAAGCAGTAAAGAAATATGTACAAACATATTTACAGACAATATTTTTGTTTGAGTATGCGTCAGAGGATCATATCAGTTTCTGATAAGTCACAAGTACCGTTGAGCTTAAAATCACATCAAGAATTAAACAATTCACTTAGATTGTCGATATACTTATCCACTTAAATTTTCATACAAACTTCAACTGATTCAGGATACGAATTAGGTGTTTTAAGAACTTAAACTCATTCATGTGTCCCAACTCTTGAATATACTCCCGTATCCAGATCCCAATATTCAGTCTTACAGGTGAGTATACCTAGATGATATCTGTAAGGGGAATAAATTATAGTACGAAACCGTGAGAGCTCAGGTCAGAACTTCCGTTCAGCAGAGAGATGACGGCTCGACTTTTCGGTGTGTCCCCTTTAGAGGATCTTTTGTTACAACAGCAATGACTATCAATTTTATTGTTTCATCAATTTGCTGAGGGCTGCGCTATGTTTCAAGCAATGCGAAAAGTATTATTCGAGGACTAGGTCAGAACTTCCATTCAGCAGAAGTCCCAGAATAATACCCCAGATATCACTGAGTATAAAGACCTAGTATCTCAGAAAGAGGGACCTTTCAAACGAGATTTCAGGGGTTACCTATATATCCAAGTAGTGTTCCCCACGAAATAAGCAAGTTTGAATTTAGGTTTATATCCCGAAAAGTTTACTAATTGTATAAAAATCTATCGGCATATCATCAGTGAGACTGTTTAACGCTATATAATCATTACATTTCTTTAGCATACTGTAACGGTCTACTGATGTACTATCATTTCCTCTTTTTACGCAAAAACTCAATTTTTGAATTTTATCATGTTTTTGACTTTTTCAAATTTTCTAATGTTTTTGTATTTTCTGACAATTTTTCTCCCCCTAAAATGCAAAACCATTTAAAGAAAATTTGACAACCAACACTGATAGCTTTGTCTCGCCATCCATTTTCTGCTTAACTATGTCCTGTTTTGCAGAAAAACTAATATAAAGTACCCCCATGATTTACAACCCATTGATTTTCGACTGTTTGAAAATCGTTTTTCAGTCTTGTGAAAGTAATCATGTTTGTTCAGCCGTGAGGGTTTCGGCGTATTCAATCAACATATTTTTGGTTTTTAAATTTTCAATTTTTAAGGTTTTTGAAAATATTGTTTATTTATTTACAGAATGAAAATAAACTTCCTGTTTCAACCAACACAGGATCCAGCAGCCTCCTCTCCTTGTAGTGCCAGGCGGCTCCAACCTCCATTCTCACAATCTTTAGTTTTCTTGGCACCTGCACATGCAACAATTTGATCATTTGAACAATGCAACCCAAGCCTGTTTAGACTCAGGTAATTGAACATGAATTTTTCCAGATAGAACTGGATAATTTCTTTCATTTTTCTCAAAAACATTATCAATTTTAACTTCAACTTTTTCATCTTTTATCGAATCGACATATTTCTTAACATTCCATTTTTGACCTTTTGGTGTTCCTCGTTTGTAAAAATGTGATTCTTTTTGAACACTTTGTTTTTGAACAACATTTGGTTTCCAAAACTGTTGTGGTTTTGTCATATCAACAGTTGTTTTCCAACTTTGAGTTGTTCTGACTCTGGGTATATGAGAATTCCAGGTCTGTCTAGTATCAAACCTATACAGATTTGACTTCCAATTTTGATTCGAAGCAAACTTGTTTGTATTGTGCCTCCAAGTTTGTTTTGAATCAAATCTGGTTGACCTTTGTCTCACATTCTCAGATTTTTGTTTCTCAGCATCAATCTTTTTTTTGTCAACATCCACAGGTTTCAGATTTGGACACTTTCGTGCAAGATGTCCTTTTTTATCACATTTGAAACATGTTCTCATGGACACATCTTTAACCTGTGGTTGTTGCTTTTTCTTTTGATCACCCAACTCTTCATTAGACTGTTGTCTAAATTTGAGTTGTTCCTCTTCTTCAAAACTTTTTCCTTGAACAAAACTCATTTTTGTCTGAAAATTCGAAGTTTCATTTCTTTTCCAACTTTGTTTCTTCTTATAACCCAACCCAGCCTTCATGTTTTTCTTTTTGAAACTAGGTTTGTTATACGAACCTCTATGACTCTTACCAGCAAACTTTGAAATATCAGATTTTTCAATTTCCACCATCTTGAAAACTTTATCAACCTTTTCTGAGATCACATTCTGAATCGGGAATACAACATCTAAGAACAATTTGTCCGATCCAATCATGGTATAAACCAATCCTTTTGAATCATCATTCAAATTTTTCTCGGATTTTGTGTTTTTCAGATAACTATCATGAAGATTTCCTTCATCTTCATCCTGTGATTCAGATTTACCTGTATCAACCGACTCTTCTTTCAACACACTTTCAACAACTTTACCAACCACCTCTGAATCATGAGAATCATCAGATTTGGAATAGGTTATGTCAATGTTGTCTGGCAATTTGTCTACCATGTTGAAAGCTTTTTCGACCTTTTCCTCATCATAAAATGCAAATTTTCCCGGTGGTGGAACTTGATGAAACTCTGAGCCAATGCCCTTCTTGTTTTGCTCAGACTCACCATCTCCCGGTTTTATATTGAAAATTCGTTCAAGCACATATGATGACATGTGATAACTCTTTAACTTGTTGTTATCCTATTCTAGATCAGCAATCTGTCGCTTTAACTTAGCAACATCCTCAATATAGGAATTAACAACATCTTGTTTTATAGAATACATTCGTTTAATCTCTTTAGTTGTTTCAGAAAGATAATTCATTCTTGATTAAGCATATTTCATTTCATCTTTCACTTTTTCGTATGACTCTTTCGTAATATGATATGCTAATTTCATTGAGTCATATTCTTTCTTCATTTCTTGACAAGCAATTTCTTTTTGTGAACATTCTTCTGTCATTTTAGAAACATTTTCTTTCAAAACTTCATTTTCTGTTTCTAACTTTTTACAATTTTCTGAAAATTTTTCATCATTTTCTTTCAAAACCTTTTCTTTTTCTAGCATTTCTTTGCATTTTTCTTTAAAAATGTTTTCAATTTTAGTGAATTCAAGATCTCTTGTTCTGAATTGCTCATCTTTTTCAGTACAGGCTGTGCACGGTTCCATACATTTCTTGCACTGATCAATCGATTTTAAGGTTTCAGAATCAGAATGTACCTCAGTGATTGGCACCTCGGTATTTGATGTAGTTGCCTCAGTTTGCTTCTGATCAGCATCATCTTGCTTTTCTTCAACACCGACTTTATCACCAACATTATCAGCTTCCAAAATCTCATTCTTTGCTTCTTTTTCTTCTTTCTTCACATCTTCTCCAATTTGTTGTTCTTCAGTAACAGCTTTCTTAACCTCTTCATTCACCTCAACTTCTTCACTTTTGATTTCCTTCACAACCTCAACTTCAACAGCTTCTGCTTTAACCTCTTCAGCAACTTTCTTCAGATTGTTCACCAACTCTTCAACACTCTTTTTCATTCTCTCTTCATCCCTTTTTCTCAGACACGATGTCATAGCATATCTGATCTCCTTTTCATGCCTTTTAGCATATGTGTCATCTTTCAACACATTTCTATAGTATTCAGCTCTCAAAGGAATCATGAGAAGAACATCATCAAAGATTATGTCTTTCTTTGGAACAACTGGTTCTCCTTCTCTGTTGAAGTAACACTCTCTCTTTTTATCCCATCTTCTTTTGCTCACTGCACTCTCATACTCTTCTTGCATTTCATCCATTCTGTTCAACACAATGTTTCTTTTTATGCAGGTCTTTTCTTCAAGAATCTCTTTTCTAGTCTTCTCTTTGACCTCAGCAACAACATTTTCTTCTTTGTTTTTAT
This sequence comes from Helianthus tuberosus, assembly GCA_030545235.1. Taxonomy (NCBI): domain Eukaryota; kingdom Viridiplantae; phylum Streptophyta; class Magnoliopsida; order Asterales; family Asteraceae; genus Helianthus; species Helianthus tuberosus. The sequence continues at coordinate 187,722,581 of CM060424.1, forward strand.
TTTTATCTTGAATCTCAGCAACAAAAACAAACTTTCTTTCCCCTGTTATAACTTTGCCATGAGCTGTTTTTCGAACATTCTCCAAACGATCTTCTTCTGGACATATCTCTGACCAATCAAAACCTTCATCATCTTGGATTACAAAACAAGCTCTCGATTTGGGTTTATCTTCAATCATATTAGGCTCTTCTCTGCTTCGATGGTAGATTGCCTTTCGGTAGTAATCATCATTGAATGGATGTTCATTTCCTCCAACTGCAGAATTAGTGCATTCTCTCTTGAAATGACCTTTCTGCTTACATTTGAAGCAAGTCACTTTGGATTTGTCGAATCCAAGCTTTGTTGATGTACCTCCAAGAGATTGTTTCCCAGTAATCTCCATATACCTTTGCGCTCTTCGAATGCAACTTGCCAAACACCAACGAATGTCAATGAGTTCCATCTCTTCCGGATCAATCTGGTCGTAGTCTTCTTTGGTTAATTCTGAGTTTCCAATTTTACCAGCTACAAGACCTTCATATGATTCCAGAACAGATGCAAGGAAACTCATTTGCTGTTTAGCTGCATTGATGCTCATTGCAGGAGAATTTTTCAGTTTGAGAGCGATGTTGCATAGAATCTCCTCAGTTTCATCAGAATTTGATTTTGAAGATGAATGATATCCAGAATGATGACTTGTTGAAGTTGTTTGAGGTTCTTTCATCTTCTCACCACTGAATGTTGTCTTTGGTGAACCAATACCTTTCTCCGAAGGTACACTGCCTTTGTAATATAGACCAACATTCTGTTGATGTGAAGAACCAGTCATCTTGCTTTGCTTCTGTAACTCCAGATCATGACTCTCTATTTTTTCAAACAATGCATCAAGAGAAATTGTATCATATAAAGCATCATTTTTCAAAATAAAAACAAACGTTTGCCACTGATCAGCTCGTGGTAACGCTTCAATCACTTTATCTATAAGTTCCTCTCTTGTTTTCACTATCTCAAATCTCTCAAGTTCAATTTTAAGATGACAAAATCTCTCAATCATTTGTCTCACTGTCTCTCCTTTTAGACTATCAAACAGATCAAATTCTTTTTTAAGTAAAGCAATTTTGTTCTTTTTTTATCTGTTTACCCCCCTCAGCTTTAACACGTAAAGCTTCCCAAACTGATTTAGATGACCCATCATGATTCAGCAACGCAAAAATATCATTTCTGATTGCAGACTGGATCAAAGCAATCATTCTTTGTTCGGCAGCAAACTCAGATTTATCTTCTCTTGATAACTTCTTGAATGAAAGTTCTTCGCCTTTATCATCTTTTGGCCGTTCGTATCCAAACTCTAAGCAAAACCAGCTTTCGTGAGCATACGCTTTCGCCCAATTGAGAAAACGTTCTTTCCACCATGTATAATCTTCAATGCTCTCCAGAGTTGGTGGCTTTGAGTGTGTTCCATAGAAGTTATCATGCTTGATGTTCTCATTGATCGCTTTTGTGATAGTTTTTGGTGTTACATTTGCAATATCGAAAGATTCGGATGCGAATGCATTGAAAAATGTGTTGTAGAATTCTCCAGCCATGATGTAAACATTAGGAGCGAAATCAAGAACTGTCCTGGAGCGGAATTAAGCTGAACTTTGAATCTGTTGGAGCGAAATCACAACCCAACTTTCAAACAGGACAACTTGGAGCTGAATTAGTCAATATTTTGGAGCGGAATCAGCCTTTTGAAGCTGATCTGGAGCGGAATCAGAAAAATGTTGAAGCTGAGACACTTTTTGGAGCGGAATCAGGGACTAAACAGTTCGAGCGGAATCAGTTCGGAGGTCCATTTTGTCCATTTTTAATCCGATTTTAACAATGAAACTTTCAGGGATTTGTTAATAGTCAATTATACACAGTCTGTGAAAATTTGAACCAGTTTTGACCGTTAAATCTCGTTCTGATGAAGAAAGAAGGTGTAGAAGTAAGAAGTTTCGATAAAATCCAGCTGTAAACTGCAAAACTCCTCCAACTAGCTCTGATACCACTTGTAGGATCGTTGTTGGACCCGACTGAGTCGTTCAAAAGAGCTTTATATCCGAATCAAAGGCAGAATCAGTGAAACGGACGTGTAAACAGCTTGATACTCTTAAATCTGTTACTTATATTGATTTTAACATCAATTACAACCTGAACAGATTTTGGCAGCACTTCGTTACAGATCCGGAAGTCGTCTACCAAATGAAACAACAAGTGCACCATATATAGTGGGGCTGATTTCGCTCCTAGTGACATGATTCACTTTCGGGCGGAATCAGAAACTTCTGATTTCGCTCAAAATGACCAATGTGCACTTTGGAGCGGAATCAGCACTTTAGATCCGAACGACTGTTTCTCGAACCTCGTGCACTGATAATCCTATCCTATCCTATTACATGATACAAGACGAAGTCAATAGACGTAATGCACTAACAGATGGTAACTTCGGCTTTCTTGAGTTTGGCCTCCAACATTTTGTTGAGACACAGGCCTCTTCATACAAGTGCATGAGACGTTCCAGGCCCTGAAATCAAAAGTACGGGTATTAACATATGTAGGATGTTTAGGATAATGGTTAACATATATGTTCAGGATATCGGATGGGAGTTTTTACCTGATTAAGGAATGAAGTCATGAACCCACTGGCTTCATTAAATCCATGGTTCTCGTAAGGAAAAGTCTCGAAGGTAGCTGGGGAATCCGTTTCCTTCCTCTTCCGGGCACTAGCAGCGCGAGTCCTGGTGGCTGGGGGAGGCTTGGGAGTAGCAATAGCTTTCGAACCACTAGGCTTGGAAGACGTGATGGCTTTGGGGCTTGGTTCCTTATTCACCGAAAGGGGAGCGGGATAGCTGTCCAATTCATCGAGATCAAAGACCTCTGGAGCTTTAACTGGTGCTGCATGAAGGGAAGAAACATTTAACTCTTGAGTATTTTTAAACTTATACATTCGTTTCGTACTGATATACTTACCAGACATGTCGGAGCTGGATCTCTGGCTTGAGCTTGCAAATGACAGGGAAAAAGTTCTCGGGAGTTGGTAAATGCTTTTGATCCTCTGTTCTGATTCAGCGCTTGGAGGGGCTAGTTCTTTGAAATTTGCTGCACAAAAGATAACGATGTCAGTTCAAGATGTAACTTCAGGATACGATTGGGGATATTCCTAATACCCTAAATCCTACCAGTAGTTAACCACTTCACCGGAAGGTCAAAACCTCCAGTAATAGAATCCCTTTTTACAAAAAAGAACTTTTGTTGCCATTTCTCCTCATTTTTCGTGGCTTTAGTGATAAGAGGATTTTTGGAGGTTGAGAAAAGGAGAAAACGACTGTTGCCGTGAGAACGAAGGCGATAGGCCATCGGGAGATCTTCAATATAGAGATCGGGAGTAAAACGGGATCTGATTCGGTCCAAGGTCACTAGTACCCGCCAAACCATAGGCATGGTTTGGGCATAACTAAGATCGGTAAGCTCAAAGAAACGGGATATAAAAGCCGGAAAGGGGTATCGGAGTCCAATAGAGGAAGGGTAAGCCAAGAAGCAAACCCATTCGTTGGAAGAAAAATCCGATCGGATTTCTCTGTCGAAAGGGCGAATGATTGTACCAACAGGGAAGGCACCAAACGCTTGCAGGGCAGCAATGTCAGCATTGTCGAACGAACAAACTTCTTTTTCGGGTTCCTTAAGAAGGTTTTTGGCTTCGAAGGATGGGATTGAGTCGCCTGTATGTGATCTCGTTCTACGGGCCATGAAAGATTTCGATGAAGAAAAACAGAGGAAAAGAAGAGAGAAGGAAAGTACCTGAGAAATCGCTTGAAATATGATGATAATGATGCGGAATAAGTCGGCTAAATAGAGGCTGAACATAGGGGGCAAAGAGTAAATATCGCATTGGAAGTTGCACAAAGTCACATCAACCGTCGTTTCAATTTAATAACCTTGATTTGAGGGATAAGATTTAAAATATATCCGTTGGAATTGGTATACCAACAGATATATTTTGGGGACAATTGTTATGGGTGATTTTGTGCTATATATATCCTGGCCGATATGCTGACTTTGTTTGTTTTATTGTGACCAGGATGCTGGATCAGGATATTGGTAACATCTTGATATGATATCCTGGTAATAACTAATTAACTCACATGCAGATTTTTGGAACAAGTCTCTAACGTTCAAGAGGACTTCTTCTCCTCAAGACCCGGGCAAATTAGTTGGATTATGGACGTTGAAGCCGGAAGACGTGGACTAAAACGTCCACATATGCAATATTCGCCGAATCCCAGAATAGTAGGATAGTTAGTTGGTTTCCTTTTACTATAAAAAGGATTGATCGGATCAGATTAGGGACACAATCTTTCGCACACTCTTTCTCTCTAACTGCAAACAATCACTACACACTTACACTTGTATTCAAATTACATTGTAACACTTAGTCGATCCGCATCATATCCCGCACTGTATCGTGACATTTGAAGCAATAAGAAGAACAAGGCAGCTGCGATTGTCAGCTCCCGAGGTTTTGTGCCGGCGATCTAGATTAATCAAGGGCTTTCCTCGTACATCCTGTGTCACCCTTTACATTTTCGCTCATTGTTTTATTGTAGATACAGCTCAATATCCGGAGCCGTATCCTGAAAACTGTTTTTGCAAACAACTTAATTAGCATATTTTCAACACACATTTTTAGCACACTACCTCACTTAACTAATTTGATCACTTAATTGTTTCGGTAATTTTTGACCAAAACATATCTATTTATAGCTAAGAAATGAAAACAAAATCTCCTATAAATGGGGGATGCCATCGAATATTCTTTAGTTAACGTTGGAGACCAAGTAAAGCGGCCTCAACGTCTTTCTTCGAACCACTTGGACCGAGTCTTCAGGGGAAATGGTCTTCATGAACGTTGCAAGCTTGGACTCGTACTCCTGCACATAATCCGTTAGTGATCCTCAGGATACCATATCAGGATGTTACCAATATCCTGAGTCAGCATCCCGGGCATGAACATTTATCATATAATCAAGATATAATTTAAGATATTATCCAAGATATGGGCTCAGAATTTCACCCATAACAATTGTCCCCAAGAATGTTACCGTTAAGGATCCTGAGCCCTAACGGTTACATTTTTTCATGATAAACGAGGCAATTAAGAGATGAGACCTTGATATGACTACTTGTAACCGTGCAGCCTATATTTACTCATTACTTCCGTATAACTTCTCATCCTTATCTTCATTTAACCCTCACCAAAGAGAAAAAGGCAAAATCTTCTCTCTAATTTCCATCTTCTTTATCCTTTATTCTGCACAACATTCCGGTAACCATATGGCGAGGCAAACCAGATCTAGCTCCGGTGACTCCGCTCCTTCATTTATCCACCAGAATATTCTCCAAGATCCGGAGAAAGAAATATGCTCCTTTGACAGTGCTCACTTGTCGGCTCTCAAAACCTCCGGCATCTTTCCGAAAGGGACGGTGTTCCGGCCGTTCGATCGGGAAATCCGGTCGGACATGGTTTCCGATGAGTGGTTGTGTTTTAACGCTTTTCCCTTTACCTTAGGGTTGCAATTTCCATTTCCTGACTTCATCACCGACTTCTTTAACATCACGAAAATCGGTTTCAGTCAAACAATGCCAATGCTTTGGCGAGTTCTGTTTGTTCTTGATCAAATCAAGAACAAGCACATTCCTGGTCTTTCTGTTCACGACCTTCCCCTAGCATACCGTCTTAGATGCCACGGCTCTTGCCGATTCTTGTTCTATTCCACTTCCAGCGATCCACTGATACTCCGAGCCACCAGGAACGAAGAGGAATGGAAATCCAAGTTTTTCTTTGTAAAAAGAGATTCAATCCCTAGTGGAGCGAATTATCTGATGAAGTGGTTGAGAAAGGGTAGGATTTAGGGTTTAAGGATGATCCTGTCTTATATCCTGTACTGATTTTCTTTTTCTTTCTTGTATACAGCTGATTTCAGAAAGCTTGCACCTCCTTTAGCTGACTCAAAGAAGAGAATCGATACCATCAGACTTCTTCCAGAAGTTGAAAGGAGTTTTAATCCACTTCCAGCATCTTCAAGTCAACCCTCTAGTTCAAACATGTTTGGTAAGGATCCTGCACAATATTCTGCATATATGTCTTTATCTGATATGTTTAGGAAAGAGTTTTAAGTTTACTCCCTGTATGCAGATTCCAGCAAAGTTCCAATCCTCCTAGACCTTGATGAGCTTGATAGCTACCCTACTCCGGTTAATGTCAAGAAGGAAACTCCTGCCACCACCAGCTCCAAACCAGTTCCAGCTTCTAAGCCCACCCAAAAAACCAGGGCTTCTACTTCCAAGAAGAGGAAGGGTTCCGAGGTCAGCACTCCAGGCTCCGAAGGGTTCTCTTATGAAGAACTCAGCTTTAATGACTCCTTAGAGCTGATGACGTCCTTCCTTAACAAGGTAGTATCCTGTTACTATATCCTGCGTACATATCCTGATAGAATATCCTAACAGAATATCCTGACAGAATATCCTGACAGAATATCCTGGTTAGTAAATTTTAATTCATACCTGAATTTTGATTTGCAGGGTCTCCAGCATCTACTCCACCTCTACACCAATGCCTGCTGTACAGCCAAATTTCAAGAAGCCAGGATCAAGCAGCTTGAGACCATTGTTGCTGATCAGGGCACCATTGCTGAAGCCAAGAGCTGGCACTATGAGGATAAGCTGAAAAAGGTCACTCAGGATGCTGAAATAAAGCTGGCAGCCATCCAAGTGGAGCATGAGCAGGCCATGGTCTCCTCCCGAGAAGGGATCAAAAGTTCAGCTATTGTCTCTCTGCTACAAGCTCGCATCAAGATGGCTTTTGAGGCCAAGGAGACAGATCTTGAGTGCCCATCCTGGCCGGTTGATTCCTGGGTGGCAAAGCTGAAGGAGCTTGGAGGCAAAGCTGTGTCGTATCCTGCTGGGGCTGGTGAATCCTCTAAGTCAGCAGAGGTAGTGGACAAGGCTGGAGAAAAGAAGGATGCTGGAGAGGATGCTGGCGAGGATGCTGCTCAGGAGGCTGAAGCTGAGAAGACGGAGAAGGCTGGTGAAGATGCCGCTGTGTGAGGGCATTCAAGTGGGCGATGATGGATGTTGATGCCTAGGCCGGAGCCCATATTTTAAATTTGAATGTTGGTTTGTAATCCCCAAAATAATTTACTTTTCCTGCATTTTAGTTTTCCTGCACTTGAACAATTTATATTTCCTACATGCTTTTTGAACAATATAACAGTTGGAGGTGGATGGGTCTCGGTTTGAGATGAAACCTTCAACTGTTATGTAAATATAACTAGGAACTTATTGTGCTTTTGGTGGATGGATCTCAGTTTGAGATGAAACCAAGAGCACAAACTTTTGCCACGTTAATAATATAACTTTCTTATGACCTTATATTTGTTGTTATATTTTTAGTGCATAAATTTTATTCTGAAAATAGTTTTCTTTGAACATTCTTGGGAACATTTTGGGAACATATCCTGAGAGATATCCTGGTCAGGATACTGCCACATAACTTAGAAAACTTAAGTTATCTAAATAAAATAAAAAGGAGAGATCATACCAAAGACTCTTAGAGAGTCAATTCCAATCTTCCATCTTAGGAATGTCCCCAGTGTACATTTTGAAACTCGAACCCATCCTTTGAATTGTATGGTGTATATCCCCTGTGTTCAGCGTATTTGAAGACTTAGGAATGCAAACAAAGTCATACTTTAGTTTTTCTGAATATCCTCGGATGAACCCTCAATATCCTGGGGATAAACCCTTAATATCCTGGGATAAACCCTGATTTTCATGCGCTACAGGCGGGAGTGTATAAACTCTAAGACTTAGAAAGGTGAAAACCTTTAAACCTTAGAGAGTATGAAAATACCCTTTCGTGAGAGAGGGTGATCAATCCTTATATACCTTGAGGATCCAGGATATAGCCAATAGTAACGAAATTGTCAGCCACTTTTACATGAACTGGTCCTGCTACATTGAACTATCCCTGGATAACTTGCGCTCCAGGCGGGGTGTTTAAACCCAATTCGTAAGAAAGGTGAATACCTTTAAACCTGTGAAGGAATCAGTATCCCTTAAACGTGAGAGAGGGGGCCAATCCTCTAATCTTTCGAAATACCCTGAGCATGTATCTTGGAGCTATATCCCGAATCATATACTTCAAAACAATTGTAAACTAAGGTGGGTGTTAGCCTGGCTAACACCCCTCCGATGCTTAAGTCAGTATTGGTTTCAAAAGAATAAATAATATCTAATGTATCAAAAGAGATAGAATTCATACCATCCTGAGTTAGAAATTAAATTCCAAACTCACTTGAAATAGAGCTTTAGGTGTATAGCATTCCAGGATCTTGGTAGCATATCCCCCTCCATATTCTTGAGTCGGTAAGCTCCTTTCCCAGATTCTGATTCAACCTCATATGGTCCTTCCCACTTTGGAGCTAACTTTCCATCGGCAAGATTAGTAGTATTCTGAAAAGCCTTTCTTAACACCCAATCCCCAACTTGAAACCTTCTAGTCCTTATATTCTTGTTATATGCTCTGGATATCCTCTGTTGATATGCTGCCATCCTTAGCTTTGCTGCATCTCTTGTCTCATCCACAATATCCAATTCTTGGCACAAAGCTTCAGGATTCTGCTCAGGATCCCGGAGGTTAGATCTTGTTGTAGGTATCACCATTTCTGTTGAGATTACTGCTTCCGCTCCAAATACTAAGGAGAATGGAGTCTGGCTAGTTGCACTCTTTATTGTTGTTCTATCAGCCCATAAAACAAAGGGTAATTCTTCTGCCCATCTTCCTTTCTTAGCTCCTAGTCTCTTCTTCAAGTTGTTGACAATTATCTTGTTCGAGGATTCTGCTTGTCCATTTGCTTGAGGATGTACTAGAGTAGATGTGATCATTTTGATTCCGCAACTCTTGCAAAAGTCAGTAGTCCTCTTACTTATAAACTAAGATCCATTGTCACAAATACTCTAGGCCGGTACTCCAAACCTGGTCAGGATATTCCTTTTTATGAAGGATACTACTTCTTGGTCTCTAACTTGAACAAATGCTTCAGCTTCAACCCATTTAGAAAAATAGTCAGTCATTGCCAGCATAAAGACGTTTCCTACCTGGAGCTTTTTACAATTTTCCTACTATGTCCATCCCCCACTTCATGAATGGCTAAGGGGAAGCTATAGGATATAATGGTTCAGCTGGTTGATGTAATATGTTACTGTGCCTTTGACATGCATCACATCTTCGAGCATATTCTGCAGCATCTTTCTTCACCGTCGGCCAATAGTATCCTGTTCTTAATACTTTTGAGAATAATGACCTGCCCCCAGTGTGGTTACCACAATCCCCTTCATGTATATCCTGAAGCACTTCTTTAGTTTCAGGATCCTCCAAGCACCTCAGGTATGGTCCTGCAAGAGATTTCTTGTATAAAATATCATTTATAATAGTGAATCGTGATACCTTCATTCTGAAGGCCTTAGGATTTTCATCCTTTGGGATGTGTCCTTCCTTAAGATATTTCATGATTGGAGCCATCCAGGACTTAGGATCCTCATCAGGATCATGACCAGGATCCTGAATGCTTGTTACCTCCTTATCCTGAGTCTTGACGAGATCAACAGCAGGATGTAGGATGTGAAGTATTGGTATCTGGGTTCCTTCAGGTATCCTGACTGATGATCCTAGGTTCGCCAAGGCATCTGCTTCAGCATTATCCTCTCTCAGTACCTGTTCAAGTTTAAAAACATCAAAATATCCTGCTAATTCTTTGAGAATTTTGAGATATTCGATTAACTTCTCACCTTTGACTGCATAGGATCCATTAAAATGATTAGTAATTAACAAAGAATCAACATATACTTGCAAACTCTTAATATTCATGTTTTTAGCCAACTCTAATCCTGCGATCAAAGCTTCATATTCTGCTTCATTATTAGCGGCAGGAAATTCACATCTAATAGCCTGGGGTAATATGTCCCCCTGTGGCGATTTTAGTAGTATACCCAATCCTACACCTCTAACATTAGATGCACCATCAGTATATAATGTCCAGGATTCTGAGGTTTCTCCTAGTTTATGAACTTCTAGGTCTACTTCATTTTGAATATCACTACTGAAATCAGCCACAAAGTCAGCTAAAGCCTGAGACTTTATGGCATTTCTAGGTTCATATACTAGGTCATAGGCACTTAGTTTTACTGACCACTTAGCCATTCTACCTGACATCTCAGGTTTCCTAAGCACATTTTTAACAGGATAATTGGTTTTAACATGGATCCTATGTGTTTCAAAGTAATGTCTAAGCTTTGTTGATGCCATAACTAGGGCTAATATTAATTTTTCTAAATGAGAATATCTAGTTTCAGCATCTAATAAACTTTTACTAACATAATAGACAGGATACTGCTGACCTTCATGATCCTTTACAAGGACATCACTTACTGCATTCCCTGATACTGCAAAATACAGGTATAATGGTTCACCATCCTCAGGCTTCATCAATAGAGGTGCGGTTGAAAGATACTGCTTCAAATCCTGCAAGGCTGCTTCATGCTTCTCCCCCCATTCGAACTTCTTATTCTTCTTCAGGATATCATTAAATTCCTTGCATTTTTTTGAGGATCTTGAGATAAATCTGTTTAATGCTGCTACTCGTCCCGTCAATCTTTCTACATCTTTCATGTTGCAAGGTGACTTGATATCCAAGATGGCTTTGATCTGTTCTAGGCTCGCTTCTATTCCTCTTTTGGTCACCATATATCCTAAAAACTTTCCTGCCCCCACTCTAAAATGGCACTTGGCAGGATTTAGCTTCATGTTATATTGATCCAGGATATCAAATGCTCCCTTAATATCCTGGAGGTGATCCTCAGCCTTCTTAGATTTCACTACCATGTCATCGATGTACACCTCCATGGTATCCCCCAGCTTGTCTTTAAACATCATGTTTACCAATCTTTGGTATGTCACACCTACATTTTTCAAACCAAAGGGCATAGCAGTATAACAATAAATACCTATTGGTGTCATGAAAGCACTATCCTCCTGGTCCGAAGGTTCTATTTGTATCTTCTGAAATCCTAAGGATGCATCCATAAAGGTTAACATCTCATGGCCGGCAGTAGCATCCATCAATGAGTCAATATGAGGAAGAGGAAATGGGTCTTTGGGACAAGCTTTGTTCAAGTCTGTGTAATCTACACAAACTCTCCATTTCCCATTTTTCTTCTGTACCACAACTACATTTACTAGCCATCTTGGAAATTTGACCTCCCTGATGATTTTGGATTTCAATAACCTCTCTACTTCTTCCTGAATAATCATATTTCGTTCCGGAGCAAACTTCCTTCTCTTTTGTTGGACAGGCTTGAATGACCTGTCAATACCGAGCTTATGAGTTATAATATCCTTGGAAATACCTGTCATATCCTCGTGCTTCCACGCGAATGTTGACATCCTGTATTTCAAAAAGTTAGTCAACTGATCCTCAATATCCTGAGGGATATTGGTTCCTACGAGCACCGAGATATCTAGATTATCCGGATCCAGAATAATTTTCTTTACATCCTGCTCTGAAGCCTCCATGATATCCTGGGCTCGCATCTTTAATTGCTATGCTACACTAGGCTTGGTTGAGGATTTCATCGAGGATGAGTAACACCCTTTTGCTTCCTGCTGATAACTATCCACCTTGACAACCCCCCAAGGAGTAGGGATCTTGATGCATTGATGATAGGTTGACAGCACAGCTTTCATATCATGGATCCACGCCCTACCCAATATAATATTATAGCAGGATAAGGAGTCCATCACACAAAAGCGAGTTGACCCCTTCAACATATACTGGTAACTTTATCTCTCCCACTGTATTCCTAGCCTCTCCACTGAACCCAACAAGTACAGTGGACTTCGAAGTGATATCCATTGGGGATACATTCATCCTCTTCAACGTCTCTAGTTGGATTATGTTGACGGAGCTGCCATTATCCACCAGTATCCTGTGTACAAAATGGTTAGCCACATATAACGTTATTACCAGAGCATCATGGTGAGGATCCTGAACAATATCCATGTCATCACTGTCGAAGGTGATCACTTTATCAGTTGTGAGGGTCGTCATCCTGGTTGGCATATCTCCTCTTTCAGCCTTAGCCTCCTTTGCATGTCTCTTGGCCGCAGAATATGAAGTCCCACAAATGTCGGATCCTCCTGAAATAAAGTTAATTATCTTGGCATCCGCAGGAGGTGATGCTGCTCGTTCAGGATCATTCTCAGTATCCTGACCCTTATTCTTCTTTCTTCCTAGGAGATCCTTCAGATATCCCTTGCTCAGGAGATAGCTTATATCTTTCCTCAGAGCAATGCAATCCTCAGTAACGTGTTCGAAATCCTCATGGAAGGCACACCATTTGGACTTATCCTTCCAATCAGCTTTTTGTTGATTCTTCCGGGGCCGCCTTGCTTTGTCTCCTAAACCCTGCATAGCATACATTAGTTCAGGTATGTTAACAGAAAAACAATACTCAGATAATCCAGGATACTCCTCAGGATCCTCGTCTTCAACAGCATTCACTTTCTTGCTGTCATTTCTGCCATATGGCTTGGAGCGATATGGTTTGTACGAGGATTTTGATTTCCTATTGGTTGACTCATAGGTTGTGGATGAATTCATCCTCTCTTGCATCTTTTTGTCATCCTCCAGTCGAATATATCTTAAAGCCCTGTTCCGAGCTTCATCCAGGTTCCTGCATGGGTTCATTACAAGATCCTGGTAAAATTGAGAATCTTTTTGCAACCCCATCTTGAAAGCCTGCACAGCTGTTCCAACATCAAGATGTGGAATATCTAAGGATTCCCGGCTAAACTTGTTCACATAATCTCTTAAGGATTCCTGAGGTCCTTGAGTTATCCTGTTGAGATTACTTGTTAGTTTTTCAAAACTTCGACTGCAAGAAAATTGACTATTAAATAAATTGACTAAGTGAGCAAATGATGTAATTGAATGAGGAGGAACGTTTATGAGCCATTTTAAGGCTGATCCTGTTAAGGTAGAACCAAAACCCTTGCATAGGCATGCTTCCTTGAGAAATGGAGGGATAGGGTTGATCTCCATCCTTTCCCTATACTGGGCAATATGCTCCTCAGGATCCGTAGTTCCTTCATAGAGATACATGTTGGGGGTTTGAAATCTTTTTAGGATTTCAGCATCATAGATAGGATATGAAAACCGAGATATCTTGTGGCTATCCTGGGATACTTCTGGGATCTGCTGGACTAGTCCAGGTACACTGGATATCATGTCCTTCAACTTTTGAAGCTCCATGGAAAGTGCTGATGTCATACCTGCATCCTACAAAGACCCAATACCATTAGTAGCAAGAGTATTATTATTATTAGATATGGTACCAGTCTGAGAATTCTGGCCATATCCTGAAGCGTATCCTGAGCTTCTCACAGTTGACACCCTAACCGAAAAGGGTATCTCAGGAATATGACTTTGGGAATGGCTAGGCACAATATTCCCCCTATTATCCTCAGTATATACTGCAGAACTGAAGTTCAAAGCCCTGGGTTGCAAGGGAGTGACAATATCCTCAGCGGGCCTGCTTGAGCTGGATTTCAAGAGTTGTATCTCTCTCATTAGCATTTGGTTGGTCTCCTGCTGTTGCTTCATCTGTTCCTGTATACTACCAAATAAAGTTAGAATTTCATCATTAGAGGCTAAAACAGGAGCAGATCCCTGAACACTCCGAGTAGGTATAATATCCTGAGGCTGTGAGGGGGCTTGCGTCCTTGGATGAGGTGGTGGAAGCACCGAACCAATTGTTGCAGAGGTTGTAGCAGACACGGTGAAGGAGCTCATGTTTGATCTTGGGGCCATTGAAAATAATGTGGCAAAAAATTTTGAAAGTAGAAAACCACGTAATGATTTTGCAAAAGCTTTTAGTAGAAATAGCACCACTTGCCCCACGGTGGGCGCCAAATTGTTTTGGTCAAAAATTACCTAAGCAATTTAGTGATCAAATTAGTTAAGTGAGGTAGTGTGCTAAGAATGTGTATCAAAAATATGCTGAATTGGTTGTTTGCAAAAACAGTATTCAGGATATAGCTCAGGATATTGAGTTATGTCTACAATCAAACAATGAGCAAAAAGTAAAGGGTGACACGAGATGTACGAGGAGAGCCCTTGATCAATCTAGATCGCCGGCATAAAACCTCGGGAGCTGACAATCGCAGCTGCCTTGTTCTTCTTATTGCTTCAAATGCCAGGATACAGTGCAGGATATTGATCAGATTGCTACTAAGTGTTACAATGCTTTTTCAGAAAGTGAGAGTTGTGAGAGAGTAGAAGTGATTGAGATCAGTGAGTGTTGTGTCCTGTTCGATCTGATCTATCCATCTATTTATAGCTAAGAAATGAAAATAAAATCTCCTATAAATGGGGGATGCCATCGAATATTCTTTAGTTAACGTTGGAGACCAATTAAAGCGGCCTCAACGTCTTTCTTCGAACCACTTAGACCGAGTCTTCAGGGGAAATGGTCTTCATGAACGTTGCAAGCTTGGACTCGTACTCCTGCACATAATCCGTTAGTGATCCTCAGGATACCATATCAGGATGTTACCAATATCCTAAGTCAGCATCCCGGGCATGAACATTTATCATATAATCAAGATATAATTTAAGATATTATCCAGGATATGGGCTCAGAATTTCACCCATAACAGGAGGAATTTAAGAATGTGGTAGAAAGGAAATGCTGCCCTCCCAATGAAAAGGAACAGATAGCAAATAAATTCTTAAACCTTAGGATGACTGGGGTAGATAGTACGGGTTATACTACTACATTCTTTGAATATGCTAGAATAGTACCAACACTTGCATCACCTGAACCAGTATTAATCTCCCGATACATCTGGGGATTAATCAGGGAGATTAGGCATGTAGTCAAGGCAGCTAGACCTCAAACCATAGAAGAAGCTGTAGAACTAGCAAATACCTTGACAGATGAGTTAGTGCGTACACGAGAAGAAGACCAGAAAAGGGATTTAGCTCAAAAGCTTACCCAGGAATTCCGCTATGGTAATTCCAATCGTAGGAACGTAGGTTCTACCTCTGCACCATACTGCAAGGCTTGCAAGAAGAAGCATTCGGGAAAATGCTCCACTCACTGCAATTTCTGCAAGATGCCAGGACATAAGGAAGAAGACTGCAGGAGGAAATCTAGTAATGGACTGTGTTTCAACTGCGGAGAAAAAGGTCACATCAAGCCAAATTGTCTGAAACTAGTTCCAGCCATGGGCAACAAAAATACTAAAAATGCTAGAGCATTTATTCTGACGGCAGATGAAGCTAAAATGATTCCAGATGTGATAGCCGGTACGTTTTTAGTTAATGATGTTTTTGCTAAAGTATTATTTGACTTTGGTGCAAACCAAAGTTTTATTAATACTTCATTTTGCAAACTTCTCAATCAACCATTAACTAAACTCTCACAAGAATGTCTAGTAGAAACAGCAAATGGAGAAACCATTAGAATTTCTGAAATCTTGTAGGGAGCAAGAATAGAATTTTTAAATCAAAAATTTATGGCAAACCTTTACCCAATGAATCTGGCAGGATTTGATATTGTATTAGGAATGGATTGGTTAATAGCCAATAAAGCCAGTATTTTATGTGATCAAAAGTCAATTCAAGTAAACTCACCAAAAGGTGAAAAAAATTACAATTAAAGGAGATAAACCATCTAGATCCACAAAATTCATCTCTGTGATGAAAACAGTAAGTTGTATAAGAAAAGGATCTATAGTGTATTTGATTTACATAGTCATTAACACTAAAGGAAAAGAACTAAAGGATATTCCAGTAGTATCCCAGTTTTCAGATGTATTTCCAGAAGAGCTACCCGGACAACCGCCAGACAGGGAAGTTGAATTCAGAATCCATCTGCTACCCGGAACAGCACCAATTGCCAAAGCACCTTACCGTTTGGCACCCGCAGAAATGCAGGAACTGAAGAAACAATTTGACGAATTATTGGAGAAAGGATTCATACAGCCAAGCTCATCGCCATGGGGAGCACCGATTTTATTCGTTAAAAAGAAAGACGGATCAATGCGTATGGGTATTGACTACTGTGAATTGAACAAGGTCACGATTAAGAATCGGCACCCATTACCGAGAATCGATGATCTGTTCGATCAGTTGCAAGGAGCTCGATTTTCTCAAAAATCGATTTAAGGTCAGGATATCATCAGTTAAAGGTACAGGAAGAGGACATTCCTAAAACCACATTCAGAACAAGGTACGGCCATTATGAATTTACTGTCATGCCATTTGGTTTAACCAATGTCCCCCGCCGCATTTATGGACATGATGAACCGAATATGTAAGCCATATTTGGATAAATTCATAATTGTTTTTATTGATGATATTCTCATTTATTCTAAAAGTAAAGAGGATCATGCAAAACATTTGCACGCACTTTTTAGTTTATTAAGAAAGGAAAAGCTTTATGCTAAGTTTTCAAAGTGTGAATTCTGGTTAGAACAGGTACAGTTTCTTGGGCACTTAGTCAATCATGAAGGAATTCATGTAGACCCCACCAAGTTCGAGGCGATTATCAAATGGAAAACCCCTGAGTTACCAACCGAGGTTAGAAGTTTCTTAGGATTGGCCGGTTATTATAGAAGATTTATTCGAGATTTTTCTAGAATAGCCATTCCCTTAACTAAGCTAACCTGTAAATCCATTAAGTTTGAATGGGGATCAAAACAAGAAGAAGCATTTAGAATTCTTAATCAAAGATTAACCCATGCACCCATACTAGCGTTACCAGAAGGAACTGAAGACTTTGTAGTCTATTGTGACGCTTCTAAGTTAGGTTATGGAAGTGTGTTAATGCAACGCCAAAAGGTTATAGCTTACGCATCTAGACAACTTAAGAATCATGAAGAGAACTATTCAACCCATGATTTGGAATTAGGAGCTATAATTTTTGCTCTTAAGATTTGGAGACATTACCTTTATGGTAGTAAGTTTACCATTTTCACTGATCATAAGAGTTTAAGGTATGTTTTCGGGCAAAAGAACTAAATATGAGACAAAGACGCTGGATGGAGATACTTAGTGATTATGATTGTAATATCCAGTATCATGCAGAAAAGGCAAATGTAGTGGTTGATGCTTTAAGCCGAAAGTATCATGAAAAACCAAAGCCGTTCTCTTAAGTTAAATTTACAAGTAGATTTAAATGAACAAATTAGAAAAGCACAAGAATCAGTAATCAAGAATGATACTCAAAAATTAAAAGGAATGATTAAGGAGTTAGAACAAGGAACAGATGGAATTTGGAGATTCCATAAGAAAAGAATGTGGATACCTAAATTAGGAAATCTACGCCACCATATATTAGAAGAAGCTCATAAGTCTAAGTATACGATGCATCATGGAAGTGATAAGATGTATCAGGACTTATTAAGGAATTTTTGGTGGATAGGAATGAAAAAAGATATAGCAGCTTATGTTTCTAAATGTTTAACATGTTCACAAGTTAAAGCTAAACATTAGAAACCCTCAGGATTGCTGCGACAGTTAGAAATGCCAGTATGGAAATGGGAGTTGATAACAATGGATTTTGTTACCAAATTACCCAAAACAAGGAAAGGTAATGATACAATCTGGGTGATTGTAGACTGGCTAACTAAGTCAGCACATTTCCTACCAATGAAGGAAACTTTCTCTATGGAACAATTAGCTAAGTTATATGTAAATGAAAGAGTTTCATTACATGGAATTCCTTTATCAATTGTTTCTGATAGGGATAACCGTTTTACCTCTCATTTTTTGGCAAGTTTCCAGAAAGCAATGGGAACCAAGTTAAATCTAAGCACATCTTATCATCCTCAAACGGACGGACAAAGCGAAAGAACGATTCAGACAATGGAAGATATGCTTAGATCTTGTGTAATTGATTTCGGAGGTAATTGGGACGATCACTTACCCTTAATAGAATTTTCTTATAATAACAGTTATCACACCAGTATCAATGTTGCACCCTTCGAAGCACTTTATGGACGAAAGTGCCGAACCCCAGTCTGTTGGGCAGAAATTTGGGAAAAGCAACTATCTGGACCTAAAATAGTGCAAGAAACAACCGACAAGATCATTCAAGTTAAGGAACGACTGAAAGCAGCACGTGATAGACAAAAGAGTTATGCAGATAACAGACGCAAGCCGTTAGAATTTCAGGTAGGAGACAAAGTATTATTAAAAGTCTCTCCTTGGAAAGGAATTGTACGATTCATCAAAAGAGGAAAGCTAAGTCCCATGTATGTTGGACCTTTTGAGATTATTAGAAGAATAGGACCAGTAGCCTATCAGCTACAACTGCTAGAGGAAATGGCAGGAATACATGATGTGTTTCATGTATCTAATCTCAAGAAATGCTTAGCTAATGAATCACTGGTTGTACCTCTTGAGGATATAGAAGTAAATGAACAACTTAAGTTTATAGAGAGGCCTCTACAGATTGAAGATAGAAAAGTTAAGAATCTCAAGCACAAGAGATTAGTTCTGGTCAAAGTAAAATGGGACTCCAAAAGAGGACCAGAATACACATGGGAGCTTGAATCAGAAATGCAAAGGAAATATCCACACCTGTTCCAGTAGATCTCGAGGACGAGCTCTAAAATAAGGTGGGGAGGATATAACAACCCTCCTGAAATTTTTTCGACACCCTAATATATTTTAAGATATCCCAATATGTCCTAAAATACCCCCCATACGTAAAAACAGACCCCGAATACCTTCATTTTTATTAAATTTAATTAAAAACAAGAAAATAGGGGCCCTGGCGGGCCGCGACAGACTCCACTCGAGTCTACGCGGGCCGCGAGCGCCTGGGCAAGTGGCGCAGCCCGGTGCCGCCACGTGTCACCTGCGTGTTGAAGCTATACCGGGTGACGAATCAATCCTAAGCCCTAGCCACCTATGTCGCGGGCCGCGAAAGAGACAGCTGTGGCTGTCGCGGGCCGCGAAAGAGACAGCTGTGGCTGTCGCGGGCCGCGAGGAAGTCAGATTACAGCCCTATAAATTGAGGGCAACGGCTTTTAGTTCCGATCGCTTATTTCCTTTTCTTAAATCTCAAATTTCTTATAGTAGGCATTATACTCGGGTATAATATCCCCCTAAATAACTAATTTCTGCTCCGTTGTAAGTATCATAACCCCTGGATACGTTTTAGATACTCTGCCCGATTGATCTAGGGTTCCGTAACGGCTGTCGTGGTTCTGCCCGATGTAGTCGTTGGAATGCCGTCTCGGGGAGGGTATTACTAATGTTAAAATGGGTTATTATACTAACACGTGTGCGTTAGTGTAATTTATAGATTGTCACCAGGAAACCCTTACAGAAAATCTAAGACAGCAATGTGAGTAATCTCCTTTTTTGCAAATTATTTTTACAAAACCTCACATGATTAATTATATATTAAACAATTATTGAGCATTTGTAAGGATATAATTATCGTCGGTATGTTGGGGTTTTGTAAACAAAATTTGTTACTGCCTTGCGAGGAGTAACATTTCCACAAGTCGGGTTGACAGTACCGTGGGTGGTAATTGATATGATTTGGAAACAAATGTAATTGCGAGATCGCCCTCAATACTGTACAATGGTTTTTCTTTAAACTTGATTAAACTGGGATTCACTCACCAGTATTTTCCACTGACAAAATGTTTTTAAACGCGTTTCAGGTAACAAAATGTGAAAGCCAAATAGAAGCCAGCTGGACAGCACTGAAGGCTTGGAAAAGTGGCAATAAAGTTACCTAAAATAAATAGATGTTTTTATTAACTAAAATAGGGTTTATCCCTATGAAAATGTGTGTACTTGAAACTTGGGTTCTCCCCATGTATTTAATATATTAAAGGCGTGGTATTTTACTCTGATAAATAATTTCCTAACTACGGTCCTGATGTAAATTCCGCTGCCAAAATGGATAAAATACAGATACCACCAAAACTGGCCGTGGCCGACCGTTCCCGGGTTATTAGGGGACGGGGGTTGCGACAGGCTGCCGCTTCGAAGAGCTCGGGGAGCGCGGGGTCCAGGGCCCCCGAATCGGGCGTGACCCCGTCGTCCCTTCATGAGGAAGAAGAAGAAGAAGAAGAAGAAGAAGTTGAGGATGAAGGTGTGCGGCTGGTGGCGAGAAAAAAATCTCGCGAAGAAGCAGCTGCTACGACCCCACCTGCGCAGAAGGCTGTTGCCGCCAAGCCCATAGGTAAACAGGGCAGGTTGCGGAGCTTGTACAAATTTTCTCCATGTTAGTGCTTAACCTTTATCCTTTATTCGTTTTGCCTTGGCAAATTTTAAACATTTTTTTCTCTTTCAGATGCGCTGAAGAAGCTTGCGGTCAAGACTAAGGAACCGGAGGCTAAAAAGACCAAGTTTACTATTATCCCTCCGAAGATCATTCCTGAGAAGGAGGTGGATAAGAGAGTTGAGGATCCTGCGGGCAATGCCATGCCTGAAAAGGAAATTTTGAAGGAAACCCAGTTCGCTGCTACAACTGTTCATGGTAAAGTGCAGGGTCCGGAGGTTATGCACATTACCGGGCTTGACCAGCCCTTGAAAAACAAAGGACCGGAGGTCTCCTCTATAGGTCCAGCTGCGCAGCATGACGCCCCCACCCATACTACAGGCTTGTGAAGAGAAAAAGTGCGAGGAGTGGGGACGTGAGGGTTTGAGGAGCAAACTCCAGGCTTGTGAAGAGCTTCTTGCTAAGGAGTAGAAGGAATGGCGGGTGGCCTGCAAAAATGAAAATAAGAAGATGTTCGCTGCCCGCACCAAGATCACAAACTTGGAAGCCGAAGTTTCAAGCTTGAAGGAGAAGATTGAGGAAACTAAACCTGATAGAGAGAGCGCTGAGGTCCAACAGGCTAGCCCTCTTATTTCTTATACTTCTGTATTGTTAGAAATATTCTAACTTAGGTTTTTCTGATAACTTGTAGGTTGACTTAAATGCGCAGATCCTGAGAAAAGACAGGGATCTGGCTGGTAAGGATGCAGAGATTGTGGAGCTTAAGCGCAGGCTATTTGAAGCGCACGAGAAGAATGAGTCATTAGAGATAGATCTGGCCGCAGAAAAAGTGAAAGCCGATACTACCCAGGAGGCACATAAAGCGGCCGAAGAGGCGCGCCAGATCAGCAGTTCGGCTTTGAATGTGGCGCAGACCAATTATTCTGAGGCTCGATCTATTGTGGATACTCTCATCTCTGAATCTGAATGGATGCGCAACCGTGGAGTAGCTGTTGTAAGTGTTTCCCGTTTTTGCCTTAGATTGTCATAATTTGTTTTACAATCTTTCTTGGATAGGTTGCTAACTCCATCCTGAATGCAACAGAGCTGGACCAAGCAGGCAAGCAGTTGCTGCGCTCATAGTTGCTGCACGTGCCGTTGGGCATCGTGGTGGTTATCTTGAATGTGCTCAGCATGTTGAAGAGGCGTTGCATCAACATTTCGGGACTCGCCACTGTTCCGTGACTGACCAAGCGGATGAGATGTTGGCTAGGGCTGAAGAGGTTTATGATAACCTGTCCTTACCAGTTATGGATTTGGTTGTTGAAGCGCTAAAACATGATGATTATGTGGCATGATTGAAGTCCATCCTCATTGCTCCGGAGATTGTTGAGCTGTCTGATGAGGAAGAAACAACTGGAGGTGGTGGCGGGAAATAGATTGTAGGATGTTTAGGCTGTAATGCCTTGTAATTTTTGTTACTTTTAAGTATGTAAACGGTGCGCGGCTGCGCTTTTTATGAATGAAAGTATCTTTCCTTTTTATTCTGTCAATGTTACAATTATTGCATTGTTGTTAGAGACTTTGTTTAAGTTAGCGCGAATAAATGTAAGTGTGGCTTGTTATGAGTATTGTTGCCCGGCCTCGCGCTATGTTCATGGAAACCTTAGAGGCTTAACTAAAGAGCTCGTAATTTACTGAAGTGTTTTTGCGCTAATCAAAAGTTTAACATGCATTTGTAACTTAGAAGAAACAGAATGTATAATCATAAAACGTAGACAACTCTTGCATTAAATAACTGAAATAGGCGCGGGCCAACATACATAGAAAGTTGTTACATGTAGCATTTGCGCAATTGTTGCGGGTTCCATGTGTGTTGGATGATGTGACCATCTAAAGTGCGCAGTTTGTATCCCCGTTTTCTAGCACCTCATGAACTAAGTATGGGCCCTCCCATTTGGGTGCTAGTTTTCCAGGGCGCTCGGCCTTAGAAGCTTCGTTGTTCCTAAACACATATTCTCCTGGAGTGTACGTACATATGCGCACCCTCGCATTGTAGTATCGCTCCAGTTGAGTTTTGTAATTGGCCTCTTTAATGCGCGTGATTTCACGCCTTTCTTCAAGTAGGTCCATGTCTAACCGACGCTCCGCCTCATTATCAATTGTGTTTACCGCTGTTAAGCACGGCGAGGGGAGGCCGATTTCTGCTGGGATAACCGCCTAGACATTGCTTGTCTTAGGCATGGTACGATGAGCCCATAAGATGTTGGCGAGCTCATCGTCCCAGCCTCGTCGTTTTATGCCCAGACGGGGCCTTGATCCCTTCAACTATGCTTTTGTTAACACTCTCCACTTAACCGTTGCCTTGAGGGTGCGCAACGGAAGAGAAGGTGTGTTCAATGTTCAATTCCTTCATCCACTTTTGAAGATCCTCGGAGGCGAAATTCGTGCCATTATCTGTCACTATTTTGAGTGGGAGGCCGAATCTGCAAATGATATGCTCCCAAATGAATTTACGTACTATCATTACTGAAGTTGATGCTAGGGCCTTTGCCTCCACCCACTTAGTGAAGTAATCGACAGCAACGATTATGAAGTTGACTGCGCCCGGGGCCTTAGGAAAGGGTCCCACCATATCGATCCCCAACTGCTGGAAGGGCCATGCTGTTGAAACTGGGATCAAATCATTTTTTGGGCACAGGGTCTTCGGCGAATGCCTTTGGCAGGCATCACATTTGCGCAATTCGTTTAAATTATCCACGTGCATCCCTGGCCAATAGTAGCCTGCATTCATGATCTTCACCACAACCATGAGAGGGCCCGCATGTATCCCACAGATGCCTTCATGAATTTCTCTGATTAAGTAGCTTGCCTCATGGGGGTCCACGCAGCGTAATAGTGGCCCCAAAAAAGATCTCCTGTAAAGAATGCCCCTGTCCATTTGATAGAACAGCGCTTTGTTTTGGACTTCCTGGCTTCCGCTTTGTTTTCAGGAAGAATTCCCTCTTGCAGATATTGAATGATAGGGGTCATCCACGAAGGTGGTCCTATCTCGATGACATTCACCTGGCGTAGCAGCACAGATGGGTTTTTCAAAACTTCAATTCTGACATCCTTCACGAGGTGTTGGAATGCTGTTGAGGCTAGCTTACTTAGCGCGTCAGCGGGCTTGTTTTCGGATCGGTTGATGTGAACAACCTTGTACGATTTGAACCTCTGGAGAAACTCTTTTACCTGTTCCAAATAGAGAGCCATTACCTCGCCCTTTGCGTCATATAGCCCATTGATTTGGCTCGCGATTAAGAGGGAATCAACATGCGCTTGTAAGTTTTTTGCACCCATTTTGAGGGCCAGGCGCAAGCCTGCCAAGAACGCTTCGTACTCCGCTTCATTGTTGGTATTCTTGAAATCCAACTTTATAGCATAGGTAAACTCATGCTTTTCTGGGCTGACTAGGCGCAAACCTGCTCCTGCGCCGTCCTCATTTGAAGTCCCATCGGTAAATAACAACTACAGTTCATCTGATGTGTTCTGGGCTGGTGTATCGACTGCTTCACATTCTTTGATCTTATCTTCTGTAACTTCAGTAATGAAATCTGCTAACACTTGGCCTTTGATAGCTGGGCGCAGCCTATACAAGATGTTATGGCCCCCCAGTTCAATTGCCCATTTTGCCAAATGACCCGAGGTTTCCGGCTTTTGTAAGATAGTGCCAATGTGAAAATTGGTGAGTACAGTGATGACATGACCGGTGAAATACCTGCGCAGCCTTCTAGAAGCATGTAGCAGCGCGAGAACCAACTTTTCCATGATCGAGTAGCGTGTTTCCGGATCAGTGAGCACCCTGCTGACATAATAAATTGGAGTTTGAACTCCCCCCTTTCCACTAGTAGTACTGACCCAATTGCCTTGTTCGAAGCAGACAAGTACAATATGAGGGGTTCTTTTTCGAATGGAGCCGTTAGAGTAGGGAGTTTGATCAAGCACTCATTCATCTGCTGGAAGGCTGCTTCTGCTTCCGATGTCCATTTAAATTCTTGCTTCTTCACACAATTGCGTAATGTATTAATGAAAGGATAAGGTTCTGCCGCGTGATTTAATAAGAAATGATTGAGCGCGGCTAGGCGACCGGCTAATCTTTACATCTCCTTGATGGTGCGAGGCGATGGCATCCTTTCAATTGCTTGGACTTTTTCTGGGTTGACTTTGAAACCACCATTGGTAACCACGAAACCCAAAAATTTACCTTCTTCCATCCCAAAAGAACATTTGCTCAGATTGAGCTTCATGTTCACGCTTCGCAGGGAGTTAAACGTCTTCTCGATGTCTTTCGACATTTGGTCCTCTTCAGGACTCTTGATCACAAGATCATGAATGTAAACCTCGATGTGCTTTCCAATGTCATCCCCAAACGTTTTGTCCATCAACCGCTGGTATGTTGCGCCAGCATTCTTGAGCCCGAAGGGCATGTTGGTATAGCAAAAAATACCAATGTCGGTGCGGAAAGCAGTTTTATCTTCATCTTCTAGTTTTATCTGGACTTGGTAACCTTTGTAGCAATCTAAAAAACATTTCCACTTGAATGGCACGAGGGATTCTATTTTCTTGTCAATCTAGGGCAATGAGTAACAGTCTTTGGGACACGCCTTATTGAGATCTGTGTAGTCGACGAACATGCGCCACCCACCTGTAGACTTCTCGACCATTACAGGATTCGCAACCCAACTCTGGTAGCGCACCTCCCGCAATATTCCTACCTTGAGCAGCTCACAAACTTGTTCATTCATAGCCTTCATCTTGCCAGTCCCTAAGCTGGGCTTCCTTTGGACTTTAGTCTCAACAGATGGATAAGTGTTCAAACAATGTTCAGTTATGTCGCGCGGGATGCCCGTCATGTCAGACGGTGTCCAGGCGAATATATTCATGTTTCTGAACAGCAGTTTTTTTAGGTGCGTCCTGATGTTTGGTGAAATTGTGTTGCCGATCATCACCGTCTGTTCCGGGTACTTGCGATTCAAAACCCATTTCTCTGGTTGAGTTGATGAGACCTTGCCGGCTTTTACTGGGCGAGCATCTTCTGTCGCCATCACTTCTTTTCTTGAATAAATAATCGCTACCCCCATTTCAGTTGGGAAACCAACGGCTGAATGGGGAGTGGAGGTTACCATGTTCATCTCTCCTTGGGTTTCTCTTCTGATCAGAAGGTCATGTCTCGATTTTACAGGCATAACCATGAAGTTGAGGTTCATTGTTCTTGAGTGCTTTCCGTCAGATAGCATGATGGGAAAGCTAATCTGACCTAACGGGAAGACTGTTTCGTTGCATAACCTAGATAGTGGATAGTCGACTGGCTCAAGACGCGCTTTATCTTCAGGGTCGAACTGATTGAAACATTGTTCATAGATTATATCGGCTGTGCTTCCAGGATCGATGAAAACATAATCTATTTCATAATGGCCTATGATGCCAGTAATAACGACCAGGCGCGTAGCGCGTGGTCCCCCGCGCACTACTGGGAAGATGACTTGCTGCTCTTGCCAAGCTGGTTCAAATGGGCGTTTGCCCTTGCTTTTCTTGCTGTGTCTTGGTCCATCGACCATGTGAGTTTATAAACGCATGTCCTTCTTTTCTCGCTGTGTCTTGGCCTCCATCATCATTTCTTTGGATTTGGCACGTCTCCTTGCACACATTTTTTTACTAGATGGCTCAACTTCCCGCTTTTTAGAGCTTTCTCAATCTCTTGCCTCAAGCTAATACAGTCATCGGTTAGATGGCCTATATCTTTGTGAAAGTCATAGTAAAGATTAGGGTCTTGGCCCTTCTTGTTTGTCATTGGTTTCGGCGCCTTGAAATCATGATGTAGGTCTACTTAGCGGATCAAGATTAAACCTACTTCCTTGTTTTATAACACACTAATGAGTGCGAAATCCATGCAAGTATGCAAACCAAAGCAAAAAGGAACAAACATAAAGTAACCAAAGATTCACAACTTTGATTAAGTGAAGAGAATCAGTACACACATACACACAGTGTTTACAACTTTCACAGGGACTCTTTTGACTGAAATGTGCAACAACTGTCTGTTTATATAGGCCACAATACCCAGTAACACTACAAAGAGTGTTACTGGGCCACGAACAGTGAACTGACCCACGAAGACTGGAGTCTTCGTGGATATCACCAACGAACCATTAAACTCCTACAAAGAAACACAGATCCACAAACATTCAAGAGACCACGAAGAAATTGAAGTTTGGTATCAGAGCCATGGTGCCCGATTTAGTGAATCTAACAGTTTGCTAAGTCACGTGTGCTCTAGATCTGTGATTTTTGTGATTTTTTGTTCATGATGTAAAAGTGGGTAAACATGAAGAAAACCCAGATTTAGACCATATACATGGGTCTGAGATGAATCGGTTCTTACCGAAGGTTGGGTTTGTTGTTTCACACCAGAAAATCAAGTTTTTCATCTTGTTTTGAAGCTTTTTCATCCGATCTGCAAGTAAACAATTCGTTGTGTTCTTGATGTCTAGTGGCGGCTGTTGAGAGAAGATAGGGTTTCTTCAGATCTGAACCCAAAAGTGACCAGTGAAGAACCCCTCCTTGGCGAAGACTCCCCAACGAACACTCCCTTTGGACGAAGGCTTCCCATAACGAAGAGTCAAGGTTCGGCCATGATTATGTTCCAACAAAGACTACTCAAGGTTCGTCCAACCTCTTCGTCGACAGTGGAGACAAACAGATCAAAGGTTCGTCTAACCTTGAATGTTCGTAGGGGGTTTGGATTGGTCTTCGACGAAGACTATTATTGTTCGTTGATTTTCATTTTGGGCTTAACTGCGATTGGTCCACAATGAGTATACATCGGCCCAGATGAGTCTTCGTCAAACACTTGAGTCTTCGTCAAACACATGAGTCTTCGTCAAACACATGAGTGTTCGTCGGGCCACTTGATGAAGTTGTTTTATTTGACAGCTTTTTTTTAATTGGGCCCACTTCGTGTGAGATGGTATTGGGCACAAAAGTTGGGCTTCTTGAATTAATGTCTCCTCTTTGGCCATGATGTAACAGTTTAATGGGCCTACTATTCTTGGGTGTTGATAATGATGAGACTTGGAGTCATAGACCCGTCTCTATTCATGAGTTGCAAAGTGGGGTCGGATGTTTGTGAAGCTTATTTGAATCAAGATTTTTCAACGTCAAATTCGTACGAGTTCGGGAGCGCGCAGGATGATGAGGCATGATGAAAACTTGATTTTTGTTAAACGTGGGGTAGTCACGGTTACCGGTGCAAATGTCAAAATTGGTGACGTGACTATTATGAGCCAAAACGGTATATTTTTCTTCCACACGTGAAAATTTGTTTTGTTATCGATGTTCGTAAATGTTCGAAAGAATTTTGTTTATTGTCATATTCTCGCATTTGGTAACGATTGGAGGAACCTAGAGAGCCAAGACCGGTCCTAACGAGTTCACAAAGTCGAAGAGTTATGCCTATAATGGAAGCTTCCGGATTAGGTGTTAGCAGAACTTTGGGGGGATACAAGTCGGATCCTACAGGGCTAGGGGACTTTCATTATCAACCAGAATATGCAAAGAAGAAAGTTGCTTTCGTGATTTTTAACAAAACCGAGAACTTCTGAAAGTTCTGCTCAGTGGAGGGAATTTGTCAAGGTTTAGAGATTTTACCAAAGAAATGGGGGGATAAAAAAATTCATATGTTTTGGAATTTCTTCGGTAAATTTCTAAACACAATCACAGGTGGTGGAGTTTGTGTTTTTCTGGTGATACCAAAGGTTCTGCATGGAATGTTTTGCACATACACATATTTGAGGATTTTAATTAATTCTCCAGCCAGCGTGAAGGGTTTTGCACGGAAATATACAGGTATCTAAAGTCTACAGTAGTTTCAAAGCGCTGTTCACTGAAGACCTGGGGAATCTTTATGAGATTTTACATGGATCTGGGTGTAATTCAATTCATTGAGTTCGCAAACGATGTACTTGGTCAAGCTGACATCCTGAGTACTGATGCTGAAGATCTGTAGTGCATTACGTGGTCAACTTCACAAAGGCGAGACAATGAGATCTGGATGTAGTTCAACTAAGCATGTTGGTTGAGCTTGCAAGTGATATACTCGGTCTAACTGACTTCCTGAGTGTTGATGCTAAGGATCAAAGTGCATTACTTGGTCGATTCCACAAAGATGGTTTTCAGAAGACAGTTCACCAGAAAACTCTACCAATGTAGTATGCTTGAATGAAATGGGGTTCTTGTGACAAGATCAAGACTTGATGCAGTTTTTAAAGAATGGAAGCCTTATCAAATGTCGGTTGGAGTATTGGAAGATCAGCGGAAGATCGGTCAATTTAGCCTTGCGAGGAAATTGCCCAACACTCAACCGGATACGCGTACTTTGAGGGGGAAATACTATACGAGAAGCTTCAAGGGTTTGGTATTGTTATGAAGACTCAAGTCAAGATACTACTTACCTGGATCATCGGTCAAGGGGGAATTTATTAACACAGAGAAGATAACTTCAACAAATGCTTGACTGAAGATCAATTGCAGTTGCATTTTCAGCATTCGACAGCAACGGACAAGGGGGAATTTGTTGGTGCAGTTTTTGTGTCCGATGCTGTTCGAATAGATTAGTTTTATTTTATGCTGATTATGTAATAGTTAGTGAAACGGTCAAACGAACGTGTATTGACCCGCTCGTTTGAAGCGGTCAAATGAGAGGGTTATTTGTTTGACCATGTGTGTTTGCAATACAAGGGGGTGTGGCTATAAATAGCAACCCTTAGTCATTTGAAACTTGGAGAGAGAGTTTGCAGAGAGTGTGAGGAAGGTTTTAGTGTTTGGGGGAGAGATCACCACTGGGTCACTCCCCGGATGTATACTCCTTTGGTATTGTTCGGTTAGCTTGTAATCGGGCCGCTTTGTAACGTTATACTACCGGATTAATACAAAGAAGTTGTTTGTGTGTCTCTATCTCTCCCGTCTTGAACATAATCACTCACTAATCACGGGTTTCGGTCCAAATCACGCACCTACACATAATTCTCCGTCATGAGCACCTCCTTAGGTGTTTTGATGAGCAAAGTCCAATGTTTTTCTCGATTTTCATTCTTGACAGCTTTGCGATAACTAATCTGATCAATTGTATCTCGCGCATCCTCCTTGAAGCGAGGTCTCTCTTCATAACCGCTGGACTGGCTTGCTTTCCAGCCAGGGTTCCTGTTTTTGTTGCACCTGCCAGAGTCACGCGTGTTGTTTCTCGAATAGCGATCCTCAGAATAAGTATTCTTGCCACCTGCCAACGATTCTTCTTTCTGCGCAACAATTTTTGCTACTGCCATGAGTTTCTCCCATTCTATAGGCATGCCGTCTTTACCAGTGATAGTCCTAATCAGACTGTCACAACAGATGGCCTTTTTGAAGTGGGCGTGCATTAAATCTTCACTTACGCCTCCAATTTCCAAACACTCTTTGTTAAAACGAGTGATAAAGTCTTCTAGCCCTTCATTGTCTCTTCGCCAGATGTCCGTGACTTCGGATGTATCGCGCTGATAACGTCTTTGCTGGCTGAAGTGCGTTACGAATTGGTCTCTGAAATCAGTCCAAGATTTGATTCTTCCGGAAGGGAGGCTGTCGAACCACGCGCGAGCAGCTCCCATGAAAGTTTGGACAAAGAGATGGCACCACATTGGCATGGTCCATTGTCCCAATATACCAACACTCGTGAAGAGTCGTACGTGATCGTCCAGGTCAGTAAGGCCATTAAACTTTCCCACGGTTTGTGGCAACTTAGCTTTCTTCGGCGGAGCTAGAGCGATGCTCTGGATAAACTTTGAATGTCCGGCTACTTCCGCTTGTCTGTAAACGAGACTGAAATCATGCTCTGCTGCTTCATTATACACGGCGTGTGGCCTTGGCCTGTAGGACTCATGGTTTCTTTGCAAGCGGTTGAAAACTGAAGAACCTTCGTCTTCTTGCCATGTGGGATCATCCTCGTCCATGTTATCCCATTCGTTGTTGATATTGCGCGGCCCAAGCTGGCTGTGCAACGGACGCCTGTGTTGCGCATTGGACGAATGATCGTAATAACTGCCTGTCTCCTCATAGGTATCGCGCGTCTCTTGCACGCTTGGTCTTCTTTGGGGAGGAGTTCTCTCAAACTGTCTTTGCACGTTCTGCTGAGGAGTTGCCTGGCGCGCCCCCTGTGTTGGCGCAAGGGTTGCCACCAGAGATGGTTCTGCTTGCAACACTGCTTGTTGTGCACTTAATGGTTGGTAAACAACGTTCACAGTAGCAATCTGTTTGGCATACCAGGAGGCTAAGGTTTCACCCTCTAGTAAACCTAACAACGATGATATGTTCGAAGGTGCTGGGTTTGACGGACCAGCAGTGTTACTCGTTGGGGTAGCCGTTTAAGTGATGCGAGTGATACTCGCGCGGGGTCCCCCAATGTTCGTTGCTTCGCCCTCGGCTAACTCGTCAATGGGAAGGGGTTGAACGTGCGAGTTGACCTCCCCCATTCCCACTTGAAAGTGTGTACCGAAATTGAAATCTGGTATTCCCTGACCAGCCATGATCGAGAGAACAGAATAAGCTTAGAAAAAGAAGATGAGGTAATTGCAAAAATCGATGGGCACCCATGAAGAAACACGGAACTAATTTTAGGTTTATTAGTTTGGTTTATGTTTTGACCATAGAGGTTAATCTTCTTAATTCTTCCTGAGCTAAAGCATTGATCCTTCCTACAAAACAATCAACACCCCGTTAAGCTCGTTAAGAGGGGAATATGGGGGTTTCCCTCTTAACCACTCTCCGGCATGAGAATAAGTATTTGTTTTAAGGAAATAAGTGTATGTTTAAAAGTGAGAGAGCAGAGAACAGAATGAATTAACCTGTACATGAAGGTCTCTATTTATAGCCGGAGTAGTGTAGAAGGAAATGGGCTGATGGGCCTTGGGCCTAGAGTCGACAACAAGGAATATCCTTTTTGTCTCTTCTATGATGACCGTTAGTGTTTCTAGAAGGTCACTGGAGTTGGCGCACCATGAGTGGAGCCACGTGTCCGGGTTGTCGTCCTTGTTATCTCTCTGACATCAGCAGGTGACTAGAGATAATGGCGCAGGTGTCACCGCCCCTTGATTGGTGCCACGTAGGCGTCCTTGTGTACCTTTTTTTCTCCTGCACGATTGTTGATCATGGAGCACGATAGGATACAGCCTGTTGGACGCCGATTCGCTCATTCCTCTGCCACTCGTACCTTTCGTGCCATCTGGGATGAACCTACGCCCTATCCTCGCGCGGCCTCTGGAGCATATCCATACAGCCGGCGCAGGGTCTAGGGAGTGAGGGTTTTCATCCAGGACGCTAAGTGTAGTACTGACCTTTAACCTTGCTTGGGCCTCGTGCGCGACTTAGGTTTTACCTATTTAGTCGGCGCAAGGTCTGTAGGTTTGTTAGATTGATGTATTAGAAGTATGGTTTTGCGCGCGATCTGATTGGTCTCCGCGACTTTTTGGGACCATACCCCTTCATAACCTAAATAGCTAGATCAGAAAAATACATGCAAGGCGTGGATTACGCTGAAAGGGTTTTATCCTAAAATGTGTAGAAAGGAATATTATAAAATGTTGTCACAGAAAATACACGGTGTCATCCGCCTTTTTTGTTCAACATGGTGTCATTTGTTTTTTTTTTCAACTTGATGTCATCTGCGCTTTCTTGTTTACTTGGATACGTGGCATTTACATGGCGGATTTCTACACTTTTATTAGAGGTGTGCACGGTTCAGTTTAGTTTAGTTTAGTTTTTGGTTTTTGAAAACCGTTCGGTTTTGATTTGGTTTGGTTTTAACAACGGTTCGGTTCAATTTCTTGGTTTTTAGAGCAAAATTACGTAAGATTCAAAAATAAAAGGTATAATCCAAAATTTAAGAATATTTCTTAGATGTATACATAAAATTTATTATATTTAACCTTTTCAATTAATATTTTTCACATAACCCTAACCTTCTAATATTTTTTTATGTTTTTTCAAAGTTTTTATTAAGAGATTTTCTTTTATAATACCTTGAAAATAATTTAATTTTTATACTAAATTTTAGTATTTTTTGTAGGCAATAAATAAATAATTTTAAAGATAAACAAACATGTTAATGTTTTTTATTATAAATACCTAACATTTGAGAATAAATTAATAATTCTTAAATCAATATATAACAAACATTAAAAAAATAATTCTTTTAGGTTATTTAGTTTGTTCGGTTCGGTTTTTTCGGTTATCTTAAAATGCAAAACCGTAACTGAGCCGTAAATTTCAATTCGGTTAAATCGTTTTTTTCTGTTTTCTAGCTTACCCCTAGTTTTTAGGATGAAAATCATTTTTATCAGAACCCAAACCTACTTGGATTATATGATTTAGTATGTTTGTGTTCATAAACGTTCGTTTGCGTTTGTTGCCTAAAACTACCAAACGAACACTAACACGAACACGCTCATTTTTTAAGGAACAAATACGAACATAAAATCTCGTTCGTTAAGTGTTCATAAACAGTTTGTGAACAAATATATTTCCTCAATAAATGAACATAAACAAGGTCTTTTCGTGTTTGTTCAATTTCTTTATAACGCTAATTAGAACAATATTAAATTCAGCAAAAAGTATCTAGAGGATGAACAGTCTATTAACGTGCATCTTTATATTTATTTATTTATTTCCCCGAATACTGGATCTGGTTGTATTAGGTGTTGTTTGTTTTTTCAGACAAAAACTGTCTGCAGTCTGATTTCAGCTGATTTTATGTCTGCAACTGAAGATGTGGTCTGAAGGTCTGCAAGCTAAAAATATAATACTGTTTGTTTTATAAGCTGGATATAAGCTGAAAAAAAAAAACCATAATACAACCACCACCTCCACCTCCACCTCCACCTCCACCACCACTACAGTGCCCAAACCACCAGCACCACCACTCAAACCCGCCAAAAAAAAAAAAAACGAATCTGCCTAGAAAAAAAAAATAACAACTTCAATATCCACTAATCTTCTAAACCCACAAAAAAATCAAACAAATTTCTAAACTTTAACCTATCAAACTCAAACACATATCCAATCTCAATAAACCCAACTTTTGAAATCAAACAATATCAAACAACTTCAAAACCCACCGTCACCTTCAGACCACTTAACTTCAAAATCATAACCAAAATCATAAAAAAAACGACCACTTAACTTTTGAAATCAAACAACTTCAAAACCCACCGTCACCTTCACACCAAATACCTTTTTCCGGCCAGATTCGTCACCATAAATTTCAAGATCTTCTCAAATCTTGATCATCACTATAAATTTCAAGATCCCAATTTCAAACAACCCATCTGAAAATTTCCAACTGAAATCGAAAAACAACAACAAAAACCCACAATTTTTTTGTAAAAAAGATACAACCTTTGAACCTTTCAACTAATCTGGATCTGAATTCGAACCTTATTCAGTTCTTTAATGGCTGCTAAACAAGATAAAGCAATCGGAATCGATCAGATGAGTCGACGAGAGAGAGAGAAGCCGGAGAGAAAGAGGTGGAGGTGGTGGTGGTGGCGGTGTAATTGTGGATGTGGTGGTGGATTGAAGGTGACGGTGGAGGTGGGTTGAAGGTGGAGGTGGAGGTGGTGCTGGGTTTTAAGGAGGGAGAGAGAGAGGAGGAATATTTGAAGTTCTGATGGGTTAAGAAGACGTTAGACATTAGCTTTTTTTTAAGCTAATAAAAGCACTTTTCAGATCTTTTTTTTTAAAACAAACAGTATTCAAGGCCTTATGTCTGCCCGCCTGCAGACATAAGCTCCTTTCAGATATTTTAAACAAAAACAAACAGCCTCTTACTTTCAACAATCACCATTCACCTATCAGTGAGTTGTTATTCTATCTTCCTAAAAGAATATAACCATATGCCTCCATGTTTCCACTTCAGGGGCTCGGCTTTCGTAATTACTTGACAATAACCAAATTTAAAGAAAAAGAGGCCAAGAGGGTTGATTGGAAAAAATAAAATAAAACAAAACAAAATTGTAAAAAAAAAGGGATTTTTGTATGCTTACTTTATTGAGTCGGATACTCGACCTACTTCAACCAACATATAGGCATATATAAGCAGCTTATACGGTTGAAATGGTAGCAAGGTGAAGTGAGAATTTCCCAGCAGCAGCTTAGAGTATTCATACATACATACATACACCTCTATCTATCCTCTGTTTATAAAACCACATCAAAGTATTTTATCAACTTTTTTTTAAAGAAAGAACAAAAAAACATATGTTGAGGAATGTTTCCAGTGATCTGCACCAATGAGACAGAGTAGCGAGTAAGGCTCAAAGTTTGTTTCAGCAACTAAGTAGAAAACGTTAAGAAGAAATTTGCCACTCATAAAAGTTTTATTAATTACTTATATATGTTTTATTTATTGATAGCCTATTTGTATTAAAGATCTATCTAACTGTCACCATTAAATGAAATATGCTATCTAACGAGCCACCGCGATAGATAGTAGTGACGATCAATTGTTGGGCCAGAAAGACCAAGATTCAAACAAAACTAAGAAACTGAAATCTCAATTGAAAGACTTACTCTCCCGATCCCATGATCAAGATTGACTGATTTGTTCTCAAGGTAATTGTTTCGAATAATTGTCAATCGGTTCTCCAAATTGATTTCGTTTCCTTTGATTTCTTTTCTGCGTTTTTCCCATTCAGTTTCTTTTCCTTCCTTTTGACTAGCAAACTTTCATCCTCTGTTTTACCTATTAAAATTAATACGTATATAGATCAAATTGCTGGAGAAATTTGCAGAGATGATGTCTGCCAAGTAACTTAAATTTTCAATTCTAAACTTCGTACTTTCATATATATATATATATAGCCTACCAAGTGTTCCAAAAATATCTTCTTTGTAAATTGAATTATTATTTACCACTATAAATTGTGCAAGTGTTTTAGCGTTGAGCTAGTCTTTGATTTGTCTATGTTCAATTGGTCATGCTCAACTTACCATATTTTTATTTCACCAATTGACAAATTTAAACAATAATTTGAAGTAATCACGTTTTTTACATATTCAGTTACATACGTATAATTGTATGGTTTAATTTCTGTATTTAACTACATAAAAGGAGGTGGTGGGTGGTGGGGGGTGTTGGTGAAATCAAATTACAAAAGTACAAAATGAGTATATAAAAATATTTAGGGGACAGCCGGCAGGGTAGGTACCGCCCCTGAATGGTGATTGGTGCTTGGTGATCATGTGAGTGTGCAAAGCAATAGCTTAACGTTGACCTTGAACCTGAATCAAACACTCTTCATTATTTCTTCAATCTTCAGTCTTTTTATCTTCTTCATCACAACTAAATTAAAACCCGATTCATCTACAATCTGACCATAACCAATGGCTGAACTCGTTCTTTCTGCCTTTCTCGGTGTGCTCTTTGAGAAGCTGGCATCTGCAGCTTTGAAAAACATTGTTCGATACAAGGGTATTGATGCTGAGATCAAGAAATGGAAGAGATCGTTGAAACAAATCCAAGGTGTGCTTGTTGATGCTTCTCGCAAGGAGATTACCAATGAGTCTGTGAAACAATGGCTCAATGATCTCCAACATTTGGCTTATGACATAGATGATGTACTCGATGATCTGGCAACCGAAGCTATGCATCGTGAGTTCAACGGCGAGTCAGAAGCCATCCCCAGCAAGGTAAGAAAGCTGATCCCAAGTTGTTGCACAAATTTCTCACAGAGTAGTAGCATGCATGGAAAGCTAGATAGCATTTCCACCAAATTACAAGAACTGTTAGAGGAGAAAGCTGATCTTGGTTTGAGTGTGGAAGGGGAAACTAGATCAAAAAATAAAAATCGAGAATTACAAACATCTGTTGTCGATGCGTCTAGTATTGTTGGACGACAAGTTGAGGAAGAGGCATTGGTCCGCCAATTACTAGCGGACGAACCATGTGATCAAAACTTTAGCATTGTTCCCATAGTTGGTATGGGTGGGGTTGGAAAAACTACTTTGGCTACACTTGTGTATAACAACCAACATGTCACGGATCACTTCGAACTCAAGGCATGGGTGTGTGTCTCAGATGAGTTTGATAGCTTTGGTATAAGCAAAGTAATCTTTGAATCTGTGGCCCAAGAAAACAAGAAATTTGAAGATTTTAATCTGCTTCAAGTAGCTCTTAGAGATCAACTAAGGGGGAAACGATTTTTATTGGTGTTAGATGATGTGTGGAGTGAGAGTTATGAGGATTGGAAAACGTTAGTCGGCCCGTTTCATGCATGCGCTCCTGGAAGTAAAGTCGTCATAACAACTAGGAAGGAGCAATTACTCCACAAGTTGGGTTACAATCATCTAAACAAACTACAGTGCCTATCACATGATGATGCTATGTCTTTGTTTGCTTTAAATGCATTAGGTGTGAATAAATTTAATTCACATTTGTCACTCAAACCATATGGTGAGGGTATTGTGAAAAAATGTGATGGCTTACCTTTGGCTTTGATATCACTTGGTAGATCACTAAGGACAAAACAAGATGAGGAATCTTGGAGGGAAGTGTTAGAAAGTGAGATATGGATGTCAAAAGACGATGCAATTGGCCCTGCCCTTAGACTAAGCTATCGTGATCTTTCTGCACGTTTGAAGCAATTGTTTGCATACTGCTCCTTGTTTCCTAAGGATTTCATGTTTGACAAGGAGGAATTGGTTTTATTATGGGCAGCAGAAGGGTTTTTACACCAGTCAACTCCAATTGACTCAACAAAAGAACGTTTGGGTCATGATTGTTTTGATGAATTGTTGTCAAGGTCATTTTTTCAACTTGCACCTAATAATCAATCATTATTTGTGATGCATGACCTGATGAATGACTTAGCGACATCTGTTGCTAGCGATTTTTTTGTAAGGTTAGAAAATGATATGAAAAGGAATATGAGGAAGGAGATGTTGGAAATGTGTCGTCATATGTCATTTGCGCGTGAGGAATATGTAACTTACAAGAAGTTCGAGACATTCAAAATAGCTAAAAGTTTGAGAACATTCTTGGCAACACCTGTCGGTGTGGAAGAAAGTTGGGAGAAATTCTACTTATGGCAGAATTTCTACTTATCGAGTAAGATTTTGATCGACTTACTTCCTGAGTTACCAATGTTGAGAGTTTTATCTCTAAGTGGTTTTTGTATAAGTGAGGTACCACAGACCATTGGTAGCTTGAGGCACTTGAGGTATCTTAATCTATCTCGAACGAAAGTAACCCATTTGCCTGAAAATGTTTGCAATCTCTACAACTTAGAGACATTGATTGTATGTGGTTGTCGTTGCTTAGGTAAGTTGCCGAACAACTTCTTAAAGCTTAAAAGCTTGCGGCATCTTGACATTAGGGACACTCCGTTGTTGAATCAGATGCCTTTTGGAATTTGTGAGTTGAAAAGCCTACAAACTCTCTCGAAAATTGTTATCGGAGGTGAAAGAGGATTTGAAATAACCAAACTTAAAGAATTCAAGAATCTATGTGGGAAAATTTGCATTGAAGGTTTGGACAAAGTGCAAAATGCAATTCATGTTCGTGAGGCAAACTTTTCACAAAAGAGGCTTAGTGAACTAGAGGTTGTATGGAGTGATGAGCCATATGATTCACGAAATGAAATGCTTGAAAAGGAAGTCTTAAATGAGCTAGAGCCTCGTAATGATAAGTTAATACAACTCATTATTAGATCATATGGTGGCTTAGAGTTTCCAGATTGGGTTGGGAATCCCTCGTTTCTTCATTTGAAGCATGTGTCACTACGTGATTGTAAAAGATGTACATCTCTACCCCCACTTGGGCAGCTACCTTTACTTAAGGAATTGTTTATTGAAGGCTTAGATGAGGTGGAAGCTGTGGGTTTGGAGTTTCTTGGAACAAGTCGTGCATTTCCTTCACTTGAAATTCTAAGTTTCAAGCATATGCATGAGTGGAAGAAATGGTCAACCAGTAGAGGGGTTGTGTTTCCATCATTGAATGTTCTGAAAATATGTGATTGCCCCAGTTTGGTTGAAGTCACACTTGAAACACTACCTTCAGTGAATGTTCTAGAAATAACTAAATGTGATAGTGGTCTGTTAAGAAGGCTTATTGAAATAGCTTCAGCAGTCACCAAGTTGGAAATAGAGTCTATTACTGGGCTTAATGATGTGGTTTGGAGAGGTGTTATGAAGTATCTTGGTGCAGTTGAAGAATTAAAGATATGGATGTGTAATGAAATAAGATATTTGTGGGAATCAGAAGCAGTTGCAAGCAAGGTTCTTGTGAAGTTAAGGAGATTGGAAGTGTTTGAGTGTGATAACTTGGAGCGTTTTATATGTCCAGATAGCATTCAGGTGTTGAGGTTGTTGAATTGTAAATCAATTACAATTTTCTCCTTGCCAAAAGAAGGGCAAAACCTCAAGTCAGTTGAGATTTGGGGTTGTAATAAATTATTGGAAAGGGAGTGGGGAGGACAAAATATGAACAACAACAATAGAAGCAGCATGCCGATGCTTGAAAATGTACGGATAGAAGGTTGGACGAATCTGAAATCAATCAACAACCTGAATTACTTGGTTCACCTCACCACATTGTTTTTAATGAATTGTGAAAATCTGGAATCATTTCCTGATAATGAGTTGTCCGATTTGACATTGTTAAAGGAACTAAGGATAACAGATTGTCCAAGTATGGAGGCTTCTTTTCCTCGTGGAATTTGGCCTCCCAAACTGCAATCCTTAAGCATAGGGATGTTGAAGAAGTCCATCTCAGATTGGGCCCCACAGAATTTTCCAACCTCACTTGTGGAACTAGAGTTATACGGTGACGATGAAGTGAGTAGTTGTAGTCAGTTTTCCCATCTTGTTCCTTCATCTCTTACTTCTCTCGGTATGCTTAGATTTGAGAAATTGGTATCATTTTCAATGGGACTCCAACACCTCCAACGTCTCTCTTTTAGCAAATGCCCAAATCTGAATAAATTGTCTCATCCTCATCCCCAAAACCTCACTAACCTTCAAAAACTCTATTTTTTTGATTGCCCAAACATGATGGATCTACCAGAAGTGCTGCTGCCTTCACTTTTGAGGTTAGAAATTTGTGAATGCCCACATCTGAAAGAAAGATGCAGTAAAAGAGGTTGTTACTGGCCCCTCGTTAACATAAAGGTGTCTCTCCCTCCCTACCTTTAATGATTTAAAACCAATAAACTGATTTATTTTGCCTTTCTTTAAACAAACAGTTTTTAATCTATGTCAAATATATGGTTTATTGTTATTTATTTAAATTTATCTATTGAACTGTTCAACTTAATGTGGAAATTTATGTTTGCATTTTGCGCTAACATGATAATGCCAAATAATATTATTATGTGTGTAAACCCATTACATCCTGTTTAGAAACGTAATTCCAGATGGGTTTTCCATAACAAAAATATTTTAGAAACGTAGATTTTGTACAATGTTTGATTTTAAAATATGTCTTACTATTCAAATTCATATGGGCCATGGTATATTCTAGTAAGCTCTATGATGATTTGTATACTCCTTTTAAAATAGATCAGGCCAACTTATCAACAACATTTTCTGTTACCTAATGAAATTTAAAAGAAATTATTTTAGAACAAAAAAGGTAATTTATAGCCATAGTAGTTAGTTAGATTATGGTTTTATTGCTACGATTTAGTGAAAACTGTTTTACCCAACTTGGCCGCAGTGACAAAAAAATCCTGAATCCGTCAATGCATATAGCTTCTCTTTACTTTCATTTGCATAGATACTTTAATTTCTAAAAGATATTTTAGCCTTACTTTTTAATATGACAACTTGATCTATGAGGAACATGACCATGATTATATCCTTGGCTGATTTGATGGTGCAGGCTCAATTGCGACAGGATGCATTTTACTAGCGATTTTTAATGGTGTATGTCGGCAATGACCAAAGATGATGTTTTGGTGTATTATGCGGTGGATAAAACGCCATGTAAATAGAAAGATAATTGCAGATTATGATGTTGGTTTCTTATTTGTGGATACCTATTAATGAATTGCGCATCATTGATGGTCGTTGTACGTTGCGATTTCAGACTTCTAGCTACCATAAACGAACCAGATGACTCATATTGTATTCTGTTGGCAATGGGTAAGATTGCAGATTGTATTTTGTAATACATACAGAAAACATATACATAAGCCAACTTATTATGAACAACTTCAAGGGTGGTATATTCTCATCAATAAACAAAACAGTAAACTGTACAAGTTCACCATTTCAGCAAAATCACCACACATTATGAACCAAAACCTATCTCTATACAAGTACTTATACTATAGAACCCAAAAACCACCTCCGTACACGCGGTTTCTATAGTTCAACCTCATGAAGGTCATCGTTAAACCCATCACCATTACTCGTTTTTGCTAAACCACCTTCACGTGGGACAAACGACCTTGAAGCCGTACCTAAAATCTCACCACTTGATCTCATATCCCTACTAGAACCCGAAAACCGTTCATCGATACCTCCACCCCATGAAACCGTTCTTCGTGAGTGAGGTGAACCGGATGTGCTCGGGTATGAAGGAATGATTCTCCCTCTTGCGATATCATCCATGCTTGCAAATCTTTGCATGGAAGATTGATATGTAGGAGGTTGAAACTGGTTGTGTATTGAAGTCGGTGAATGATTTTCCTCAACGGTTTGTTGTTGTGTGTTATCTTGAAACGGGTCATTTGGTTGGTCAACCGAGGGTGCCACCTTCGGAACAAAGAATTGTGGATTTGATTTTGTGACGGGTTTGATCGAGGAGGCAGAAGGGGACTGGAACAACTTGGTTGGGTTCCCACCACCTTGGTTAAACGTGTCAACGTACCTGCAAAAAAACCGCATAAAAACATTAGGGTTGAAAACTTGAAATGGTCGTGTTTTAGTACCAACCTAAAAAATAGGGTTGCCAAATCGTGCTCATCTTGTTTTAACAGTTCTCTGACAACGCGAATAACACAAGTATTAAACACGAGTGCAACTCGTTTAACTACTTTATCTCATGTCTATAACACCGTTGTATGTTTTATCTACTAAGAAGAATAAATGATGGATCATAGTCTCCTAATTTTATTTATTTATAAAAAAGTAAAAAATCACGTAGCGTACTTTCAGTTAATAGGTCTAATCGTGTCTTATACAGGTGACCTATTGCCAGCCCAAATAAAAAGCATTAGGGTCGAAATGGTCTTGTTTAAGTACCAACATTTGGGATGGTGATTTGACATGCTATAATACTAATTTTTGGTAATCATAATTATTGCTACAGTAATTTATTTAAAAAAACTGGTAATCGTAACTAATGCATAAAAATTAGACATGAGGTAAATGTCAATGTGTTTGACCACTTTCCCTTTTTGCTAAAATTTATGATTTTACCCGTTTGAGATAAAGTCGTAAAAATGCAACCCAAAGTGATCCGTTTATAAGTAGAGGTGCAAACGAGCTGCTCTAGATCGGCTCAAGAAAAGCTCGAAACAAGCCGAGTAGAGCTTATTTAAACTTGTTTACGAGCCGAGCCCGAATCTGAAAATAAGCTTGTTTAGTAAATGAGCCCGAACCTCACTTATTGAGCTTGCGAGCCTAAACAAATCTGTTATTTATATTATTTTTATTTAAATATTAATTGATAGATAATAAATGTGCCGAGCTCGAGCTCTCATAAGTTAATCAAGCTCGAGCCTGAGCCTGGTCGAGCTCGAGCTCGGCTCATTTGCACCCCTATTACAAGTAAATGGATCAAAATTACCACCTCAACGATTTTTTTATAGTTGTAAGAAAAGAAAAACAGAACCAATCACCTTTGTCGAACACCTGTCCTTCCACGGGCTGCGAATTGGCTTGAGGTGGCGGGAATTGGTGGGATTCCGGAACTTTTTGAGCTTGAAAACTCGGAGCTTCCATTGGTAAGAGATCCGTCGCCTTTTACAGCACTTTTTGAGGAATATTCCAGTGTTCCGTTCTGAAAAGTTGACATTGTTGGAGGTGGAGCAATCACCGCTTCCTCTGCTGGCGGATCAACACCTTCCTCTACCCATCGTTTAAGTTTCTCATCATAATAAAACTTGTTCTTCTCTCCGAGTTTCGCCTGAAAACGTACAAAAAAATGAGAGAGAGAAGTCAACTTATAGGCCAAAATGACATTCTCAACAAGTCAAACAAAAAGTTTAGGAACTGAACTGCTAAAATGTTTAAAAGTTGACAAGTTTTATTCCAACATTATACATATACTTAAAAGGCTATGTCGGTTCGCCAATTTGACATAGCCGCATGCCACCACCTTGTGGTTGTTCACTAGAATTTTACTCATTTTACACTTAACTTTGGTAATTTTTGTGTTTAGTCTTTTTACTTTAACTTTTACATGTTTAGTCCCTCTACTTTAATAAAGTTTTTTCCTCATTGATTAACTTTGCTTATATACATGCTTAATCCCTCTACTTTAAATTTGCTAGAATACATGTTTAGTCCTC
Source organism: Helianthus tuberosus (assembly GCA_030545235.1). NCBI lineage: Eukaryota > Viridiplantae > Streptophyta > Magnoliopsida > Asterales > Asteraceae > Helianthus > Helianthus tuberosus. The sequence continues at coordinate 187,765,513 of CM060424.1, forward strand.
TACTTTTATTACATTTTTAGTATTTTGCCTTTAGTGTTTTTTTTTTCTCTCGCTAGTGTGACAAACCAAACCGACTCCAATCAAACAATATTGTTACCGGTATCAATATCATCAAAACCAGTATTTTTTTTTTCATTTTACTATTTCGCCTTGTAGTATTTTTTTATACGTGTGTTGACGTTTCAATGTTCTTTTCCTCGTGGTTTTACGTTGTTCATATACTGAGTGTCGCTACTGTACTGATAATCAAACTTCCGCCGCAATGCACAGGGTAAAATTACTAGTTAAACGTAATATATTATCTGAATATTTAGAGGGCAAGCAATCAGTTCTACATAATTTTGATACTAACTGCAAAAAAACGGTTTATCTGATACCTATTTGTCCGGCCAAGGTTTTAGGACCAAATCCACAGTCTTTTGGAGCAAGCGGGAGCCAAAAAGACCAAACCGTGAAGTACCAGATGCTTTACCTTGTGAATCTGTGGAGTTTTCTTTTGATGAATCAACCTGATTCTACATCAAAAGTTCCCACATCAGATAATAACCTAAATAGCTAAATCAGAAAAATACTTGCGATGGTTGGGTTATGCTAAACGGGTTTTATCCTGAAAAGTGTAGAAAGTAAAAATATAAAACGGTGTCATAGAAAATGCATGGAGTCATCCGCCTTTTTTGTTCAATGTGGTTTCATTCGGTTTTTTTTTCAACATGATGTCATTCACGTTTTTTGTTTCCTTGGACACGTGGCATTTACTACCTGATGGCTTCCTACACTTTTTAGGATAAAAATCCTTGTTATCAGAACCCAAACCTACTTGCAAAATATGATTTTGTATTATTTTCATTAGGGTTGTGAATTTCTGACACGACACAAACCTAACATGAAATTCGCAGGTTTAGGTTTAGCCTAAACAAGTTCGGGTCAGTTTCAGGTTGAACCCCGCGAACCCATTTAGCTAAACGGTTCGGATTCGTGTCAACCCGGTCGGGGCTGGCGGGTTGACCCGCTTAACCCATTTATATTATATTTTATTTTTTACATATGTTTTATGTCATAAATTAAATTGGGTGTGAATTTTTTTGCCATAATTATAACTTAAAAAGTGAAATTGACATAAGATTTTACAATTAAAAGGTAATTGTATTATATACATTTGTGTTTTTTTAGTAAAATGTTAATTTTAATATATGATTTTGTGAAGAAAAAAAATTAAAAATCCGGTAGAACGGGTTGTGTTCGGGTCAACCCGCGAATATTCGGGACGCGTTCAGGTTCATATGTATTGACACGATTTTTGGGTTTGGGTTCGTCAAAAATTTTCAGGTTCTGGTCGGGTTGAACCTGCCAACCCGCAAAAACGACCCGTTTAGCACCCCTATTTTTAATAAAGTTCACACAGAATTATATCACAACCTGCCTAGGAGACCGACCAAAATCAGGCTCAGAAACACTTCTGTTATGCATGATTTTCTGTTGTTTCCTTCTGCGGATTGCTGAGTGATGGGCTCCATGGAAGCAGATGGTACTAACGATGACATGGCCATTGTTGACTGGCTAGACAATACGCGGTGTCCGTTGGGTTGGTGATTAAGGTCACTTTGTGTACTAGAACCAGATGTTGATGGGACAGGTGGAGGTAACCCCCCAAACACGTGATGTGTGGTGCTGTCAAACAGGTTAAGTAATTTTCCAACTAATTTACCAGGAGCTAAGTTTGTAGAGAATCCACCCTGAAAACAAAAATATAATAGATAATGAAAATGATGATAATAGCAAATTAACAATCATAGTAGTAGTAATTATAATAACAATAATTACAACTAGGGCTACAGACGAACCGGGCGTTTCAGCGAATAGTTCGTGAACCGTCCGGCAGGAAGTTCGTTTGTATTCGTTCTTTTAATAAATGAATGAACACGAACATGAACAGAGGCTGCGTCCGCTAATTTATGTTCGGCAACATGTTCGTTCGTGTTCGATAGTTCATTAGTGTTTTTAGCTTTATATATAGAGAGAGAGAAAGTGTAGTGTACAATTGGCCTTAACGTACGAGCGTACGCGATGAATAATCCGCATGTTATATTTTTCTGAGTTTGTGAAGCCGCATGTTATAGGTGTCCGGGTTTGTGAAGTCGCATATTATATTTTCCGAGTTTTGGAAGTCCGCATGTTGTATTTTCCGATTTTGTGAATCCGCATGTTATAGGTTGTCCGGGTTTGGGAATCCGCATGTTATAGGTTGGCCGGGTTTGTGAAGCCTCATGGTGAATGTTCCGGGTTTGGTAGTCTTCCGAGTTTGTGTGATAAAATCCGCATGTTATGACCTCATTTCCGCATGGTATATTTTCATCGCAAGTTAACGTACAACCGGCCTTAACGTACGATGCGTACGCGATTAGAAATCCGCTCATTATAAACCTCAAAAAACGAAAACCGGCATGTTACATTTATCAAACCCGGACTTCAGAAACTCGGACTTGTTCATAAACTCGCATGGTTATAAACTCGGACTCACAATTTGGTTGTCCGCATGTTATATCTCAAAATCGCATGGTCATAAACTCGGACTCACAAACTCGGACAACCAAATTGTACAAAATCCGCATGTTATATCACTCAATCCGCATGTTATATACTAATCGCGTACACAGCGTACGTTAAGGGATATTGAACAATACACTCTCTCTATATATATATTTAAATACTTCAAAATTCCAACAGATAAAAAATATTTAATAAGAATCAATGTATTATATACTCTGTTCATGAACGCTTGTTTGTATGTTTGTTTTGATTTGTGTTCATGAACATTAGTTTGTGTTCATTTGTGTTCATGAACGTTCGTTTGCGCTTGTTGCCTAAAACTAACAAATAAACACAAACAAACATGAACACGTTCATTTCCTTAATGAACGAACACGAACATAAAATCTCGTTCGGTAAGTGTTCATGAACAGTTCATGAACAAATATATTTCCTTAACAAACGAACATGAACAAGGTCTTGGTCGTGTTCGTTTGCAGCCCTCAACAATAACAAATATATTTCCTTAACGTGTATTTTTATAGTTAATTATTTTCCCGAATATCAGCTGTACTGCTTTTACCTGTTGATGAGTTTTTATTCTGTCTTCTAAGGATATAACCATATGCCTCCATGTTTCTACTTCAGGGGCTCGGCCAGTTTTTAATGATTTTGTAATTACATGACAATACCTAAATTTAAAGAAAAAGACAGTTAATTGGAAAAAAAAAGAATAAAACAAAACAAAACTGTAAAAAATATAAATAAAAAATATCGATTTTTGTATGCTTACTTTAATGAGTCCGATATTCTTCCGACTTCAGCCAACATATAGGCATATATAAGCTTATACGGTTGAAACGGTAGCAAGGTGAACTGAGAATTCCCCAGCAGCTTTGAGTATTCATACACCTCTGTCCTCTGTTTATAAAACCACATCAAACTATTTTATAAAATTTTTAAGAAAGAACAAAAAAGAAAGACTAAAATGTCATTTTTGTTCCTGAGGTTTGGCCAGTTTTGCGACTTTCGTCCAAAGGTTTGTTTTTCCGCATCTGGATCCAAAAGGTTTGAAATCTTGCCATTTTCATCCAGCTCATTAACTCCATCCATTTTTCTACGTTAAGTCAGGGGTATTTTCGTCTTTTTTGTTAACTTAAAGGGCAATTCAGTCTTTTTCACTCTATGTAAAAGCATTTAGGATAATGTACAAATATTAAAAAAAGACGAAAATACCCTTAAGTTGAAAAAAAGACGAAAATACCCCTGACTTAACGCAGAAAAATGGATGGAGTTAACGAGCCGGATGAAAATGGCAAGATTTCAAACCTTTTGGATCCAGATGCGGAAAAACAAACCTTTGGACAAATTCGCAAAACTGGCCAAACTTTAGGGACGAAAACGGCATTTTACTCAAAAAGAAATATGTGGGTGACCTGACCCGTTTATACCTGAATGGCTTCTGGAGAGGCATATGTTCGGGAATGTTTCCAGTGATCTGCGCCAATGAGACAGAGTCTAGCACTGTCGGAATAAGGCTCAAAGTTTGCTTCAGCGACTAAATAGCAAATGTGTGCAGCAATGATCTGAACGGTTAATTAAAAGAATCTCAAACTTAATTGAATGATCTGAACCATTAATTGACAGTAGTATGCTTAGGTGGATTATAATGTGTAGCACTTACGTTACTTGTTTCCTTCCACAAACAGTCACCGAGATGAATAAGCACCAGTTCATCATCTTTGGTCCTGTTAGCAGTAATCATAGCCAAATTCTCTTCCCAATCGTCAAGCATAGCGTTTGCACCAAGTTGAGCCTACAGCCAATCAATTATAACATTCAAAATGAATGGGTCGGTCAGGTTGGGTAGCGGGTCAATAGGGGTGCTAAACGGGTCGTGTTCGCGGGTTCAACCCGACCCGAAAGTCGTGTCATACATATGAACCCAAAGACGACCCGTTCAACCCGAATTTTTTAATTTTTTTTTCACACATTAATATATTAAAGTTAAAATTTACTACAAAAAAAACACAAATTTATATGATACAATTTATATACTCTTAATTTGTAACATTGTTAGGCATTAAAACTTGTATTTTTAGCTTACAAAGTTGGACATTGCTTTATGATAAAACCATGTACTATAGTATTTATTTATATACTATTAATTGGTAACACTGTTAGGTAGGGATGAGCACGGTACCCGTTCGGTACCGGTACTGAAAAACAAGAAAAGTGGGTACCGGTACCGAATACACCGGCCGTAACATGGAGCTCATGTATAATGTTTAGGGGCTGTTTGGTAACTTTTGAATGGTTAAGTTCTGAATCAGTAAGAGGTCTGAACTATTAAATGCTTAAGCAGTATGAGGTCTGAACTATTGACAGTATAATGCTTAACCGTTCAGAGACAAATGTCTAACCAATTCAGATTAGAGGTCTTAACCATTGAGACTTAGTATAATAATTAATCATTCAGATGCAAATGTCTGAACCATTCAGATGCAAATGTTTGAAACATTCAGACATTTACTCACGAAACAAACAGTATGAATCATTAAGTGTTGAACCAGTAAGAGGTCTGTCTGAACCATTCAGACCCTCATTAAGAGGTAAACAAACAACCCCTTAATTATTAACTAACCCATGCCGGCTGAATTTGTAAGCCCCGGCCGCAACGCGGCAGGGTCTTACATCTAGTTACATCTAAATTATAAAATCTTATGTTAATTTTTCTTTTTAAGTTATAATTATGGCATAGAATACCCACCTAATTTAATTTATGACATAAAACATATATTGAAAATTATAATATAATATAAATGGGTTCACTGGTTTGGCTAAACAGGTTGACCTGAACCCGACCCGTTTGGCTAAACAGGTTCACTGGTTCAACCTGAAACCGACCCAAACCCATCTAGACCCAAACCCGCGAATTTCGCGTTAGGTTTGTGTCGTGTTTAAATTCGGACAAGGGGTTCAAATTCACATTTTTGACAACTTTAAACAGTAAGACGAGATTAAAACATAATAAATCTACATGATGAGCCGATAACAACATCAATACCTGTGCAGGCTGTTGAAACATATAAGTTGCATCACCTGCTGCTGGGTCAGTTGAAAACACATCAGCGGGTTGACCCGCAATAAGTAGGCATAAAGTCCGCAAAGGTGAGCCCGCCACTAGCTGGCGAAGAGCCATCTTCCTTACAGTATCCACATAGAACTGCAATAAACAGCCCGACCCGATAAGCAAACAAATTTGTAACAACGAAAATTCATGTTAACAGTAAATTAACCAAAATTTTAAAAAAAACACCAACCTGATCACCGAGTTGTGCTGCAAGAATAAGGGCAAGCCCCCATAATTGACCCTCTTGTGCACGATGAAGGGCTTCCATCTTTCTACCGGAAACCAGAAGAGTTTGGACTTCAGCAGCAGTTGCCTACGTCATATAATTAATGCTTTAAAGTTTAAATATGTTTACAAAAGCTAGATCATAACATCATGAAATATTTTTTTAGTAAAGTGATTTAACTAAAAATACAGTTTCAGAGACTTTCAACTGTTTGAGCTGTTTCCTTTTCAACTGAAAAAGTTATTTGATTAAATAAACAAAAGAAAGTGCAAACTGCAGAGGCAGGAAAAGATGCTATCCTAATATCTATGCAGTTAATATCGGTGATATATCGGTTATCGGTCCCCGTAAATATCGGTCTGAATATCGGTACCGGTATTATCGGCGATATTTAACCGATATATCACCGATTTTCCAGATATCAGTATCTTTCTTCGTAGTTCTACCATTCGTCTTTCTTCTTATTGTTACTATTAGTGTTTTAAGTTTTAACGGTTAATTGTTAGTGTTGAATGTTACTGTTTTAAGTCTTAATCAGTTCCTACTTGCTACAATTGTTAGTGTTTTGCAAGTTGCAAAAAGTTAATTTGTTAATGGTAGGAGAGTATACTGAATTGTTAGTGTTAGATTGCTATATATATAATATCTACATGATATTAACCCAGCGCAATAACCTATATCTCAAATATTGGTCCTTGACCGATATCCAATATTTTACTACATTAACTGCATAGCCTAATATAGGGACAAGTTAATCATTTAAATAAAAAAAAATGAATACATACCCTGGTCCGTCCTTCCGAAGGTAACTGTTGCAAGCAGTTGGAGAAAGCGCCATAATCAGCATATTCTGCACTGTTTTTCGTTGCGGATGCAAACAGTCTAGCAACAGCAACATCTGGAACATCATTTTCCTGGTTCAAGTACCAACGTACTAATATGAACATTTACAGTGTTATCAAGTTGAAACGCTGTAGCACTTATCATTTACAAATCTTAGGGGTGCAAATGAGCCAAGCGGCTCAAGTAAAAGCTAGAAACGAGCCGAGCTTGAGCCTAAAATAAACCTCGTTTATTTATCAAGCCCGAGCTCGATCCTGGCAAGTGAAGCTCATCAAGCTCGTCGAGCCTTATCGAGCTTTAGTGTAATATTAGTTTTTATTAATATTTAATAACATTTACCCCTTATTTAAAGTTGTTTAGTAAACAAGCCGAGCCGAGCTTATTTAAACTTGTTTACGAGCCGGTCTGAACCTAAAAATAAGCTTGTTTAGTAAACGAGCCCGAGCTTCACTTATCGAGCTCGCAAGCCTAAACGAGTCTATTATTTGTATTATATTTATTTAATATATTAATTAATAGATAATAAATGTGCAGAGCTCGAGCAACCATAAGTTAATCGAGCTCGGGCTCAGCTCCGCTCGTTTGCACCCCTAGTCAAATCTAATAAATTAATCTAAGCAATATGATAATAAAGTTATTAGTATTGTTGTTCAATTTGAAAACACTTAGAAGATTAGAATTTACCTTTGTTGTGGTATCAGTTCCGAAAGGAGAACGCAATTTCCCGTAGTGTTGTAAAGCGATTTTTAGCAAAGAAAGAAGCAACCGAAGAACTTGGTCTTTTTTGTGATTTGTGTCAGAAGGGCATGTGATTCTCTCATCGATCCATCTAATCAACTCTTTACCGCCAAAATTTCCACCCGCCAGTGGACCGGGAAACGACTGGCGGCAAAGAGTATGAAAGTAACCGTGTACACTTGTCGCACTGCTCGACACATCACCTACTCTAGTGACAATTTCCATTAGGTTAAGAACGGAAATTGTTCCGGCTAGGGCTGTAAACGAACCGAACGAACACGAACAAGACCTTGTTCGTGTTCGTTTGTTAAGAAATATATGTGTTCGCGAACCGTTCACGAACACTTATCGAACGAGATTTTATGTTCGTGTTCGTTTGTTAAGGAAATGAACTTGTTCGTGTTTGTTTGTAAATTTTAGGCAACGAACGTTGACGAACATAAATGAGCACAAACTAATGTTCATGAACACAAATGGAAACAAACGAACACAAACAATCGTTCATGAACAAAATATATAATACATTGACACTTATTAGATATTTAATTTGTCGGAATTTTGAAGTATTTAAATAAATATAAAAACTAAAAACACTAATGAACTATCGAACATAAACGAACGAACACGACCTATATTCATGTTTGTTCATTTAACTAAACGAACGAAATTTCTTGTTCGTGTTCGTTTGTTTAATAAACGAACGAACACAAACAAACTTCCCGCCGAACGGTTCACGAACTGTTCGCCGAACGTTTGGTTCGTTTACAGCCCTAGTTCCGGCACTACAACCCTTCAATAAAACAAACGCGCCTTTGTGAGTAACATGGTTAACATTTTAGGTAAACTGAAAGAAACCAAAAGATATTCTATTGACAACTTATAGTTGGAATCAAGATAAGAAAAGAGTAAAATGCTATTTTCGTTCCTGAGGTTTGGCCAGTTTTGCGACTTTCGTCCAAAGGTTTGTTTTTCCGCATCTAGATCCAAAAGGTTTAAAATCTTGTCATTTTCGTCCGGCTTGTTAACTCCATCTATTTTTCTCCGTTAAGTCAGGGGTATTTCCATTTTTTTTTTGTTAACTTAAAAGGGTTTTAAAATACTTGTACATTATGCTAAATGCTTGTACATAAAGTGAAAAAAAAAAGGATTTGCCTTTTAAGTTAACAAAAAAGACAAAGATACCCATGAAACCGAATTGTCCTTTTAGTTAACAGAAAGACGAAAGAACCCATGAAATTGAATTTCCCTATAAGTTAACAAAAAGACGAAAATACCCATGAAACCGAATTTACCTTTAAAGTTAACAAAAAAGACGAAAAGACCCATGAAACCAAATTGCCCTTTAAGTACATATATACCAAATTGGCCTTTTAAGTACATATATACCGCTGATGAAAACAAAGATTTACAAGCTCACCTGGCCTCCATAAGATGAATTTAATACAGCACTTGTATCCTTCATCACAATTAGCTTGCCGCCAAAACCGAAAGTAACCAACGCATGAGGAGGTGACCATCAGATGACCTTCCAGCAGTAGACCCATAAGAATTTTGATGTCCACTTTGATGTACGCTTTGCTGAGAATAGTTTAACTGGTTCTGACTCTCATACACCTTTGTAGCATTCATCGTATTACTTTGATCAATCATCGATTGACTAATATTCCCACCAGAACCAAAAGATTGAGCACTAGAAACAGCAGGAAACTTAGCACCATAAGATTGCTGTTGATTAATATTGTTATCTACACGAAAATTAGCACCATAAGATTGCTGTTGACTAACATTGTTAACAGTATCAGCTTGCCATTGTTGCTGCTTACCAAACGACCCGTTCCAATTATAGTCTAACTGTTCATTTCCGTAATAACTATTACTTGCAGGAAAACTATTTTGATCGTAAATCTGAGAATTATACGCATCTAAAGACCGCCATTCCTGCGCATTCATGTCGTAATACCAACCGGGATATTGCGGATCGAAATAAAAATACTGGTGGATACCCGTTATTTCCTTGTGATGATTGACTCCAACTCGATAAACTCTCGTTAGTGTGACTAGTTTGTGAATTTGGACTCCAACTCATGGCACTTTCACTAGTGCCTCGTTCTGCTAACAAAGATTGGCCAGTTTGCTGCAAATACGCAACCTCGGTTTTCACATTTGAAACTGTCCAATCACAAAGAGTTTGTGGTTTGCGTATGGACGTACCGAATGTCACCGACACGGCCAGTACGGGCAAATTACGCGATAGTACGGAACGATAGTGACAATGAACGTCATAATACGACATTTAATGACAAAATGCATCAAATACTGATCCGGTAGGACGTGTATACATACAACACGACACGTTGGACTACAAGTGAATCAAAACAGAATCAGATGAAATCATGGAACACGGCCACACATGTGACCGAACTTATCTGGAACGTGCCGTATAGACCATATACTTCGTAAAATGACATGTAATGGCAAAATACGTCACGATACGACAAGTATAGGTGCGTTTTTTAATTAAAATAATTTTTAAAAAAACCCCAAAACTCCTCGCTTTGGCCAAAGCAGGGCGCTTTAGGTTTCAAAAGTTACAGTTTTGGCCCAAAGCGCAGCAGCTTTGGGCCAAAAATGTAAAATCTGAACCTAAAACGTCTCGCTTTGGCAAAAGCGAGGCGCTTTGGTTTAAACTCACCCAAACACACACACATAAGGTGCGATATCACACAGTCGACCCTCCGAGACCTCGATTCAAGACCATTTTTATTGATTTGATTTCTATAAGGTTAGATTACTAATCCCCAATCATTTACACTTCATTAATTTTAGAAAAAAATGAGTTTTGATTGCTTGTTCGGGTTGGGTGATCTGCTGGTGGGTTTTTTTTTTTTGAAGAACATAGGGGGCAAAGCGCTCGGCTTAGCCCAAAGCGCGACACTTTGCCTTTTTTTCTTTTCTAAATTATAATTTTTTTTAAATAAACAATGTCGAATCCATAACCCGCGTAGGTCTGTAATGAGCGTCGAAACATAACCAGTCGTAAATATATAATATTTTTATTATTTAGTCGAAGTCGTCCGTAACGTGCGTAGGTCCGTAAAGAGCGTTGAAACATAACCGGTCGTAAATATATAATATTTTTATTATTTAGTCGAAGTCGTCCGTAACCCGCTGCAGTACCCATAGCACGTCATTGCAGACCTGCCTCCTGCTGCGCTTGCGGTGGCTTGGGACTTCGATCGGCGCCATCGTTCAATGTTGGACAAATATCCTGAACTATGAAGAAAGATACAAGGCTCCAGAATCACCCTCAAGATTATTTTGCACATAAATAATGTTGGTAACTCTTTTGCTATATTTAATTGATGTAATTCTATTATGACTTTGTTTTATTGTTAAAAATGTGGTTCCTCAAAATTACAGAATACTCCCGCGTATGGGAAGACAAAAAGTTATTGATACAAAGAATTCAACAACAACATAGCATTGGTTTTGAAAAACGCCTGTTTCAAAGAAGACCGGAAAGATAGAAACATAAATGAATATGAACTGGTCTTCGTGCTAATAATATGGGCAAAACATTTTTATGTTGTCTGATTCAATCTAAAACACAGCAGAGTTGATGTATTGGATAACAGCGCTATAGAGGATAATCTCAGTATAAAAAAAAAAGTATAATGGATGGGTGGGAAAGTTGGTAAGTATCTTAAAAACTTTGTATGTGGAAACTATGTTGACAAAACGCCATACTAATATATGCAAAAATATGAAACTGCAGCATGATGCTTTTGCAAACTAATTGCATATTAAAAAACACCCAATGGCTAAGATCATGAAGACGACGCCTATTATCAGACAACCGATGGATTGGAGGACAACGTCTAACGTGATCAACTGTGGGATTTTTGCAATGAGGCATATGGAAATGTATATAGGGCAGATGGCTGGTTAGGGGTGTAATCTTGCAAAAGAATACGCCCCAAATAAACTACAACAAAAACAGCTAAATGACCTCAGGATGAAATACATTGCAAAAATCCTGCTGCATAGCGAAAATGAAAACAGAAAACAAGTGGTCAAATCTGTAAGAAATTCTTGGATTTAGAGGGAGCAAAAATAAATGAATTGTATAAAACAGGGTACAACAGAATAGAACAAAGGATATAGCAATATTTAGATTAGCTTAAATACCATGAATTGCTTACATTTTATAATATTAATGTTGACTAATATATTTTGCTTTAGACTATTGCATCTACTTGTTTCGTTATGGGGTATTCATCATGGGGTTTTCGATAATATGTGTGCTTAGATGTGAGAAATCCATGAAAACGCCATGATAAGTAATCCATAATAAAAGCGCCATTAGTTGAATAATAAATAATAAGAACTGATGTTACTGTCTTCAATAAACATGTTAATGAAAACATCATAATTTGAATAATTAGCAAATAGTAACCAGGTGTAGAACTCCATTAATCATAAACAATAAGCATATATTAGAACCCAAACGACAATTAACATTAATATTTAAAACGCTAATTATTGAATATAGGAAGAACGCCGTTGAAACATAAACGACATTTCAAAAAAAATTACATTGAAAAAAAACGTTATTGATACAAGTAAAAAAGAACAAAACGTCATATCTGTTGAATATAGGAAGAACGACATTATAACATAAACGCCATTTCAAAAAAAAATTACTTCGGAAAAAAACGCCATTGAAACAAGCATAAAGAACAAAACGCCATTTCTATTGAATTTTTGTTTGAAACGGAATTATAACGCCATTTATTAAAGGGAATGTGGACAATGACAATCATGCCCCTGCATATCATTTAGCGCCCCCTGCCACGTGTTCGATCAGTATCCGCTCTCACCGTTTTCATACTTACAAACGTTTTCTCCTGATCTCGTTTCTATATATATATATATATATATATATATATATATATAGAGAGAGAGAGAGAGAGAGAGAGAAAGATCGATAAGTGTGTGTGAGAAAAGATGAGTGTGTAGGTGTGTAGGTGTGTGAAGATTCAATGTTAAGGGTATTTTGGTACTTTGATAAAACCTAACATAAAAAATCTTACAGAGTTTGTTTTTTGGACTCAAGAAGTTAAGATTAGAAACCACAGAGACTCAAATCAAGACACGTTTGAGTTTTGGACTCAGATAGTTAAAATGATTAAATCATAGGGACTCAAAAATTACTTTACTCTTTTTTTTAAAATAACTTATTGACTTATTGATTTTTCCCACCACAAAAGTTAATCTAGATACTTTTTTTTAAACTACTTTTGAAAAAGTAATAAATCAAAAAACATTATTAAAGTTTAATAAGCAATCCCAAACACCCTTTGAGAAGAGTGTGCTTTTTGAATGAATGAATTAAAGTTGGTTAATTTAATCCAACTTTTACAATTAATGATACGTGACACTCTATCCTTGAGTGATTAATTCGGGATATCCCTTATTATAAATATAGTATTTTTCTAATTTATAATAACAAATACCGAAATTTAGTAAGTCAAATATTCATACCTAAATTATCTCCAAGCTAATTTTTTGTTATTATTTATAATTTTGATTTTATGATTAAAAATTCTCCTATAGAATTCTTCTTTAATAACAAGAGTAACTAGGGTTGCTACTTGACACTTTACGACTAGCATGGTTTGCAAAAGAGTAAACTGCCAAAATTGTCTCTGAGGTTTGGTCACTTTTATCACTATAGTCCAAACTCAAACTTTTTGAATCTGGGTCCCTGTTGTTTCAATTTTATTGTCATTTTCATCCAAAAGCAAAATCTGTTCAGATTTTTCAGTTAACATCCAGCTGTTTTTTTCTTTTTCTCCATTTTAACGAAGGGTAAAATTGTCAGATTTTTTCAATTTGTTAATAACGTTAAAAGACAATTTTGCCCTTCGTTAAAAGGGAGGAAAAAGACAAAAAAACTGGATGTTTATTGAAAAATCTGACAAGATTTTGATTTTGGATGAAAATGACAACAAAATTGAAACCAAAAGAATCCAGATTCAGAAGGTTTGAGTTTTAGAGTAAAGTGACCAAACCTCAGGGACCATTTTAGCAGTTTACTCTTTGAAAAATACAAATATTACAGGGTTGAGACTTGACTCATGTCAAGCCAACACCTTGTACATGCTTTGTTGGCCGAATTCCACTTTTGGCTTAGTTATGAGCATCTATTGAACCTGTTTTGATGCCACTTGATGTGTACCAAATCAAGACCGGGAAATTATAGAAAACCTGGGTTAATTGAGAGATTTAGAAATTATTGTTTCAGCATTCAAATACTTGACCTATTTTTAGGCACCAGGCTTAGAAGAAAATGACCGACTACTAACTAGTGACCCACTACTCTTAACGTATGGGTTGAACCCTCATTTTCGAATCTAACCCTTGCTTAAGTCTCGTTTACTCATTTAATCGGAAAGAATTTTCATATCCTACCGTATCGAACTCGACTATAAGGGAAGTGCAAGACATGCTACATGAGTAGCTAGTTAGGCTATTTCCAAGATGCTAATCAAGACAATAAATGGAAATAAACTGGAAATAACCTACTAGCTACCAATGTAGATGTCTTGCATCTCCCTTATGGCTGATTTTGATAGGGTAGGTATTAAAATTCTTTCCGATTAAACGAGACTTGAGCAAGGGTTTGATTCGAAAATGAGGGTTCCAACGGCTATACCCAGTATTGGGAGGGTCGTCTAAAAACCCGGTTCAGGTATTAATAAAACGGGTTCTGGGTATATTTAATAACCGCTTTTGGATATTAATCGGGTACGGTTCCAGGTGTTGAGATTAAAATGCATACCCAATCTATACCCTATTAAATTTCGGCATCGAGTATATAATACCCAGTGTATTAAAAAAACCCGGTTCAAGATTGTTTTACCAGGTCCGATTCCCGGTATGGATTTTTTGTGCATCTCTATAACTCTATTCCTCAATCCTCATATCCTGTGTTGGACCAAACTACCTTGATGAGCTGGGCCCCATTTGATTTCTTGGACCACAACATAAACAAGGCCACAACTTTCTTGCTTTGGTTAAAGGTGTAAAATCCGGAAACGGCAAACCAAGCCGAACCGGAACCGATATTGAAAGTGGTTTGATAAGAATCGTTTAGGTTTGAACCCAAACCGTGTTGGAAATTTTGTGAAAATAGCATTTTTCACAAATATAGGAAAATGATTTTTTTTCCTATTTTGGACTAGAAATAAATATAATAAAATGAGCGGGTTTTATATATTTATTTGTGGGTTTGTGTTCTACGTTGGAAGGACTTCGCAACGAACTAAACCACGTCCAAAACGGAGCTAAGATGAATGAGATATCGATGCTCAAAGTTTGGTGTTTGAAACTTGAATGCTGAAATAAGTGGGAAAGTGGTACCTTGTCCCACATCGGATGAGAGATGAAACTTAAAGGGGTATTTAAGTGGGAACTCTCCATCCTTATTGTTTCATGGAAGCACTCACTAGTGTACTCGCGAAGGGTGCGGAGCACCCTAACTCGCACTCGCACACGCGCGCGCGTGGCGTGGGCGATGAGGCGCAATGTGGCGCTTTGATGGCGCACTTCGCACACTCGCATCACCGCGAGCCGCTTGAGAGCTGCTTTTGTATTTTTGACCGCGTGCGCGTGGTGGAAGCACAAGGGTTGCAAGGACCAAGTGGTTGGTGATGTGGTGCATGACGAGGCAGTCATGCGCATGCGCGCGCGAGTACACATGACATGAGGCGCGCGGTTGCGCATGGTGCATGGGCCTGATGTGACGTGCGCGGCGCACCAAAGTGAGCCAAAACGGCGCGACTGTGTGGCGTGCTTGTAAAGGCTCACAGGTGACGTGTCACACGCGTGCATGGACCTGAGTGAGTATGGCGCACGCGCGCATGGCAGTGAGCCAAATGGACGCACCGCGCATGAGGGTGCAGACCTGCGCGCCCGCGCAGAAGCTTCCAGCTGCAGTTATGTCAGTGCAGTTACATTCAACATTCGAAATTGGCGAAGTCAATGCCTTTGACTGCGAATTTAATGACGAATTAAAGTGCATTAAAGACGTTTAATGCAGTTTAATTCTCCCATTAATTTCGTTTTTCAGTTTCGACCTTCATCTGCAGTATAAATAGAGGTTCCAGCTGCAGAATCAAACACACCGAATTCACCAACTCTTACAATCTTCTCTAACAGATTTCTTCTCTTCTTCAAGCGTTCAAGGTACACCTTCGGGTTGGAGTCAAGACCGGCAGTGCAACTGCTTGCGGCTGTTGTATCCTGGAAACAAACGTGTTCTCCTGGGAGACACGAAATTTGTTTTAAGGGACCCGTGTCTAACATGATCCTCAGCCAAGAACTGTTTTTCTGTTCGAGTTTTTTTTGTTTTGTTTTTCCCTTTTTCAGTTGTATTTGTACTTACTTTCAGTTGTAATTCTGTTTTTGTTCTTGTAATTCAAGTTAATAAATTATTTTATTTATTTTACACGAGCGGATTCCTACAATCTTAAAACAAATTTTAAAACACCGTTCGTGTAAGAATCACAAACTTCTCTGCTGTGATTTCAAAATTTTTTTCTCACAGCAGGTTGTGTTTTAAAAGGTTTTTCTCTGTTTTGATTCAAAGTAGCGACTTTGTCAAAACAGAACTCTATTCTTCTACTCCTTCTTTATCTTTGGGTTCTAAGATCTTCTCTTGTAGTCTTCAAAGTTGGACTTAGAAGCTACGAGGCTGATTTTGTTACTCATCGATTTTGTTAGTAAAATAATAAATCAGCACATTTATTATTCTAACAGATTTATTAACTTGGTTTTGTGGAATTTTTCAGAATGTCGACTGAAAATACCAACGTCAACGTTGTTGTCGGTACCCCTGCCAACACTGTGGGAGCGTCCACAGTGGCGAATCATGTTGAACGACCCGAGAAGTTCTCGGGTCTCCACTTCAAAAGGTGGCAACAGAAGATGTTCTTCTATTTGACCACCATGAACCTTGCGAGGTTCTTGACGGAGACCGCTCCCCAACCTGCGGAAGGGGAGACCAACGCTCAGGCTCTGAGCGCGGTAGAGGCGTGGAAGCACTCGAACTTTATATGTCGAGGCTATGTACTCAACGGTCTCTCGGATGCGCTGTATAATGTGTACTATAGTATCAAGACTTCCAAAGAATTATGGGAGTCTTTGGAGAAAAAGTACAAAACGGAGGATGGGGAACAAAGAAATTTGTTGTCGCCCGTTTCTTGGACTATAAAATGGTTGATAACAAGACTGTTATGAACCAAGTCCAAGAGTTACAGATTATACTTCATGACATCCACGCTGAGGGTATGGTACTCAGCGAGACATTTCAAGTGGCAGCCATGATCGAGAAATTACCTCTTGCTTGGGTGGATTTTAAGAATTATCTTAAACACAAGTGGAAGGAAATGACGATTGAGGAACTTGTCGTCCGTCTTCGTATAGAAGAGGACAACGGGGTGGCCCAAAAAGGCACCATGTTGCAAGCTTCGGCTAAAGCAAACATGGTGGAAGTTGGGGAGTCCTCAAAGTGCAAGAAAGGCAAGGGTAAAAAGGACAACAAAGGGAAAGCAAAGGTTAACAACCTTGGACCTAAAAAGGGGGCTGTGAAAAAGAACCCTGCGCCTTTCCAAGGTACTTGTTGCAATTGTAACGAGACGGGGCACCATGCTAACCAATGCAAGAAACCTAAGCGTGAGCGTGCGCAAATGGTTGATGAGGATGGTATGCCTCTGATTGCAATGATAACCGAGGAAGCGGCTATGATTGAAGAAGTCAACGCGATGGGTGAAACCCCAAAAGGATGGTTCGTTGACACGGGTGCAACCCGCCATGTTTGTGGAGACAAGGCTCTTTTCTCTACATTCAAGGAAGCGTCGGGTGAAGAAAAGCTTTATATGGGGAATAAAGCTACCGCAAGCATCAAGGGGGAAGGCACGGTCGTTTTGAAGATGACTTCGGGCAAGGAGCTTACCTTGACAAATGTGCTTTATGTCCCAGAGATACGGAAGAATCTCGTGTCGGGATGGATGCTCAACAAGTTTGGATTTCGTCTAGTGTTTGAATCGGACAATTTTGTCTTGTCTAGACGTGGTACTTTTATTGGAAAGGGATATGCCCTAAATGGAATGTTTAAAATGAATGTAATGGTTGTAAACCAAAACAAAAGTTTGAATGAAATTTCTACTTCTACTTACATGATTGAGTCTTCTAATGTTTGGCATGGTAGACTAGGACATGTAAATTTTAATTCATTACGACGTTTAATTAAATTAAATTTGATTCCAACATTCCATATTGAGTCCAATCACAAATGCGAGACATGTGTTTAATCCAAACTTACGAGATCATCGTTTAAATCGGTTGAATGAATAACCGAACCCCTTGATTTAATTCATACCGATGTATGTGATTTAAAAGCGGTTCCCACGCGTGGAGGAAATAAGTACTTCATCACGTTTATTGATGTTTTTACGAAATATTGCTACGTGTATTTACTTAAGAGTAAAGACAAAGCAATAGAGAAGTTTATCTTGTACAAAAATGAAGTTGAGAATCAACTTAAAAAGAAGATAAAAGCTTTGAGAAGCGATCGAGGAGGTGAATATGTTGCACCTTTTGCGGATTTATGCGCAAAAAGTGGCATTGTACATGAGTGTACACCTCCTTATTCACCACAATCAAATGGCGTGGCGGAACGAAAGAACCGCACATTGAAAGAAATGATGAACACCATGTTGATAAGCTCGGGAGTGAACCGAGAAATGTGGGGGACGCCATTCTCTCAGCAAACTATCTTTTGAACAAGATACCTTTGAAAAATAGGGACGAAACTCCATATGAGTTATGGAGAAAAAGGAAGCCTTCCTACAAATACTTGAAAGTGTGGGGGTGCCTAGCTAAGGTGATTGTACCACCTCCTAAGGCTCTTAGGATAGGACCCAAAACTGTTGATTGCATTTTCATTGGATATGCACATCAAAGTAGCGCACATCGTTTTCTTGTACATGAGTCCAAGAATCCCGATGTACATAAACACACTATCATGGAGGCCAATCCTAACGTTGTCTCATATTTTGAGAATGTGTTTCCTATGTTAGGACAAACACATGCGACTTCATCAAGAGCGGTTGATGAAGCAGGTCCAAGTTCGTCTACATGGTTAGATGAAGCTGGACCAAGTTCATCTACGAGGATAGATGAAAGACATGAACGACCCGAGGTCGAGGAGGGTGAGCTTAGACGAAGCAAACGACAAAGGGTTGAAAAATCCTTTGGTTCAGACTTCATGAGCTACATGGTTGAGGGTGAGCCCAATACCTACCGCGAAGCGGTTACCTCCGCAGAAGGACCTCAATGGCAAGAAGCAATTAAGAATGAAATTGATTCTATATTGCAAAATCATACTTGGGAGTTAGTAGATCTTCCACCTGGATATCGTTGGATATTCAAAAGGAAGATGAAAGCTGACGGAAGTATTGATAAATACAAGGCAAGGTTAGTAATCAAAGGATTTAGACAAAAGGAGGGTCTAGATTACTTTGATACTTACTCGCCTGTAACGCGAATAACCTCTATACGATTGGTTCTTGCAATTGTGGCTCTAAGAAATTTGGATGTTCACCAAATGGATGTAAAGACCGCATTTCTAAATGGCGATTTAGAAGAAGAAATTTACATGGAACAACCTGAGGGTTTTTCCGCCCCTGGAAACAAGGGTAAAGTATGTAAATTGGTCAAGTCTTTGTATGGCTTGAAGCAAGCTCCAAAACAATGGCACCAAAAGTTTGATCATGTCATGATTGACAATGGTTTCAAAATAAATGAGTGCGACAAGTGTGTTTATTTTAAAGACACACCAACAGGTTATGTGATTCTATGTCTTTATGTAGATGATATGCTTATCATTGGGAGTGATGATAAGATGATCAACTCAACGAAAGACATGTTGAAAGCGAGGTTTGACATGAAAGACATGGGTTTCGCGGATGTGATTCTTGGAGTAAAAATCACTAGAACCCAAAATGGTCTTGTGCTGAGTCAATCTCACTACGTGGAAAAGATCCTTGGGAAATTCAATTCGGACGATACGAGTATAGCTCGAACTCCAATTGATAATACCCAACGCCTAATGAAGAATAGAGGCGAGAGTGTTTCTCAGTTAGAGTACTCAAGGATCATTGGTAGTCTCATGTATCTAATGACATGTACTAGACCCGACTTAGCATATGCAGTGAGCAGGCTAAGTAGATACACCAGTAATCCGAGCGAGGATCATTGGAAAGC
Source organism: Helianthus tuberosus (assembly GCA_030545235.1). Taxonomy (NCBI): domain Eukaryota; kingdom Viridiplantae; phylum Streptophyta; class Magnoliopsida; order Asterales; family Asteraceae; genus Helianthus; species Helianthus tuberosus. Next base: position 187,785,309 of record CM060424.1, read on the forward strand.
TATCACGAGGGTGCTTAGATACATAAGATACACGAGAGACTATGGATTGCATTATACCCGTGATCCAGCAGTGATCGAATGATACACTGACGCGAACTGGATATCGGATATAAAGGATCATAGATCCACAAGTAGTTACGTGTTTACACTTGCTGGCGCAGCTATAGCTTGGAAGTCTTCCAAGCAAACGGTTATAGCTAGATCCACGATGGAATCCGAATTCGTCGCTTTATATTGTGACAATCAGTCTGCTCTTGCTAGAGCACAAAGCATGATGTACAATGGCAGATCAAGGTACATTCGACGTAGACACAACACGGTATGACAACTTATCTCAACGGGTGTTATCTCAGTTGACTATGTGAGGACAAATGAGAACATTGCGGACCCGTTAACAAAAGGCTTAAGCACATATAAGGTGTATAGGTTGTCAAGAGGAATGGGACTAAAGCCCATAGATGAAGGGAATATTAGGGAAACCTAACCTAGTTGACTGGAGATCCCAAGATCTAGGTTCAATAGGCAAACTTAATCATAAACCCAAAGGGAGTCACTGTGGGGGGGTGCCCCAAAATCAATAAAGGGGGTTGTATACTTCCTAGTCCATTCCAATCAGTGACATGAAGAAAAGGTTAAGCATGTTGAGGTTAAGGATTTTGAGGAAATCCAAATTAACCATGATGCTTTTAATAATTCAGAGGAATCACCTATGTTAGAGAGAAGTGGGGTCGCTTCGAATGGATTTGTGGGGAGGCGCAAATCCTAGAGCTCTCGCAGAACCAGGAACGTGTTCCATGACCATGAACGGACACAACCATGAGGTCTTAACTCGACTAGGGAAAGTATTGTGTGAATGTATATTGTCGCCTACATAAATGGGGGATTGTTCAAAGACACCACGTCTACAAGACCCTAGGAGGCTAAGTATGCTTCACAAAAGTAGGTTCAAAGGTTACACCTACCTATCTTGCAATACTCAACTGTTGAACGTGTATCGTTGAAACTTGATAGATCGATTTCTATTCATGTGGGGGATTGTTGGAAATTTTGTGAAAATAGCATTTTTCACAAATATAGGAAAATGATTTTTTCCTATTTTGGACTAGAAATAAATATAATAAAATGAGCGGGTTTTATATATTTATTTGTGGGTTTGTGTTCTACGTTGGAAGGACTTCGCAACGAACTAAACCACGTCCAAAACGGAGCTAAGATGAATGAGATATCGATGCTCAAAGTTTGGTGTTTGAAACTTGAATGCTGAAATAAGTGGGAAAGTGGTACCTTGTCCCACATCGGATGAGAGATGAAACTTAAAGGGGTATTTAAGTGGGAACTCTCCATCCTTATTGTTTCATGGAAGCACTCACTAGTGTACTCGCGAAGGGTGCGGAGCACCCTAACTCGCACTCGCACACGCGCGTGCGTGGCGTGGGCGATGAGGCGCAATATGACGCTTTGATGGCGCACTTTGCACACTCGCATCACCGCGAGCCGCTTGAGAGCCGCCTTTGTATTTTTGACCGCGTGCGCGTGGTGGAAGCACAAGGGTTGCAAGGACCAAGTGGTTGGTGATGTGGCGCATGACGAGGCAGTCATGCGCATGCGCGCGCGAGTACACATGACATGAGGCGCGCGGTTGCGCATGGTGCATGGGCCTGATGTGACGTGTGCGGTGCACCAAAGTGAGCCAAAACGGCGCGACTGTGTGGCGTGATCGTAAAGGCTCACAGGTGACGTGGCACACGCGCGCAGGCGCGCATGGACCTGAGTGAGTATGGCGCACGCGCGCATGGCAGTGAGCCAAATGGACGCACCGCGCATGAGGGTGCAGACCTGCGCGCCCGCGCAGAAGCTTCCAGCTGCAGTTATGTCAGTGCAGTTACATTCAGCATTCGAAACTGACGAAGTCAATGCCTTTGACTGCGAATTTAATGACGAATTAAAGTGCATTAAAGACGTTTAATGCAGTTTAATTCTCCCATTAATTTCGTTTTTCAGTTTCGACCTTCATCTGCAGTATAAATAGAGGTTCCAGCTGCAGAATCAAACACACCGAATTCACCAACTCTTACAATCTTCTCTGACAGATTTCTTCTCTTACAGATTTCTTCTCTTCTTCAAGCGTTCAAGGTACACCTTCGGGTTGGAGTCAAGACCGGCAGTGCAACTGCTTGCGGCTGTTGTATCCTGGAAACAAACGTGTTCTCCTGGGAGACACGAAATTCGTTTTAAGAGACCCGTGTCTAACACGAACCTCAGACAAGAACAGTTTTTCTGTTCGAGTTTTTTCTGTTTTGTTTTTCCCTTTTTTCAGTTGTATTTGTACTTACTTTCAGTTGTAATTATGTTTTTGTTATTGTAATTCAAGTTAATAAATTATTTTATTTATTTTACACGAGCGGATTCCTACAAACCGCAGCTTATTAATCAGTTTGTAACTTACCGAACTGGTCAGAACCAGCAAAAAAGCAAATTAAATTGAACCAAACCGATAACTTCCCTCCCCAAAAACTAGTTCCTAACCATGTTCGACCAAGAACTGGTTTGGGAAAAAACCGAAATATGCACCTTTAGTTTTGGGTAAAAAAACAAACGTATAATAAGTATCAGTTTTGGGTAAAACACAAACGAACTAAAGTATGGGGGAAGCTTTTAAGAGGCTGGAGGGGCCGACCGACCCCCCCCCCCCTCCCCCAACTTTTTGCTCAGTAGTGGAGAGTATATAGCTTTCGTATAGAAATTTTTTGGTATATACGTTTTCGACCCCCCGGTTTTATAGATTTTTTAGGTCCGGTGACTTCCGCCCCCTCAATCGAAAATCTCAAGCTTCGCCACTGAACTAAAGTTAATATAATAAGTATCAATTATGGGTAAAAAAAACAAACGAACTAAAATTAATATACCAGCTTCTGTTGTTGATATCAAAATGTGCTAGTAAGTGGAAAAAGCCTGCCTTCAATTTTTTTAGAAAATTGCTTACTAAAATTTATAAAATGGTTATGAAATGTTGAAACTTAAAGACGCCATAAAAAGATAGTTATTGAACATTAATACAAAAGTAACAGTTTAAAATTGAAATTTTGTCACTATAAGACCAAGGGGTATGGGGGCCGGCTTAGGCCCGGCGCCGGTCCCCCACACCGCCCCCCTTGGCTTGTGATGTTAAAACCGGCTTGGTGAAGACGTTGAAGACGAGCCGCTTTCTTTCTCTCTCTCTCATCTTTGTCTCTCCTCTCTCTCTATCTCTCTCTAAAATCAGAAAAAGTTATATATTTTTTAATTGTTGTGGGGCCCCATCCTTCACCCCCTATGTCCATCCCCTGCAAGCCCCTCGTACGTGGCGCTGACGTGACGGCCCATCCTCATGGGGATGAGCCTCCCCATACCCACTAGTCTAATAACTATTCTAAAATACTTGTGGGGATTACAAAGTGTCAAAAACAATCACTATAATAACTATTCTAAAATACTTGTGGGGATTACAAAGTGTCAGAAACAAATTAAAGCTATTCAATATTGTCACGAGAAAATTGCTAAATTCGTCCCTGAGGTTTTACACAAATTGCTAGATCAGTCCAAAATCAAGATTTGTTGCTAAAACAGTCACTAGCCTTGTTTTATTTTGCTAATACAGTCCAAAAAACAAACGCCGTTAAATATAGCAGTTGACAGGGGGCAAAGTTGTCATTTTCCCTTTTAAAACTCCAATGTATATAGAGAAAATTGCTAAATTCGTCCCTGAGGTTTTACACAAATTGCTAGATCAGTCCAAAATCAAGTAATTTCTTCAAAAAAAAAAGTGCCTTTTTTAACTGTTTTTTATATTTAATGTGATACTAATACACCATTAATGAATTTCAATAAAAAAAAAGTTTTAGTAATTTCTTCAAATATAATAAGTGATTTTTTATTTGTTAGTTATTTTTTTCCCATGTAATTGTATTATCGTTATGTCATCTTAAACTTTAATTATGATACATATATTGCATTTCGAATTTATTAAGTTTTTTTTTAGTAATTAATATGATATTAATACACCATAATGAAATTTTAACAAAAAAAACTATTCATTTTGTCAACATCATAAGAAAATTTTTTTTTTTGAACGGCCAACAAATCAATTCCGAGCACTCTCGGGGCACCCACTGGACAAACGGAGTACTCCGAGGGTAACCCGATTCGTCCTCCACCAATTCCAGGGAAAACCCGGTAACCCACTCGCCCGTAGGCACGACGGTAAAATTACCGGTAAATACATTTTTTCTTAAATATCGTGGTTTAGTGTGAAAAGAAAAAGCTAAGAAACCAAATTAAATTTCTTATGATGTTGCCAATGACCTCTAGCTCAAGTGGTAGGAGGACTTGAGTTACCGGGTTTTCCCCGGAATTGGTAGTGAACGACTCGGGTTACCCTCGGAGTACTCCGTTTGTCCAGTGGGTGCCCCGAGAGTGCTCGGGATTGATTTGTTGGCCGTTCAAAAAAAAATTATTATGATGTTGAAAAAATGAATAGTTTTTTTTTTGTTAAAGTTCCATTATGGTGTATTAATATCATATTAATTACCAAAAAACTTAATAAATTCGAAATGCATTATATGTATCATAATTAAAGTTTAAGATGACATAACGATAATACAATTACATGGGAAAAGATAACTAACAAATAAAAAATCACTTATTACATTTGAAGAAATTACTAGAACTTTTTTTTTTATTGAAATTCATTAATGATGTATTAATATCACATTAAGGGTAGGGTTCCAGCGTGAACAACCTCCCAAGAGTGAACTGCGTGAACAGATATGGACCCTTGATTTCCTTTTTAGTTGTTAAGGGTAGGATTGTAATTATATAAAAAATTAGATTTAAATCATTATTTTAATAATTGAATTAAGTTACATATTTCCTAATTTAAATTCATTATCCATATTATGTTTATTTATTAATAAGATAATTATCAAAACAAACAACAAATCACCAGATTTCAATTTTTATTTCAGATTTCATCACCAGAATTCAAATTTTGATTTTTAAGATCCACGTAACCTTCATATTTCAACGGTATACACATGTGTACTTGGATATAAATAGAATAGTACACATGTGTACTCAACATCGTACATATGTGTACAGTAATTCACAGGTGTACATCAACATTCAATACAAAAAAAATCTGAGATATCACAAAAACAGACGATATATACATGTGTACATCGCATTAAAAAGAGGGCAAAATCAGAATACACATGTGTACATCGCATTTAAACAAATAATTATTTTAATAATTGAATTAAGTTACATCTTTCCTAATCCTTGATTTGATTTGGGAGAGATTTATGCAATCAATTTAAGAGGATAATTAATTACTTGATTTGTGAAAGATTTATGCAATCAATTTAAGATTGAAATTACACATATATCGTTTTTGTATTTAATTAAATGAAAAAAGTTAACCAAATAATTACTATCATGCCACTCACTTTAATCTCAAGATCATAAAAATCAAGGGTCCATATCAGTTCACGCAGTTCACTCTTGGGATTACTTGATTTTGGACTGATCTAGCAATTTGTGTAAAACCTCAGGGACGAATTTAGTAATTTTCTCTATATACATTGGAGTTTTAAAAGGGAAAATAACAACTTTGCCCCCTTAGCAAAACAAAACAAGACTAGTGACTGTTTTAGCAACAAATCTTAATTTTGGACTGATTTAGCAATTTTTGTAAAACCTTATGGACTAATTTAGCAATTTTCTCTATTGTCACATTACAATTATTGTTTTATACAGCTATTCTGTTATTGTTATCCTTTCATTTCTTATCTTATCCAATCTTCCTTTTCTTTCTTATTGGCTGATGCTCATGATGCTAAGGAGCATTTATTAAAAGAAACCACACAGACCAAAACAATGAAACAACTATAACCAACATCACCAATTTCATCAACAATCTGACCATAATCAATGGCTGAACTCGTTCTTTCTGCCTTTCTTGGTGTGCTCTTTGAGAAGCTGTCCTCTGCAGCTTTGAAAAACATTGTTCAATATAAAGGTATCGATGCTGAGATCAAGAAGTGGAAGCGATCGTTGAAACAAATCCAAGGTGTGCTTGTTGATGCTTCTCGCAAGGAGATTACCAATGAGTCTGTGAAACAATGGCTCAATGATCTCCAACATTTGGCTTATGACATAGATGATGTACTCGATGATCTGGCAACCGAAGCTATGCATCGTGAGTTCAACTGCGAGTCACAAATTTCTCACAGAGTAGTAGCATGCATGGAAAGCTAGATAGTATTTCCACCAAATTACAAGAACTGTTAGAGGAGAAAGCTGATCTTGGTTTGAGTGTGGAAGGGGAACCTAAGAAAAAAAATAAAAATAGAGAATTACAAACCTCTGTTGTCGATGCGTCTAGTATCGTTGGACGACAAGTTGAGGAAGAGGCATTGGTCCGCCAATTACTAGTGGACGAACCATGTGATCAAAACTTTAGCATTGTTCCCATAGTTGGTATGGGTGGGGTTGGAAAAACTACTTTCGCTACACTTTTGTATAACAACCAACAAGTCACGGATCACTTTGAACTCAAGGCATGGGTGTGTGTCTCGGATAGTTTGATAGCTTTGGTATAAGCAAAGTTATCTTTGAATCTGTGGCCCTAGAAAACAAGAAATTTGAAGATTTTAATCTGCTTCAAGTAGCTCTTAGAGATCAACTAAGGGGGAAATTTTTTTTATTGGTGTTAGATGATGTGTGGAGTGAGAGTTACGAGGATTGGAAAACCTTAGTCGGCCCGTTTCATGCATGCGCTCCTGGAAGTAAAGTCGTCATAACAACTAGGAAGGAGCAATTACTCAACAAGTTGGGTTACAATCATCTAAACCAACTAAAGTGCCTGTCACATGATGATGCTATGTCTTTGTTTGCTTTACATGCATTAGGTGTGAATAAATTTGATTCACATTTGTCACTCAAACCACATGGTGAGGGCATTGTGAAAAAGTGTGATGGCCTACCTTTGGCTTTGATATCACTTGGTAGATCACTAAGGACAAAACAAGATGAGGATTCTTGGAGGGAAGTGTTAGAAAGTGAGATATGGATGTCAAAAGACGATGTAATTGTCCCTGCCCTTAAACTAAGCTATCGTGATCTTTCTGCACGTTTGAAGCAATTGTTTGCATACTGCTCCTTGTTCCCTACGGATTTCATGTTTGACAAGGAGGAATTGGTTTTATTATGGGCAGCAGAAGGGTTTTTACACCACTCAACTCCAATCGACTCAACAAAAGAACGTTTGGGTCATGATTGTTTTGACGAATTGTTGTCAAGGTCATTTTTTCAACCTGCACCTACTAATGAATCATTTTTTGTTATGCATGATCTAATGAATGACTTAGCGACATCTGTTGCTAGCGATTTTTTTGTAAGGTTAGAAAATGATATGAAAAGGAATATTATGAAGGAGATGCTGGGAATGTGCCGTCATATGTCATTTGCGCATGAGGAATATGTAACTTACAAGAAGTTCGAGACATTTAAAATAGCTAAAAGTTTGAGAACATTCTTGGCAACGTTTGTTGGTGCGGAAAAAAGTTGGTAGGATTTCTACTTATCGAGTAAGATTTTGATCGACTTACTTCCTGAGTTACCAATGTTTAGAGTTTTATCTCTAAGTGGTTCTCGTATAAATGAGGTACCACAGACCATCGGTAGCTTGAGGCACTTGAGGTATCTTAATCTATCTCGAACGAAAGTAACCCATTTGCCTGAAAATGTTTGCAATCTCTACAACTTAGAGACATTGATTGTATGTGGTTGTTTTTCGTTAGCTAAGTTGCCAAACAACTTGTTAAAGCTTAAAAACTTGTGGCATCTTGACATTAGGGACACTCCGTTGTTGAATCTGATGCCTTTTGGAATTTGTGAGTTGAAAAGCCTACAAACTCTCTCGAAAATTGTTATCGGAGGTGAAAGAGGATTTGAAATAACCAAACTTAAAGAATTCAAGAATCTATGTGGGAAAATTTGCATTAAAGGTTTGGGCAAAGTGCAAAATGCAATTCATTATTAGATCATATGGTGGCTTAGAGTTTCCAGATTGGGTTGGGAATCCCTCATTTCTTCATTTGAAACATGTGTCACTAAGTAATTGTAAAAGATGTACATCTCTACCCCCACTTGGGCAGCTACCTTTACTTAAGGAATTGTTTATTGAAGGCTTAGATAAGGTGGAAGCTGTGGGTTTGGAGTTTCTTGGAACAAGTCGTGCATTTCCTTCACTTGAAATTCTAAGTTTCATGGGTATGCATGAGTGGAAGAAATGGTCAACCAGTAGAGGGGTTGTGTTTCCATCATTGAATGTTCTGAAAATATGTGATTGCCCTTGTTTGGTTGAAGTCACACTTGAAACACTACCTTCAGTGAATGTTCTAGAAATAACTAGATGTGATAGTGGTCTGTTAAGAAGGCTTATTGAAATAGCTTCAGCAGTCACTAAGTGGAGAATACAGTTTATTACAGGGCTTAATGATGTGGTTTGGAGAGGTGTTATAAGGTATCTTGGTGCAGTTGAAGAATTGGAGATATGGGGGTGTCATGAAATAAGATACTTGTGGAAATCAGAAGCAGTTGCGAGTAAGGTTCTTGTGAAGCTAAGGAGATTGGATGTGAATGAGTGTGATGGCCTGGTGAGTTTAGGAGAGACCGAGGAGGAGGATAATTGTAGGAGCAACCTTTGACATCTCTTAGGAATTTGGGAGTATCTGGTTGTAGGAATATGGAGCGTTTTCACAGAAATTATGTGCTATGGATCAGGTTGTACTAAAAAAGAAAAAAATGGTGCATACGTGGCACAAATGGAAATCGAAATCGTTGTTTTCCATTATGTTCATGGATGGTGGTTGTTTGAAAAGGAAGGCAAAAGGGTACATATGGCACAGATGGAAAGCAAAACTAATGTTTCTCATTGTTATTATAAGGGGCTATTGTTATACAGACAAAAATATTGAACTTTCATGGCGTGATTGCAATAAAAAAGAACAAGGGGTCTCTAAGCGTGAGTATGCTGACAACATTAAGCAGTACATACGCTTGTCTTTGCTGAAGAATAGTGCATCAACCCTTATAACTAATATTACCATGAAACTAGAATACGCTTGTCTTTGCTGAAGACTCCAAGGTGCTTTTGAGTCAACAGAGGTTGGGTGCCACAAACACGAAGTTGAGCGACAATGTGAAATTGCTACTAACATGCATGTAATTAACCTGAGAAGTGATTTAGCAGCAACTTGGGCAATTATGGAACACGTAATGGCAATTTTTAGTGAATGTGGAGATGATAAAGCCTTGTTACAAGTTAATCTGGCTAGAGTAGCAACAACAATAGTGAAAATTGGAAATTTTTTTGATGTCATTCGCCTTGCTATTATGCTGCAAGGACTGTGTATATGCATGATGCAGGAACAGTTCCCTCGGACTTGGTATGGAGATGATGCCCTTGAGATGCTTGGCTACCTTGTTATTGTAGTTACAATGTTGGATTATTTGAGATCGAAATTTATTGCCGATAAAAAAGAGTATGCTATATGGACGAGAGAAATCCAAGCATTGGAATGGCAATATGCTAACCTTCTAGTAGCATCAGTTAATGAACTGACCAAGCAAATTTTTGAGGTGGGGTCAGTTAAAGAGCTAGAAAAAGTGGCATCAGAAGTGGGTCCAAAAATGGAGAAGTTAGATACACAAATAATGACAGATGGTATTAAGTTGGAAGGGGTTTCAATGATCAGAGTTCAACTATCACGGCTTGATGAAGCACAGGAATTTACTCACTTTTGTTTTTATAGTTTTGACTAGATTTTTTTTTTCTTTTTCTTATTCTGATTTTTGGGGACAAAAATCTTTTAAGGGGGGAGTAATGTTAGGTATTAAATAGTAGAGGGGTTGTATTGTAATAGTTCAAAGTATAGGGGGTCTCTTGTTAGGTTGTAAACTCGTTTGTGTACATAATCTCAGTAGGAGGGTAATGAATGTATCGATGAATTTGAGTAAACTTCTTCTCTCTTGTGTTCTTCTCTCAATAATCGATCAAACACTTTGATACGTAACATTGGGGTTATTGAATTGTAAATCAATTACAATTTTCTCCTTGCCAAAAGAAGGGCAAAACCTCAAGTCAGTTGACATTTGTGGTTGTAATGAAAGGGAGTGGGGAGGACAAAATATGAACAACAACAATAGAAGCAGCATGCCGATGCTTGAAACTGTATGGATAAAAGATTGGACGAATCTGAAATCAATCAAGAATCTGAATTACTTGGTTCACCTCACCACATTGTCAATAGTGAATTGTGAAAATCTGGAATCATTTCCTGATAATGAGTTGTCCGATTTGACATTGTTAAAGGAACTATGGATAACAGATTGTCCAAGTATGGATGCTTCTTTTCCTCGTGGAATTTGGCCTCCCAAACTGCAATCCTTAGAAATAGGGATGTTGAAGAAGTCCATCTCAGATTGGGCCCCACAGAATTTTCCAACCTCACTTGTGGAACTATTCTTATTCGGTGATGATGGAGTGAGTAGTTGTAGTCAGTTTTCCCATCTTCTTCCTTCATCTCTTACTTCTCTCTATATATATTATTTTGAGAAACTGGAATCATTTTCAATGGGACTTCAACACCTCCAACGTCTCTCTTTTGACAATTGTCCAAATCTGAACAAATTGTCTCATCCCCATCCCCAAAACCTAACTAACCTTCAACATCTCTATTTTGATAATTGCCCAAACATGATGGATCTACCAGAAGTGGTGCTGCCTTCACTTTTGAGGTTAGAAATTAGCGAATGCCCACATCTGGAAGAAAGATGCAGTAAAAGAGGTTGTTACTGGCCCCTCATCTCCCCTATCCCCTGTTTGAAGTTAACATAATGGTGTCTCTCCCTCCCTCCCTACCTTTAATGATTTAAAATCAAATAACTGATTTATTTTGCCTTTCTTTAAACAAACAAAACAGTTTTAAATATATCTCAATTATATGGTTTATTGCTTTCTGTTTAAGTAATCTATTGAACTGTTCAACTTAATGTGGAAATTTATGTTTGCATTTTGCGCTCACATGATAATGCCAAATAATATTATTATGTGTGCAAACCCATTACATCCTGCTTAGAAACGTAATTCCAGATGGATTTTCCATAACAAAAATATTTTAGAAACGTAGATTTTGTACGTTGTTTGATTTTAAAATATGTCTTAAAATTCCTGAATCCGTCAATGCATATGGCTTCTCTTTGCTTTCATTTGCATAGAATACTAATTTGTTTATCTATATCCTAATACTTTAATTTCTAAAAGATATTTTAGCCTTACTTTTAATATGACAACTTGATCTATGAGGAATATGACCATGATTATATCCTTGGCTGATTTGATGGTGCAGGCTCAATTGCGGCAATGACGAAAGATGATGTTTTGGTGTATTAATTATGCGGTGGATAAAACGCCATGTAAATAGAAAGATAATTGCAGATTATGATGTTGGTTTCTTATTTGTGGATACCTATTAATGAATTGCGCATCATTGATGGTTGTTGCACGTTGCGATTTCAGCCTTCTAGCATAAACGAACCAGATGACTCATATTGTATTTTGTTGGCAATGGGTAAGATTGCAGATTGTATTTTGTTTACTGGTTGTTTAGATGTTGAAAATTTCTCGCAATATAGTTAAATTACAGAAAAAACATATACATCAGCCAACTTATTATGAACAACTTCAAGGGTGGTATATTCTCATTAATAAACAAAACAGTAAACTGTACAAGTTCACCATTTCAGCAAAATCACCACACATTATAAACCAAAACCTATCTCTATACAAGTACTTATACTATAGAACCCAAAAACCACCTCCGTACACACGGTTTCTAAAGTTCAACCTCATGAAGGTCATCATTAAACCCATCACCATTACTCGTTTGTGCTAAACCACCTTCACGTGGGACAAACGACATTGAAGCCATACCTAAAACCTCACCACTTGATCTCATATCCCTACTAGAACCCGAAAACCGTTCATCGATACCTCCGCCCCACGAAACAGTTCTTCGTGAGTGAGGTGAACCGGATGTGCTCGGGTATGAAGGAATGATTCTCCCTCTTGCGATATCATCCATGCTTGCAAATCTTTGCATGGAAGATTGATATGTAGGAGGTTGAAACTGGTTGTGTATTGAAGTCGGTGAATGATTTTCATCAACGGTTTGTTGTTGTGTGTTATCTTGAAACGAGTCAGATGGTTGATCAACCGAGGGTGCGGCCTTCGGAACGAAGAATTGTGGATTTGATTTTGTGACGGGTTTGATCGATGAAGCAGAAGGAGACTGGAACAACTTGGTTGGGTTCCCACCACCTTGGTTAAATGTGTCAACGTACCTGCAAAAAAAGCACATAAGGGTTGGCAAATCGTGTCTTATCTTGTTTAAGAGTTCTCTGACAACGCGAATAACACAAGTATTAAACATGAATACAAAACGTTTAACTACTTTATATCTCATGTCTATAACACCGTTGTATGTTTCATCTACTAAGAAGAAGAAATGATGGATCATAGTCTCCTAATTTTATTTATTAAAAAGTAAAAAATCACGTAGTGTACTTTTAGTCAGATCTAATCGTGTCTTATACAGGTGACCTATTGGCAGCCCTAATAAAAAACATTAGTGTTGAAATGGTCTTGTTTAGGTACCAACATTTGGGCTATTGATTTGACATATAATACTAATTTTTGGTAATCACAACTATTGCTACAATAATTTATTTAAAAAAAATTGGTAATCATAACTTATGCATCAAAATTAGACATGAGGTGAATGTCAATGTGTTTGACCACTTTCCCTTTTTGCTAAATGTTATGATTTTACCCGTTTGAGATAAAGTCATAAAAATGCAACCCAAATTGATCCGTTTATAAATTGAGGTGCAAACGAACTGCTCTAGATCGGCTCGAGAAAAGCTCGAAACAAGCCAAGCCGAGCTTATTTAAACTTGTTTACGACCCGAGCCAGAATCTGAAAATAAGCTTGTTTAGTAAACGAGCCCGAGCTTCACTTATTGAGCTCGCAAGCCTAAACGAGTCTTTTATTTATATTATTTTTATATAAATATTAATTAATAGAAAATAAGAGAGCCGAGCTCGAGCTCTCATAAGTCGATCGAGCTTGAGCCTGAGCCTGGTCGAGCTCCAACTCAGCTCATTTACACCCCTGTTTATAAGTAAATGGATCAAAATTACCACCTCAATGATATTTTTTGTAGTTATAAGAAAAGAAAAACAGAACCAATCACCTTTGTCGAACACCTGTCCTTCCACGGGCTGCGAATTGGCTTGAGGTGGCGAGAATTGGTGGGATTCCGGAACTTTTTGAGCTTGAAAACTCAGAGCTTCCATTGGTAAGAGATCCGTCGCCTTTTGCAGCACTTTTTGAGGAATAATCCGGTGTTCCGTTCTGAAAAGTTGACATTGTTGGAGGTGGAGCAATCGCCGCTTCCTCTGCTGGCGGATCAACACCTTCCTCTACCCATCTTTTAAGTTTCTCATCGTAATAAAACTTGTTCTTCTCTCCGAGTTTCGCCTAAAAACGTACAAAAAAAAGAGAGAGAGAAGTCAACTTATATGCCAAAATGACATTTTCAACAAGTCAAACAAAAAGGTTAGGAACTCAACTGCTAAAATGTTTAAAAGTTGGCAGGTTTTATTCCAACATTATACATATACTTAAAGGCTATGTCGGTTCACCAATCTGACATAGGCACATGCCACCTTGTGGTTGTTCACTAGAATTTTCCTCATTTTTACACTTAACTTTGGTAATTTCTGTGGTTAGTCCTTTTACTTTAACTTTCCTAATATACATGTTTAGTCCCTCTACTTTAATAAAGTTTTTTCCTCATTGATTAACTTTGCTTATATACATGTTTAATCCCTCTACTTTAAATTTGCTAGAATACATGTTTAGTCCTCTACTTTTATTCCTATTTAGTCTTTTGCCTTTTAGTGTTTTTTTCTTTCGCTAACGTGACGAACCAAACCGACTCCAATCAAACAATATTGTTACCGGTATCAGTATCATCAAAACCAGTATTTTTTTTTCATTTTACTATTTCGCCTTGTGGCATTTTTATACATGCGTTGACGTTTCAATGTTCTTTTCCTCGTGGTTTTACGTTGTTCATATACCGAGTGTCGGTACTGCACTGATAATCAAACTTCCGCCGCAATGCACAGGGTAAAATTACTAGTTAAACTTAATATATTATCTGAATATTTAGAGGGCAAGCAATCAGTTCTACATAATTTTGATACTAACTGCAAAAGAGCGGTTTATCTGATACCTGTTTGTCCGGCCAAGGTTTTAGGACCAAATCCACAGTCTTTTGGAGCAAGCGGGACCCAAAAAGACCAAACCGTGAAGTACCAGATGCTTTTCCTTGTGAATCTGTGGAGTTTTCTTTTGATGAATCAACCTGATTCTACATCAAAAGTTCCAACATCAGATAATAATAACCTAAATAGCTAAATCAGAAAAGTACTTGCGATGGTTGGGTTATGCTAAACGGGTTTTATCCTAAAAGTGTAGAAAGCAAAAAAAATAAAACGGTCTCAGAGAAGATGCACGGTGTCATCCGCCTTTTTTGTTCAACGTGGTTTCATTCGTTCTTTTTTTTTCAACATGGTGTCATCCACATTTTGGTTTCCTTGGACACGTGGCATTTACCTGCATTTACCTGATCGCTTCCTACACTTTTTAGGATAAAAATCCTTGTTATCAGAACCCAAACCTACTTGCAGAATATGATTTTGTATTATTTTAATTAGGGTTGTGAATTTCTGACACGACACAAACCTAACAGAAAATTCGCAGGTTTAGGTTTAGTCTAAACAAGTTCGGGTCAGTTTCAGGTTAAACTCCGCGAACCCATTTAGCTAAACGGTTCGGGTTCGTGTCAACCCGGTCGGGCTCCCATTTATATTATATTATATTATATTTTTTACATATGTTTTATGTCATAATTAAATTGGGTGTGTATTTTTGCCATAATTATAACTTAAAAGAGAAATTGACATAAGTTTTTATAATTAAAATGTAATTGTATTATATACATTTTTGTTTTTTTAGTAAAATGTTAATTTTAATATATTAATTTGTGAAAAAAATTAAAAACATTAAAAAAATCCGGTAGAACAGGTTGTGTTCGGGTCAACCCGTGAATATTCGGGCCGTGTTTAGGCTCATATGTATGACACAATTTTTGGGTTTGGGTTCGTCTAAAATTTTCGGGTTCTGGTCGGGTTGAACCTGCCAACCCGCAAACACGACCCGTTTAGCACCCCTATTTTTAATAAAGTTCACACAGAATTATATCACAACCTGCCTAGGAGACCGACCAAAATCAGGCTCGGAAACACTTCTGTTATGCATGATTCTTCTGTTGTTTCCCTCTGCGGATTGCTGAGTGATGGGCTCCATGGAAGCAGATGGTACTAACGATGACTTGGCCATTGTTGACTGGCTAGACAATACGCGGTGTCCGTTGGGTTGGTGATTAAGGTCACTTTGTGTACTAGAACCAGATGTTGATGGGACAGGTGGCGGTAATCCCCCAAACACGTGATGTGTGGTGCTGTCAAAAAGGTTAAGTAATTTTCCAACTAATTTACCAGGAGCTAAGTTTATAGAGAATCCACCCTGAAAATGAAAAATATCATAGCAGTAGTAATTATAATAACAATAATTACAACTAGGGCTACAAACGAACCGAGCGTTTCAGCGAATAGTTCGTGAACCGTCCAGCGGGAAGTTCGTTTGTGTTCGTACGTTTAATAAATGATTGAACATGAACATGAAATTCCGTTCGTTTAGTTAAATGAACGAACATGAACAGAGGTTGCGTTCATTCATTTATGTTAGGTAACATGTTCGTTTGTGTTCGATAGTTCATTAGTGTTTTTAGTTCGATGGTTCACAAATAAAAATTATATTTAATAAGAATCAATGTATTCTATACTATGTTCATGAACGCTTGTTTGTGTACGTTTGTTTCGATTTGTGTTCATGAACATTAGCTTGTGTTCATGAATGTTCGTTTGCGCTTGTTGCCTAAAACTGACAAATAAACACAAACGAACACGAACATGAACACGTTCATTTGTTTAATGAACGAACACAAACATAAAATCTCGTTCGGTAAGTGTTCATGAACAGTTCGTGAACAAATATATTTCCTTAACAAACGGACATTAACAAGGTCTTGTTCGTGTTCGTTTGCAGCCCTAATTACAACAATAACAAATAAATTTCCTTAACGTGTATTTTTATAGTTATTTATATTCCCAAATATCTCAATTCAGCTGTATTGCTTTTACCTGTTGATGAGTTTTTATTCTGTCTTCTAAGGATATAACCATATGCCTCCATGTTTCTACTTCAGGGGCTCGGCCAGTTTTTAATGATTTCGTAATTACTTGACAATACCTAAATTTAAAGAAAAAGACAGTTAATTGGGAAAAAAGGGAATAAAACAAAACAAAACTGTAAAAAAATATCGATTTTTGTATGCTTACTTTAATGAGTCGGATATTCTTCCGACTTCAGCCAACATATAGGCATATATAAGCTTATACGGTTGAAACGGTAGCAAGGTGAACTGAGAATTCCCCAGAAGCTTTGAGTATTCATACACCTCTGTCCTCTGTTTATAAAACCACATCAAAGTATTTTATAAACTTTTTAAGAAAGAACAAAAAAGAAAGACTAAAATGTCATTTTCGTCCTTGAGGTTTGGCCAGTTTTGCGACTTTCGTCCAAAGGTTTGTTTTTCCGCATCTGGATCCAAAAGGTTTGAAATCTTGTCATTTTCATCCAGCTCGTTAACTCCATCCATTTTTCTCCGTCAAGTCAGGGGTACTTTTTGTCTTTTTTGTTAACTTAAAGGGCAATTCAGTCTTTTTCACTTTATGTAAAAGCATTTAGCATAATGTACAAAGATTTAAAAAAGACGAAACTACCCTTAAGTTAACAACAAATATGAAAATTTCCCTGCCTTAACAGAGAAAAATGGATGGAGTTAACAAGCCGGATGAAAATGGCAAGATTTCAAATCTTTTGGATCCAGATGCGGAAAAACAAACCGTTGGACAAAAATCGCAAAACTGGCCAAATCTCAGGGACGAAATCGGCATTTTATTCAAAAAGAAATATGTGGGTGACCCGACCACACCCGACCCGTTTATACCTGAATGGCTTCTGGAGAGGCATATGTTCGGGAATGTTTCCAGTGATCTGCGCCAATGAGACAGAGTCTTGCACTGTCGGAATAAGGCTCAAAGTTTGCTTCAGCGACTAAATAGCAAATGTGTGCAGCAATGATCTGAACCGTTAATTAAAAGAATCTCAAACTTAATTGAATGATCTGAACCATTAATTAACAGTAGTATGCTTAGGTGTGTAAATGAGACTGGTATGGAAAGAAAGGAAATCTGAATTGTATTGATTGAATATGCATTTGTACAAGTAATGGGTCTCTCTATATATAGGAAGAGAGAGGGACTAACAAATAAATAAAAATAACATACTAGGGCCTAAACTAACTAATAAATACAACTAACACTCCTCCTCAAGTTGGAGCATAGATGTTAAGCATGCCCAACTTGCTACATATGAAATCTATTTGAACCTTCCGGAGTGGTTTTGTGAAGATATCCGCTAGTTGGAATTCTGTTTTAACATGAATTGGCTGAATAGATGGAGGATCCTTTTGAGTGCCAACTATCCGATCTCTGATTAGGTGACAATCAACCTCAATGTGTTTAGTTCTCTCATGAAATACTTGATTTTTGGCTATATGTATAGCTGATTGATTATCACAGTATAATCGCATTAAGTCATCAGAGGTAACCCCGAGTTCCCTGAGAAGGCGACGAACCCATATCATTTCTGATGTAACATCAGCCATAGCTCTGTATTCTGATTCGGCACTCGATCTGGATACGGTATGTTGTTTCTTACTCTTCCAAGACACAAGATTTCCTCCAACAAAGACACAATACCCGGTAGCGGACCGTCGTGAAATAGGACATCCTGCCCGGTCTGCATCTGAGAATCCAGATATACGTCCATCTCCATCTTCTGTGAAAGCACCTACGCGGCAATGACCCTGATCAGAGTATAAGATCCCTAGACCTGGTGTGTTCTTGAGATATCGTAAGACACGAAGAGCAGCATCCCAGTGTCCGGTGTATGGAGTGGCCATAAACTGACTTAAGACACTGACGACATGTGACACCTGTGTCACTTCAACCATCAAACAAATGCCAAACCAATGAAATATTGTATTTCATACTTGGGATTTGTAAAAATATGTGTATCGTTTACACATATCAACTCTTGTTCGATTTCAAGCTTTAAATCGCTTTCTGGAGGGTTATACGCGCACTGATGCGGAAATATAACCAGTTTAATGCAACGAACACTCCGGAATAGTGAAATAGGCTTAACATACCTTAAGTAACCTTTACATAACTTAGAAATAAGTTTTGAAGGCTTTGGTATGGCAAAATTTAGTTTATTCGCTTACAGGGACTAAACTTGACAAACTGCGAAAGTATGCCAATTTGAACTGTAACAGACATTCCGGAACATGACCATAAGTTAAACACACCTTAAATATCCTTTACATAGCTTAGAAATAGGCTTTGAGGGTTCGGTGTGCTAAAATAAACTTCTGGGTCTTTCAGGGACTAAAAGCGTCAAAAAGTGCACAAGTTTGCACTTTCGTGCATAAGTTACGTTCTGAATACATCCGGACATCCAAAAATTTATGTAAGCACTAAAATATTTTATTTTAGTGTTTGGCGTAAGAAAAATCCATTCGTCACGCATTTTGGATCGTTTTTCGCGCTTATGCGCATTTCCGTCGTAATTAGCCGAACAACGCAACCATACGGCTAAACGAACCGACATCCGAGATATTTTTGAGAACATTTTAAGTTCCCTCTACTTTAACTTCATTTTAGAGCTTTGAAATGGGGTTAACGGGCCTTAAACGCGTCGGAAAAGGCCTTATTACACTACAGGGACCAAATCTGCCATTTTTGAAACTTTCTGTGCAGAAACATTGAATCTGACCTATACCACCTTTGCACATGGTTTTGGGCAATACTATGGGCTGGTTTGATGTGCACATGGTATTACAATACCATGGGTGCAAGTGTATGGCCAAGATTGAAGCACTTTTTCCAAGAAACGATCCTAACGGTTCGGGAAATCCTATAAATACCCCATGCCTTCATTTGCAAAACCCACAAGAATTTTGATTTGAGAAACTCTAAGTTGAAACCATTGTTTCATACCTGAGTTACTTGGATCGAGATTAGCATTCGGGGACCCTTCGTAAGTATTCCTTCGTTCTTTTATTGCTTTTCAAATCTTTTCGAGTCTGACTTTCTGCGTTGACCAGTTTATGGTCAATGCGAAGTTCGTTTGAACTTCGCAACGTGAGTGTAATCACGTTGGTTATAGTCCCTTGAGACTATGCCTACTGATTACCACGTTGTCTAGGGTCGTAAGGGTAAGCGATCTCATAAATCGCTTATACCTTCGAACCCGACCCATTTGGTCGATCATTAGGATCCGACCAAACACATTAGGTGACCATAGTAGGTAGGGAATAACCTTCCGAGGTTATACCCTACGGTCACATCGTTTGAGTAGTTGTATGATAGGTAGTTTATATGCCTTAGGTAAATTACCAAAATGCCCTTTTTACGCCAAAATTCATTTTAAGCATATGTAACATAACTTTTGGTATCTAAACTGATTTGGTAACAATATTAGATGTGTTAAGGCATATTTTACTTGTCATAGGACTAGTTAGGCGTTCCGAACGCGTTTCACGCGAACGACGCGTTAAAGTAGCATAAGCTACCTAAACGGGTCGTAATGGGTCGTAAGCACTTAGTTTAGGTTTCATTTAGTATGTAGGCTTTGTTAAACCATATGACACGAGTCTCTATACTCGTTTGGTTTACGAACCCTCATTCTATCTAAATCCTCCGATTTAGGTCCGGTTTATTAACATAGTTACCTATATTAGGTGCCGTTTGATATCCGCGATCTCTAGCATTGTTTGGTTGTTACTCAAGGACTACTAAGAAATCTCAAGTGAGTACATAGACCACTCTTTTACTGTTTTCCAAACGTTTTGGGGTGGAACACATGTGCCTACTTGTTACTTTCATGCTTTCCTGTTTTCACATCATACACCTGCTATGTTCGTTAGTACATTATAGTACATGATTTCATTACATTTCATGCTATGTATGCCCATTGTGTGCGTACTTAGTACAGCGTTTTACATTACATTTCATGCTATGTATGCCCATTGTGTGCGTACTTAGTACATCGTTTTACATTACATTTTATGCTATGTATGTCCATTTAGTTCATATTTAGTACATTGTTTTACATTACAATTTGTTGCATATACTCATCCAGCATATGAACACATTATACTGCATTTTGAACCGTTGTAATCATTTGACTATGTGAACCGTTTGTATCAGTGAACCGTTTGTATATGTGAACCGTTTGTATCTATGAACCGTTTGTATATGTGAACCGTTTGTATCTGTGAACCGTATTTGACCATACATAAACATTTCTACAATTGTTAAACATTACATCGTGATGGTTTGGTTTGAGTAAGTGATTTAAGTAACGAGGCGTGTGTAATATGATACAAGCATGGTGGATACGCCGCTGGTACTTCCTATATATAAGTGTTTGTATGGTATTACATATCGTAGCGTTATTTAAATCATTTCAGTTTGAGACATATAACATTTTATACAAATAACATACTTTTCACAATACATTGTTTTACAAGCAACTTATCTTATACAAACTCATTTTACAATGGTTATTCATTTAACCATACATTATTCTCTTATTTATACATATCATCTGATCTGATCATTTTTCAAATGATTTACAAAACAAAGCAAATTACAAGGTTCATGACTAAACACTTTCTCAAACATAAGTCATGAAACCTATTTTCACAAAACCTATGTATCTCACATGCATTTTTATGCTGACGTACCTATTTTCACATGTGTTTTTCAGGAGCTGTTGCATAAGATGATCAAGATACACATAGGCAGACTTGGGCTTTAGTGACAATAAAAGATGCAAGACTAGTTAATTATGTTGTATTTCTTTGTTTGTTAAGACATTGTAACACTTTTAAATCAATAAAACGAAACTTCAATTGCCATGGATTTGAAACAATTAATTCTGTTACAACACTCCCCGATGTTTCCGCCACGTTTTGTATGTTCTACGTGGTCGGGGTGTGACAGAAAAGATGGTATCAGAGCCAATGGTTATAGGGAATTAGGTTATTAGTAATGCTTTGACCTAGTCTATAACCTTCTTAGGACCCTAACGCGAGTTTACTTGCGTTTAGTCATAAAACAATACCGTCACCTATCCTTAGGCGACTACCATAACAAGAACATAAAATTCAAAACCGCTTTGAAAACTAATCATCTGTTCTAGGATGATTGATTACTAGGTTTTGAACCCTCTATTGTAAGGTTTTGAACTCTCTATTATATGGTTTTGAACCCCTTTGAGTTTTCAAAACCTCGTCAAGGTTTTGGGTTTTAAATAATGTGAACACGTGCAAACTGGAAGGGTGAATGCCTGTATTCTGGGTTTTCTGTCTAGGCAAGCACTTCGTATACATCTCATCAGACGCGAGACCAGTTGTGCTTACCTGGGAATTCTTGGGATGAGTGTTCACTTATAGGCGAGCATGTCTTCGCGATACATTATTTTTGACCCATTTACTTTGATTAGTCACTGTGTGTCGTTTGTTTACCTTGTGGTAACAAACAAAGGACCACTATCCTTGCTTTCATCAGATTTGTTTCATCTCATTCTTTTCGTCTAAACCTCTCACTCATTTCCTTTCATGTTTCCTCTTTTAGAATGTCTCCTCGACGCGAAAGCCAGATAGCGACTGCCGAATTGGCAGAAATCATTGCGCAGCAAATGGCTGCTCAATTCCCAAACCTCTTTGCTCAATGGAATCAAGCCAACAACAACAACAATGGTCCATGCAATTTCAAGAGTTTTAACTCGGCGAAACCACTCAAGTTTAGTGGTTCTGAGGGAGCGACTGGGCTTCTTCAATGGTTCGAGAGCATTGAGAATACTTTCCGCCACGTGCAGTGTCCTGACAATCGCAAGGTCGAGTTTGCTTCGAGTGTGTTCCAGAAGAGAGCCCTTACGTGGTGGAACGGGGTTATGAGAGATCGTGGTGCAGAAGTTGCTCTAGCACAGACATGGGCTGAACTTAGGGCCCTTATGATGAAGGAATTCTGTCCTCGTCACGAGATCAGGGCCTTGGAAAGGGAATTCGACAATCTTGAGCAAGACAGCGGTGAGCATCGAGCCTACACGGACCGTTATGAGGAGTTGAGTCTGTTATGCCCAAACATGGTCACGCCTTTGGATAAGGCAATAGAAAAGTACATTGATGGCCTCCCTGACTCAATACAAGACATTGTGACTGGCAGCAACCCTACTACAGTTAGACAGGCCATTGAGCTATCTGCAACCTTGACTGAATCAAAGATCAGGAAAGGTAAACTTTTCCGAAAAGGTGACAAGAAACCGGTCGAGGAATCGAACCCAATCGAGGAATCAAAGACCATGGATGAACAGACTGGATCCCCTAAGAGGTCAAAGAAGCGAAAGGCTTCTCAGAACTTCGCCATGGTTACTCACAATGATCAAGCCGTCCCCAACCAACCAGCGCAACCCCCTGCTAGGAAGCCATACAATGGAACTGCACCCTTGTGCAACCAATGTAGCCTCCATCATCATGCCAATGTAAAGTGCCGCAAATGCCAAACTTGTGGGCTTATAGGCCATACAGCAAGAGTCTGCCCAGCTGCAGCTGCACCAAACCAAGCTGGCAACAATCCTGCTCAAGGTCGTTTTCTACCAGGTTCTTGCTTCAACTGTGGCGAGATGGGTCATTTCCGAAGAAATTGCCCAAAACTTGCTAATGCAAATCCAGCACAGGGATGAGCATCTGACCGAATGGAATACAACGCTGTTTAGAAATAATCAATCCTTATGTATTATTTTCTTTAGTTTCCAGGTCCAAGAAACAGTTGTTATCGTTGTTTATAAATAAATATTTTATATACATTACAATGTATTTAAGTGGTTGCATGTATAAACAGCATATCTCTTACAATACCGACAATCAAGGAACCGTATTCCTTGAAGAACAAACTACCCCCAAAATTTTCCCATTCTATGATCTCTTGCATTTTCCACGAAATTCCTAACTACCCGTTTATTCTAAGGAAACGAAGTACAAGGCGCAAGTTACAACACTGGACGAATACCCAAAGTACCACTATAAATCCTTAACAGGGTACCTAAGGGTATTTCCGTAAATCCTAAAATTGTTGTGTTCCTTAATTCGACTATTACGTTTCTTTGAAAACAAAATCGAATTTTTGGGAGATCTTCCTATCTCTTCAGATAGATCCCAGAGGACATTGAAGTCCATCGACTGGTTTCCATATCCATTCTCAATCGATAACAAATTAATAACAAATTAATAACCAAGTTAAACCACTATGTGATTATGTGCTTATGAACATTACAAGACAAACTGTGCGGACTGTGCAAGGAATTACGTAATTATGGATGCATACATAATTATGGAATTTAGTGCACAGAAACCACAACGAGCTTTGTCATGTGCCTAGAAGTTAACTCTATTCATTTCCGTTTCTGAGGAAGCACCCGTTGAAAATAACTCCGTTTGTTCATTTTCGTTTCTGAAGATTGTCCGTTGAGGAAATGAATATCCGTTTGTCTATCATTTTCATTTCCATTTCTGAGGAAGCACCCGTTGAAAATGACTCCGTTTGTTCATTTTCGTTTTTGAAGATTTATCCGTTGAGGAAATGAATATCCGTTTGTTTCTCCTTTTCATTTCCATTTCTGATGAAGCACCCATTGAAAATAACTCCGTTTGTTCATTTTCGTTTCTGAAGATTGTCCGTTGAGGAAATGAATATCTGTTTGTCTATCATTTTCATTTCCATTTCTGAGGAAGCACCCGTTGAAAATGACTCCGTTTGTTCATTTTCGTTTCTGAAGATTTGTCCGTTGAGGAAATGAATATCCGTTTGTTTCTCCTTTTCATTTCCATTTCTGATGAAGCACCCGTTGAAAATGACTCCGTAAGCTCATTTTACGTTTCTGAAGATTGCCCGTTGAGGAAATGAATCCCTGTTTGTTTATTCCTTCATTTCCGCTTCTGAAAAATACTCGTTGAGGAAAATGACTCCGTCTGTTCATTTTCGTTCTGAAGAATGTCCGTTAAGGAAATGACAGGATTATGCCTTACACATCTCTGGTGGTTATTTGACACAAAGTCACAAATAGACTCCTACGAATAAATTTCGGGACGAAATTTCCTAAAGTAGGGGAGACTGTGACACCTGTGTCACTTCAACCATCAAACAAATGCCAAACCAATGAAATATTGTATTTCATACTTGGGATTTGTAAAAATATGTGTATCGTTTACACATATCAACTCTTGTTCGATTTCAAGCTTTAAATCGCTTTCTGGAGGGTTATACGCGCACTGATGCGGAAATATAACCAGTTTAATGCAACGAACACTCCGGAATAGTGAAATAGGCTTAACATACCTTAAGTAACCTTTACATAACTTAGAAATAAGTTTTGAAGGCTTTGGTATGGCAAAATTTAGTTTATTCGCTTACAGGGACTAAACTTGACAAACTGCAAAAGTATGCCAATTTGAACTGTAACAGACATTCCGGAACATGACCATAAGTTAAACACACCTTAAATATCCTTTACATAGCTTAGAAATAGGCTTTGAGGGGTTTGGTGTGCTAAAATAAACTTCTGGGTCTTTCAGGGACTAAAAGCGTCAAAAAGTGCACAAGTTTGCACTTTCGTGCATAACTTACGTTCTGAATACATCCGGACATCCAAAAATTTATGTAAGCACTAAAATATTTTATTTTAGTGTTTGGCATAAGAAAAATCCATTCGTCACGCATTTTGGATCGTTTTTCGCGCTTATGCGCATTTCCGTCGTAATTAGCCGAACAACGCAACCGTACGGCTAAACGAACCGACATCCGAGATATTTTTGAGAACATTTTAAGTTCCCTCTACTTTAACTTCATTTTAGAGCTTTGAAATGGGGTTAACGGGCCTTAAACGCGTCGGAAAAGGCCTTATTACACTACAGGGACCAAATCTGCCATTTTTGAAACTTTCTGTGCAGAAACATTGAATCTGGCCTATACCACCTTTGCACATGGTTTTGGGCAATACTATGGGCTGGTTTGATGTGCACATGGTATTACAATACCATGGGTGCAAGTGTATGGCCAAGATTGAAGCACTTTTTCCAAGAAACGATCCTAACGGTTCGGGAAATCCTATAAATACCCCATGCCTTCATTTGCAAAACCCACAAGAATTTTGATTTGAGAAACTCTAAGTTGAAACCATTGTTTCATACCTGAGTTACTTGGACCGAGATTAGCATTCGGGGACCCTTCGTAAGTATTCCTTCGTTCTTTTATTGCTTTTCGAGTCTTTTCGAGTCTGACTTTCTGCGTTGACCAGTTTATGGTCAATGCGAAGTTCGTTTGAACTTCGCAACGTGAGTGTAATCACGTTGGTTATAGTCCCTTGGGACTATGCCTACTGATTACCACGTTGTCTATGGTCGTAAGGGTAAGCGATCTCATAAATCGCTTATACCTTCGAACCCGACCCATTTGGTCGATCATTAGGATCCGACCAAACACATTAGGTGACCATAGTAGGTAGGGAATAACCTTCCGAGGTTATACCCTACGGTCACATCGTTTGAGTAGTTGTATGATAGGTAGTTTATATGCCTTAGGTAAATTACCAAAATGCCCTTTTTACGCCAAAATTCATTTTAAGCATATGTAACATAACTTTTGGTATCTAAACTGATTTGGTAACAATATTAGATGTGTTAAGGCATATTTTACTTGTCATAGGACTAGTTAGGCGTTCCGAACGCGTTTCACGCGAACGACGCGTTAAAGTAGCATAAGCTACCTAAACGGGTCGTAATGGGTCGTAAGCACTTAGTTTAGGTTTCATTTAGTATGTAGGCTTTGTTAAACCATATGACACGAGTCTCTATACTCGTTTGGTTTACGAACCCTCATTCTATCTAAATCCTCCGATTTAGGTCCGGTTTATTAACATAGTTACCTATATTAGGTGCCGTTTGATATCCGCGATCTCTAGCATTGTTTGGTTGTTACTCAAGGACTACTAAGAAATCTCAAGTGAGTACATAGACCCCTCTTTTACTGTTTTCCAAACGTTTTGGGGTGGAACACATGTGCCTACTTGTTACTTTCATGCTTTCCTGTTTTCACATCATACACCTGCTATGTTCGTTAGTACATTATAGTACATGATTTCATTACATTTCATGCTATGTATGCCCATTGTGTGCGTACTTAGTACAGCGTTTTACATTACATTTCATGCTATGTATGCCCATTGTGTGCGTACTTAGTACATCGTTTTACATTACATTTTATGCTATGTATGTCCATTTAGTTTATATTTAGTACATTGTTTTACATTACAATTTGTTGCATATACTCATCCAGCATATGAACACATTATACTGCATTTTGAACCGTTGTAATCATTTGACTATGTGAACCGTTTGTATCAGTGAACCGTTTGTATCTGTGAACCGTTTGTATATGTGAACCGTTTGTATCTATGAACCGTTTGTATATGTGAACCGTTTGTATCTGTGAACCGTGTGAACCGTATTTGACCATACATAAACATTTCTACAATTGTTAAACATTACACCGTGATGGTTTGGTTTGAGTAAGTGATTTAAGTAACGAGGCGTGTGTAATATGATACAAGCATGGTGGATACGCCGCTGGTACTTCCTATATATAAGTGTTTGTATGGTATTACATATCGTAGCGTTATTTAAATCATTTCAGTTTGAGACATATAACATTTTATACAAATAACATACTTTTCACAATACATTGTTTTACAAGCAACTTATCTTATACAAACTCATTTTACAATGGTTATTCATTTAACCATACATTATTCTCTTATTTATACATATCATCTGATCTGATCGTTTTTCAAATGATTTACAAAACAAAGCAAATTACAAGGTTCATGACTAAACACTTTCTCAAACATAAGTCATGAAACCTATTTTCACAAAACCTATGTATCTCACAGGCATTTTTATGCTGACGTACCTATTTTCACATGTGTTTTTCAAGAGCTGTTGCATAAGATGATCAAGATACACATAGGCAGACTTGGGCTTTAGTGACAATAAAAGATGCAAGACTAGTTAATTATGTTGTATTTCTTTGTTTGTTAAGACATTGTAACACTTTTAAATCAATAAAACGAAACTTCAATTGCCATGGATTTGAAACAATTAATTCTGTTACAACACTCCCCGATGTTTCCACCACGTTTTGTATGTTCTACGTGGTCGGGGTGTGACACGACAAAGGAAATATCTGCTCGTGTAACTGTCAAATAACTAAGCTTTCCAACCAATCGTCTGTATCGTTCGGGATCCTTCAATGGACTCCCATCCTCTGGAAGGAGCTTCCTCGTAGGAAGCATAGGACTATCAACTGGTTTGCAACCCAATAAGCCACACTCAGTTGGCATATCAAGGACATACTTCCGCTGAGAAAAGAGTATTCCTTGTGGGGAACGAGATACTTCTATGCCAAGGAAGTACCGAAGTCGACCTAAGTCGCTAATCTGAAACTGAGACTGAAGGAACTGTTTGAGCTTGGTAATTCCATCTTCATCATCCCCTGTAACTATGATATCATCCACATAAACAACTAAGATGATCCTTCGACCCTGATCATGTCTGAAGAATACAGAGTGATCATATGTACTACGAACCATTCCAAATTCTTCCATGACACTAGAAAACCGACCAAACCATGCTCTGGGAGATTGTTTAAGACCATATAAAGAACGACGCAGTTTGCATACTTTGGATGCCTCCTCCTTAACAATGAACCCTGGTGGCTGCTCCATATAAACCTCCTCCTCAAGAACACCATTAAGAAAGGCGTTCTTGACATCAAGCTGGTGGAGCGGCCAATGATGAATGGCCGCAAGAGCAATACAAATACGCACGGAGGGCATTTTGGCAACCGGAGAGAAAGTCTCGTCATAATCAATACCATAAGCTTGAGAGTAGCCTTTAGCTACCAAACGAGCTTTCAGACGATGTAGAGAACCGTCAGGGTTAAGTTTAACCGTGAAGACCCAACGACAACCAACAACACGTTTTCCTGGCGGAAGCGTTACAAGATCCCATGTATGATTAGTCCTTAAAGCCCCAAGCTCTTCTTCCATAGCTTGACGCCATCCTGGGTGAGCGAGAGCTGTCATCACATTTTTGGGAATCGGATAGGAATCAAGTGAAGTGGTGAAGGCATGAGACTCCGTGGATAGGTGAGCATAAGCAACATAATCCTGGATGGGATAACGGGTGGCATGTCTAGGTTCTTTTCGAAAGGCAATAGGTATATCAGGATACGGTGCACCCGGAGGATCATAGGTAATGGTTTCTGGTAATGGTGAAACAGGTTCAGTGTCAGGTGGTGGAACTGTGGACGTACCAGATGTAGAGGCTGGTTGTGAATCAAGAGTCTCTGTTGTTGATTCCTTACCTCGCCTAGCATATGTGAAGAGTAATGGTGGAGGATTTGTTGGTAGCCCCGAATCTGCAGAAGTTGGAACTGTGGTGTCTGAGACCGGAGGGACAGATGGAATAGGAGTTACAGGAAAGATGGGGATGATGTGAGACTCAGGTATATCAGGGTCAGGAAACAGATCAGAAACTGGAATGGTAGCTTCTGGATAGAAAGGACGCAACATATCAAAAGTGACGTCAGCACTGGTAAAGTATCGGCGAAGGGAAGGACTATAGCACCGATAACCTTTCTGGACACGCGAGTAACCAACAAAGACACAACGAATGGCTCGAGGGTCGATTTTAGGGACTCCGGGACGATGATCATGGACATAAGCTACACATCCAAAAGTTTGGGGCTCAAGAGGAAATGGAGTTCCTCTAGGAAATAAAACAGAGAACGGGGTTTGACCATGAAGAACAGATGATGGCATACGATTAATTAGATAAGCCGCAGTAAGAACAGCATCACCCCAAAAGTGACGAGGAACATGAGAATGAATCATGAGTGTGCGAGTAACATCCAACAGATGGCGGTTCTTGCGTTCAGCAACACCATTCTGTTGAGATGTATATGCGCAAGAAGTCTCATGAATAATACCTTGTGATTTGAGAAATGTAGAGAAATCGGTGGACAGATATTCTTTAGCATTATCGGTGCGTAAGGTTTGGATGGATGTTTTGAACTGGGTTTTGACATATGCATGGAATTCATGAAAGATTGAGTTGATTTCACTACGGGATTTCAATAGGTAAACCCATGTAGCACGAGAATAGTCATCAATGAAGGTAACAAAATATTGAAAGCCCAATGGAGTCTTAACTGGACATGGACCCCATACGTCAGAGTGTACTAGTTCAAAAATGGAAATGGTTCGGCTTGACACTTTTGGGGGGTAAGGACGTCGAGTATGCTTACCAAGCTGACATGACTCACAATGGAAGTTATCGGGAATAGAGATGCCAGGTCTCATTTGCCTTAGGACGGCTACAGAGGGATGACCTAACCGACAATGAGTTTCAAAGATACTAGACTCACAGATGTTTGCTTTGGGAGGAGACAATGAGGACATCCGAGAGAGACCACCTGATTCAAGACCAGTACCGATAACTCGGTTGGTACCCAGTTCATTGAGGGTACAATGAGTAGGATAAAAAGTAACGGAACAATTATTTTGTTTAGTAATTTGGCTGACAGATAAAAGGCTGGTAGGGAAGTTAGGAACAAGAAGAACAGAAGACAATTTTAGGTTTTCTGGGTTGTGAATGGATCCAATGCCGCGTACGGGGCATGAGGAACCATCTGCAAGTTTAACCGGTGGGTAAGAGGTTTTATGAAGGCTAGTGAGAATTTCTTGATTCGCAGTCATGTGATGAGTGGCTCCAGAATCAATAATCCAGGATAGGTCAAAGCCAGACAACGTACCTGGGAATACCGAGTTGGTCTGCGGACTTTGTGACCCGAAGGCAAGTAACCGTTGAAGCCAATCATAATCCTCCTTAGTGCATCTAACACTGTGATTTCTCTTATCTTCCATTGCAACAATATATTCAAACAGAAAAACCAGAAAACTGAAAAAAAATGAACCGGAATACGAGCACGCAAAACGAGGCAGAAACAAAAAAAGTTGCTCAGATCGGAAAACCGACTGCACGGAAATGATCGGAAACAAATTCCGACGAAGCTGGAAAAAAAATACGGTACCGGATGAACAGTTAACCCCGATGAACAGTAGCCGATGAACAGTAGCCGATGAACAGTACCGGATGAACAGTAGCGATGAACAGTACGGATGAACAGTAGTGATGAACAGTACTCGCGATGAACAGTACCTGATGAACAGTACTCGCGATGAACAGTACCCCTGGATCTGAAACTTGGCAGATCAGATCTGAACAGATTTGGATCGGGTGAACAGTAACCTGCGATGTGTCACACCCCTTTCTACGGCGGAAGCACGAGGTGTGATCATGAAAGGTTCTCATTGCATACGAAGAGTAAACATGCTACATGCTCGTAAAATAACATTCAAATACCATAATTTGAAAACATACGTTAGCGTTTATATCGCTAAGTCGCATAAAACATTGTCTTAAAAGTTTACAACTTTATTCAAAGTTAAACACAAGCGACATCCACGAGCGTAAGCTAGACCACGCGCACATCCATCCTAGTTACCTGAAATACATGTGAGTTTTTGGAAAAACGTCAACATAAAGTTGGTGTGAATTCATGCAGTTTTGTATTTCATGTTTGTATACTTTGTATGAAAACATAGTTTGTGAGTAAATCAAGTTTTCATATATAAAAATCCAGTTTCATGTGTACCTCACGTACATCTGTATAATTCAATTTCTTCTTGAGTACCCCACGTACTTCAAGTATAACTCAATCTTTTCTTGAGTACCCCACGTACTCAAGTATTCATCAATTTTTAGTATGGTATGAATTTCATGTAATTAAAATATTCCTGTAAATATCAGGATTGTTAATGGGTTGCAAAGCCATTAACATGTGACACGTCATAGGAAGCCACCAAACCTAAGGCATTTAATTGGTATATTCTGAGACACAAAAGCACTTCCTCGGTTCTCGCCCCGACCGGGAGTGTGGCTGCCAGGCACCCGTTAGATCTAACCTTTTGTTCTGCGGTCTAGGTATATTGTTGATTAATGGTGCTTCTGTACCCTATTCGTGACACTATTTCTCATAACGCCTCCTACTTGGTTCTCGTTCTCACCAAGCGCGTTTCTTGTTATCATTTCTCATGGTGCCTCTTACTTGGTTCTCGTTCTCACCAAGTGCGCTTCTCATATTCTCATATTTCGCCACACTTGGTTCTCGTTCTCACCAAGTGCACTTCTTGTATTTATATCATACCAATTATAAATTTTTGTACATTTGTACATGTATTTCACCCCCGAAGTTATAAAAACTGAAAACAGTTAAAGAGAAAAGGGGGAGCATGAACTCACAACTTTGCGTTCCTAGCGTCGTAAACTCCACCGGATTTGCTTAATTAACGTCGTAACCTATACGCGTTTTCTTAACGTTAGTCACTAGACTTGCGTCGCACAAGTACAGTCACTCTCTTTTGTGTATATTTTCTTGTGTTAAAAATATTCTTATATTTTTAACTACGTATCTTACTTATATTATTTTCTCCAAAAATAAATATAAGTCTTTTGTGTTTTGCACTTTGCACCCGAATTATGTATCTTGTATTTTGTATGTGCATTTTTATGTATATACTCCTCATGAGCATTTAGTGTATTTTTAAGTCTTAATACACTAGCACGTATAACACATACTATATACACTTAGCACAAAATTTGGTGATAAAATAATATATATTTTTCTCTCAAAAATATATATACATAATATCCATTTTTATTCTTCAAGAAATCACCATTTCTTATCATCAAAAATTAGGGAAACCTTGTTAATGTTTTGAGGTATATTTTTAGGGGATAAGTTTCTCAAAACTCATATTTTTCTAAGTGTCAAAATTTATAAAAATTTTGACAGAGTTTCCCCTAAAAATGGAGGTTTCCCACGTTTTCAAAACGTGTGTTTATTTTCTTTTAAATCATTATCAATCATCAACAACAATTATCAACAATACTCATCAGCAACAATCACTAGTTTCTCCATTTCATGAACTTGAATATTTACAAAAATGTGTAGTAACTTACTAGCACATTTAGTAAGTCTTGTTATCTTTAAAAATAAGTTTAATTTCTTAAAAACTTTATTTTTAAAGAATATGAAGTTTTACAACTTCTAGTCGGTTTTTACGCAAATTATTTCTTCGTTAAAACTTTTGTTACACAAGTGTCCACACACTTGTTTGTTCACAAAAACCACTTTTGTTTGTGTAAGATCCGGTTTAGAACATGTGATTTCTTTTGATGCTTGGTCCTTTGAAAATACCACTTGCAGATACGTAGATCTGCTAGTTTTAAACACTATTTCACAAGTTAAATTGCTTTTACACAAGTTCATGATGTGTGTGGTAGAGTTTCATCATTTAACCTTTGTTACTTCAAAAATAGCTTTATGTTAAGATCCATGATCTTACTAAACCGGGTTAAACGATGATCCGAGCTACCACGTCATAGATCGGGTCTAAATAATCACAACTATCAATTACTACAACATTTACACAACTTATGTGCTATTAACCACCATTTTTCATGTTTTTAGTAGACTTTTATGCTTCATGTTGTATGTTAACGAGTTTTAACCGATAAAGATTCTTTTAACCACTTTAGATTAGTGCAAAAACGAGTTTTAAGCAACATACCACTAGCTCGGGGCTAGGGAAGAATCTTGACGAAAAACGGGTGGATAAAAGCTAGAGAAGGAGGTCCTTCGCGTTCCGCTTGCTCCAAGGCTCCTAATACGTGACCCTCGACACTTGTATGAACTTAGAATTGCTTGAACAAGAACCGAAAAATTTATGGATGGATAGGGGATGCTTGGCCGTAGCTAGCATAGAGAGAAGAGAGAGTTTGGAGTGTGTTGTGGTGATGGATAATTATCTTGTGTAACTACTAGAACTTATAGGCAAATTGAAAGAGTATTAACCAATGGTCATAGTGTCATCTTGATACCAAACATGAAGGATTAAAATAATAAACCAAGTACCAAGTATGTCCCCCATGGTTGGGGCCGGTTAGAGAAGGGGGGGGGGTCTAGTTCGATCTCAACTAGATAATTAGGATGAAGGTTAGGTTAAGTAGGTTAGTTAAGTGTTTAACCCAGTTAGTTATGTTTAGTGCTTTAAAGCGGGTGTTAGGGTATACGGGGACCCTAACTGGCTCAAAAAAAAGATAAGTAAGGAAAATAACAATATTTTCATGTTCCGGGTATAGTCCGGTTGTTCGGTTACTTACCGATTCGTTAAAGTGCTAGATTGCACCTTTTAGTGTCGTTTAAGTACCTTTCTTGTACTCTTTCAATTCCCAACACTTAGGGAAATATTCTGGATAATAAAACGACATTTCTGCATAATATTCAGATGTCTAAATGCTGAATTATTGCTGATTTGTATAAATTCTGCACTTAAAGTGCGTTTCGGGTGCTTTTTAGTGCTTATTTTTGCTTTCGAATTGCATATACATTAACCCTTGTATGTACTCTTGGGTTTTAATGCATTCTTGTTGTTGGACCTACACCTAGGCCTCAATTCTATTGTCTGACTGCTTTCTGCAGTTCTGTTGACACAGTGTGTCTTACCGGTGAGTTTACTATTATTCTGACGCAACGCTCTCGTTTATGCATAAAGCAATATTTTGTAGTATACAACATGCATGAATTCACTTGTTTAATCATGTGTTCAGACATTGCTGACACTTAAACTCATAATTGCAGTCATTAAGCAATAATTAATGTGTACGGAAATTACCGGTTTGGGCCAGTTGTCACAGTCTCCCCCCGTTAAAAGAATTTCGTCCCGAAATTCAGGCTGAACTAACTTTCGCTGGAGTCTTTTTGAATAGGTGGGGATACTTTTTCTTGAACTGGTCTTCACGTTCCCATGTGTACTCGGGTCCGTGCTTAGAGTTCCAACGTACCTTGACAAGTTTTATGCTGCTCCTCCTCGTCTTGTTGACCTTCCAGTCAGTAACCTCAACGGGTTTTTCTGTAAATCGGAGGGCTTCATCAATATGCACTTCATCCATCGGGATGATCACGTTTTCTTGTGTTGGGCTCTTCTTCAGGTTGGATACATGAAACGTATCATGTACTCCATTAAGTTCTTCCGGTAACTCCAACTTGTATGCCACGGTACCAATTCTCTTCAAAATTCTGAATGGTCCGATGTATCGTGGATTCAGCTTTCCACGCTTTCCAAACCTGACTACGCCCTTCCATGGTGAGACTTTTAACAACACTTTGTCTCCCACCTTGAAATCTACCGATTTTCTATTTGGATCCGCGTAGCTCTTTTGTCGCTCTCGAGCCGCCTTAATGCGCTCTCGGATCTGCGCAATCTTGTCGGTGGTCTCTTGTACAAGTTCAGGACCAACCATACGTTTATCTCCGGCATCTGCCCAACATAAGGGCAATCGGCATTTGCGGCCATACAGAGCTTCGAACGGCGCGGCTTTTATGCTCGTATGATAGCTGTTATTGTAGGAAAACTCAACTAAAGGTAGATGAGTATCCCAGCTGCCGCCTAGATCCATGACACATGCGCGAAGCATATCTTCTAACGTTTGTATTGTCCGTTCGCTCTGGCCGTCTGTTTGCGGATGGAATGCCGTGCTCAGATCTAACTGAGATCCAAAGGCTTCCTGAAATGATTGCCAGATTCTTGAGACAAAGCGTCCATCTCTGTCTGAAATGATTGAGATTGGCACTCCATGACGTGCCACAATTTCTCTTAAGTATATCTCTGCAAGCTTTCCAGTGCTATCCTTTTCTCGGATTGGTAGGAAATGCGCAGACTTCGTCAATCGATCAACGATTACCCATATCATATCGTGCCCTCTCGGGGTCCTGGGTAACTTTGTTATGAAGTCCATCGAGATTTGTTCCCACTTCCATACGGGAATCTCTGGTTGTTGTAATAGACCGGACGGTTTCTGATATTCTGCCTTAACCTTAGCACAGGTTAGGCATTTTCCAACGTAGACAGCAACGTCGCTTTTGAGTCTCGGCCACCAATAATATTCCTTCAAGTCTTGATACATTTTGTCCGATCCTGGGTGGATCGAATATCTCGATTTGTGGGCTTCATTAAGGATGACTTCTCGTAGGCCACCATAGAGTGGAACCCAAATGCGCTTCTTAAAGTACAAGGCTCCCTCTTCGTTTGGCACCATGTATTTCAGCATACCCCGTAGGTATTCAGCTTTACGGTTTTCTTCTTTAAGAGCTTCTTGTTGTGCATCTCGAATGCGTGCTGTGAGGTTCGTTCGAATCGTCATTTCCAATGCCCGAACCCTTAGGGTCTTAACCCTTTCCTTTCGGCTCAACGCGTCTGCTACAACGTTTGCCTTTCCAGGATGGTACTTAATCTCACAGTCATAATCATTCAGCAGCTCGACCCAATGTCGCTGGCGCATATTCAATTCCTTCTGATCAAATATATGTTGCAAGCTTTTGTGATCTGTGAAGATTGTACATCGAGTACCATATAAATAATGTCGCCAAATCTTCAAGGCGAATACCACTGCACCCAGTTCCAGGTCGTGAGTGGTATAATTTCTCTCGTGAACCTTCAGTTGTCTTGAAGCATAAGCGATGACTTTTTGGCGTTGCATGAGCACGCAACCCAAGCCTTGTCGTGAGGCGTCGCAGTATACCACGAAGTCTTCAGTGCCTTCGGGTAATGATAGTATCGGTGCATCGCATAGCTTGCTCTTAAGTAACTGGAAGGCTTCTTCTTGTTTGTGACCCCAGTCGTACTTCTTGTCTTTCTGAGTAAGGGTCGTTAGCGGTTGAGCTATCTTCGAGAAATTCTCAATGAATCGCCGATAGTAGCCCGCTAAGCCCAAAAATTGACGAACTTCGGTCGGGGTCTTGGGAGCTTCCCAATTCTTTATTGCTTCAATCTTGGACGGGTCTACATGAATGCCCTTCTCATTCACCACGTGACCAAGAAATTGTACTTCGCGAATCCAGAATTCGCATTTCGAGAACTTTGCATAAAGTTTCTCTTTCTTCAGTAGCTCCAAGATGGTTCTGAGATGTTGCTCGTGCTCTTCTTTCGTTCGCGAGTAAATCAGGATATCATCGATAAATACAATCACGAATTTATCGAGATATGGTTTGCACACGCGGTTCATTAGGTCCATAAAGACCGCTGGCGCGTTCGTCAATCCAAACGGCATCACAAGAAATTCGTAGTGCCCATATCGCGTTCTGAATGCAGTCTTTGGCACGCTTTCATCTTGGATTCTCAGCTGATGGTATCCAGATCGAAGGTCGATCTTGGAATAGTAGCTTGATCCTTGCAATTGATCAAATAAGTCATCAATCCTTGGTAGCGGATACCGATTCTTGATTGTGAGCTTGTTCAGTTCCCTGTAATCGATACACATCCGCAGTGTTCCATCCTTCTTCTTCACGAATAATACTTGAGCTCCCCAGGGCGAGAAGCTTGGCCTTATGAATCCTTTATCCAACAACTCCTGGAGCTGTGTAGATAATTCTTGCATTTCGGATGGCGCAAGTCGATAGGGCGCCTTGGCTACAGGAGCAGCTCCTGGAACCAAGTTTATACGGAATTCGACTTGTCGTTGCGGAGGTAATCCTGGCAGATCTTCAGGGAACACATCAGGAAATTCCTTCACCACAGGAATGTCTTCGAGTTTCGGCTCCTCAGCCTTCTTGTCTATAACGTGTGCTAGGAAAGCGACACATCCTTTTCTTAAGCACTTCTGTGCCTTCATACAACTGATGATTCGAAGAGGCGCGTCTCGTTTTTCTCCATGCACGATGAGAGTTTCACCATTCGCTAAAGGGATGCGAATGATTTTCTCATGACAAATAACTTCAGCTTTGTTCTTGGACAACCAGTCCATTCCGACTACTACATCGAAGCTACCCAATTGAATAGGTAAGAGATCGATGCTAAAATTCCGTTCGCCAAGTTCTAGTGTGCAGCCTCTAACAACTTCGCTTGATTCAACGAGTTTACCATTGGCTAGTTCTATGGAATAAGGAATTTCTAATCTACTAGATTCTATTCCGAGTATGCGTTTAAATTCCACAGACATGAAGCTATAATCGGCGCCAGTGTCGAATAATATGGATGCAAAGTGATTGTTAATGAGAAACGTACCGGTGACCACGTTAGGGTCCTCGCGTGCGTCTCTTGCTCCAATCATAAATGCTCGAGCCGGAGCGTTGTTTCTCTCTGGGCAGTTCTTCATGAAATGATCGTTGCTTCCACACTTGAAGCATCCTTGGTTCTGCCCTTTCCCGTTGCCATTCTTATTACCAGCACCGTTTCCATTTCGGTTCTTTCCTTTTCCCCAACAGTCTTCTGTTTGATGACCCAATTTACCACATTTGTCGCACCTTGGAATGCGACAAGCTCCATCATGATGATACTTACATTTTTGGCATCTAGGCATGGAGCCTTGGTATGCTTTGGTTGCATGGGTTTTCATCTCCTGAGGCGGATTAGTGTCACGCTTCCTGCTGAAACCCTTGTTGTTACGAGTTGCTTGGTTCAGGTTTGCATGTTTTCTCTTTTTGTCACCGGACGACTCAGCATGTGTCTCGGTCTTTTCTGTTGGGTTCAGTGATAGCTTCTTCATACGAACACAATCTTCAGTCAGGCTGACAGCCAGAGTTACAGCCTCGGTGATTGTTTGTGGTTTGGCCGACGTCACCATGCCACGAAACTCTGAGGCCAGTCCCCAAATGTAGCGTTCCACACGCTTAAATTCAGGAGTCACCATGTAGGGAAGCACTCTCGACAGGTCGTGGAACCTTCGAGTGTAACCATTGATGTCAGCACCTTCCATAGTCAAGTGCCAGAACTCTATTTCCAGCCTTTGGAGTTCCGCACGAGAGCAGTACTTCTCTCTCATTCTTTCCTTCAGTTCTTCCCAAGTTAAGCCATAAGCGGCATCATCACCCAAAGTTTGGGCTTGCAGGTTCCACCAAGTCAGAGCTTCATCGACAAACAACCCAGTAGCAAAGGTGACTTGTTGATCTGCGGTACACTTGCTCATGCGGAAAGTAGCTTCAGTCTTCTCCGTCCAGCGCACAAATGCTACTGCACCTCCTGTGCCATCATAGTTCATCGGCTTGCAGTCGAGGAACTGCTTGAAAGTGCAGCCTGGAATTGATTCAACCAATTCACATGTGACCAATCGAAGAAATAATGAAACAAAGACCGTTCATAAATTTCCTCATGCTTAGCACAGTGTCTTAAGGTTACCTTGAGCTGCATTGCCTCCAGACGAATCTCCATTCCCATTACGCCTAGCGTTGCTTGGTCCTCCACTGTCTTGAGTTCGGTTCGCCTCGTACTGGGCGATAGCAGCGGAGATCCTTTCCTCCAGTAGAGCGTTCAGCTCATCAGCAGTTCTTGGCAGTGGGGGAGGAGGAGGTTGATCGTCATTGCGAGCATTCACAGCTTTCCTGGGTGCCATGTTCTGACAGAACATAACACAACAGAGTTACTCATTTGTTTGATATCGTCACACTAGACAGTAGTATCATATATTCATAGGTATATATACCACATAAGTGACATCAAACAATTATTACTCTAGCAGAGTACTTAGTAGGCTTGCACTGAGGGAATCTATACGTGACAAGACTTGCTGTGGTTTCTGTGCACTGAATTCCATAATTATGTATGCATCCATAATTACGTAACTCCTTGCACAGTCCGCACAGTTCGTTTCATCCTCGTATTTCTTCCTTCAGATGGGCCATTGCTTTCA
Organism: Helianthus tuberosus; assembly: GCA_030545235.1. Classification (NCBI taxonomy): domain Eukaryota; kingdom Viridiplantae; phylum Streptophyta; class Magnoliopsida; order Asterales; family Asteraceae; genus Helianthus; species Helianthus tuberosus. The sequence continues at coordinate 187,824,657 of CM060424.1, forward strand.
GGTAAAGTCACATATACTTGTGACATTCTACTTCTAGCACATGCTAATTATCACACATAATTGCAAGTAATTTCTAGTCAACGACAAGTGCTACTCAAGTGCACTCTAAGTCTCGTGGTGTCTTTTCTAGACTCATGTAGTCAGTTTCAGGTAGTGGATGTCGCGGGACGTTTTATGCAATGAAAACTCTTTGAAAATTGTTTTCGTGTATGGATCCTAGAGATTGTAGACTAGACTCGAGAAGGAATCCTGGTTCACTACAATCGCAGCTCTGATACCAATCTGTCACACCCCTTTCTACGGCGGAAGCACGAGGTGTGATCATGAAAGGTTCTCATTGCATACGAAGAGTAAACATGCTACATGCTCGTAAAATAACATTCAAATACCATAATTTGAAAACATACGTTAGCGTTTATATCGCTAAGTCGCATAAAACATTGTCTTAAAAGTTTACAACTTTATTCAAAGTTAAACACAAGCGACATCCACGAGCGTAAGCTAGACCACGCGCACATCCATCCTAGTTACCTGAAATACATGTGAGTTTTTGGAAAAACGTCAACATAAAGTTGGTGTGAATTCATGCAGTTTTGTATTTCATGTTTGTATACTTTGTATGAAAACATAGTTTGTGAGTAAATCAAGTTTTCATATATAAAAATCCAGTTTCATGTGTACCTCACGTACATCTGTATAATTCAATTTCTTCTTGAGTACCCCACGTACTTCAAGTATAACTCAATCTTTTCTTGAGTACCCCACGTACTCAAGTATTCATCAATTTTTAGTATGGTATGAATTTCATGTAATTAAAATATTCCTGTAAATATCAGGATTGTTAATGGGTTGCAAAGCCATTAACATGTGACACGTCATAGGAAGCCACCAAACCTAAGGCATTTAATTGGTATATTCTGAGACACAAAAGCACTTCCTCGGTTCTCGCCCCGACCGGGAGTGTGGCTGCCAGGCACCCGTTAGATCTAACCTTTTGTTCTGCGGTCTAGGTATATTGTTGATTAATGGTGCTTCTGTACCCTATTCGTGACACTATTTCTCATAACGCCTCCTACTTGGTTCTCGTTCTCACCAAGCGCGTTTCTTGTTATCATTTCTCATGGTGCCTCTTACTTGGTTCTCGTTCTCACCAAGTGCGCTTCTCATATTCTCATATTTCGCCACACTTGGTTCTCGTTCTCACCAAGTGCACTTCTTGTATTTATATCATACCAATTATAAATTTTTGTACATTTGTACATGTATTTCACCCCCGAAGTTATAAAAACTGAAAACAGTTAAAGAGAAAAGGGGGAGCATGAACTCACAACTTTGCGTTCCTAGCGTCGTAAACTCCACCGGATTTGCTTAATTAACGTCGTAACCTATACGCGTTTTCTTAACGTTAGTCACTAGACTTGCGTCGCACAAGTACAGTCACTCTCTTTTGTGTATATTTTCTTGTGTTAAAAATATTCTTATATTTTTAACTACGTATCTTACTTATATTATTTTCTCCAAAAATAAATATAAGTCTTTTGTGTTTTGCACTTTGCACCCGAATTATGTATCTTGTATTTTGTATGTGCATTTTTATGTATATACTCCTCATGAGCATTTAGTGTATTTTTAAGTCTTAATACACTAGCACGTATAACACATACTATATACACTTAGCACAAAATTTGGTGATAAAATAATATATATTTTTCTCTCAAAAATATATATACATAATATCCATTTTTATTCTTCAAGAAATCACCATTTCTTATCATCAAAAATTAGGGAAACCTTGTTAATGTTTTGAGGTATATTTTTAGGGGATAAGTTTCTCAAAACTCATATTTTTCTAAGTGTCAAAATTTATAAAAATTTTGACAGAGTTTCCCCTAAAAATGGAGGTTTCCCACGTTTTCAAAACGTGTGTTTATTTTCTTTTAAATCATTATCAATCATCAACAACAATTATCAACAATACTCATCAGCAACAATCACTAGTTTCTCCATTTCATGAACTTGAATATTTACAAAAATGTGTAGTAACTTACTAGCACATTTAGTAAGTCTTGTTATCTTTAAAAATAAGTTTAATTTCTTAAAAACTTTATTTTTAAAGAATATGAAGTTTTACAACTTCTAGTCGGTTTTTACGCAAATTATTTCTTCGTTAAAACTTTTGTTACACAAGTGTCCACACACTTGTTTGTTCACAAAAACCACTTTTGTTTGTGTAAGATCCGGTTTAGAACATGTGATTTCTTTTGATGCTTGGTCCTTTGAAAATACCACTTGCAGATACGTAGATCTGCTAGTTTTAAACACTATTTCACAAGTTAAATTGCTTTTACACAAGTTCATGATGTGTGTGGTAGAGTTTCATCATTTAACCTTTGTTACTTCAAAAATAGCTTTATGTTAAGATCCATGATCTTACTAAACCGGGTTAAACGATGATCCGAGCTACCACGTCATAGATCGGGTCTAAATAATCACAACTATCAATTACTACAACATTTACACAACTTATGTGCTATTAACCACCATTTTTCATGTTTTTAGTAGACTTTTATGCTTCATGTTGTATGTTAACGAGTTTTAACCGATAAAGATTCTTTTAACCACTTTAGATTAGTGCAAAAACGAGTTTTAAGCAACATACCACTAGCTCGGGGCTAGGGAAGAATCTTGACGAAAAACGGGTGGATAAAAGCTAGAGAAGGAGGTCCTTCGCGTTCCGCTTGCTCCAAGGCTCCTAATACGTGACCCTCGACACTTGTATGAACTTAGAATTGCTTGAACAAGAACCGAAAAATTTATGGATGGATAGGGGATGCTTGGCCGTAGCTAGCATAGAGAGAAGAGAGAGTTTGGAGTGTGTTGTGGTGATGGATAATTATCTTGTGTAACTACTAGAACTTATAGGCAAATTGAAAGAGTATTAACCAATGGTCATAGTGTCATCTTGATACCAAACATGAAGGATTAAAATAATAAACCAAGTACCAAGTATGTCCCCCATGGTTGGGGCCGGTTAGAGAAGGGGGGGGGGGGGTCTAGTTCGATCTCAACTAGATAATTAGGATGAAGGTTAGGTTAAGTAGGTTAGTTAAGTGTTTAACCCAGTTAGTTATGTTTAGTGCTTTAAAGCGGGTGTTAGGGTATACGGGGACCCTAACTGGCTCAAAAAAAAGATAAGTAAGGAAAATAACAATATTTTCATGTTCCGGGTATAGTCCGGTTGTTCGGTTACTTACCGATTCGTTAAAGTGCTAGATTGCACCTTTTAGTGTCGTTTAAGTACCTTTCTTGTACTCTTTCAATTCCCAACACTTAGGGAAATATTCTGGATAATAAAACGACATTTCTGCATAATATTCATATGTCTAAATGCTGAATTATTGCTGATTTGTATAAATTCTGCACTTAAAGTGCGTTTCGGGTGCTTTTTAGTGCTTATTTTTGCTTTCGAATTGCATATACATTAACCCTTGTATGTACTCTTGGGTTTTAATGCATTCTTGTTGTTGGACCTACACCTAGGCCTCAATTCTATTGTCTGACTGCTTTCTGCAGTTCTGTTGACACAGTGTGTCTTACCGGTGAGTTTACTATTATTCTGACGCAACGCTCTCGTTTATGCATAAAGCAATATTTTGTAGTATACAACATGCATGAATTCACTTGTTTAATCATGTGTTCAGACATTGCTGACACTTAAACTCATAATTGCAGTCATTAAGCAATAATTAATGTGTACGGAAATTACCGGTTTGGGCCAGTTGTCACACGATGAATAGTACCCGAGAACAGAAAAAAATATAGAGATGACCGGAAATGGTATGAAAAAGAAGATCCGTTTCTGATGTGGAAGATCAGACTAAGCTGCAACCACAGAGCATACTATGAACCTTCTAACCCGAGACTGGTGGTGACCGGAAATTTAGCCGGAAATGGTCACCCGAAAAGATGCTCGTGAGCTAAGAGACCTTTAGCTCTGATACCATGTAAATGAGACTGGTATGGAAAGAAAGGAAATCTGAATTGTATTGATTGAATGTGCATTTGTACAAGTAATGGGTCTCTCTATATATAGGAAGAGAGAGGGACTAACAAATAAATAAAAATAACATACTAGGGCCTAAACTAACTAATAAATACAACTAACAAGGTGGATTATAATGTGTAGCACTTACGTTACTTGTTTCCTTCCACAAACAATCACCGAGATGAATAAGCACCAGTTCATCATCGTTGGTCCTGTTAGCAGTAATCATAGCCAAATTCTCTTCCCAATCGTCAAGCATAGCGTTTGCACCAAGTTGAGCCTACAGCCAATCAATTATAACATTCAAAATGAATGGGTCGGTAAGGTTGGGTAGCGGGTCAATAGGGGTGCCAAACAGGTAGTGTTCGCGGGTTCAACTCGACCCCAACCTGAAAATCGTGTCATACATATGAACCCAAACACGACCCGTTCAAGCCGAATTTTTTAATTTTTTTTCACAAATTAATATATTAAAATTTATTACAAAAAAAAACACAAATGTATATGATACAATTACATCTAAATTATAAAATCTTATGTTAATTTTTCTTTTTAAGTTATAATTATGGCATAGAATACACACCTAATTTAATTTATGACATAAAACATATTGTAAAAATTAAATTATAGTATAATATAAATGAGTTAAACGGGTCAACCCACCAACCGGACCGGGTTGACCTGAACCCGACCCGTTTAGCTAAACAAGTTCACGGGTTCAACCTGAAACCGACCCAAACCCGCGAATTTTGTGTCGTGTTTAAATTCGGATAAGGGGTTCAAATTCACATTTTTGACAACTTTAAACAGTAAGACGAGATTAAAAAATAATAAATCTACATGATGAGCCGATAACAACAATACCTGTGCAAGCTGCTGAAACATATAAGTTGCATCACCTGCTGCTGGGTCAGTTGAAAACACATCAGCAGGTTGACCCGCAATAAGTAGGCATAAAGTCCGCAAAGGTGAGCCCGCTACTAGCTGGCGAAGAGCCATCTTTGGTAGCCTCTTAATGATTCCATTAAGAGGCTACATCTGAATGGGACAGTGTTAAGAGTGTTTGGTTTGTTAAGTGGACACCTCTTAATGGTTCATGGGCCTCTGAGCGATTCAGTTTTAAAACATCGCTGAATGAAAAACAAAGACCTAAATACCCACGTACGTAACACGTTCCAGCATCTTCTCTTCTCTTCTCTTCTGGCGACCACCATCCAAGCAAATCAACTGTCGATTCCAAGCAAAACTTCGATCACAACCAGGTATGTTCGATGCTCTGTCTGCGTTTTGAAAACTAGGGTTTTTTTTAACTGGGTCTAATTTCTCTTCTCTTCTGGCGACCACCTGCGTTTTTTTAGTATTGATTCGCCAATATGCAAGATCGTTTTAGTATTTGATCAACAATCGTCGTTTTAGTTCATGTTGCGATGTATGTTAGATAGGGAAGATGTGTTGTGAAGCCTGCTGAGTTTTTATACAGTATACATGGGTCTAATTTATTAATCAAAAGTATGTTTAAAGATATTCTATGTTTGACAAGACTAAACGATTTTACTTCTCATATATACTAATTTATTAATCTAAAAGTATGTTTAATGGTTGCATTCTGTATAGTAATTTATTAATCTTCTGTATGTTTATGTGAACTTTTAGTTGCTTAATTTGATTAGTTCTGTAGTTTAGAAAACGATTGTGTTAGATGGATTGGCTAGGTTACACAAATGCTTATAACATGAAACGGGTCAATTACTCAATTTAGGTACTTTTATGGTAACGGGTCTACAAAATAAGTACTAACCTATAACGGCTATCACCTTCACATCGTCCCTTTGTAAGGCTTGACGCAGAGGCGTCTTTGAGAATTCACGTACCCTGTTCGAGCTCGAAATAATTACTCAATTTAGGTACCTTTATGGTAATGGGTCTCCCCGCACACCATCATAGCCGCCCATGGCTTGACGAAAGTATATGCTTGCATGTCTTTATTATGTGATCTTGTCACCACTTAGTTCTACCCATTTAATATCCATATATGCTTGCATGTCTTTATTATGTGATCTTGTCACCACTTAGTTCTACCCATTTAATATCCATATTTGCATAAAGAGATTCAAAGATTGATGCTTCTAGATGCTTATTCATATAATTGTAGCTTCAAAAATTTAAAGGTACATGTTATTATATATTACGGTAGCTTATTTCATCAAAATGCAATATGTCTTTTAAAGATCATAGTTTCAAGATATATTATATTAATGAAACTATCAGACCACTGGGTGGGGAGTGTATGTTTGTCTTTTTGGCAAGAATTTGGTCAAACAATACACGATGGACTTGATATAATTGCTTTTATGCATGCAGTTCAAATATAAGTTATCTGAATACAAACAGTCAACGTCCCATGAGTATATGATCTTACCTCTTAACCCAATATTTAGGAAGAACACTGTGTTTTCTAAAATACAAGGTGGAGAAAATGTTGGGCAGTTCGTTCACGACATAGAATGGGGTTCACAAGACATCGAGTATATGACTACTTTGCGTAACCAGATAGCTAGTCAACTAATTTGAAATATTTACAATTAAAATTCTACGCAAATTATTAATTTCTAGTTGAATTTTAGTATGTTTTTAAGAATTTTGAAGGATTTATATGTAATTTGGATTTTCTATAATGTTATGTGTTTTCATTTTATTATTATTAATCTTTCAGAACCGTCATTCAGAGCACTGACCAAACAGATACATTTCATTCAGCATAAAATAGTTCAGAGGGGTAAAGTAGTCATTGTGCATAGTCATTCAGAGGTCCAACCAAACAGCACTTTTTGGTTCAGCACTTCCTGGTTCAGAGTCTCTTACCCATTCAGACCTCTTACTGGTTCAGCATTTACCCATTCAGAGGTTGCCAAACGGCCCCGTAGTGTTCGCGGGTTCAACTCGACCCCAACCTGAAAATCGTGTCATACATATGAACCCAAACACGACCCGTTCAAGCCAAATTTTTTAATTTTTTTTCACAAATTAATATATTAAAATTTATTACAAAAAAAAACACAAATGTATATGATACAATTACATCTAAATTATAAAATCTTATGTTAATTTTTCTTTTTAAGTTATAATTATGGCATAGAATACACACCTAATTTAATTTATGACATAAAACATATTGTAAAAATTAAATTATAGTATAATATAAATGAGTTAAACGGGTCAACCCACCAACCGGACCGGGTTGACCTGAACCCGACCCGTTTAGCTAAACAAGTTCACGGGTTCAACCTGAAACCGACCCAAACCCGCGAATTTTGTGTCGTGTTTAAATTCGGATAAGGGGTTCAAATTCACATTTTTGACAACTTTAAACAGTAAGACGAGATTAAAAAATAATAAATCTACATGATGAGCCGATAACAACAATACCTGTGCAAGCTGCTGAAACATATAAGTTGCATCACCTGCTGCTGGGTCAGTTGAAAACACATCAGCAGGTTGACCCGCAATAAGTAGGCATAAAGTCCGCAAAGGTGAGCCCGCTACTAGCTGGCGAAGAGCCATCTTCCTTACAGTATCCACATAGAACTGCAATAAACAGCCCGACCCGATAAGCAAACAAATTTGTAACAACTAAAATTCATGCTAACAATAAATTAACCAAAATTTAAATAAAAAAAAAAACTAACCTGATCACCGAGTTGTGCTGCAAGAATAAGGGCAAGCCCCCATAATTGACCCTCTTGTGCACGATGAAGGGCTTCCATCTTTCTACCGGAAACTAGAAGAGTTTGGACTTCAGCAGCAGTTGCCTACACCATATAATTAATGCTTTAAATATGTTTACAAAAGCTAGATCATAAGTTCATAACATCATGAAATATTTTTTTAGTAAACTGATTTAACTAAAAATACAGTTTCAGAGACTTTCAACTGTTTGAGCTGTTTCCTTTTCAACTGAAAAAGTTATTTGATTAAATAAACAAAAGAAAGTGCAAACTGCAGAGGCAGGAAAAGCTGCTATCCTAATATCTATGCAGTTAATATCGGTGATAATATCGGTTATCGCTCCCCATAAATATCGGTCTGAATATCGGTACCGATATTATCGGCGATATTTGACCGATATATCACCGATTTTCCAGATATCAGTATCTTTCTTCGTAGTTCTACCATTCGTCTTTCTTCTTATTGTTACTATTAGTGTTTTAAGTCTTAACGGTTAATTGTGACTGTTGAATGTTATTGTTTTAAGTCTTAATCAGTTCCTACTTGCTACAATTGTTAGTGTTTTGCAAGTTGCAAAAAGTTAATTTGTTAATGGTCTGAGAGTATACTGAATTGTTAGCGTTAGATTGCTATATATATAATATCTACATGATATTAAAATAACCGACATCCCAGCGCAATAACCTATATCTCAAATATCGGTCCTTGACCGATATCCAATATTTTACTACATTAACTGCATAGCCTAATATAGGGACAAGTTAATCATTTAAATAAAAAAAAGATGAATACATACCCTGGTCCGTCCTTCCGAAGGTAACTGTTGCAAGCAGTTGGAGAAAGCGCCATAATCAGCATATTCTGCACTGTTTTTTGTTGCGGATGCAAACAGTCTAGCAACAGCAACATCTGGAACATCATTTTCCTGGTTCAAGTACCAACGTACTAATATGAACATTTACAGTTTTATCAAGTTGAAACGCTGTAGCACTTATCATTTACAAATCTTAGGGGTGCAAATGAGCCAAGCGGCTCAAGAAAAAGCTAGAAACGAGCCGAGCTTGAGCCTAAAATAAAGCTCGTTTATTTATCAAGCCCGAGCTAGAGCCTGGCATGTGAAGCTCGTCAGGCTCGTCGAGCCTTATCGAGCTTTTGTGTAATATTAGTTTTTAACTTTTTATTAATATTTAATAACATTTACCCCTTATTTACAGTTGTTTAGTAAACAAGCCGAGCCGAGCTTATTTATATTTGTTTACGAGCCGGTCTGAACCTAAAAATAAGCTTGTTTAGTAAACGAGCCCGAGCTTCACTTATCGACCTAAACGAGTCTACTATTTGTATTATTATTTAATATATTAATTAATAGTTAATAAACGTGCCGAGCTCGAGCAACCATAAGTTAATCGAGCTCGGGCTCGGCTCAGCTCGTTTGCACCCCTAGTCAAATCTAATAAATTAATCTAAGCAATATGATAATAAAGTTATTAGTATTGTTGTTCAAGTTGAAAACACTTAGAAGATTAGAATTTACCTTTGTTGTGGTATCAGTTCCGAAAGGAGAACGCAATTTCCCGTAGTGTTGTAAAGCGATTTTTAGCAAAGAAAGAAGCAACCGAAGAACTTGGTCTTTTTTGTGATTTGTGTCAGTAGGGCGTGTGATTCTCTCATCGATCCATCTAATCAACTCTTTACCGCCAAAATTTCCACCCGCCAGTGGACCGGGAAACGACTGGCGGCAAAGAGTATGAAAGTAACCGTGTACACTTGTCGCACTACTCGATACATCACCTACTCTAGTGACAATTTCCATTAGGTTAAGAACGGAAATTGTTCCGGCACTACAACCCTTCAATAAAACAAACGCGCCTTTGTGACTTGTGAGTAACATGGTTAACATTTTAGGTAAATTGAAAGAAACTAAAAGATATTCTATTGACAACTTATAGTTGGAATCAAAATAAGAAAAGGGTAAAATGCTATTTTCGTTCCTGAGGTTTGGCCAGTTTTGCAACTTTCGTCCAAAGGTTTGTTTTTCCACATCTAGATCCAAAAGGTTTAAAATCTTGCCATTTTCGTCCGGCTTGTTAACTCCATCTATTTTTCTCCGTTAAGTCAGGGGGATTTCAATCTTTTTTGTTAACTTAAAAGGGTTTTAAAATACTTGTACATTGTGCTAAATGCTTGTACATAAAGTGAAAAAAAAAAAGGATTTGCCTTTTAAGTTAACAAAAAAGACAAAGATACCCATGAAACCGAATTGCCCTTTTAGTTAACAGAAAGACGAAAGTACCCATGAAATTGAATTTCCCTATAAGTTAACAAAAAGACGAAAATACCCATGAAACCGAATTTACCTTTTAAGTTAACAAAAAAGACGAAAAGACCCATGAAACCAAATTGCCCTTTAAGTACATATATACCAAATTGCCCTTTTAAGTACATATATACCGCTGATGAAAACAAAGATTTACAAGCTCACCTGGCCTCCATAAGATGAATTTATTACAGCACTTGTATCCTTCATCACAATTAGCTTGCCGCCAAAACCGAAAGTAACCAACGCATGAGGAGGTTGACCATCAGATGACCTTCCAGCAGTAGACCCATAAGAATTTTGATGTCCACTTTGATGTACGCTTTGCTGAGAATAGTTTAACTGGTTCTGACTCTCATACACCTTTGTAGCATTCATCGTATTACTTTGATTACTTTGATCCATCATCGATTGACTAATATTCCCACCAGAACCAAAAGATTGAGCGCTAGAAACAGCAGGAAACTCATTACGAACCTGGCTAGATTTATTAAATGATGAAACCACTCCACCGTAATCGTAAGATTGCTGTTGATTAATATTGTTATCTACACGAAAATTAGCACCATAAGATTGCTGTTGACTATGTTGACTAACATTGTTAACAGTATCAGCTTGCCATTGTTGCTGCTTACCAAACGACCCATTCCAATTATAGTCTAACTGTTCATTTCCGTAATAACTATTACTTGCAGAAAAACTATTTTGATCGTAAATCTGAGAATTATACGCATCTAAAGACCGCCATTCTTGTGCATTCATGTCGTAATACCAGCCGGGATATTGCGGATCGAAATAAAAATGCGGTGGATACCCGTTATTTCCTTGTGATGATTGACTCCAACTCGATAAACTCTCGTTAGCGTGACTAGTTTGTGAATTTGGACTCCAACTCATGACTTTCACTAGTGCCTCGTTCTGCTAACAAAGATTGGCCAGTTTGCTGCAAATACGCAACCTCGGTTTTCACATTTGAAACTGTCCAATCACAAAGAGTTTCTGGTTTGCGTATGGACGTACCGAATGTCACCGACACGGCCCGTACGGGCAAATTACGCGATAGTACGGAACGATAGTGACAATGAACGTCATAATACGACATTATGCATCAAATACTGATCCGGTAGGACGTGTATACATACAACACGACACGTTGGACTACAAGTGAATCAAAACAGAATCAGATGAAATCATGGAACACGGCCACACATGTGACCGAACTTATCTGGAACGTGCCGTATAGACCATATACTTCGTAAAATGACATGTAATGGCAAAATACGTCACGATACGACAAGTACAGGTGCGTTTTTTAATTAAAATAATTTTTAAAAAAATTTAAAAAAAAACCCCAAAACTCCTCGCTTTGGCCAAAGCAGGGCGCTTTGGGTTTCAAAAGTTACAGTTTTGGCTCAAAGCACAGCAGCTTTGGGCCAAAAATGTAAAATCTGAACCTAAAACGTCTCGCTTTGGCAAAAGCGAGGCGCTTTGGTTTAAACGTATAACACCAAAGTGTGCAGCTTTGGTTTAAACTCACCCAAACACACACACATAAGGTGCGATATCACACAGTCGACCCTCCGAGACCTCGATTCAAGACCATTTTTATCGATTTGATTTCTATAAGGTTAGATTACTAGTCCCCAATCATTTACACTTCATTAATTTTAGAAAAAAAAATGAGTTTTGATTGCTTGTTCGGGTTGGGTGATCTGCTGGTGGGTTTTTTTTTTGAAGAACATAGGGGGCAAAGCGCTCGGCTTAGCCCAAAGCGCGACACTTTGCCTTTTTTTCTTTTCTAAATTATAAATTTTTTTTTAAAAATAAACAATGTCGAATCCATAACCCGCGTAGGTCTGTAATGAGCGTCGAAACATAACCAGTCGTAAATATATAATATTTTTATTATTTAGTCGAAGTCGTCCGTAACGCGCGTAGGTCCGTAAAGAGCGTCGAAACATAACCGGTCGTAAATATATAATATTTTTATTATTTAGTCGAAGTCGTCCGTAACCCGCCGCAGTACCCATAGCACGTCATTGCAGACCTGCCTCCTGCTGCGCTGGCGGTGGCTTGGGACTTCGATCGGCGCCATCATTCAATGTTGGACAAATATCCTGAACTATGAAGAAAGATACAAGGCTCCAGAATTACCCTCAAGATTATTTTGCACATAAATAATGCTGGTAACTCTTTTGCTATATTTAATTGATGTAATTCTATTATGATTTTGTTTTATTGTTAAAAATGTGGTTCCTCAAAATTACAGAATACTCCCGCGTATGGGAAGACAAAAAGTTATTGATACAAAGAATTCAACAACAACATAGCATTGGTTTTGAAAAACGCCTGTTTCAAAGAAGACCGGAAAGATAGAAACATAAATGAATATGAACTGGTCTTCGTGCTAATAATATGGGCAAAACATTTTTATCTTGTCTTATTCAATCTAAAACACAGCAGAGTTGATGTATTGGATAACAGCGCTATAGAGGATAATCTCAGTATAAAAAAAATTATAATGGATGGGTGGGAAAGTTGGTAAGTATCTTAAAAACTTTGTATGTGGAAACTATGTTGACAAAACGCCATACTAATATATGCAAAAATATGAAACTGCAGCATGATGCTTTTGCAAACTAATTGCATATTAAAAAAACATCCAATGGCTAAGATCATGAAGACGACAACTGTTATCAGACAACAGATATATGGATTGGAGGACAACGTCTAACGTGATCAACTGTGGGATTTTTGCAATGAGGCATATGGAAACGTATATAGGGCAGATGGCTGGTTAGGGGTGTAATCTTGCAAAAGAATACGCCCCAAATAAACTACAACAAAAACAGCTAAATGACCTCAGGATGAAATACATTGCAAAAATCCTGCTGCATAGCGAAAATGAAAACAGAAAACAAGTGGTCAAATCTGTAAGAAATTCTTGGATTTAGAGGGAGCAAAAATAAATGAATTGTATAAAACAGGGTACAACAGAATAGAACAAAGGATGTAGCAATATGTAGATTAGCTTAAATACCTGAATTGCTTACATTTTATAATATTAATGTTGACTAATATATTTTGCTTTAGACTATTGCATCTACTTGTTTCGTTATGGGGTATTCATCATGGGGTTTTCGATAATATGTGTGCTTAGATGTGAGAAATCCATGAAAACGCCATGATAAGTAATCCATAATAAAAGCGCCATTAGTTGAATAATAAATAATAAGAACTGATGTTACTGTCCTCAATAAACATGTTAATGAAAACATCATAATTTGAATAATTAGCAAATAGTAACCAGGTGTAGAACTCCATTGATCATAAACAATAAGCATATATAAGAACCCAAACGACAATTAACATTAATATTTAAAACGCTAATTATTGAATATAGGAAGAACGCCGTTGAAACATAAACGACATTTCAAAAAAAATTACATTGAAAAAAAACGTTATTGATACCAGTAAAAAAGAACAAAACTTCATATCTGTTGAATATAGGAAGAACGACATTATAACATAAACGCCATTTCAAAAAAAATTACTTCGGAAAAAAACGCCATTGAAACAAGCATAAAGAACAAAACGCCATTTCTATTGAATTTTTGTTTGAAACGGAATTATAACGCCATTTATTAAGGGGAATGTGGACAATGACAATCATGCCCCTGCATATCATTTAGCGCCCCCTGCCACGTGTTCGATCAGTATCCGCTCTCACCGTTTTCATACTTACAAACGTTTTCTCCTGATCTCGTTTCTATATATATATATATAGAGAGAGAGAGAGAGAGAGAGAAAGATCGATAAGTGTGTGTGAGAAAAGATGAGTGTGTAGGTGTGTGAAGATTCAATGTTAAGGGTATTTTGGTACTTTGATAAAACCTAACATAAAAAATCTTACAGAGTTTGTTTTTTGGACTCAAGAAGTTAAGATTAGAAACCACAGAGACTCAAATCAAGACACGTTTGAGTTTTGGACTCAGATAGTTAAAATGACTAAACCATAGGGACTCAAAAAGGACTTTACTCTTTTTTTAAAAGGAAAATTGGTATTTAATAAACCAACCTTTAACCAGTTGGTAAATAATAATCCAACCTACAGAATTGGTATATAATAATCCTACCTATCAACATGTTGGTACTCAATGAACTTCTGTTAATTTTTTTTAACTGAAGTTAGTTTTTAAGTTTTATTTATTACACAAACAGTCCCTGTAGTTATAAGTTACTAGTTTTAAGTTTTATTTATTACACAAACAGTCCCTGTAGTTATAAAAAATCATAAAAATCCTAAAAAATCAAAAAAATTCTAAAAATTCATAACAATTCTAAAAAAATCAAAAAAATCTTAAAAAATCAAAAAATCAAAAAAATCAAAAAAATTCTAAAAAATCAAAAAAATCATAAAAATTCTAAAAAATCAAAAAAAAATTCTAAAAAATCATAAAACTCTAAAAAATAAAAAAAAATTCTAAAAAATCATAAAAATTCTAAAAAATCAAAAAATCTTAAAAAATCAAAAAAATCTTAAAAAATTATAAAAAATCAAAAAAATCATAAAAATTCTAAAAAATCAAAAAAATTATAAAAACTCAAAAAAATCATAAAAATTCTAAAAAATCAAAAAAATCAATTTATAAAATTAACGTGTTTCGCTTTACGGAAATTTTACGAAAAACGGACAAAGTTTCCTCTGTTTTTGGACGACCCCGACAACACAAGTTGTCGATATAATATTCAAAACGCAACAATCAATGAAGCATTAAATATCTATACGATTTATATACGATTTATACAAAACTAAAATGAAAGGAAAAATTACACTTTTCGTCCTTTATGTTTATAGCTAGTTGCAATGGATGACCTTTACCTTTGATAATTACAATCACAGTCCTTTATTTGGAAAACATGTTGCACGTTTCATCCTTTGCCCCTAACCTGGTTAAAATTTTCAGTCAAATATGTCATGTGCATTGCACATGAGGGTAAGGTGGTAATTTTACACAATTTATTTGAAATATATTTAATAAATAAAATAAAAAATCTGAAATTAAATTAAAAAATATATATGTATATAAAAATGATATCTCTCTCTCTCTTAACTCTCTTCTCTCTCTCTCAGTTCTATCTCTCTCTAGGTTTCCCCACAACCACCACCACCACCACCATCATCATCCGGCATCATCGCCGTCGCCGGGAACCACCATCATCATCCGGCATCATCGCCGTCGCCGGGAACCACCATCATCTTCGTAACCACCATCTCCCCAACCTCTGGTAACCCGAGAGCCATCACCATCTTCGCAACCACCACCACCACCTCCCCAACCTCCGAAAACCACCATCATCTTCGCATATAACCCCCCTAATCCTGCCTGTATTTACTCTTCTTCCTCAAATTCGTACCCAGATCTGTAAAATCGCAATTACGGTAACTGTTAGTGGGTTTCAAATCAAGTAGATCGTGGATGATGTGACAAGATTCAGAGGAAGACGATGATGATAGAACGAGATGTCCATTCCGATTCAATCTAGGGTTCCGGTAAGTGATGGGAATAGTTCCGGTAAATTGTGTTTTCAGATAGGTTGGGGATTGTTGTGGTTTGCTTATTGTGGGTTCAGATCGGGTGGGGATATTTGTGGTTTGCTGGTGATGGTTGAATTTGGTGCTGTGACTGTCACAGTGGTGGTGGCGGATTTGGTGGTGGTGATGGCAGGAGGATAAAGAGAACTGGTAATAATCAATAAAACCCTTTTTTGTTCTCGTTTGATCTTGTTGTTTTGGGAGTTTGTGGGTTTTAATTGTTGGTTTAAGCTGGTCATTCATGTTGTGTTGTTAATGTTACTGATTTGGTGGTGGTGGCCGCAGCTTTGGTGGTGGTGGCAGTGGCGGATTTGGTGGTGATAGGGTGGGGTTTGGTTGCAGAGAGAGGAGGTGGTGACTGGTGGTAGTCGGAGATAGAGAGCGGCAGCAAGTCACCTGTGATGGATGAATGGATGAATATTTGGTGGTGGCTGCACATGGTTTTTTAATTTCTTGAATTTGATTATGATGTGTAGAAGAAGCAAAAGGTTGCAGGTCACCTGTGATGGATGAATAGATCTGATGGCGGCGACGGGGTGTCCGGAAGACAGGGGTGGTGGTGATGGATGAATAGATCTGATGGAGGCGGTGGTGATGGATCTGAATCAGAAGACAGGGGTGGTGTCTGTGTTGTTTGTTTAGAGAGAGAGAGAGAAAGTGAGAGAGAGAGTGTGTGTGTTTAAAGTGAGAGAGAGTGAGTGAAAGGGAAAAAATGGTATTTATATTTGATTTTATTTTTTTATTTATACTATAAATAATTAAGTAGAAAGACTAAATTGCCCTTAGTTAAATAAATTTAACTGAAAATTTTAACCAAGTTAGTGCTAAAGGACGAAAGACGTACTAAGTTTTCCAAATAAAGGACTGTGATTGTAATTATCAAAGGTAAAGGTCATCCATTGCAACTAGCTATAAACATAAAGGACGAAAAGTGTAATTTTTCCAAAATGAAACTTAAACAAACAAACCCAAATCAGATTCTGATTTTTGAAATAAACTGAAGTTTTAAACGAATAATGTTCCAACTCTTACCGGAACCGAGACGACTACGTGACCAAACTGACCCGACTAGGACCTGGATTCGAACCAAGCCTGACTAGACCCGAAACCAAGTAAACCCAAATCAAATTTGTAACAAACCCAAATCCGTCATCCAGCCATCCCCTCCCTAATCCCACCAACAGTCAACCCATCTAAACCCACCACCACCACCAAACCCGGTTCACCCTCTCCTTCAGCAGCCAAATCCCACCGGAAACAACCCACCCATTAACGAGTAACAGATGTTGATTGAACATCAGATTTACCTTCAAACTAAAGAATAACGACTCAATCTCGATTTAACATCAGATTTCTTTATAGTTTACCTTCAAAATCCGTCGACGCCCCTTTATCAGATTTCTCGATTGAACATCATATTTCTTGATTGAACTCGCAGTGGTGAGGGTTTGGTTGTGAGTGAGAGAGAGAGATAGATAGATAGAAAGAGAGGAGGGGGTAGAGAGAGAGAGTGTGGTGGTGGTGGGTGGTTGATGGTGGTGGTGAGTGTTAGAGAGAGAGGGGGAGAGAACTGAAGGATGGAGAGTACTGGAGCAGATTTTAATCTCTCTTTTTTTAAGATTTTTTTGATTTTTTAAGATTTTTATGATTTTTTTAGAATTTTTTTTGATTTTTTAGAGTTTTTTTATTTTTTAGAATTTTTTTTTATTTTTTAGAATTTTTATGATTTTTTTGATTTTTTAGATTTTTTTTTATTTTTTTGATTTTTTATAAATTTTTTGATTTTTTAAGATTTTTTTAGAATTTTTTTGACTTTTTAGGATTTTTATGATTTTTTTATAACTACAGGGACTGTTTGTGTAATAAATAAAACTTAAAACTAGTAACTTATAACTACAAGGACTATTTGTGTAATAAATAAAACTTAAAAACTAACTTCAGTTAAAAAAAGTTAACAGAAGTTCATTGAGTACCAACATGTTGATAGGTAGGATTATTATATACCAATTCTGTAGGTTGGATTATTATTTACCAACTGCTTAAAGGTTGGTTTATTAAATACCAATTTTCCTTTTTAAAAATAACTTATTGACTTATTAATTTTTCCCACCACAAAAGTTAATCTAAATACTTTTTTTTAAACTACTTTTGAAAAAGTAATAAATCAAAAAACACTATTAGAGTTTAATAAGCAATCCCAAACACCCTTTGAGAAGAGTGTGCTTTTTGAATGAATGAATTAAAGTTGGTTAATTTAATCTAACTTTTACAATTAATGATACGTGACACTCTATAGTGATTAATTCAGGATATCCCTTATTATAAATATAGTATTTTTCTAATTTATAATAACAAATACCGAAATTTAGTAAGTCAAATATTCATACCTGTTATAAAAGCAGATATAACTCCACCAAATAACTGCTTTGGGCAGTTACACAATAACGGTTTTAGAAGTTATTATCTATATCTATTGTTTACACTTGTATCTGTATGGATGAACATATGTGAAGAAGATTGCAATTTCAATATTGAATTCCATTTTGTTTATATCACGTTATCAGCACGATTGCCTCTACGCTGGGATTTACCGGCCATTTGCTAGGTCTGCTCTTCATCAGAGATTCATACGTACTTGCTTTGCCTTTATCATAAAAATTCTCTGTTCATCGCATCTTATCCTGGTACGCATCATCACAATCTCTAACATGTGTTGCACATGATTGTATGTTATCTGTATACCTCTGCATATACAAAAACGACAATACACAAATTTCAATTTTTGAACATCTGCATATACAATAAGAGGATACACAATTTATTTTTCTCAAATGGTTATTGGTAACAATTTCCTTTATTATTATATTAGATGCTTCTACGATGGCATCAATTTCTCACAGAGATTAACAAAATTTTGATTTATAGAAGCACATGTTTTTTTTGTTTTTCTTTTCTTACATCTACTTTGTAAAAGCATGAGAAATAGGCTTTCGATTTGGATTTTGGAATGCCCAAAATTAGAATTTTTTTTATTGTGATCTTTAAAACACAAAAATAGGGCTTTAGATCTTACCGTTCTGAAACCAAAAACCATACCTCCAACATCCGGTGGTCACTTCCGCCAAGATATCCTTACTCCGGCGACACCGCCAACCGGCGCAACGGCGACCTTCAAACGATGTAGTGACGGGGACGAACATGGTTTTAGTAAGTGAACACGGCAGTATATTTTCAGTTGTGGTGTTGTTTTCTTTGATCAAGAACCGATGTACCGACGGTGGACGGTGGTTGTTGTACTTGAACCTGGCGCTAATTGAGTATGGTGGTGCCGGATTTTCTCCGATGCAGTTCTAAAGCGAACCCCTTTTCTACCATTTTTATATGAACTAATTTTTTTTAATAAATCTTGATCCACAACAGTTGTTATACCCAGATCACGTGTCTTTTTATATTTTGGCCCAATAGTAGCAACCAAAACTCTATCCCAATACTTTCAAGGATATAATGCATAACAACTGTTAAACATCAAATCAAATGCATATATTGATATTTTTGTTTATTATTTCGTTAAGTATCCGAGATATATACTATTATATGCCGTACATCCATACATATGAAAGTATCACATATTATATGTAGTATTATATATTTTTTTTAACAGTATATCAATTCTATTTCTTGGAACAATACAAGACATTTTCTCTGTCTCACGCTCATAACATGCTCTCTTGCAACAATACAAAGAATCTGTTTTCACATAATACGTTACGTCTTCTAAATTGCGGAGCAAAACAACAAGCTCCTACTACAGAACCATCAATCGTGATCCGCTGGTGCAAGCCCATTCCCTGAAGCGAATGTGGCAGATTATCAAAGCGGGTATGGAAGAGGTAGAAATCGCGGCCCCAGTAGTGGTCTTGGACGGGGATATACATGGCATCGAGAGTCCCAGAACACTAAAAATAGCGGTGGTGAATCGAGTCGACATAATACGGGGCGACCTTCAAAAGGGAAAAGTAGCGGGAACTAAAGCAACATAATTCGGAAATATGTATACTAGCTCCAGTAGAGTTATTATTGGTGATGAATGTCTGGTAGATAGCAGTAGTACTAACACTATTCTAAAAGATATGAAATTTTTCTCTGAATTGTCTCCGGCAGAGACACCGATTGGTACTATATCTGGTGTCAGTAACCTTATCGAAGGCTCCGGCAGAGCACACATAACATTATCTTTGGGTACCCAATTAACTATTGGTAATGCCTTATTTTCTAGTAAATCCAGAAGAAATTTACTTAGCTTTAAAGATATTCGAAAAAACGGTTACCGCCTAAAAACAATATCTGAAAATAATATTGAATATCTTCAAATTACTTCGAACAAAAAATGGCCAAGAAACCATTGTTGAACAATTAGAAGCCTTATACTCTGGGTTATATTGTACTAATATCAACCCTATCGAATCATACATGGTGAGTAACCAGAAGCTGTTAGATAAAGAAACATTCAATATATGGCATGACCGTCTAGGTCACCCTGGTAGCATAATGATGAGACGAATAATCAAAAGTGCAACCGGGCACCCTCTCAAAAAAAAAAAACTTAAAAGTTTTGCTACCACAAGACTTATCATGTGCAGCATGCTCTCTGGGCAAACTTATAAATCGGTCCTCACAAACTAAATTGATACATGAAACCCCATCATTTTTAGAAATAATCCAAGGGGATATTTGTGGGCCTATTCATCCTCCGTGTGGACCATTCCGTTATTTCTTGGTCTTAATAGACGCATACTCAAGGTGGTCACATGTGAGCCTTTTAGCTACTCGAAATGTAGCATTTGCCCGACTTTTAGCTCAAATCATACAATTGAGAGCCAATTTCCTCGATAATCAAATTAGAAACATCCGGATGGATAATGCGGGAGAGTTCACATCCCAAGCTTTTAATGACTATTGTATGTCAATCGGGATCAATGTTGAACATTCAGTACCTCATGTTCACACACAAAATGGTTTAGCTGAATCTCTGATTAAACGATTACAAATAATCGCTAGACCACTCTTAATGAGATGTAAATTACCATATTCTGCATGGGGTCATGCTATTTTGCATGCCGCTGCACTGATTAGATTGAGACCAACTGCTGATCATGAATACTCCCCATTGCAACTGGTCTCCGGACGAGAACCAAGTTTGTCCCACCTTAAAATCTTTGGTTGTGCGGTATATGTACCAATACCGCCACCACAACGTACTACAATGGGACCCCAAAGAAGACTGGGTATCTATATTGGTTTTAACTGTGACAACCCTAAAAATCCCATGTATTCCTTACAATTTATTATTGATAATGAAAGTGTTTGACGACTGTGTGGAATTACTTAACTGCTTTCTGATATCTGTGATGTGCTTACATGTGCTTGTCAACATACTAGTAGTATGCAGAAAGGTCACTAAATAATCTGTTATATTTTCCTAAGTGTTAGAAAGTATAAACGTTACAAAAATATACATATAGGACGCTTTACGGATTAATTAAGCAGTTTAACGGAACAGTATCAAACCGAACAACCGGACATTACCCGGAACATAAAAATATTTCAAGAAACATTGTTTTTATTTTCCCGAGCTAGTCATGATCCCCGAACACCCTAACACCCGCTAAAATATCTAATAACTAACCCACTTAACTATATAATTAAATGGAAATCTAGAACTAACTACATGGTGCAAAAAAAAAAAAAAAAATACAATCTACCCCTCCCCATAATGTAATTGACGGTCATAATGGCCACCCCACAAGATTTATTTAAATCTTGCATGTTTCCCATGCAATCTACCTTGATATCGTGTGGATTATGTATGTACTAAGTGGAACACATGATCCAATGGATCATAGAAGTTAGTAAAGCTTATAAGACAATTATCATCTTCACTAACACACCCACAACATACCCTACTCCTCCTTCTTGCTCTCGGCTGCCCCCTTCACCACATCAACACAATTTTTTTTGTTGCAATTTCAACCATTACAAGCTTGTTACAAGGTGATACAAGGTGTATAACGAAGCTCGGTGTATTCGGAAGTTGAAGGACCACTCCCATCTTCTTTTATCCACCACTTTTACCCTCTTGAACTCCCCTAGCCTTGTGCTAGTGGTAAGCACTTAGATCTTTGCTTTTTACTTGTTGTTTGAGTGGTTAATAATGTTTAATGATCAAATGATAAGAACTCTAATGAATCTTGTAAGGTCTTGAACATAGAGCTAACTTAATGACGAGACATTGTTGAAATATGATGTAGTAATGTTTGTATGAAGTTGTTTTGGGTTATGTTACTGATTACTTGATGACTTACTGATTAATATAGATGTTTGATGTTGTTGTGGTCACTAAACTCGTTAACGGAATCGATCGAACATGATTTAGATGGTTAAACACTTGAAATCAGAATCTGTCTAACTTTTACAGCCCACTTCTGTTGGCTGTAAACAGGTCTTAACCTCAACGAAAAATTGATATTTTGAATCTAAAATATGTTATTATGAAATACGGTTCTAATGGCACCGGAATCGTAATTTTTGGACTCCGTTTACTATTTTTAAAGTGTTAATTTGTAACAGCTACTTAAGCTGAATTTTGACAGCAATAAATGGGTGTCGTACTTTCAGTCGTAACCTGAGTTTTGTGATGAATCGGACCATGAAAATTTTACTGTAGATGATAACTGAAGTATTTGTAATTACCCCACTGGAATTTCGCAAATCGGACTTACGATGAATTTGTAATAAATTGTTTCGTGGACTGTGGTCAGAAATACATAAATCTGAGTTCAGTCCCGAATATGAATTTTTATAAAATATTGGTGATAAACCGGACCCCGATATTTTTACACAATAAAATATGGAATGTTTAGGATGTTCTATAAAAATTTGGGAATTTTTGGAATAATCTAACTATTTTATTTAAATGTCCGAAAACAGCCGGTTTTGAGTATTAATGCTGAATTGACCTAAGTTGTGACTTGCGTGTCTAAATGTCGAGTATGCTATCTGTGAATGATTTGACATGTTATGTATGTTATGTGCATTATCGTATGTTTGATTTTGAGTGGGGAATGGACGGGAAACTTAGATGGGCATAAACTGATGCATGTTGTGTGCTAGATACGTGTAGGAACTTTGTGTTCTATTGGAAAGCCACTAAATGACTAACTGGTAAATCATACTAGGACGTGATTGACCGACCTTGACTGTTAGCTATATTGAGAATCTAACCGAGCAAACCGAGGTGAGTTCACACCCTTACTAAGGCATGGGATTCCCGGTGGTTGGGAATGGGATTGAATAACTACTCGTACTATCACTCTATTTATATTACCAACACTACTAGACTACCTACTACTGTCCTCGGATTGAGAAGGGCACGTACGTAAAGCCTACGTACACTCACTACTGTCCTCAGATGAGAAGGGCACGTACGTAAAACCTACGTACACTCACACTCACTACTGTCCTCGGATGAGAAGGGCACGTACGTAAAACCTACGTACACTCATACTTAACACCGTCCTCGGATTGGGAAGGACTCTTATGGATACGCCTAGTCTAGTAACATACATAATGGGAAGCCCCCACTAAATATCGTAAAGGTTTGGGAATCAAGAATAATGGGTAATTCTTGGTTATGAAACGAACTTCCGATTCCTGATACGAACTCATTAACTAAACAACCAAACGTGAACTCACTCAACTTTGTTGTTGACTAGTTGTTACATGCCTTACAGGTCGCTAAATGCTTGGAGCTTGCACGGGGAAGGAGTCGTTGTGGAACATGGGTTGTTATATCCCATACTTAATAATTGAACTTTATAAACCTATGGAACTTATGTTTGAGACTTTAAACTTATGAACTGTGAACTTATGTTTTGAACTCACGTTTATGCTTCCGCTGTTTAAACCAAACAAGGTTAACTAGCTTTGGTCACCAATCGTATTATGTTTGGTTTTATTTACTTAATTGAATTGTTCAATATGATTGGTGGCTCGATCCTGGTCATGTCACGCCTCCAAGCGGTGATACTCCGCGTGTGGATTTTGGGGGTGTGACAGATTGGTATCAGAGCCATTGGTTATAGTGAACTTGGTTTTTAATAAGGGAAAAAGTTTTTATTAAAACCAGACTATAACCTGTACAGTGCTCAACGATCCACAACGACGCTTCGCTCCACGTGCAAGGCTCGACACCATAAGTGGTATGATTATGTTATATTGTCGGTTAGATAGTTCTCACTGTGCATTAGATAACGTGATAATTGCTATTTGAACCTTGTGTGCTTACTCTCTAATGTCGTCCCACACACTTACACACTTTCGCGACACTTTCCTCACTTACGTTGCTTCATTATGAAGATCATGAGCGGACGCGAAGGATGTATCAACCTCACTCAAGCCCAGTTGACGGCTTTGATCAACGAACGAGTTGCGGAGGCACTCGCAGCTAACCCTGCAGGAGGTATAACCTGCCATACCAACTCACCTTAGGACATTTAGATCCTACCTTCGCAAACCAACCCTCGTGCTTAACCTTATCTTTATTCTCGCGCAACAGGTCAACATGCTCAACCTCCTGTGTGCACGTTCAAGACGTTCATGGACTGTCGACCTACCACTTTCAGTGGCACCGAAGGGGCAGTGGGCCTTCTTCACTGGTTTGAAAAGCTTGAGACAGTTTTCGAGATGTGCGAATGCCCCGAAGACCGTAGGGTGAAATATGCTACCGGAACACTTGAAGGAGCTGCGTTAACCTGGTGGAAGGCACAGGTTCAACTACTAGGACTGGCAGTTGCTAATGCCACGCCCTGGAATGGTTTCAAAGAGCTGATCAAAGAGGAGTACTGTAGTCGGGATGACATCCACAAGCTAGAAGTGGAATTTTACAATCTGAAGATGACAGGATCTGAGATTGAGGCGTATACCAAGAGGTCGAATGAACTGGCCATCCTGTGCCCAACTATGGTGGACCCTCCCATCAAACGTATTGAGCTTTACCTCAAGGGCCTTGCACCAGCGATTCAAAGTCATGTGACTTCAGCCAACTTGGGTACCATCCAGCAAGTCGTCAAATTGGCTCATCGTCTCACCGACCAGGCAGTGGAACAAAACAGACTACCCAAGCGTATTGGTGCTGCTACTTCTGATGCACCTACCGACAACAAACGAAAATGGGATGGGAATTCCGGCAAAGGCTCTGCCTCTGTTCAGTCTCAGTCTCAGCAACGAAGGACTGAGGACCATAGGAGCCCTGGTCAGCACTTTTCTGGTAGTCAAGGGCAGGGTGGATATCGAGGAAACCACCCAAAGTGTAACAAATGCAACAGACACCACAGTGGTCAGTGCAACAAGGGACACTGTCAGAGGTGTCTCAAGATGGGTCATGAAGCCAAGGATTGCAGGAGCCCACGGCCTACGAATCAGAATCGTCAGCAGCAACAGCAAGCACCGCAGAATCAGCAACAGCAACAGGGCAACAAGGGATGCTTTCAGTGTGGTGCTGAAGGTCACTTCAAGAGACACTGCCCGCAGTTAAATCAGAATCAGAATCACAACCAAGGAAACGGGAACAATAATGGGGGCAACAATGGAGGAAACAATGATGGCAACGGTGCCAGGGGTCGTGTGTTCGTGATTGGTCAGGGAGAAGCAAGGAACGATCCCAACGTTGTGATGGGTAAGTTTCTTCTTGACGACTTCTTCGTTACTGTTTTATTCGATTCGGGTGCCGATACTAGTTATGTGTCCGTGAAAGTTAGCCAAATTCTTAAGCGTACCCCGACACTCCTGAACACCAAACACACGGTAGAACTAGCTAACGGTAAAAGTCTTGAAGCCACACACATAGTTAAAGGTTGTAACCTCGTCTTAGCTGGTCAGACTTTCCCTATCGATCTTGTTCCTATCACACTTGGTAGTTTCGACGTCGTTATTGGGATGGATTGGTTATCTCATCATCAAGCGGAGATTGTTTGCAAGGAGAAAATCATCCGCATTCCTCGTTCTGATAAAGAACCCCTCGTGATTCGTGGCGACAAGAGTGGTGCTGTCGAAGGCATCATCTCTTTCCTTAAGGCCCAGAAGTGTTTGCGAAAGGGCCACACTGCCATTTTAGCACTCGTTACTGACACATCCACGAAAGAGAAGAGAATTGAAGACATCCCTATTGTGCGTGATTTTCCCGAGGTATTTCCTGAGGAATTACCTGGTCTTCCTCCTCATCGCCAAGTTGAGTTTCAAATCGAGCTAGCTCCTGGAGCAGCGCCAGTAGCCCGAGCACCATATCGTCTAGCCCCATCAGAACTCGAAGAACTGTCCACACAACTACAAGAACTCTTGGAAAAGGGTTTTATACGTCCTAGCTCTTCACCCTGGGGAGCTCCAGTCTTGTTCGTGAAAAA
This sequence comes from Helianthus tuberosus, assembly GCA_030545235.1. Lineage (NCBI taxonomy): Eukaryota > Viridiplantae > Streptophyta > Magnoliopsida > Asterales > Asteraceae > Helianthus > Helianthus tuberosus. The sequence goes on from CM060424.1 coordinate 187,850,798, forward strand.
GAAAGACGGTACCTTCAGGATGTGTATTGACTATCGCGAACTTAACAAGGTGACTGTGAAGAATCGTTATCCTCTTCCACGTATTGACGACTTGTTTGACCAGTTGCAAGGGTCGAGCTATTACTCCAAGATTGATTTGAGATCGGGATACCATCAGCTGAGAGTCCGAGATGAGGACGTCTCCAAAACAGCATTCAGAACTCGTTACGGCCATTACGAGTTTCTGGTTATGCCATTCGGGCTGACGAATGCACCGGCAGTCTTCATGGATCTCATGAACCGAGTGTGCAAGCCTTACCTGGATAAGTTCGTTATTGTGTTCATCGATGATATCCTGATCTATTCTAAGAGTCAGGAGGAACACGAACAGCATCTACGACTTATGCTGGAACTTCTTCGAAAAGAACGGTTGTATGCCAAGTTTTCGAAATGTGATTTCTGGCTTCGCGAAGTCCACTTTCTAGGCCACGTGGTAAACAAGGATGGAATTCATGTAGATCCATCTAAGGTTGAATCGATCAAGAACTGGCCCGCACCCCGCACACCAACAAAAATCCGCTAATTCTTGGGTTTGGCCGGATATTACAGAAGGTTTATAAAAGATTTCTCCAAGATTGCGCAACCTCTCACTTCACTGACTCAGAAGGGCATCATCTATCGTTGGGGTGATGCACAGGAGTCCGCATTTCAACATCTAAAGAATAGACTTTGTAGCGCGCCTATCCTCTCATTGCCAGAAGGCACCGATGATTTCGTGGTTTATTGCGACGCTTCCATCCAAGGACTTGGTTGCGTATTGATGCAACGTGACAAGGTCATTGCCTACGCATCGCGCCAACTTAAAGTTCACGAAAGAAACTACACTACTCACGATCTGGAGCTGGGAGCAGTTGTATTCGCACTTAAGATATGGAGACATTACCTGTACGGTACAAAGTGCACCATTTACACCGACCACAGGAGTCTCGAGCATATCTTCAAGCAAAAAGAGTTAAACATGCGACAACGCCGATGGGTCGAACTCTTGAATGATTACGAATGCGCTATCAAGTATCATCCGGGCAAAGCCAATGTTGTGGCTGACGCCCTCAGTCGAAAGGATACTTTACCTAAGCGTGTACGAGCATTACAGCTTACCATCCAGTCTAACCTTCCTGCCCAAATTCGAGATGCCCAGGTCGAAGCATTGAAAGCAGAGAACATCAGGGCTGAATCCTTACGAGGATCAAGGCAGCGGCTGGAACTAAAGGAAAACGGTGCCTACTATGTTAACGGGCGCATCTGGGTTCCATTTTATGGCAACTTACGCGAGCTTGTGATGGATGAAGCACATAAGTCTCGTTATTCGGTACATCCTGGTTCGGATAAAATGTACCACGATCTCAAGACTACGTACTGGTGGCCTGGCATGAAAGCCCACATAGCAACCTACGTCAGTAAGTGCTTGACTTGTGCGAGAGTCAAGTCTGAATATCAGAAACCATCAGGCCTACTTCAACAACCGGAGATCCCGAAATGGAAATGGGAGCAAATTTCCATGGATTTCGTTACTGGCCTGCCCAGATCTCAACGCGGAAACGATACCATTTGGGTGATCGTAGATCGATTAACCAAGTCTGCACATTTTCTGGCCATCAAGGAAACGGATAAGTTTTCTACTCTTGCAGACATTTACCTAAAGGAAGTGGTATCAAGGCACGGAGTGCCAATCTCTATTATATCTGATCGTGACGCACGTTTTACTTCTGAACTGTGGCAAGCAATGCACAAGTCCTTTGGCTCACGTTTAGATATGAGCACCGCTTATCACCCGCAGACGGATGGGCAATCTGAACGCACCATCCAAACCCTTGAAGACATGCTTAGGGCATGTGTAATCGACTTCGGCAATGGCTGGGAAAAGCACCTCCCGTTAGTGGAGTTTTCATATAACAACAGCTACCACACCAGCATCCAAGCCGCTCCGTTTGAGGCATTGTACGGACGCAAATGCCGATCGCCTCTCTGTTGGGCAGAAGTTGGTGACAGCCAAATCACTGGCCCAGAACATGTGGTAGATACCACCGAGAAAATTGCTCAGATACGACAGCGAATGGCGGCAGCTCGTGACCGTCAGAAACGCTATGCTGATGAGGGAAGAAAACCACTCGAGCTCCAGGTTGGGGATCGAGTGCTACTCAAAGTCTCACCTTGGAAAGGTGTAGTCCGCTTTGGCAAACGAGGCAAACTCAATCCGCGTTATGTCGGACCGTTCAAAGTCATTGAGAAAATTGGCCAAGTCGCCTACAGGTTGGATCTACCTGAAGAACTCAGCGGAGTTCACAACGTATTCCACGTATCAAATCTGAAGAAGTGTCTGTCAGATGAGCCCTTCATAGTCCCTCTCAAGGAACTCACAATCGACGACCAGTTGCGATTCGTCGAGGAACCAGTAGAGATTACTGATCGAGATGTTAAGATTCTCAAGCACACAAGAATACCTCTCGTTCGAGTTCGTTGGAATGCTCGTCGTGGCCCAGAGTATACCTGGGAACGCGAAGACCAAATGAGACTCAAGTACCCCCAGCTGTTTAAGAAAAACGCAACCACTACTGAGGCTGAAGCTACTGCAGAATTTCGGGACGAAATTCCAAATCAACTGGGGGATGATGTGACACCCCAGGAAAATCTGGAAAACAACGCAACTTAACTAGCTTCCTCAGTAACCACGCGCTAAATTTCGGGACGAAATTCTCTTAACAGGGGGAGAATGTGACAACCCTAAAAATCCCATGTATTCCTTACAATTTATTATTGATAATGAAAGTGTTTGACGACTGTGTGGAATTACTTAACTGCTTTCTGATATCTGTGATGTGCTTACATGTGCTTGTCAACATACTAGTAGTATGCAGAAAGGTCACTAAATAATCTGTTATATTTTCCTAAGTGTTAGAAAGTATAAACGTTACAAAAATATACATATAGGACGCTTTACGGATTAATTAAGCAGTTTAACGGAACAGTATCAAACCGAACAACCGGACATTACCCGGAACATAAAAATATTTCAAGAAACATTGTTTTTATTTTCCCGAGCTAGTCATGATCCCCGAACACCCTAACACCCGCTAAAATATCTAATAACTAACCCACTTAACTATATAATTAAATGGAAATCTAGAACTAACTACATGGTGCAAAAAAAAAAAAAAAAATACAATCTACCCCTCCCCATAATGTAATTGACGGTCATAATGGCCACCCCACAAGATTTATTTAAATCTTGCATGTTTCCCATGCAATCTACCTTGATATCGTGTGGATTATGTATGTACTAAGTGGAACACATGATCCAATGGATCATAGAAGTTAGTAAAGCTTATAAGACAATTATCATCTTCACTAACACACCCACAACATACCCTACTCCTCCTTCTTGCTCTCGGCTGCCCCCTTCACCACATCAACACAATTTTTTTTGTTGCAATTTCAACCATTACAAGCTTGTTACAAGGTGATACAAGGTGTATAACGAAGCTCGGTGTATTCGGAAGTTGAAGGACCACTCCCATCTTCTTTTATCCACCACTTTTACCCTCTTGAACTCCCCTAGCCTTGTGCTAGTGGTAAGCACTTAGATCTTTGCTTTTTACTTGTTGTTTGAGTGGTTAATAATGTTTAATGATCAAATGATAAGAACTCTAATGAATCTTGTAAGGTCTTGAACATAGAGCTAACTTAATGACGAGACATTGTTGAAATATGATGTAGTAATGTTTGTATGAAGTTGTTTTGGGTTATGTTACTGATTACTTGATGACTTACTGATTAATATAGATGTTTGATGTTGTTGTGGTCACTAAACTCGTTAACGGAATCGATCGAACATGATTTAGATGGTTAAACACTTGAAATCAGAATCTGTCTAACTTTTACAGCCCACTTCTGTTGGCTGTAAACAGGTCTTAACCTCAACGAAAAATTGATATTTTGAATCTAAAATATGTTATTATGAAATACGGTTCTAATGGCACCGGAATCGTAATTTTTGGACTCCGTTTACTATTTTTAAAGTGTTAATTTGTAACAGCTACTTAAGCTGAATTTTGACAGCAATAAATGGGTGTCGTACTTTCAGTCGTAACCTGAGTTTTGTGATGAATCGGACCATGAAAATTTTACTGTAGATGATAACTGAAGTATTTGTAATTACCCCACTGGAATTTCGCAAATCGGACTTACGATGAATTTGTAATAAATTGTTTCGTGGACTGTGGTCAGAAATACATAAATCTGAGTTCAGTCCCGAATATGAATTTTTATAAAATATTGGTGATAAACCGGACCCCGATATTTTTACACAATAAAATATGGAATGTTTAGGATGTTCTATAAAAATTTGGGAATTTTTGGAATAATCTAACTATTTTATTTAAATGTCCGAAAACAGCCGGTTTTGAGTATTAATGCTGAATTGACCTAAGTTGTGACTTGCGTGTCTAAATGTCGAGTATGCTATCTGTGAATGATTTGACATGTTATGTATGTTATGTGCATTATCGTATGTTTGATTTTGAGTGGGGAATGGACGGGAAACTTAGATGGGCATAAACTGATGCATGTTGTGTGCTAGATACGTGTAGGAACTTTGTGTTCTATTGGAAAGCCACTAAATGACTAACTGGTAAATCATACTAGGACGTGATTGACCGACCTTGACTGTTAGCTATATTGAGAATCTAACCGAGCAAACCGAGGTGAGTTCACACCCTTACTAAGGCATGGGATTCCCGGTGGTTGGGAATGGGATTGAATAACTACTCGTACTATCACTCTATTTATATTACCAACACTACTAGACTACCTACTACTGTCCTCGGATTGAGAAGGGCACGTACGTAAAGCCTACGTACACTCACTACTGTCCTCAGATGAGAAGGGCACGTACGTAAAACCTACGTACACTCACTACTGTCCTCAGATGAGAAGGGCACGTACGTAAAACCTACGTACACTCACACTCACTACTGTCCTCGGATGAGAAGGGCACGTACGTAAAACCTACGTACACTCATACTTAACACCGTCCTCGGATTGGGAAGGACTCTTATGGATACGCCTAGTCTAGTAACATACATAATGGGAAGCCCCCACTAAATATCGTAAAGGTTTGGGAATCAAGAATAATGGGTAATTCTTGGTTATGAAACGAACTTCCGATTCCTGATACGAACTCATTAACTAAACAACCAAACGTGAACTCACTCAACTTTGTTGTTGACTAGTTGTTACATGCCTTACAGGTCGCTAAATGCTTGGAGCTTGCACGGGGAAGGAGTCGTTGTGGAACATGGGTTGTTATATCCCATACTTAATAATTGAACTTTATAAACCTATGGAACTTATGTTTGAGACTTTAAACTTATGAACTGTGAACTTATGTTTTGAACTCACGTTTATGCTTCCGCTGTTTAAACCAAACAAGGTTAACTAGCTTTGGTCACCAATCGTATTATGTTTGGTTTTATTTACTTAATTGAATTGTTCAATATGATTGGTGGCTCGATCCTGGTCATGTCACGCCTCCAAGCGGTGATACTCCGCGTGTGGATTTTGGGGGTGTGACATTAACTCCCCATCCATAATTAAATATTTAGAACCAATGACGGGAGATATGTTTACAGCACGGTATGCTGACTGTCATTTTGATGAAACAATGTTCCCAGTCTTAGGGGAGATAAGGACAAAGAAAGACTGGTAACACAAGAATTAACGTGGAATGCATCATCGTTATCAAATCTCGACCCCCGAAGTGGTCAATGTGAATATGAAGTCCAAAAGATCATACATTTGCAGAGAATAGCGAATGAATTACCAGATGCATTCACAGACACGAATAGAGTGACAAAGTCACATGTACCAGCATCAAATGCACCTGCTCGAATTGAAGTAATCCCAGAAGCGATTATTATACAACGAAAGTGTGGGAGGCCAATCGGTTCCAAAGACAAAAACCCACGAAAACGAAAAGAGCAAAGTAACGCAGTTGGTGAAAACTCACAAAAGGTTATAAATGAAACCCCGGTAGAGGTAAATGTCCCGGAAGAGACAACTATAATTCCAGAGGAAAATGAAGTTTCAGAAGAAACACCGGTACCGAACGAAAATGAGATCTCTATTAATTATGTACAAGATAGTACAATATGGAACCGGAATAAAACACGTGTTGATGATATATTCGCATATGCTATAGCAACTGATGTGATCAATGAAAATAATTACGTACCTAAAACTTTAGAAGAGTGCATGCACAAAAATGATTGGCCAAGATGGCAAGAAGCCATAAGTGCCGAATTAAATTCGCTCGAAAAGCGACATGTTTTCGGACCTGTAGTCCGAACACCCATAGACGTCAAACCAGTAGGTTATAAATGGGTGTTTGCAATAAAGAGAAATGAAAAGAATGAGATTGTACGATATAAGGCTCGACTTGTAGCGCAAGGGTTTTCCCAAATCCCAGGAGTTGATTATGAGGAAACGTATTCCCCTGTAGTGGATGCGATAACCCTTAGGTTCCTAATCGGCCTCACAATCTCTGAAGGACTTCATATGAGACTAATGGATGTCGTCACTGCATACTTATACGGGACACTTGAAAATGACATCTACATGAAAATCCCTAAAGGATTAAAATTGCTTGAAGCATTAAAATCAACACCTCGAGATATGTGTTCTATAAAGCTCCAGAGATCTTTATATGGTCTCAAACAATCTGGTCGTATGTGGTACAATCGACTTAGTGAATATCTCAAAAAGGAAGGATACAAGTCTGATGTAATCAGTCCATGTGTCTTTATAAAACGATCACTCTCAAATTTCACTATAATAGCAGTCTATGTTGACGATATCAACATCATCGGATCTCCCGAAGAGATAGAAAAAGCTGCTCAGTTGTTAAAGAAGGAATTTGAGATGAAAGATCTTGGTATGACAAAAGTATGTATCGGACTACAATTTGAGTATCTGTGCAATGGCACATTTGTCCATCAATCAAACTACATCCAGAAGATGTTAGTACGTTTCAATATGGATAAAGCACATCCGTTTAACGTACCTATGGTTGTCCGACCGCTAGATCCACACAAGGATCCTTATCGCCCTCAAGAAAAAGGCGAAGAAGTACTTGGTCCAGAAGTACCGTACTTAAGCGTGATTGGTGCCCTTATGTATCTCGTAAATAACACAAGACCTGACATTGCATTTGCAGTACATGTACTAGCGAGATACAGTTCGAATCCAACACGTAGACACTGGAATGGCATAAAAACATATATTCCGGTATATTTGCGGGACACAAGACTTAGGTCTTTTCTATTAGAAAGATCAAAAGTCCCAGCTTATTGGGTATGCTGATGCCGGATATCTATCAGATCCTCACAAAGCAAAATCTCAGACAGGTTATGTATTCACATACGGTGGCAGCAACATCATCAAATCATGCTGAATTAATAGCACTATATGATGCTGGTCGAGAATGTGTGTGGTTGAGATCAATGATTAATCACGTACAAGAAGCATGCGGATTAGAACAGATCAAGAAGGAGCCAACAATTATTTATGAAGACAATGCTGCTTGCATAGCTCATATCAGAGAAGGTTACATCAAGGGTGATCGGACAAAGCACATCTCACCAAAGTTCTTCTCAACTTATGACTTGCAGAAAGAAGGGGAATTTGACATTCGCCAGATCAAGTCAAGTGAAAATTTAGCTGACTTGTTCACAAAATCTTTGCCTAGAAGCAGTTTCGAGCAGTTATCACATGAGATCGGGCTTCGCAGATTAAAAGACGTTAGCTAAATTGAGGGGGAGCATTATACACCCTGTACTCTTTTCTTTGACTAAGTTTTGTCCCATTGGGTTTTCTTAGTAAGGTTTTTAACGAGGCAGCATAACTGGTCCTGCAGTATCAGTTTATCATATAGATCCTGAAGTATCGATTTAACATCATCCTGAAGAATGTTGTTAATAGTGTATAATGAATAGTATGTATATCTGAGGGGGAGTGTTATAAAAGCAGATATAACTCCACCAAATAACTGCTTTGGGCAGTTACACAATAACGGTTTTAGAAGTTATTATCTATATCTATTGTTTACACTTGTATCTGTATGGATGAACATATGTGAAGAAGATTGCAATTTCAATATTGAATTCCATTTTGTTTATATCAATACCTAAATTATCTCCAAGCTAATTTTTTGTTATTATTTATAATTTTAATTTTATGATTAAAAATTCTCCTATAGAATTCTTCTTTAATAACAAGAGTAACTAGGGTTGCTACTTGACACTTTACGACTAGCATGGTTTGCAAAAGAGTAAACTGCCAAAATGGTCTCTGAGGTTTGGTCACTTTTATCACTTTAGTCCAAACTCAAACCTTTTGAATCTGGGTCATGTGGTTTCAATTTTATTGTCATTTTCATCCAAAAGCAAAATCTGTTCAGATTTTTCAGTTAACATCCAGCTGTTTTTTTCTTTTTCCTCCATTTTAACGAAGGGTAAAATGGTCAGATTTTTTCAATTTGTTAATAACGTTAAAAGACAATTTTGCCCTTCGTTAAAAGGGAGGAAAAAGACAAAAAAGCTGGATGTTTATTGAAAAATCTGACCAGATTTTGATTTTGAATGAAAATGACAACAAAATTGAAACCAAAAGAATCCAGATTCAGAAGGTTTGAGTTTTGGAGTAAAGTGACCAAACCTCATGGACCATTTTAGCAGTTTACTCTTTGCAAAATACAAATATTACAGGGTTGAGACTTGACTCATGTCAAGCCAACACCTTGTACATGCTTTGTTGGCCGAATTCCACTTTTGGCTTGGTTATGAGCATCTATTGAACCTGTTTTGATGCCACTTGATGTGTACCAAATCAAGACCGGGAAATTATAGAAAACCTGGGTTAATTGAGAGATTTAGAAATTATTGTTTCAGCATTCAAATACTTGACCTATTTTTAGGCACCAGGCTTAGAAGAAAATGACCGACTACTAACTAGTGACCCACTACTCTTAACGTATGGGTTGAACCCTCATTTTCGAATCTAACCCTTGCTTAAGTCTCGTTTACTCATTTAATCGGAAAGAATTTTCATATCCTACCGTATCGAACTCGGCTATAAGGGAAGGGCAAGACATGCTACATGAGTAGCTAGTTAGGCTATTTCCAAGATACTAATCAAGACAATAAATGGAAATAAACTGGAAATAACCTACTAGCTACCAATGTAGATGTCTTGCATCTCCCTTATGGCTGATTTTGATAGGGTAGGTATTAAAATTCTTTCCGATTAAACGAGACTTGAGCAAGGGTTCGATTCGAAAATGAGAGTTCCAATGGCTATACCTAGTATTGGGAGGGTCGTCTAAAAACCCGGTTCAGGTATTAATAAAACGGGTTCTGGGTATATTTAATAACCGCTTTCGGATATTAATCGGGTACGGTTCCAGGTGTTGAGATTAAAATGTATACCCAATCTATACCCTATTCAATTTCGGCATCGAGTATATAATACCCCGGGTATTAAAAAAACCCGGTTCAAGATTGTTTTACCAGGTCCGATTCCCGGTATGGATTTTTTGTGCATCTCTATAACTCTATTCCTCAATCCTCATATCCTGTGTTGGACCAAACTACCTTGATGAGCTGGGCCCCATTTGATTTCTTGGCCCACAACATAAACAAAGCCACAACTTTCTTGCTTTGGTTAAAGGTGTAAAATCCGGAAACGGCAAACCAAGCCTAACCGGAACCGATATTGAAAGTGGTTTGATAAGAATCGTTTAGGTTTGAACCCAAACCGCAGCTTATTAATCGGTTTGTAACTTGACTTGTGGTTTAACCAGAACCGAACTGGTCAGAACCAGCAAAAAAGCAAATTAAATTGAACCAAACCGATAACTTCCCTCCCCAAAAACTAGTTCCTAACCATGTTCGACCAAGAACTGGTTTGGGAAAAAACCGAAATATGCACCTTTAGTTTTGGGTAAAAAAAACAAACGTATAATAAGTATCAGTTTTGGGTAAAACACAAACGAACTAAAGTATGGGCGAAGCTTTTAAGAGGCTGGAGGGGCCGACCGACCCCCCAACTTTTTGCTCAGTAGTGGAGAGTATATAGTTTTCGTATAGAAATTTTTGGGTATATACGTTTTCGACCCCCCGGTTTTATAGAATTTTTTAGGTCCGGTGACTTCCGCCCCCTCAATCGAAAATCTCAAGCTTCGCCACTGAACTAAAGTTAATATAATAAGTATCAATTATGGGTAAAAAAAACAAACGAACTAAAATTAATATACCAGCTTCTGTTGTTGATATCAAAATGTGCTAGTAAGTGGAAAACGCCTGCCTTCAAATTTTTTAGAAAATTGCTTACTAAAATTTATAAAATGGTTATGAAATGTTGAAACTTAAAGACGCCATAAAAAGATAATTATTGAACATTAATACAAAAATAACAGTTTAAAATTGAAATTTTGTCACTATAATAACTATTCTAAAATACTTGTGGGGATTACAAAGTGTCGAATTCTAAAATACTTGTGGGGATTACAAAGTGTCAGAAACAAATTAGGGTGGAGGGTATAACCCTTGGGGAGTTGTGCGGTGACTTGAGTCACCGATTCGGTGACTACACCCTCCGTTTCAAGGCAATCGGTAAGCAGGAAAGAGAAGGCGAATTTCGGTGAGTGTTCACCGATTGAAGTGACTGATTTTTGGCCCATTTTTTTAATTATTTGAACGTTATTTTGACCGTTTGTATTTTTTTCGACCGTTAGAATTTTTAATATAAATACCCATATTTTCAATCAATTTAAAATACACAACACTTCTCCATCCAACTTTATTTTTTAAAAAAATTCATCACTCCTATTTTTTCAATGGATGATATACCACCGCTATTCCTTCCAATTGATATTAGTGAAGACGATGATTCTTCCTCGAGCGATAATAGTTTAATTTTTTTCCAAAATCTTATTAACGAAGCCGCTCAACTGGAAGACACGGGCACTAGCAACCGGCAATGCTCCAGACGAGTTCAACGAGTATTTAAATATGTCCACAAGGACTTCCCGAGAAAGTCTAGAATATTTTTGCGAAACGGTATGTAATTTATACGCTTCCGAGTTTTTACGTAGACCTACTAGCCACGACGTTGCGCTCTTGTACCAAGCTCATGAGGAGAAACATCACCTTCCTGGGATGTTGGGTAGTCTTGATTGTACACATTTTGTTTGGAGAATGTGTCCAACGGAGTTGCGGGGTCAATATATGAGGGGGGATCACAGTCACCCGACCGTTATGCTCGAGGCGGTGGCCTCTCAGGATTTATGGATTTGGCATGTTTTTTGTGGTCCAACAGGTTCACAAAACGACATCAACGTGCTCCAACAATCTCCGTTATTTCTTACTGAGCGAAATGGAACTGTACCAAAATGCCCATTTGACTATTGTAACACCCCGAAAATGGGTTTGGTAATCAAACTCCATTAATACTAAAAGACGGGTAAAGTACCGTTAGTAGTAAAAATGACCAGGCGAATATTTGGATTTAAATAAGAAATCCTAATAATAATTACAAACAAATCAAAGTTTTAAGGAAATTGAGTCTATAAGAGTCCGAGTTAACGGGACTTAAAATAAAACGGGTTATAACTCCCGGGACCCACTAAATAACTAGGAATATCAACCTAGTTAGTCTAGTGTTTTAAAATAGTGAGGAACTTGATGTAGTAACCTTTATAAACTTGGGTAAAGTTGAGGGACTAAAATGGTTAAAGTGAGAAAATGGTTTTTATTAGTTAAAGTTAAAAACACCAAAACACACACCTTGTGTGTGTGTTCTGGTCGTACAAACACAGGAGCCAGGAAGAGCTCTCAAGCTCAAACCCTAAAACACAGAAATTCATCAAATTGAAGGAGCAAATCAAGTCCAAATCAAAATCCGAGTATGAATTAGTGATCTCCATTGAAAAAGGAGTCACGAGGTATGTAAATTTCTTGGTAAATCTCTAGTTGAAATTCTGAGCAAACCTAGAGAATTCGAATCTAAGCTTGCATGTATGTTGTTTGAATGAAATTAGGGATGAAACTATGTCTAGTAGTAAACCCTAGCCATGTATCTGTTGAATTGATGTTCATTGTTGTGAATTCATAATCATACACTCATGTGTCAAGTGGGTTTTGCTTATGTAGAAAAGATGATAATATAGTTGTGTTAGAAATCATCATAAGTGATAGTAGATGCAAGATACTTGAACAAATTGCAAGTTTGAGTATTTGATCATACATGATAATGGTTGAATCTTGATGTTAATCTTGGTAAAAATAACTAGTTATGAACTAGTTGTAAATGTGTAAAATTATGCCCACTAGGTGTTCGTTAAAATGCCTCAAAGAAGGCTCGAAACTAGAATTTTGTAGTTAAAACACCTAATTGTGATGTTTTGGCTATTATGCAAGATGTGATTAAAAAGAGTTCTAAATGTGATAAACGTGGTTAGAACTTTGGTTAAAACGGTGGTCTAAAGATAACGCCTACCGGGTAATTAAAGAATGCCAAAACTAGTTGATGAACTCGAATATGCAATTAGCATACTAATGGGCATTTGACTTTTAAAAAGGTCAAACTGACCTATAATACAATAAGTAGTAATTTTGATATGAAATGCATAAGGTGGAATAATCGTATTACATTATGATTAAACTAACCACCTTGAAAACGATGATGATAGTTTGACGCGTAACAAGCTAGGTGAAAGCTTGATGAGGGAGCGGATCAAACAAATCAAGAAGGAAAAGGAAAGCGTAATTCGGATGAAAGGTAAGTGAAACTTACACACTTTTGTAGAATACTTGTTTACTTTACAAGTAATAAATGCGATAATGATAATAATGAAAATATGGTTTCCGACACGATTGGTACGAGTCGGAACATATAAGGGTGATAAAAAACCATGGTTTATGGTAAACAGGATAAATCGGTAAATTGGTCATGTAATGACTAAGAGATTATGAGTTTTGATAAGATTACCGCGTAGTGTAATCTAATATTGAGAAAAAGGGGTAAAAATGGAAATTTAGTCAAGTGTCGACTAATGTAAATTAACAATAAAAAGGGCACCCATGGCGTAAGCCGAACGGGTCAACTTTGTGAGAATTGAGTTAAAGAGAAAAAGAGGGGTCAAGTGGTAACATCTGACGTGGGCCGGATGTGTAAATTTGAAATTTAAAACCTCGTTTTACTACATATGTAAATGTTTGGTCATATGAGCCAAACGGGTCAAATGGTGATGATAACACCATTTGACAATATCGACTAATATGGTTGCCAAGTCTTATGCTAACAGGACCGATTAGCGATTCGGATACTTCCGTTTCCATAGAAAATGTGATAATAAAAGCGAGGTATAAATCGGGTCTATTTGTTGATCCGAGCCAGGTACGCATATTTATGTTGTAGTTAAAAGTGATATCTTGGTCGAATAATTGGTGAGAGTCCTTCATTGTAAAAGAAGGACCAAAATCGACCAAAACGCCCTTGTAGGCTAAATCGAACAAACAACCCTTAGAGGTTGTTTGGAAACGAGTCTTATGATTAAACAAAAGCTTAGAATAAGTGTAGATGTTGATAGATGTAATACGTTAGCCAAATAGCTCTATTTGAGTCTTACCGTAAAATAACAATCCGAAGGGTAAAACTCGGAACATATAGACATACACATTGAAATCCAACACACAAAGAGTTGTAGTTGAATATTACTTGATAAGAAATGTAGGAATAAGATGCTAGAAAGGAATGAAAGCGATTTCAAGCTTTAAAGTGCTTAAATACCCTTAACGGGTCAAAATAAGCATACGAGCATAAACGGGTTTAAATGGTGTAATAAACCTATGATTAGAACCTAATATAGTAGGTAACATTAATTTGAAGAAGTGTAGGTGATGTAGGAATCAAACAAATATGTTCGTTTGATAAAATGCACAAACGGGTCAAAATTTGGAAATAGGGCGATAAGCCGAAGACTTAAAAGTCTGAAATTTTGTTAAACCGGATGTTAGATTTTAACTCCATATGATGGAGAATCAAATTACAAACACGTAGGAAGAAACGGGAGGTTAAACGGGTAAACGGTTCAAAAGTTACGCGCGTTTTAGTGCGTACGAACGACGAAACGGAACTGCAGAAAACTGCAATATAGGCTAGGCGTCGACGACGCGGGAAGTGAAGTCGTCGACGCCGCTTGGAAAACATGTTTTTCTGTCGACGCCAGTTTCCTCTGGTTGACGCGGAAAGTGAAGTCGTTGACGCCACCTAACTCGGAAAAATGCTATTTTTGTCATTTTTAACCCCTGTACTTGTTTGAACTTCATATTTGACTATCAAAACTAACTTTTAAGTTGGTTTTGATTATAGGTGATTGCCAAGAGTGCCCGGATGACGATCAAGCTCGAAGAGGAACCGAACACGCTCAAAACACAAGCTTCCGCACACGATTTTATCGCCACTTTTAAATGGCGAAGTTGTTCACATTAAACTATTCGGATAACTTTTGTAAAATTTTTAGAGTACTCGTATTTTCTAAGGATACTTAATAGTAATTACATGGTGGTTATCGATATTTATACGATAACCTTCAAATTAATAACTAGGGTGTTACAAGTTGGTATCAGAGCCTTGGTTTAAGAGATTCAAGTACGGTGGGGGAAAAACCATGCTTGGACTTAAACCTTATGCTCTTAATAAAGATGGGTGTTCGGTTCGAGGCTTGATCGCAAATCCGGTAAGTACAAGTATGTTAATAGCTTAGCATGCTAAAGTGTTGTAAACAACACATAGGGCTATCGTGTGATACACGTTACCCCAATTAAAACGATTGATATAGTTGACGAAAATACGCGCGTTGACGCGTATAGTAGAAAAAGCCTTGTATCATAATACGGGCGATTATTGAAGTTGACGTTACTAACCTTTGTGAATGTCTTAATTGAAGGACACTCGCGTTTGAAGACGACGAGAGTCAAAGGAATTGTGAATACGATGATGGAAAGGTCCGAAGCATGACAAGAGGAGCATGCTCACCGAGGACTAAATCGCGTAACGACCGCGAACAAGGTTAATGGCAAGGAACGCCCGTCGGGGCAAACATTACCAGGTGCACATTTTAAATAATCGCACAAATATAATTATGCAACCAATACGTAGAAATTGAAGGTTGCATATGTAGATTAAAAACTTGGAAAAACCCGAATAGAAAATGTATTCGGGATATTGTTTCCAAGAGAAACAAATAGAGGCGTTACTTACATAGGGCGCGATGTGAAAACTATAAAAAGGTCATGTGTGTCATGTGTTAACCGCTTACTCTGGCCAAGTAAGTAGTGGCATATGATACCATGAACTTCTTATGGCAGACACGTTTACATCCGATGTAGTAAGGGCGGGATGAATGGGACTAATTAAAAAGTACCCAAATGAAACAGATAAGCGAGATATTTGAAAATAATGTAAACGCACAATCGAGTGATGGAAGCATGTCACATTAGGATAATGAGCCCGAGTGAAGGGACAAACAAGCATGTAAAATGTTTTAGACAAGAATTGGGAGGGAGTGTACTTACACTCGAACCCAGAAAACACAAGCATGTAAAATGTTTTAGACAAGAATTGGGAGGGAGTGTACTTACACTCGAACCCAGAAAACACAAGCATGTAAAATGTTTTAGACAAGAATTGGGAGGGAGTGTACTTACACTCGAACCCAGAAAACGCAAGCATGAAAAATGTTTTAGACAAGTATCGGGAGGGAGTGTACTTACACTCGAACCCGGAACATGCAAATATGTCCCTTAACGGGTCGTTTTTGTAAAACATCAAACTTAAGGGCAAAGTCTGAATATAAAAAATGAAGAGAGGTCTTAATGCATACCGGGAGGGTTGCAATAATAACGACTTCGGTAAAACACCCGGTTAATGGGTAAGAATTAAACACATGCGTAGAAACAAAGAGACGTGAACACGGGTTGAGAAATCAAAGGACTTGGATTACGAGTTATGACTATAAAATCTCGTAAATAGAAATTGTGAGTAAATATGTTCAACTATTCGAAGTCGAATGGGTTGAATAAAGAATAAAGTTGATTATTATAAGTGATGGATTTCACATTAATAGGTCAAACAAGTTGAATACAATATAACGCCGAATGGCACTAATGAACGTTAGCCAGATAAAGGTAGCGTTCAATGCAAGAGAATAATAAGCCCGGTAATGGGATATAACCAAATAAGAATATATGCAAATCAAATAACAGTAAGCATAAGAACAAACTGACGCGTAAATAACGTCAGAAGTCATAAAGTCGGAAGGATTAGTCCGGAAGTAAACAAATGAGACCTTAGACTACGGTCAAGGTCAACTGAAGTTCAAGGGTGAAAATAAACGATTCCAAACATACTAAGAAATGCCTGAAGCTATATGTGTATATATACATTTGAATATAGACAAGAATAAAAGATGATCTACGGGATCATCATAACCTACGGGATTAAACACAGTGTTAAGGTCTACGGACAAAAAAAAAAAAAAAAAAAAAAACACCCTCGGGTCATAAAGAGAGGGAAACGAGTTGTTAATATCTCACCTTAAGAAGGTGAAAAACTTAAAGAAATAGCCTATGGGGCTAAGTGAAAGAATCTACGGGTCAATAGTGTAAAGCAAGGGGAACTAGTTGTGATTCCCCGCATAAGACTAAGACTGTAAAAGAATAAATTATGGACTGTCAATATCCTGTTATGGATAATGAACAAAAGTTAATGAGAAGATCCTAAAACTAAAACTTCGGTTTTAGTAAGAAATAACGTTTTACAAACATAAATTCTGATAGTAATTTAAATAATAAGCATGAAAAATACAAGTCTTGACACTGATAGGCGCAAGACGACATATTCGAAAAGTGTTATTTTCGAAAATAAAAAGGTTGATGCAAACTAAACGCGATGTGACACGATCACGGTCAAGAAAGGTAATGTGAAGTAGAATCACATTATGACCAAGCAAGCGGTAAAAAGTAACTGGACTAATAAGTCTAAGTAGTGAGACCGGTCAAGGACATTTAAATAAATTTTGGTTTGATTGTAAGCGGTAGGTTCGGTATGACTGAACCGAATAAATAAATTTGAAGACAAAAGAAATTGCTGCTAAAAGTGAAAAGATTTCACTAAATGCCTTTAAACGAGTCAAAATAACGGATTCGTAAGGAATTCGATAGTATATGAAAGCGATGGATATCGCTAAGTTAACTAAACTAGTGGAAATAACGAGATTACGTTATTTTAAGTTGCACTAAGTCATATGAGATACGTAGACAATTAGTGACCAAAAAGATGTTACCATGCTTATCTGGTAATACTAATAATTGGTTAAAAGCATAAGTAATGTTTAAAAGATATCTCGGATCAAATACATTGAGTTTAAACTCAATGAATTATGTAAGAAAAGGTTTCGAGGACGAAACCTCTTTAAGGGGGGTAGACTTGTAACACCCCGAAAATGGGTTTGGTAATCAAACTCCATTAATACTAAAAGACGGGTAAAGTACCGTTAGTAGTAAAAATGACCAGGCAAATATTTGGATTTAAATAAGAAATCCTAATAATAATTACAAACAAATCAAAGTTTTAAGGAAATTGAGTCTATAAGAGTCCGAGTTAACGGGACTTAAAATAAAACGGGTTATAACTCCCGGGACCCACTAAATAACTAGGAATATCAACCTAGTTAGTCTAGTGTTTTAAAATAGTGAGGAACTTGATGTAGTAACCTTTATAAACTTGGGTAAAGTTGAGGGACTAAAATGGTTAAAGTGAGAAAATGGTTTTTATTAGTTAAAGTTAAAAACACCAAAACACACACCTTGTGTGTGTGTTCTGGTCGTACAAACACAGGAGCCAGGAAGAGCTCTCAAGCTCAAACCCTAAAACACAGAAATTCATCAAATTGAAGGAGCAAATCAAGTCCAAATCAAAATCCGAGTATGAATTAGTGATCTCCATTGAAAAAGGAGTCACGAGGTATGTAAATTTCTTGGTAAATCTCTAGTTGAAATTCTGAGCAAACCTAGAGAATTCGAATCTAAGCTTGCATGTATGTTGTTTGAATGAAATTAGGGATGAAACTATGTCTAGTAGTAAACCCTAGCCATGTATCTGTTGAATTGATGTTCATTGTTGTGAATTCATAATCATACACTCATGTGTCAAGTGGGTTTTGCTTATGTAGAAAAGATGATAATATAGTTGTGTTAGAAATCATCATAAGTGATAGTAGATGCAAGATACTTGAACAAATTGCAAGTTTGAGTATTTGATCATACATGATAATGGTTGAATCTTGATGTTAATCTTGGTAAAAATAACTAGTTATGAACTAGTTGTAAATGTGTAAAATTATGCCCACTAGGTGTTCGTTAAAATGCCTCAAAGAAGGCTCGAAACTAGAATTTTGTAGTTAAAACACCTAATTGTGATGTTTTGGCTATTATGCAAGATGTGATTAAAAAGAGTTCTAAATGTGATAAACGTGGTTAGAAATTTGGTTAAAACGGTGGTCTAAAGATAACGCCTACCGGGTAATTAAAGAATGCCAAAACTAGTTGATGAACTCGAATATGCAATTAGCATACTAATGGGCATTTGACTTTTAAAAAGGTCAAACTGACCTATAATACAATAAGTAGTAATTTTGATATGAAATGCATAAGGTGGAATAATCGTATTACATTATGATTAAACTAACCACCTTGAAAACGATGATGATAGTTTGACGCGTAACAAGCTAGGTGAAAGCTTGATGAGGGAGCGGATCAAACAAATCAAGAAGGAAAAGGAAAGCGTAATTCGGATGAAAGGTAAGTGAAACTTACACACTTTTGTAGAATACTTGTTTACTTTACAAGTAATAAATGCGATAATGATAATAATGAAAATATGGTTTCCGACACGATTGGTACGAGTCGGAACATATAAGGGTGATAAAAAACCATGGTTTATGGTAAACAGGATAAATCGGTAAATTGGTCATGTAATGACTAAGAGATTATGAGTTTTGATAAGATTACCGCGTAGTGTAATCTAATATTGAGAAAAAGGGGTAAAAATGGAAATTTAGTCAAGTGTCGACTAATGTAAATTAACAATAAAAAGGGCACCCATGGCGTAAGCCGAACGGGTCAACTTTGTGAGAATTGAGTTAAAGAGAAAAAGAGGGGTCAAGTGGTAACATCTGACGTGGGCCGGATGTGTAAATTTGAAATTTAAAACCTCGTTTTACTACATATGTAAATGTTTGGTCATATGAGCCAAACGGGTCAAATGGTGATGATAACACCATTTGACAATATCGACTAATATGGTTGCCAAGTCTTATGCTAACAGGACCGATTAGCGATTCGGATACTTCCGTTTCCATAGAAAATGTGATAATAAAAGCGAGGTATAAATCGGGTCTATTTGTTGATCCGAGCCAGGTACGCATATTTATGTTGTAGTTAAAAGTGATATCTTGGTCGAATAATTGGTGAGAGTCCTTCATTGTAAAAGAAGGACCAAAATCGACCAAAACGCCCTTGTAGGCTAAATCGAACAAACAACCCTTAGAGGTTGTTTGGAAACGAGTCTTATGATTAAACAAAAGCTTAGAATAAGTGTAGATGTTGATAGATGTAATACGTTAGCCAAATAGCTCTATTTGAGTCTTACCGTAAAATAACAATCCGAAGGGTAAAACTCGGAACATATAGACATACACATTGAAATCCAACACACAAAGAGTTGTAGTTGAATATTACTTGATAAGAAATGTAGGAATAAGATGCTAGAAAGGAATGAAAGCGATTTCAAGCTTTAAAGTGCTTAAATACCCTTAACGGGTCAAAATAAGCATACGAGCATAAACGGGTTTAAATGGTGTAATAAACCTATGATTAGAACCTAATATAGTAGGTAACATTAATTTGAAGAAGTGTAGGTAATGTAGGAATCAAACAAATATGTTCGTTTGATAAAATGCACAAACGGGTCAAAATTTGGAAATAGGGCGATAAGCCGAAGACTTAAAAGTCTGAAATTTTGTTAAACCGGATGTTAGATTTTAACTCCATATGATGGAGAATCAAATTACAAACACGTAGGAAGAAACGGGAGGTTAAACGGGTAAACGGTTCAAAAGTTACGCGCGTTTTAGTGCGTACGAACGACGAAAAGGAACTGCAGAAAACTGCAATATAGGCTAGGCGTCGACGACGCGGGAAGTGAAGTCGTCGACGCCGCTTGGAAAACATGTTTTTCTGTCGACGCCAGTTTCCTCTGGTTGACGCGGAAAGTGAAGTCGTTGACGCCACCTAACTCGGAAAAATGCTATTTTTGTCATTTTTAACCCCTGTACTTGTTTGAACTTCATATTTGACTATCAAAACTAACTTTTAAGTTGGTTTTGATTATAGGTGATTGCCAAGAGTGCCCGGATGACGATCAAGCTCGAAGAGGAACCGAACACGCTCAAAACACAAGCTTCCGCACACGATTTTATCGCCACTTTTAAATGGCGAAGTTGTTCACATTAAACTATTCGGATAACTTTTGTAAAATTTTTAGATTACTCGTATTTTCTAAGGATACTTAATAGTAATTACATGGTGGTTATCGATATTTATACGATAACCTTCAAATTAATAACTAGGGTGTTACAAGTTGGTATCAGAGCCTTGGTTTAAGAGATTCAAGTACGGTGGGGGAAAAACCATGCTTGGACTTAAACCTTATGCTCTTAATAAAGATGGGTGTTCGGTTCGAGGCTTGATCGCAAATCCGGTAAGTACAAGTATGTTAATAGCTTAGCATGCTAAAGTGTTGTAAACAACACATAGGGCTATCGTGTGATACACGTTACCCCAATTAAAACGATTGATATAGTTGACGAAAATACGCGCGTTGACGCGTATAGTAGAAAAAGCCTTGTATCATAATACGGGCGATTATTGAAGTTGACGTTACTAACCTTTGTGAATGTCTTAATTGAAGGACACTCGCGTTTGAAGACGACGAGAGTCAAAGGAATTGTGAATACGATGATGGAAAGGTCCGAAGCATGACAAGAGGAGCATGCTCACCGAGGACTAAATCGCGTAACGACCGCGAACAAGGTTAATGGCAAGGAACGCCCGTCGGGGCAAACATTACCAGGTGCACATTTTAAATAATCGCACAAATATAATTATGCAACCAATACGTAGAAATTGAAGGTTGCATATGTAGATTAAAAACTTGGAAAAACCCGAATAGAAAATGTATTCGGGATATTGTTTCCAAGAGAAACAAATAGAGGCGTTACTTACATAGGGCGCGATGTGAAAACTATAAAAAGGTCATGTGTGTCATGTGTTAACCGCTTACTCTGGCCAAGTAAGTAGTGGCATATGATACCATGAACTTCTTATGGCAGACACGTTTACATCCGATGTAGTAAGGGCGGGATGAATGGGACTAATTAAAAAGTACCCAAATGAAACAGATAAGCGAGATATTTGAAAATAATGTAAACGCACAATCGAGTGATGGAAGCATGTCACATTAGGATAATGAGCCCGAGTGAAGGGACAAACAAGCATGTAAAATGTTTTAGACAAGAATTGGGAGGGAGTGTACTTACACTCGAACCCAGAAAACACAAGCATGTAAAATGTTTTAGACAAGAATTGGGAGGGAGTGTACTTACACTCGAACCCAGAAAACACAAGCATGTAAAATGTTTTAGACAAGAATTGGGAGGGAGTGTACTTACACTCGAACCCAGAAAACGCAAGCATGAAAAATGTTTTAGACAAGTATCGGGAGGGAGTGTACTTACACTCGAACCCGGAACATGCAAATATGTCCCTTAACGGGTCGTTTTTGTAAAACATCAAACTTAAGGGCAAAGTCTGAATATAAAAAATGAAGAGAGGTCTTAATGCATACCGGGAGGGTTGCAATAATAACGACTTCGGTAAAACACCCGGTTAATGGGTAAGAATTAAACACATGCGTAGAAACAAAGAGACGTGAACACGGGTTGAGAAATCAAAGGACTTGGATTACGAGTTATGACTATAAAATCTCGTAAATAGAAATTGTGAGTAAATATGTTCAACTATTCGAAGTCGAATGGGTTGAATAAAGAATAAAGTTGATTATTATAAGTGATGGATTTCACATTAATAGGTCAAACAAGTTGAATACAATATAACGCCGAATGGCACTAATGAACGTTAGCCAGATAAAGGTAGCGTTCAATGCAAGAGAATAATAAGCCCGGTAATGGGATATAACCAAATAAGAATATATGCAAATCAAATAACAGTAAGCATAAGAACAAACTGACGCGTAAATAACGTCAGAAGTCATAAAGTCGGAAGGATTAGTCCGGAAGTAAACAAATGAGACCTTAGACTACGGTCAAGGTCAACTGAAGTTCAAGGGTGAAAATAAACGATTCCAAACATACTAAGAAATGCCTGAAGCTATATGTGTATATATACATTTGAATATAGACAAGAATAAAAGATGATCTACGGGATCATCATAACCTACGGGATTAAACACAGTGTTAAGGTCTACGGACAAAAAAAAAAAAAAAAAAAACACCCTCGGGTCATAAAGAGAGGGAAACGAGTTGTTAATATATCACCTTAAGAAGGTGAAAAACTTAAAGAAATAGCCTATGGGGCTAAGTGAAAGAATCTACGGGTCAATAGTGTAAAGCAAGGGGAACTAGTTGTGATTCCCCGCATAAGACTAAGACTGTAAAAGAATAAATTATGGACTGTCAATATCCTGTTATGGATAATGAACAAAAGTTAATGAGAAGATCCTAAAACTAAAACTTCGGTTTTAGTAAGAAATAACGTTTTACAAACATAAATTCTGATAGTAATTTAAATAATAAGCATGAAAAATACAAGTCTTGACACTGATAGGCGCAAGACGACATATTCGAAAAGTGTTATTTTCGAAAATAAAAAGGTTGATGCAAACTAAACGCGATGTGACACGATCACGGTCAAGAAAGGTAATGTGAAGTAGAATCACATTATGACCAAGCAAGCGGTAAAAAGTAACTGGACTAATAAGTCTAAGTAGTGAGACCGGTCAAGGACATTTAAATAAATTTTGGTTTGATTGTAAGCGGTAGGTTCGGTATGACTGAACCGAATAAATAAATTTGAAGACAAAAGAAATTGCTGCTAAAAGTGAAAAGATTTCACTAAATGCCTTTAAACGAGTCAAAATAACGGATTCGTAAGGAATTCGATAGTATATGAAAGCGATGGATATCGCTAAGTTAACTAAACTAGTGGAAATAACGAGATTACGTTATTTTAAGTTGCACTAAGTCATATGAGATACGTAGACAATTAGTGACCAAAAAGATGTTACCATGCTTATCTGGTAATACTAATAATTGGTTAAAAGCATAAGTAATGTTTAAAAGATATCTCGGATCAAATACATTGAGTTTAAACTCAATGAATTATGTATGAAAAGGTTTCGAGGACGAAACCTCTTTAAGGGGGGTAGACTTGTAACACCCCGAAAATGGGTTTGGTAATCAAACTCCATTAATACTAAAAGACGGGTAAAGTACCGTTAGTAGTAAAAATGACCAGGCAAATATTTGGATTTAAATAAGAAATCCTAATAATAATTACAAACAAATCAAAGTTTTAAGGAAATTGAGTCTATAAGAGTCCGAGTTAACGGGACTTAAAATAAAACGGGTTATAACTCCCGGGACCCACTAAATAACTAGGAATATCAACCTAGTTAGTCTAGTGTTTTAAAATAGTGAGGAACTTGATGTAGTAACCTTTATAAACTTGGGTAAAGTTGAGGGACTAAAATGGTTAAAGTGAGAAAATGGTTTTTATTAGTTAAAGTTAAAAACACCAAAACACACACCTTGTGTGTGTGTTCTGGTCGTACAAACACAGGAGCCAGGAAGAGCTCTCAAGCTCAAACCCTAAAACACAGAAATTCATCAAATTGAAGGAGCAAATCAAGTCCAAATCAAAATCCGAGTATGAATTAGTGATCTCCATTGAAAAAGGAGTCACGAGGTATGTAAATTTCTTGGTAAATCTCTAGTTGAAATTCTGAGCAAACCTAGAGAATTCGAATCTAAGCTTGCATGTATGTTGTTTGAATGAAATTAGGGATGAAACTATGTCTAGTAGTAAACCCTAGCCATGTATCTGTTGAATTGATGTTCATTGTTGTGAATTCATAATCATACACTCATGTGTCAAGTGGGTTTTGCTTATGTAGAAAAGATGATAATATAGTTGTGTTAGAAATCATCATAAGTGATAGTAGATGCAAGATACTTGAACAAATTGCAAGTTTGAGTATTTGATCATACATGATAATGGTTGAATCTTGATGTTAATCTTGGTAAAAATAACTAGTTATGAACTAGTTGTAAATGTGTAAAATTATGCCCACTAGGTGTTCGTTAAAATGCCTCAAAGAAGGCTCGAAACTAGAATTTTGTAGTTAAAACACCTAATAGTGATGTTTTGGCTATTATGCAAGATGTGATTAAAAAGAGTTCTAAATGTGATAAACGTGGTTAGAACTTTGGTTAAAACGGTGGTCTAAAGATAACGCCTACCGGGTAATTAAAGAATGCCAAAACTAGTTGATGAACTCGAATATGCAATTAGCATACTAATGGGCATTTGACTTTTAAAAAGGTCAAACTGACCTATAATACAATAAGTAGTAATTTTGATATGAAATGCATAAGGTGGAATAATCGTATTACATTATGATTAAACTAACCACCTTGAAAACGATGATGATAGTTTGACGCATAACAAGCTAGGTGAAAGCTTGATGAGGGAGCGGATCAAACAAATCAAGAAGGAAAAGGAAAGCGTAATTCGGATGAAAGGTAAGTGAAACTTACACACTTTTGTAGAATACTTGTTTACTTTACAAGTAATAAATGCGATAATGATAATAATGAAAATATGGTTTCCGACACGATTGGTACGAGTCGGAACATATAAGGGTGATAAAAAACCATGGTTTATGGTAAACAGGATAAATCGGTAAATTGGTCATGTAATGACTAAGAGATTATGAGTTTTGATAAGATTACCGCGTAGTGTAATCTAATATTGAGAAAAAGGGGTAAAAATGGAAATTTAGTCAAGTGTCGACTAATGTAAATTAACAATAAAAAGGGCACCCATGGCGTAAGCCGAACGGGTCAACTTTGTGAGAATTGAGTTAAAGAGAAAAAGAGGGGTCAAGTGGTAACATCTGACGTGGGCCGGATGTGTAAATTTGAAATTTAAAACCTCGTTTTACTACATATGTAAATGTTTGGTCATATGAGCCAAACGGGTCAAATGGTGATGATAACACCATTTGACAATATCGACTAATATGGTTGCCAAGTCTTATGCTAACAGGACCGATTAGCGATTCGGATACTTCCGTTTCCATAGAAAATGTGATAATAAAAGCGAGGTATAAATCGGGTCTATTTGTTGATCCGAGCCAGGTACGCATATTTATGTTGTAGTTAAAAGTGATATCTTGGTCGAATAATTGGTGAGAGTCCTTCATTGTAAAAGAAGGACCAAAATCGACCAAAACGCCCTTGTAGGCTAAATCGAACAAACAACCCTTAGAGGTTGTTTGGAAACGAGTCTTATGATTAAACAAAAGCTTAGAATAAGTGTAGATGTTGATAGATGTAATACGTTAGCCAAATAGCTCTATTTGAGTCTTACCGTAAAATAACAATCCGAAGGGTAAAACTCGGAACATATAGACATACACATTGAAATCCAACACACAAAGAGTTGTAGTTGAATATTACTTGATAAGAAATGTAGGAATAAGATGCTAGAAAGGAATGAAAGCGATTTCAAGCTTTAAAGTGCTTAAATACCCTTAACGGGTCAAAATAAGCATACGAGCATAAACGGGTTTAAATGGTGTAATAAACCTATGATTAGAACCTAATATAGTAGGTAACATTAATTTGAAGAAGTGTAGGTGATGTAGGAATCAAACAAATATGTTCGTTTGATAAAATGCACAAACGGGTCAAAATTTGGAAATAGGGCGATAAGCCGAAGACTTAAAAGTCTGAAATTTTGTTAAACCGGATGTTAGATTTTAACTCCATATGATGGAGAATCAAATTACAAACACGTAGGAAGAAACGGGAGGTTAAACGGGTAAACGGTTCAAAAGTTACGCGCGTTTTAGTGCGTACGAACGACGAAACGGAACTGCAGAAAACTGCAATATAGGCTAGGCGTCGACGACGCGGGAAGTGAAGTCGTCGACGCCGCTTGGAAAACATGTTTTTCTGTCGACGCCAGTTTCCTCTGGTTGACGCGGAAAGTGAAGTCGTTGACGCCACCTAACTCGGAAAAATGCTATTTTTGTCATTTTTAACCCCTGTACTTGTTTGAACTTCATATTTGACTATCAAAACTAACTTTTAAGTTGGTTTTGATTATAGGTGATTGCCAAGAGTGCCCGGATGACGATCAAGCTCGAAGAGGAACCGAACACGCTCAAAACACAAGCTTCCGCACACGATTTTATCGCCACTTTTAAATGGCGAAGTTGTTCACATTAAACTATTCGGATAACTTTTGTAAAATTTTTAGATTACTCGTATTTTCTAAGGATACTTAATAGTAATTACATGGTGGTTATCGATATTTATACGATAACCTTCAAATTAATAACTAGGGTGTTACAACTATACCCTCCACCCTTAAAGCTATTCAATATTGTCACGAGAAAATTGCTAAATTCGTCCCTGAGCTTTTACATAAATTGCTAGATCAGTCAAAAATCAAGATTTGTTGCTAAAACAGTCACTAGCCTTGTTTTGTTTTGCTAATACAGTCCAAAAAACAAACGCCGTTAAATATAGCAGTTGACAGGGTGGCAAAGTTGTCATTTTCCCTTTTAAAACTCCAATGCATATAGAGAAAATTGCTAAATTCGTCCCTGAGGTTTTACACAAATTGCTAGATCAATCCAAAATTAAGTAATTTCTTCAAAAAAAAGTGATTTTTTTAACTGTTTTTGATATTTAATGTGATATTAATACGCCATTAATGAATTTCAATAAAAAAAAAGTTCTAGTAATTTCTTCAAATATAATAAGTGATTTTTTATTTGTTAGTTTATTTTTTCCCATGTAATTGTATTATCGTTATGTCATCTTAAACTTTAATTATGATACATTAATGAATTTCAATAAAAAAAAAAGTTCTAGTAATTTCTTCAAATATAACAAGTGATTTTTTATTTGTAAGTTATTTTTTTCCCATGTAATTGTATTATCGTTATGTCATCGAATTTATTAAGTTTTTTTTGGTAATTAATATGATATTAATACACCATAATTACTATAAAATGGGCCGCCAAAATTGATTCCCACTCACAATCCAATGAGTTGTTATTGGACATATAAAAATTGTTTGTTTTAATTTTTTTTAACCAATGAAACCTTTATGTTGTTGTGAGACCTTGTGCGACGAAACTATGTGATAGACGAAACCTGTTGGACCTTTTACGAAACTCTGTGATTTTGGGATAAGATTTTAAGATATTTTCAAAGGAACCTTATCCTATTCTGACAAAGTTGGTGACAATTTTCAACCTACACGTTACTTTCTTTGGTTTTCAAAACTTCTTTTTCAACAAAACATCATCACGTGTACTCAATTTGTCAACTTAACATATTATATTCCACAAACACTTTAATTCTAACAACAATCCAGATCAAACATAGATTTTATATGAAGAATATTATGAACACTTTGAAGACCACCAAGAACAGTGATGAACTCGATGGGTTTTCCGGTCACCGAAAAAATTATCGAATACGATTCTGCTTAAAACTTCAACAAAAACCAAATGCTAACATGTAGACATGCAAAATAATAAGGTTTTCACTAAAACTTATAGCAAAGACAACGATTTAAACACTGATTTCCAGAAAATATTTCCAGAAAATATGAATTTTTAAGAACAAGAACTGAAAATCCCAAGAACACACTTGATAAAACACTAACAATGTTTGGTTTTAAACAAGGAAAAGAGCCAAGGCTCTGATACCAATTGTAGGTCCCGTTTATCTCGGTGGATCCGATACGAAAACCTATCCTCGTTTATCACAAACACGGTAACGGGTGCGGAATCCCCGTGACGGTGCAAACCAAACACAGTGTAAAACACACGCGTAACCAAAGATTCAATATCTATTGATTAGGTATGAGTACAACCACAAACATATACAAACAATGTTTACAGACTCTCACTAAGTCTCACAGCTCTCTCATACTCATCAGTTTCACACAGAAACTATGAGGGGTATTTATAGGCATACAAGACACAGACCATGACGAAACGCAAAGATGGCACGACGAAACATTAAAAGTGACAAAACCATAAGGGTTTCGTCACTTAAACATGGCCAAAATGGAGGTTTCGTCGATGTTAATATTCGGCCCAAATGGTTCTGGCCCAAATGAGAAGTCAAGGCCCAATGTCAATTCATTCGGCCCAACCTGCATTCCATACGACACAAATTTAGATTTGTAAACATTTGACAACTTGTGACATCATCATGATGATGTCATGATGATGTGTCAGCGGGACTTGGTTTGCGGCGCTCCGTGCTTCGCGTGTCGAACTCTGGGGCGCACGACGGAGGAATGTCGTGACGTCGGGCTTGAGCCGGACCTAACCGTGTCGAAACCAAGTTGAACCGAGCCGAGTCGCGTCCACAAAAAGTGTACCAACAAACTCCCCCTTGGACGCTACTCGTGATGGTTCGTCTTCTGTGTCTTTCATGTCGGAGGATCTTCAAAATCTTCACGTGTCGTAAGCATAAAGTGTATCAACAAACTCCCCATTTCATTTAGGAAGTGTGTTAACAAACTCCCCCTTAGATTGAACTCTCCATTGTGTCATGCTCGTGAATCATTTGATTTGTCAATTCTTCAGATCCTTATGGTGTTGATGAAGGGTCAGCGACAACTCGATCAATTTTATCTTTTGAGTGCCTTCACTTCGTGTCTTCATTCCAAAGCTTGTCATCGAACATGTTCTCCTCGCCTTTAGCATCTGCACACGCAAGAAATCTAAACGGATAATGAGAACAACCGCTTGGAATATAGTTAACATTTAAACAACTGACACATATGTGACCATATTTCAATCAACTACCGACCGACAACAGTTTGAAAGTTTAAAAATTGATCAATTTTAATCCTTTAACTTTCAAAACTTGTTAACTTCAACTGTTTATGAAGATGTAATTGTTTTCCGGCTTACAATCAGGATTTTGGGTAGGATAGACTCGAGTTCCAACATCGGTCAATCAAAAATAAACTAGAAGCAAAATCTTTTTGGCTTTTATAAAGTTTAGATTAAAACACACCTAAAATCTTTTTGGTATTTTGAATATTTCAAATGAAAGGACTGAAAGCAGTAAATAAATATATACAGAGATTCTTTTTGCGAGTTTCAAGGGTAAGAGAATCATATCAGTGTATGGTCATGCCAAAACGCTCTTGTTGTTCATTTTGTTAACAATTAGATAAGCATCCTATAACAATTATCGGTATTGTTGTCCACTTAAGCTCAACTTATCAGATGTAATCATGGCGAGGGGATACGTTAAGGTATGAATTATACTTACCGACCGGTGTTCATCCACACACGACACATTCCCGTATCAAGGTATGCACGAGGGTTCATCTTACCGGTAAGTATACCGTTTATCATCTGTTTGACCGTATATGATGTGAGAAACTCACTTATTTTGATTTGAAAACAAGCCCTATGTGATAGAATCACTTATTGATGAGGAACTTGATTTACATATGCATGAGGGCACAGGAGCAAGTCCGTGAACAGGTCAGTACAACGTACAGCAAAGAGACGAACTTGACTCCCGCAAAAATGTGATATATTATCACTTATTTTGTTTGGACATGTGATTGTTGATCACTTATTGAGGTCGAATGCAATATGTACACGTATGTATGGTATCATGGAAGATCTAGACTTCGTCTCCGTTATTTTTATAGTTTGATACAACCATGATACCCAGATGATAAGACAGCATAAATGTAACGCCCTAACACGTTTTAACCTAAGATTCGCAGCGGAAAAATACATACCTAAAATTTCTTTCATGATATTCTTTCTTTCACTTAAATACATTAATCCCTTTTTATAAATTAATTAAAACTAACATACATATATCAAATTAAGTGACCACATACACACCCACGTACAATCCATGCCTTGACTCGATCTTCAACCGCGTACATTTATTGATGAAACATCCATAACCCTGTACAACCTGCAATCACCACATTCGATCTCGTCATTAGCAACCGGTGACATAATATATAAAATCTAAACATTGCATAATTAGACGTCAACATATCATGCTTTCGCTTATGATAGTCCATTCATCCATCCATTCGAACCACCCGCATTGAAATTCGGTGTCTACCTTCAACTTCCATCACTAGTATACCTGCATTCCCATTTCATTCTAAATAGGAAAACGGTTAGCATCATTAGATTTCATTCATACAAACATAACCATGTATACACATAACAAGTCTCACTTACTTACTTTCAACTAACCCATATCTACGCGTATAACTACTTATTTCGTCCTTATGCATAATACCATTGTGTAAGCTTCTTTCTTACATATATTTAATAGAACTATTTCTAACCACTTTCGACTCATTTACCATAAACTTAACTTATTACCTCCATTGTTTCATAATTTCTCACATGATTCACAATAACCATTATACTACAATACATTTTACATCTAAAGTGTAAGTCCGGGATTCACTTACCTTATGCGTCCGTAATTGCATTTGCTTACTTGAGACTTCTTGGCCCGTTAGCCTTCCACGCTCCCATCCATCTTGACATGATTCCTATACTTTCATGTCGTCACATTTACATCCTTATTAGCATACATGATTATTCATATAAATGATCATATCAAGTTCATATCTCACATATGCATTTCATTAGTCGATTCAAACTAGCATATAGCATACTCGACATCATCCTAACATAACCTTCACATATTTTTGTCATTTAGACATTTTATCAAACACGTGGTGTGCGTACTACTTCCTAGGCACCATGTACAACTAGTTTATGCATAATCTTCCAAGTTCATTCATATTTCATCAAATCTTCTTACTAAATAACAAGTATCATTAACACATAAACATCAAACATATCAACACCACAATTCTTTCAATTCATCTAGTAAGAATCCATCCTATCGATCATAATATATCGACAATCATAATTAATTAAACATGGATGATCATTCAAGTCATCATCCTTACCAACACAAATGGGTTTCACCTCTAATCATCAAATTAGCCCAAACCATGTATAATCTTGGTTCTATATCATGACATTAACACCTACTCATACTCAATTTCATACCAATTCCCGATTTACAACATAACCCATCACATTCAAAGTCATCAAACACCAAAATTCTACTTACCTTGTGTTCAAGAATGCATAGATGATCCAGAATCGAGACATGCATGGACTCAAGATCACATCTAGGGCTTGAATTTGCTAAATTTATGATAATTAGGGGTTTTCCCCTTTTCTCCTTCCTGCTCCATACGACACACACACCTGAATGTGTGTGTGTTTGAGTTTTAACCCTAATTAACCATTCAAGTTCCAAATTTTAACATGTTTGCCCCCTAAGGATTCATTCCTTTATTATTTCTAGCTACTCCTTTTAACTAAGTTAAATAGCCTAGTTATTTATTTCCTGATATGTCCTATAGGAACATACGACAATATAAACATTCGGATTTTTGGGGTGTTACAATAAAGACCGAATATCTCAGAACCTCGGCAATCTCTCAAATGAAATTTCGGTACTAAGACCATATGCCAATGAGCGGTTCCCACCTGGTCTTCAGTCGATTTAAGATTTATATCGCCCTGCACACTTTAAAATGATTGTGAGCCTACCGATACATCTTATATAGAGCTGCTTATCGTTTTTCATTTTCAGTTCAGTTCGAAGAGGTTTCGACATACCACTGACTTACTATCATTTTCTCTTTTTCTCGCCAGGAAACTCATTTTTGTTTTTCTATTATTTTTGTGTTTTGAAATTTTTCGATGTTTTTGAATTTTCAAATTTTGGATTTACTCCCCCTAAAATCAACAAACTATGATAAATTTTAAAAACACAAAGGTATTTACAAAAACGATTTCCCGATGTCGGTTAACTCATGTTTTACCTCAATGCCGTTTACCAAAATTAATTTTTTGTCAGAAATGATTTATCGAATTTTGGGAAAATGAGTTGGCACGTCGGTAAGCGGTGCGGACCATGACAACATTGACGAGTTTCATATTGAAGCGATCACGTGTGAGGTGATATTTGAGGTCAACGTGTCTGGCAAAAGAGTGCTGTATGAGATGATAATAATTCATAAAGCAGCTTAAATATTGACAAGTATATGAGAGATTAGAAATTTAAAACCGTATCCTGCAAGTGCTTCATGCATTGCAAGGAATCTGAGTGCTCTCCCAAACTGGATATCCACCCGGTGTGGACTTCAAGGTCGATTTTGTAGCTATTGAGAAATCTCTTCACAGCAACAAGATCATAAACCTTTGGGTCCGGCTGGTCTACCATATTGCACCAGCGAAGGTCTTTGTCTTTCTCTTTGAGAAGTAGTGTGCGGTTGTTCAATCCACGCCAAGGCATCCGCACACCCGATTGGTTTATTCAACAACACATTTTCTTCAATCACATCGCGAAGAAATGTACACTGCACGTTCATTTTGTTGATTTTGAACTTCAGACGTGCTGCAGGTGCGTACATTTTGATTGAATCTATCCCGGTGACCCGATTAAAGACCTTGAACAATCACACTTTTGGAATGATTTGCATTTTCTCGAAGTTATCAATTTCTGTCAACAGACAACTCTGTTTCCCTTTTCTTCTCTCCATCAAAGGCAACAATATCTTTTGTCGCCGATCTTGTGCATGAACATTCCACTATCAACAATCCTATGATTATCGATAGTTCCTCCTGGAACTTCCTACACACTCACTCAGAGATTAGTTGGAGAGGGGGACCCAAGCCTTAGTGGTCTTGAGTCGTCCCTGAGCATCACGAAAGATGATCTCGATTTCCTGATGAGTTTGTAACACAACACCTCCCCCTGAATTTTCACCCGTCTTAGGTCTCCAAGTTTGATTTGCTTTACCAGATATAGTTTTATGAAAAGATTTTGAAACTTCTAGTTTTAAAAATTGTGGAGAACTTGGTTCCCTGTTGACCGTTTTGACTTCAGATTTTAAAGCCTTTTCAACAGCTTTGATGTTTTGACGTCGTTGTTTCGTTTCTTGTTCCTTAACAGTTCTTTTATCATGTTTTGGTGAAATAGGACGACGTTGTTGGTGACCTTGTTCAGAAGGGGCTCTTTCTACAAAATTTGGTTTCAGAGAGTTTGTGCAATTTCTGATAATGTGGCCAAACTCCCCGCATTTAAAGCACGATCTCCTTTCAACAAAATTAGGAGATTATGTTCGATGACCTGACGTTGAATTTGTAGACCCTGAGGTACTAGCTTCACACCCGTTTGTGTGTTGGGTGTAATTGTTATCACTATTACGTTTCAAAATGTTGACTTTTTGAACAAAATCGGTATTTGACTTATTTTCAAAAGTCTCCACTTTATCAGTACCTTTGGAGGCCACAAATTTAATGTCTTTGTTTTTCTTCTTGAAACGAGCTCCTTTTGTTTCAGCCTTCGGTTGTGATCCTTTAGACTTTTGAGCTCGTTGTTGTTGTTGTTTACCCTTAAAAGCGATAGGTTGTTGCTTCGTTGGTGATTTTTGATTTCCAAATTTTCTTCTAACTTCAGCTTTTGGAACCGGATCACACTGAGTTACTGAAACTCTCGGGATCCCCTTTTCCAAAAACTTACTGGTAGTATCTTCAAACACTTTATCAATCAAAGATTGATTGACGTTTTTAATTGGAAAAGCTGTGTTTGAATAAATTTTGTCATCGCCGACTAAAGTGTACAACACATTATCACTTTTAACAGTAGAAACTGTCTCAGCGATAGGATCTATCTCTTGTCTAGCAGCAGACTGCACAACATGAGTAGGAGGATCACACAGAATATGATTCTCAACGAGGACTTCTACTCCTTTGTTCTTTTTAAGAGATTTATCCTCATCACTCACATCTGATTCATCATCCGAAGAATCATAGTCCTCAATGGTTGGAGGACTTTGATTTGAAGCACATGATGACTTTTCCTTGCTATCAAATGAGCCATCCGATGAATTGTCCGTTTTGAACCCTAAACCAGTTGTAACTTCCTCATAATCAAGAGGTACAGTTGGCTCAAAACGCGGCATTTCCTCCTCATCGGGCATTCGAGTATAATTGTGTCTCAAAGGGGGCGGACACTTCTTATACCCAATGCCTTTCTTGTTTCCCTTCAGTTGTTGAACGTCAATAATGTGATCGAGCATAAATCGGGAGTTAGAATAACTCTCCAATTTGAGTTTGATTGCATCATGCTCGCATTTGGCAATGGCTAGCTCCTTTTTGGTTTCCTCAACGATGTTAATGTAATCGTTAATACTAATTTGTTTATGGTAAACAGTTTTGGTCAATTCGGAAACGCTTTTCTTTATGGTTTCAATCACAGATTTAAAATCCTTTTCATTTCTAGCTAAAGCCATATTTGCCTCTTTGCACTTTGACAGTTCAATAACCAAACTCTGATTGTGACTATTAACCGTTTCAGATTCATGTTTCAATTCAGCACATTCATGTTTCATATAAGCACAAACACTACATATGCTAGGAGTTTCAGATTTTACCTGACTTGTAGAAGCTGTGACATTAGCCATAAAGGCAGTCTGAGAAGAGAAAGATCCATCTTCAGTGAGAATATTCTCCATTTCTTCTGATGTAGCATCAGCTTTCTTGATCAAGTTAGATTTCTCGTTAGCATCATTCGACAAATTATCAGCTTCAGAATCCATTCCCTCCTTGACGTCCGATTCTGAACTGTAATCACTCACACCTAAGCCATCTTCATCAGTACTGCCACTATATCCTGAACTGTCATCATTTCCCGAAGATTCACCATCGCTGACATTCTTGATGATTTTAGCATAGAACGCAGTTCCTCCTTGATCTCCACCTCGACATTGTACAGACCAGTCACACCTTTCATCAATTTGATTTGAGTTGGACGTGGATGTACTTGTTTGATTTCTGAAAGGATTTTGGTTGCCCTCTTGAGGTTGGGCTTGAGGTGTAACAAATAGAGGTTGAAGTGAAGTAGCCTTTGATTTAATACGGAAATAGTCACTTGTGGTGAATATGGGTTGAGGTGTAGGTATGGATTGTGAAAGATAAGCACTTTGATTGAACTGTGGTTGAGTAGTGGTAACTTGAGGTAGAGGTATGGATTGTGATAGATAAGCACTTTGATTGAACTGTTGTTGTTGAGGAATGGAATTCATTAAATATGCGGCCATCGAAGTCTGATTTTGACCTGGTCGTGGGTCCGTACTCCAATCCCATGGACTTGTACAACTCATGTTTGATATATGAAAGTGAAAAACTGATCACAGACTTAATAACACACTGTTAAATCACTTTTTCAAAGCCTCTGTTAAAAATTTAACAAGTTTTGACGAAACCCAAAGCTTAAACAATTTTGCGACGAAACTCAAAGCCTCAGCGAAACTCTTGTGACGTAACTGATGGCGACGAAACCCTGTGATATCAGCGACGAAACCTTAATTGAATGATTTTTGGTGAAACCTTGTGTATTCTGTGAGTGAACGACGAAACTCAGTTATGTTTAATGAATATGCGATGAAACCTTGTGTGTTGATGGATCTGATCGACGAAACCTATCAGTATGGCGACACTTCTGAATGATGTTGACGAAACCTGATAAAAATATCTTATGAGGAAATCTGATTAATTAAAAAAAAATCGGCCCAGCTGTTAAAAAGGTGTCGGCCCAGCACATGCAATCTAATTACTATAAAATGGGCCGCCAAAATTGATTCCCACTCACAATCCAATGAGTTGTTATTGGACCGATAAAAATTGTTTGTTTTAATTTTTTTTTTAACCAATGAAACCTTTATGTTGTTGTGAGACCTTGTGTGACGAAACTATGTGATAGACGAAACCTGTTGGACCTTTTACGAAACTCTGTGATTTTAGGATAAGATTTTAAGATATTTTCAAAGGAACCTTATCCTATTCTGACAAAGTTGGTGACAATTTTCAACCTACACGTTACTTTCTCTGGTTTTCAAAACTTCTTTTTAACAAAACATCATCACATGTACTCAATTTGTCAACTTAACATATTATATTCCACAAACACTTTAATTCTAACAACAATCCAGATCAAACATAGATTTTATATGAAGAATATTATGAACACTTTGAAGACCACCAAGAACAGTGATGAACTCGATGGGTTTTCCGGTCACCGAAAAAATTATCGAATACGATTCTGCTTAAAACTTCAACAAAAACCAAATGCTAACATGTAGACATGCAAAATAATAAGGTTTTCACTAAAACTTATAGCAAAGACAACGATTTAAACACTGATTTCCAGAAAATATGAATTTTTAAGAACAAGAACTGAAAATCCCAAGAACACACTTGATAAAACACTAACAATGTTTGGTTTTAAACAAGGAAAAGAGCCAAGGCTCTGATACCAATTGTAGGTCCCGTTTATCTCGGTGGATCCGATACGAAAACCTATCCTCGTTTATCACAAACACGGTAACGGGTGCGGAATCCCCGTGACGGTGCAAACCAAACACAGTGTAAAACACACGCGTAACCAAAGATTCAATATCTATTGATTAGGGATGAGTACAACCACAAACATATACAAACAATGTTTACAGACTCTCACTAAGTCTCACAGCTCTCTCATACTCTTCAGTTTCACACAGAAACTATGAGGGGTATTTATAGGCATACAAGACACAGACCATGACGAAACGCAAAGATGGCACGACGAAACATTAAAAGTGACGAAACCATAAGGGTTTCATCACTTAAACATGGCCAAAATGGAGGTTTCGTCGATGTTAATATTCGGCCCAAATGAGAAGTCAAGGCCCAATGTCAATTCATTCGGCCCAACATGCATTCCATACGACACAGATTTAGATTTGTAAACATTTGACAACTTGTGACATCATCATGATGATGTCATGATGATGTGTCAGCGGGACTTAGTTTGCGGTGCTCCGTGCTTCGCGTGTCGAACTCTGGGGCGCACGACGAAGGAATGTCGTGACGTCGGGCTTGAGCCGGACCTAACCGTGTCGAAACCAAGTTGAACCGAACCGAGTCGAACCGAG
Organism: Helianthus tuberosus; assembly: GCA_030545235.1. Lineage (NCBI taxonomy): Eukaryota > Viridiplantae > Streptophyta > Magnoliopsida > Asterales > Asteraceae > Helianthus > Helianthus tuberosus. The sequence goes on from CM060424.1 coordinate 187,888,408, forward strand.
CCGAGTCGCGTCCACAAAAAGTGTACCAACAAATTGGTAGTGGACGACTCGGGTTACCCTCGGAGTACTCCGTTTGTCCAGTGGGTGCCCCGAGAGTGCTCGGGATTGATTTGTTGGCCGTTAAAAAAAAAATTCTTATGATGTTGAAAAAATGAATAGCTTTTTTTTTTAAAGTTCCATTATGGTGTATTAATATCATATTAATTACCAAAAAAACTTAATAAATTCGAAATGCATTATATGTATCATAATTAAAGTTTAAGATGACATAACGATAATACAATTACCTGGGAAAAAAATAACTAACAAATAAAAAATCACTTATTATATTTGAAGAAATTACTAGAATATTTTTTTTATTGAAATTCATTAATGGTGTATTAATATCACATTAAATATCAAAAACAGTTAAAAAATCACTTTTTTTTGAAGAAATTACTTGATTTTGGACTGATCTAGCAATTTGTGTAATACCTCAGGGACGAATTTAGCAATTTTCTCTATATACATTGGAGTTTTAAAAGAGAAAATAACAACTTTGCCCCTCTGTCAACTGCTATATTTAACGGCGTTTGTTTTTTGAACCGTATTAGCAAAACAAAACAAGACTAGTGACTGTTTTGTTAGCGGAAGCCGTCATCATAATCATGCTTGTATTCGTGTTCGTGTGTGTGTTTGTACAGAGAACAAAGAAACTTGCATTTGGATATTGTAATGAAAATATCTTGGTAATTCATAATGTTCACAGAGATTACATATATATACTCGGCCAGTTAGTTTGATAACCGCCACTAACTATGCTAACATAATAATAATGATATTAATAAATTCCTAATGCTAAGTTTATATACTAATACCATCCCCTAAACTTAGCATCCGTAATGACTCGTCTCGTCTTCGTCAATGACAAATGTCTTCTCTTTGAATTTATCATAATGCGTCCAAAGATCTACCATGAATTGTTTTGTGATGCCGAGTACGGTAATGTTATTGCTCATTTCCCATTTTGTCGCTGAAAGTCTTTTAACCGTCGTTAATGCCAATTCAGTGCCACTAAATCGTTCTGTCGCTAATCTGTTTTCTGTCGCTATCTTTCTTCTTTTGTCACTAACTGTCGTCGTTAAAACTTCTTCTTCTGTCGCTGAAGTCTTCACTAAATCATTCTTTCTTCTCTGGATCATCCTTTTGGACTTATTTGCAGAATTATATCTAGTATAAACTTCTTTAAAAAACAGAGTATCATGCCTTTTGCCGTTCACTTCCTTTATCAGTGTAATTCTTCGTGTCCGATTCCTTTCTTGTTCTTCACAATCATCTTTATAATCATCGTTGTAATCCCTTTCTTTTCTCTTGTGATGCTTTCGGTTAATTACCGATTTCTCTCTTGATTCCGTATCCTTGTCGTCTTCTCTATTGTAATAACCGTCCCTGTCTTCCTGCATCTTACCGTTTATTTTTTGAACATCATTACAGGCCATCTCTTCGCTTTTGGGATCGCCTTCTTCTTTGTCCTGTTTCTCGAATTCAATTTCTTGTATCATTGAATTCTCTTCTTTCGGTGTTATGACTTCGCCTTTATCTCCGATATCTTCGAGACGTCCCGATTCGTATTCCAGGAATGTAATTTCGTATTGCAATTCCATTATTGCAATCTCTTGTTTTAGGATTGCAATTGCGCGTAATCGCGGACTTATATGATCTGAATCGCTATTTGTTTCTCGCCTCTTCCCGTGTTTGTTTTTCATCTTCTTCATCCGTATCTTCCCAGGATCATGTAATTCTGATCCTAATTCTTTGTTTTCTAACCTTGCGCTCTGATACCACGTGTTAGCGGAAGCCGTCATCATAATCATGCTTGTATTCGTGTTCGTGTGTGTGTGTGTTTGTACAGAGAACAAAGAAACTTGCATTTGGATATTGTAATGAAAATATCTTGGTAATTCATAATGTTCACAGAGATTACATATATATACTCGGCCGGTTAGTTTGATAACCGCCACTAACTATGCTAACATAATAATAATAACAGTTAAAAAATCACTTTTTTTGAAGAAATTACTTGATTTTGGACTGATCTAGCAATTTGTGTAATACCTCAGGTACGAATTTAGCAATTTTCTCTATATACATTGGAGTTTTAAAAGGGAAAATAACAACTTTGCCCCCCTGTCAACTGCTATATTTAACGGCGTTTGTTTTTTGAACCGTATTAGCAAAACAAAACAAGACTAGTGACCGTTTTAGCAACAAATCTTGATTTTGGACTGATCTAGCAATTTGTGTAAAACCTTATGGACTAATTTAGCAATTTTCTCTATTGTCACATTACAATTATTGTTATACAGCTATTCTGTTATTGTTATCCTTTCATTTCTTATCTTATCCAATCCTCCTTTTCTTTCTTATCGGCTGATGCTCATGATGCTAAGGCACTGAGCATTTATTAAAAAAAACCACAGACCAAAACAATGAAACAGCTATAACCAACATCACCAATTTCATCAACAATCTGACCAGAATCAATGGCTGAACTCGTTCTTTCTGCCTTTCTCGGTGTGCTCTTTGAGAAGCTGGCCTCTGCAGCTTTGAAAAACATTGTTCAATACAAGGGTATCGATACTGAGATCAAGAAGTGGGAGCGATCGTTGAAACAAATCCAAGGTGTGCTTGTTGATGCTTCTCGCAAGGAGATTACCAATGAGTCTGTGAAACAATGGCTCAATGATCTCCAGCATTTGGCTTATGACATAGATGATGTACTCGATGATCTAGCAACCGAAGCTATGCATCGAGAGTTCACCCATGACTCAGAAGCCATCACCAGCAAGGTAAGAAAGCTGATCCCAACTTGTTGCACAAACTTCTCACGGAGTAATAGGACGCATGACAAGTTTGATAAGATTACCACAAAATTACAAGATCTAGTTGAGGAGAAAGCTACTCTTGGTTTGAGTGTGGAAGGGGAAACTAAGAAAAAAAATAAAAATAGAGAACTACAAACCTCTGTTGTCGATGCGTCTAGTATTATTGGACGACAAGTTGAGGAAGAGGCATTGGTCCGCCAATTACTAGCGGACGAACCATGTGATCAAAACTTTAGCATTGTTCCCATAGTTGGTATGGGTGGGGTTGGAAAAACTACTTTGGCTACCCTTTTGTATAACAACCAACAAGTCATGGATCACTTCGAACTCAAGGCATGGGTGTGTGTCTCAGATGAATTTGATAGCTCTGAATTTGATAGCTCTGGTATAAGCAAAGTTATCTTTGAATCTGTGGCCCAAGAAAACAAGAAATTTGAAGATTTTAATCTGCTTCAAGTAGCTCTTAGAGATCAACTAAGGGGGAAAAGATTTTTATTGGTGTTAGATGATGTGTGGAGTGAGAGTTATGAGGATTGGAAAACCTTAGTCGGCCCGTTTCATGCATGCGCTTCTGGAAGTAAAGTCGTCATAACAACTAGGAAGGAGCAATTACTCAACAAGTTGGGTTACAATCATCTAAACCAACTAAAGTGCCTGTCACATGATGATGCTATGTCTTTGTTTGCTTTACATGCATTAGGTGTGAATAAATTTGATTCACATTTGTCACTCAAACCACATGGTGAGGGCATTGTGAAAAAGTGTGATGGCCTACCTTTGGCTTTGATATCACTTGGTAGATCACTAAGGACAAAACAAGATGAGGATTCTTGGAGGGAAGTGTTAGAAAGTGAAATATGGATGTCAAAAGACGATGTAATTGTCCCTGCCCTTAAACTAAGCTATCGTGATCTTTCTGCACGTTTGAAGCATTTATTTGCATACTGCTCCTTGTTCCCTAAGGATTTCATGTTTGACAAGGAGGAATTGGTTTTATTATGGGCAGCAGAAGGGTTTTTACACCGGTCAACTCCAATCGACTCAACAAAAGAACGTTTGGGTCATGATTGTTTTGACGAATTGTTGTCAAGGTCATTTTTTCAAACTGCACCTAATAATGAATCATTTTTTGTGATGCATGACCTGATGAATGACTTAGCGGCATCTGTTGCTAGCGAATTTTTTGTAAGGTTAGAAAATGATATGAAAAGGAATATTAGGAAGGAGATGCTGGAAAAGTACCGCCATATGTCATTTGCACGTGAGGAATATGTAACTTACAAGAAGTTCGAGACGTTTAAAATAGCTAAAAGTTTGAGAACATTCTTGGCAACATTTGTTGGTGCGGAAAAAAGTTGGAAGGATTTCTACTTATCGAGTAAGATTTTGATTGACTTACTTCCTGAGTTACCAATGTTAAGAGTTTTATCTCTAAGTGGTTTTTGTATAAGTGAGGTACCACAGACCATTGGTAGCTTGAGGCACTTAAGGTATCTTAATCTATCTCGAACGAAAGTAACCCATTTACCTGAAAATGTTTGCAATCTCTACAACTTAGAGACATTGATTGTATGTGGTTGTCGTTACTTAGCTAAGTTGCCGAACAACTTCTTAAAGCTTAAAAACTTGCGGCATCTTGACATTAGGGACACTCCGTTGTTGAATCAGATGCCTTTTGGGATTTATGAGTTGAAAAGCCTTCAAACTCTCTCGAAAATTGTTATCGGTGGTGAAAGAGGATTTGAAATAGCCAGACTTAAAGAATTCAAGAATCTATGTGGGAAAATTTGCATTGAAGGTTTGGACAAAGTGCAAAATGCAATTCATGTTCGTGAGGCAAACTTTTCACAAAAGAGGCTTAGTGAACTAGAGGTTGTATGGACTGATGAGCCATATGATGAAATGCTTGAAAAGGAAGTCCTAAATGAGCTAGAGCCTCGTAATGATAAGTTAATACAACTCATTATTAGATCATATGGTGGCTTAGAGTTTCCAGATTGGGTTGGGAATCCTTCGTTTCTTCATTTGAAGCATGTGTCACTACGTGATTGTAAAAGATGTACATCTCTACCCCCACTTGGGCAGCTACCTTTACTTAAGGAATTGTTTATTGAAGGCTTAGATGAGGTGGAAGCTGTGGGTTTGGAGTTTCTTGGAACAAATCGTGCATTTCCTTCACTTGAAATTCTAAGTTTGGAACATATGCATGAGTGGAAGAAATGGTCAACCAGTAGAGGGGTTGTGTTTCCGTCATTGAATGTTCTGAAAATATGTGATTGCCCCAGTTTGGTTGAAGTCACACTTGAAACACTACCTTCAGTGAATGTTCTAGAAATAACTAAATGTGATAGTGGTATGTTAAGAAGGCTTATTGAAATAGCTTCAGCAGTCACAAAGTTGAGAATAGAGTCTATTACAGGGCTTAATGATGTGGTTTGGAGAGGTGTTATAAGGTATCTTGGTGCTAATGAAGAATTAAAGATATGGATGTGTAATGAAATAAGACACTTGTGGGAATCAGAAGTTGTTGCGAGTAAGGTTCTTGTGAAACTAAGGAGATTGGATGTGTTAATGTGTAATAACTTGGTGAGTTTAGGAGAGACCGAGGAGGATAATTGTAAGAGCAACCTTTGGACATCTCTTAGGAATTTGAGAGTATCTGGTTGTAGGAATATGGAGCGTTTTATATGTCCAGATAGCATTCAGGTGTTGAGTTTGTGGGATTGTAAATCAATTACAATTTTTTCCTTGCCAAAAGAAGGGCAAAACCTCAAGTCAGTTGAGATTTGGGGTTGTAATAAATTATTGGAAAGGGAGTGGGGAGGACAAAATATGAACAACAATAGAAGCAGCATGCCGATGCTTGAAAATGTACGGATACAAGATTGGACAAATCTGAAATCACTCAACAATCTGAATTACTTGGTTCACCTCACCACATTGCGGATAGAGTGTTGTGAAAATCTGGAATCATTTCCTGATAATGAGTTGTCCGATTTGACATTGTTAAAGGAACTAATGATAACATGTTGTCCAAGTATGGATGCTTCTTTTCCTCGTGGAATTTGGCCTCCCAAACTGCAATCCTTATGCATAGGGATGTTGAAGAAGTCCATCTCAGATTGGGCCCCACAGAATTTTCCAACCTCACTTGTGGATCTACACTTGTTCGGTCATGATTGTTTTGACGAATTGTTGTCAAGGTCCTTTTTTCAACTTGCGCCTAATAATCAATCATTTTTTGTGATGCATGACCTGATGAATGACTTAGCGGCATCTGTTGCTAGCGAATTTTTTGTAAGGCTAGAAAATGATATGAAAAGGAATATTAGGAAGGAGATGCTGGAAAAGTACCGCCATATGTCATTTGCACGTGAGGAATATGTAACTTACAAGAAGTTCGAGACGTTTAAAATAGCTAAAAGTTTGAGAACATTCTTGGCAACATTTGTTGGTGCGGAAAAAAGTTGGAAGGATTGCTACTTATCGAGTAAGATTTTGATTGACTTACTTCCTGAGTTACCAATGTTAAGAGTTTTATCTCTAAGTGGTTTTTGTATAAGTGAGGTACCACAGATCATTGGTAGCTTGAGGCACTTGAGGTATCTTAATCTATCTCGAACGAAAGTAACCCATTTACCTGAAAATGTTTGCAATCTCTACAACTTAGAGACATTGATTGTATGTGGTTGTTTTTCGTTAGCTAAGTTGCCAAACAACTTCTTAAAGCTTAAAAACTTGCGGCATCTTGACATTAGGGACACTCCGTTGTTGAATCAGATGCCTTTTGGAATTTATGAGTTGAAAAGCCTTCAAACTCTCTCAAAAATTGTTATCGGTGGTGAAAGAGGATTTGAAATAGCCAGACTTAAAGAATTCAAGAATCTGTGTGGGAAAATTCGCATTGTAGGTTTGGACAAAGTGCAAAACGCAATTCATGCTCGTGAGGCGAACTTTTCACAAAAGAGGCTTAGTGAACTAGAGGTTGTATGGAGTGATGAGCCATATGATTCACGAAATGAAATGCTTGAAAAGGAAGTCCTAAATGAGCTAGAGCCTCGTAATGATAATAAGTTAATAAAACTCATTATTAGATCATATGGTGGCTTAGAGTTTCCAGATTGGGTTGGGAATCCTTCGTTTCTTCATTTGAAGCATTTGTCACTACGTGATTGTAAAAGATGTACATCTCTACCCCCACTTGGGCAGCTACCTTTACTTAAGGAATTGTTTATTGAAGGCTTAGATGAGGTGGAAGCTGTGGGTTTGGAGTTTCTTGGAACAAGTCGTTCATTTCCTTCACTTGAAATTCTAAGTTTCAAGCATATGCATGAGTGGAAGAAATGGTCAACCAGTAGAGGGGTTGTGTTTCCATCATTGAATGTTCTGAAAATATGTGATTGCCCTTGTTTGGTTGAAGTCACACTTGAAACACTACCTTCAGTGAATGTTCTAGAAATAACTAGATGTGATAGTGGTCTGTTAAGAAAGCTTATGGAAATAGCTTCAGCAGTCACCAAGTTGAAAATAGAGTCTATTACTGGGCTTAATGATGTGGTTTGGAGAGGTGTTATGAAGTATCTTGGTGCAGTTGAAGAATTAAAGATACGGATGTGTAATGAAATTAGATATTTCTGGGAATCAGAAGCAGTTGCGAGTAAGGTTCTTGTGAAGCTAAGGAGATTGGATGCGTCTATGTGTGATAACCTGGAGCATTTTATATGTCCAGATAGCATTCAGGTGTTGAGTTTGTTGGATTGTAAATCAATTACAATTTTCTCCTTGCCAAAAGAAGGGCAAAACCTCAAGTCAGTTGAGATTTGGGGTTGTAATAAATTATTGGAAAGGGAGTGGGGAGGACAAAATATGAACAACAATAGAAGCAGCATGCCGATGCTTGAAAATGTACGGATACAAGATTGGACAAATCTGAAATCACTCAACAATCTGAATTACTTGGTTCACCTCACCACATTGCGGATAGAGTGTTGTGAAAATCTGGAATCATTTCCTGATAATGAGTTGTCCGATTTGACATTGTTAAAGGAACTAATGATAACATGTTGTCCAAGTATGGATGCTTCTTTTCCTCGTGGAATTTGGCCTCCCAAACTGCAATCCTTATGCATAGGGATGTTGAAGAAGTCCATCTCAGATTGGGCCCCACAGAAATTTCCAACCTCACTTGTGGATCTATTCTTAGTCGGTGACGATGGAGTGAGTAGTTGCAGTCAGTTTTCCCATCTTCTTCCTTCATCTCTTACTTCTCTCACCTTATTTGGATTTGAGAAATTGGAATCATTTTCAATGGGACTCCAACACCTCCAACGTCTTGTATTTAGCACATGCTCAAATCTGAATAAATTGTCTCATCCTCATCCCCAAAACCTCACTAACCTTCAACATCTCTATTTTTTCACATGCCCAAACATGATGGATCTACCAGAAGTGCAGCTGCATTCACTTTTGAGTTTAAGAATTCGTGAATGCCCACGTCTGAAAGAAAGATGCAGTAAAAGAGGTTGTTACTGGCCCCTCGTCTCCCCTATCCCCTGTTTGGAGTTATGATAAAGGTGTCTCTCCCTCCCTCCCTACCTTTAATGTGGAAATTTATGTTTGCATTTGGCGCCCACATGATAATGCCAAATAGTATTATTATGTGTGTAAACCCATTACATCCTGTTTAGAAACGTAATTCCAGATGGGACTTTTCCATAACAAAAATATTTTAGAAACGTAGATTTTGTACAATGTTTTCATATGGGCCACGGTGTATTCTAGTAAGCTCTATGATGGATTTGAATACTCCTTTTAAAATAGACCAGGCCAACTTATCAACAACATTTTCTGTTGCCTAATCAAATTTATAAGAAATAATTTTAGAACAAAAAAGGTAATTTATAACCATAGTAGTTAGTTAGATTTTGGTTTTATTGCTACGATTTAGTGAAAACTGTTTTACCCAACTTGGCCGCAGTGACAAAAAAAAATCCTGAATCCGTCAATGCATATGGCTTCTCTTTGCTTTCATTTGCATAGAATACTAATTTGTTTATCTGTAGATTAATACTTTAATTTCTAAAAGATATTTTAGCCTTACTTTTAATATGACAACTTGATCTATGAGGAATATGACCATGATTATATCCTTGGCTGATTTGTTGGTGCAGGCTCAATTGCGACAGGATGCATCTTACTAGCGATTTTTAATGGTGTATGTCGGCAATGACGAAAGATGATGTTTTGGTGTATTATGCGGTGGATAAAACGCCATGTAAATAAAAGATAATTGCAGATTATGATGTTGGTTTCTTATTTGTGGATACCTATTAATGAATTGCGCATCATTGATGGTCGTTGTACGTTGCGATTTCAGCCTTCTAGCATTGACGAACCAGATGACTCATATTGTATTTTGTTGGCAATGGGTAAGATTGCAGATTGTATTTTGTTTACTTGTTTAGATGTTGAAAATTTCTCGCAATGTAGTTAAATTACAGAAAACATATACATCAGCCAACTTATTATGAACAACTTCAAGGGTGGTATATTCTCATCAATAAACAAAACAGTAAACTGTACAAGTTCATTTCAGCAAAATCACCACACATTATAAACCAAAACCTATCTCTATACAAGTACTTATACTATAGAACCCAAAAACCACCTCCGTACACGCGGTTTCTAAAGTTCAACCTCATGAAGGTCATCGTTAAACCCATCACCATTACTCGTTTGTGCTAAACCACCTTCACGTGGGACAAACGACATTGAAGCCATACCTAAAACCTCACCACTTGATCTCATATCCCTACTAGAACCCGAAAACCGTTCATCGATACCTCCGCCCCACGAAACCGTTCTTCGTGAGTGAGGTGAACCGGATGTGCTCGGGTATGAAGGAATGATTCTCCCTCTTGCGATATCATCCATGCTTGCAAATCTTTGCATGGAAGATTGATATGTAGGAGGTTGAAACTGGTTGTGTATTGAAGTCGGTGAATGATTTTCATCAACGGTTTGTTGTTGTGTGTTATCTTGAAACAAGTCAGCTGGTTGATCAACCGAGGGTGCGGCCTTCGGAACGAAGAATTGTGGATTTGATTTTGTGACGGGTTTGATCGATGAAGCAGAAGGAGACTGGAACAACTTGGTTGGGTTCCCACCACCTTGGTTAAATGTGTCAACGTACCTGCAAAAAATAGCACATAAAAAATAGGGTTGGCAAATCGTGTCTTATCTTGTTTAAGAGTTCTCTGACAACGCGAATAACACAAGTATTAAACATGAATACAAAACGTTTAACTACTTTATATCTCATGTCTATAACACCGTTGTATGTTTCATCTACTAAGAAGAAGAAATGATGGATCATAGTCTCCTAATTTTATTTATTAAAAAGTAAAAAATCACGTAGTGTACTTTCAGTCAGATCTAATCGTGTCTTATACAGGTGACCTATTGGCAGCCCTAATAAAAAACATTAGTGTTGAAATGGTCTTGTTTAGGTACCAACATTTGGGCTATTGATTTGACATATAATACTAATTTTTGGTAATCATAACTATTGCTACAGTAATTTATTTAAAAAAAATTGGTAATCATAACTTATGCATCAAAATTAGACATGAGGTGAATGTCAATGTGTTTGACCACTTTCCCTTTTTGCTAAATGTTATGATTTTAACCGTTTGAGATAAAGTCATAAAAATGCAACCCAAATTGATCCGTTTATAAATTGAGGTGCAAACGAACTGCTCTAGATCGGCTCGAGAAAAGCTCGAAACAAGCCAAGCCGAGCTTATTTAAACTTGTTTACGAGCCGAGCCAGAATCTGAAAATAAGCTTGTTTAGTAAACGAGCCCGAGCTTCACTTATTGAGCTCGCAAGCCTAAACGAGTCTTTTATTTATATTATTTTTATATTAATATTAATTAATAGATAATAAGAGAGCGAGCCCGAGCTGAGCTTGAGCTCTCATAAGTCGATCGAGCTTGAGCCTGAGCCTGGTCGAGCTCCAACTCAGCTCATTTACACCCCTGTTTATAAGTAAATGGATCAAAATTACCACCTCAACGATATTTTTTGTAGTTATAAGAAAAGAAAAACAGAACCAATCACCTTTGTCGAACACCTGTCCTTCCACGGGCTGCGAATTGGCTTGAGGTGGCGGGAATTGGTGGGATTCCGGAACTTTTTGAGCTTGAAAACTCAGAGCTTCCATTGGTAAGAGATCCGTCGCCTTTTGCAGCACTTTTTGAGGAATAATCCGGTGTTCCGTTCTGAAAAGTTGACATTGTTGGAGGTGGAGCAATCGCCGCTTCCTCTGCTGGCGGATCAACACCTTCCTCTACCCATCTTTTAAGTTTCTCATCGTAATAAAACTTGTTCTTCTCTCCGAGTTTCGCCTAAAAACGTACAAAAAAAAGAGAGAGAGAAGTCAACTTATATACCAAAATGACATTTTCAACAAGTCAAACAAAAAGGTTCGGAACTCAACTGCTAAAATGTTTAAAAGTTGGCAGGTTTTATTCCAACATTATACATATACTTAAAGGCTATGTCGGTTCACCAATCTGACATAGGCACATGCCGCCTTGTGGTTGTTCACTAGAATTTTCCTCATTTTTACACTTAACTTTGGTAATTTCTGTGGTTAGTCCTTTTACTTTAACTTTCCTAATATACATGTTTAGTCCCTCTACTTTAATAAAGTTTTTCCTCATTGATTAACTTTGCTTATATACATGCTTAATCCCTCTACTTTAAATTTGCAAGAATACATGTTTAGTCCTCTACTTTTATTCCTTTTTAGTATTTTGCCTTTTAGTGTTTTTTTTCTCTCGCTAACGTGACGAACCAAACCGACTCCAATCAAACAATATTTCTACCGGTATCAATATCATCAAAACCAGTATTTTTTTTCATTCTACTATTTCGCCTTGTATTTTTTTATACGTGTGTTGACGTTTCAATGTTCTTTTCCTCGTGGTTTTACGTTGTTCATATACTGAGTGTCGGTACTGTACTAATAATCAAACTTCCGTCGCATTGCACAGGGTAAAATTACTAGTTAAACTTAATATATTATCTGAATATTTAGAGGGCAAGCAATCAGTTCTACATAATTTTGATACTAACTGCAAAAGAGCGGTTTATCTGATACCTGTTTGTCCGGCCAAGGTTTTAGGACCAAATCCACAGTCTTTTGGAGCAAGCGGGACCCAAAAAGACCAAACCGTGAAGTACCAGATGCTTTACCTTGTGAATCTGTGGAGTTTTCTTTTGATGAATCAACCTGATTCTACATCAAAAGTTCCCACATCAGATGATAACCTAAATAGCTAAATCAGAAAAATACTTGCGATGGTTGGGTTATGCTAAACGGGTTTTATCCTAAAAAGTGTAGAAAGTAAAAAAATAAAACGGTCTCAGAGAAAATGCACGGTGTCATCCGCCTTTTTTGTTCAACGTGGTTTCATTCGTTTTTTTTTTTTCAACATGATGTCATCCACATTTTTTGTTTCCTTGGACACGTGGCATTTACCTGCATTTACCTGATGGCTTCCTACAATTTTTAGGATAAAAATCCTTGTTATCAGAACCCAAACCTACTTGCAAAATATGATTTTGTATTATTTTAATTAGGGTTGTGAATTTCTGACACGACACAAACCTAACACGAAATTCGCAGGTTTAGGCTTGTCTAAACAAGTTCGGGTCAGTTTCAGGTTAAACTCCGCGTACCCATTTAGCTAAACGGTTCGGGTTCGTGTCAACCTGGTCGGGCTCCCATTTATATTATATTTTATTTTGTACATATGTTTTATGTCATAATTAAATTGGGTGTGTATTTTTGCCATAATTATAACTTAAAAAGAGAAATTGACATAAGATTTTATAATTAAAATGTAATTGTATTATATACATTTGTGTTTTTTTAGTAAAATGTAAATTTTAATATATTAATTTGTGAAAAAAATTTAAAACATTAAAAAAAATCCGGTAGAACGGATTGTGTTCGTGTCAACCCACGAATATTCGGGCCGTGTTCAGGTTCATATGTATGACACAATTTTCGGGTTTGGGTTCGTTTAAAATTTTCGGGTTCTGGTCGGGTTGAACCTGCCAACCCGCAAACATGACCCGTTTAGCACCCCTATTTTTAAAAATTTCACACAGAATTATATCACAACCTGCCTAGGAGACCGACCAAAATCAGGCTCGGAAACACTTCTGTTATGCATGATTCTTCTGTTGTTTCCCTCTGCGGATTGCTGAGTGATGGGCTCCATGGAAGCAGATGGTACTAACGATGACATGGCCATTGTTGACTGGCTAGACAATACGCGGTGTCCATTGGGTTGGTGATTAAGGTCACTTTGTGTACTAGAACCAGATGTTGATGGGACAGGTGGCGGTAATCCCCCAAATACATGATGTGTGGTGCTGTCAAAAAGGTTAAGTAATTTTCCAACTAATTTACCAGGAGCTAAGTTTGTAGAGAATCCACCCTGAAAATGAAAAATAATTATATAATAGATAATGAAAAATATCATAGTAGTAGTAATTATAATAACAATAATTACAACTAGGGCTACAAACGAACCGAGCGTTTCAGCGAATAGTTCGTGAATCGTCCGGCGGGAAGTTCGTTTGTGTTCGTACGTTTAATAAATGACTGAACACGAACACGAACATGAAATTCCGTTCGTTTAGTTAAATGAATGAACATGAACAGAGGTTGCGTTCATTCATTTATGTTAGGTAACATGTTCGTTTGTGTTCGATAGTTCGTTAGTGTTTTTAGCTTTTTTAGATATATATATTTTTTAAAATACTTCAAAATTCACAAATAAAAATTATATTTAATAAGAATCAATGTAATCTATACTATGTTCATGAACGCTTGTGTGTGTACGTTTGTTTCGATTTGTGTTCATGAACATTAGTTTGTGTTCATGAACGTTCGTTTGCGCTTGTTGCCTAAAACTGACAAATAAACACAAACGAACACAAACATGAACACGTTGAACACAAACATAAAATCTCGTTCGGGAAGTGTTCATGAACAGTTCATGAACAAATACATTTCCTTAACAAATATGGATTAACAAGGTCTTGTTCGTGTTCGTTTGCAGCCCTAATTACAACAATAACAAATATATTTCCTTAACGTGTATTTTTATAGTTATTTATTTTCCCAAATATCTCAATTCAGCTGTATTGCTTTTACCTGTTGATGAGTTTTTATTCTGTCTTCTAAGGATATAACCAGATGCCTCCATGTTTCTACTTCAGCGGCTCGGCCAGTTTTTAATGATTTCATAATTACTTGACAATACCTGAATTTAAAGAAAAAGACAGTTGATTGGAAAAAAAAAGGAATAAAACAAAACAAAACTGTAAAAAATATAAATAAAAAATATCGATTTTTGTATGCTTACTTTAATGAGTCGGATATTCTTCCGACTTCAGCCAACATATAGGCATATATAAGCTTATACGGTTGAAACGGTAGCAAGGTGAACTGAGAATTCCCCAGAAGCTTTGAGTATTCATACACCTCTGTCCTCTGTTTATAAAACCACATCAAAGTATTTTATAAACTTTTTAAGAAAGAACAAAAAAGAAAGACTAAAATGTCATTTTCTTCCTTGAGGTTTGGCCAGTTTTGCGACTTTCGTCCAAAGGTTTGTTTTTCCGCATCTGGATCCAAAAGGTTTGAAATCTTGTCATTTTCATCCAGCTCGTTAACTCCATCCATTTTTCTCCGTCAAGTCAGGGGTACTTTCGTTTTTTTTGTTAACTTAAAGGGCAATTCAGTCTTTTTCACTTTATGTAAAAGCATTTAGCATAATGTACAAATATTTAAAAAAGACGAAACTACCCTTAAGTTAACAACAAATAAAATTTCCCTGCCTTAACGGATAAAAATGGATGGAGTTAACGAGCCGGGTGAAAATGGCAAGATTTCAAACCTTTTGGATCTAGATGCGGAAAAACAAACCGTTGGACAAAAATCGCAAAACTGGCCAAACCTCAGGGACGAAATCAGCATTTTATTCAAAAAAGAAATATGTGGGTGACCCGACCAGACCCGAGTCCCGACCCGTTTATACCTGAATGGCTTCTGGAGAGGCATATGTTCGGGAATGTTTCCAGTGATCTGCGCCAATGAGACAGAGTCTTGCACTGTCGGAATAAGGCTCAAAGTTTGCTTCAGCGACTAAATAGCAAATGTGTGCAGCAATGATCTGAACCGTTAATTAAAAGAATCTCAAACTTAATTGAATGATCTGAACCATTAATTAACAGTAGTATGCTTAGGTGGATTATAATGTGTAGCCCTTACGTTACTTGTTTCCTTCCACAAACAGTCACCGAGATGAATAAGCACCAGTTCATCATCTTTGGTCCTGTTAGCAGTAATCATAGCCAAATTCTCTTCCCAATCGTCAAGCATAGCGTTTGCACCAAGTTGAGCCTACAGCCAATCAATTATAACATTCAAAATGAATGGGTCGGTCAGGTTGGGTAGCGGGTCAATAGGGGTGCTAAACAGGTAGTGTTCGCGGGTTCAACCGGACCCCAACCCGAAAATCATGTCATACATATGAACCCAAACACGACCCGTTCAAGCCGAATTTTTCAATTTTTTTAATTTTTTTCACATATTAATATATTGAAATTAAAATTTACTACAAAAAAAACACAAACGTATATGATACAATTACATCTAAATTATAAAATCTTATGTTAATTTTTCTTTTTAAGTTATAATTATGGCATAGAATACACACCTAATTTAATTTATGACATAAAACATATTGTAAAAATTATAATATAATATAAATGAGTTAAACGGGTCAACCCACCAACCGAACCGGGTTGACCTGAACCCGACCCGCTTAGCTAAACAAGTTCACGGGTTCAACCTGAAACCGACCCAAACCCGTCTAGACCCAAACCCGCGAATTTCGTGTCGTGTTTAAATTCGGATAAGGGGTTCAAATTCACATTTTTGACAACTTTAAACAGTAAGACGAGATTAAAAAATAATAAATCTACATGATGAACCGATAACAACAGCAATACCTGTGCAGGCTGCTGAAACATATAAGTTGCATCACCTGCTGCTGGGTCAGTTGAGAACACATCAGCGGGTTGACCCGCAATAAGTAGGCATAAAGTCCGCAAAGGTGAGCCCGCTACTAGCTGGCGAAGAGCCATCTTCCTTACAGTATCCACATAGAACTGCAATAAACAGCCCGACCCAATAAGCAAACAAATTTGTAACAACTAAAATTCATGTTAACAATAAATTAACCAAAATTTAAATAAAAAAATAACTAACCTGATCACCGAGTTGTGCTGCAAGAATAAGGGCAAGCCCCCATAATTGACCCTCTTGTGCACGATGAAGGGCTTCCATCTTTCTACCGGAAACTAAAAGAGTTTGGACTTCAGCAGCAGTTGCCTACGTCATATAATTAATGCTTTAAATATGTTTACGAAAGCTAGATCATAACATCATGAAATATTTTTTTAGCAAAGTGATTTAACTAAAAATACAGTTTCAGAGACTTTCAACTGATTGAGCTGTTTCCTTTTCAACTGAAAAAGTTATTTGATTAAATAAACAAAAGAAAGTGCAAACTGCAGAGACAGGAAAAGATGCTATCCTAATATCTATGCAGTTAATATCGGTGATATATCAGTTATCGGTCCCCATAAATATCGGTCTGAATATCGGCGATATTTGACCGATGTATCACCGATTTTCCAGATATCAGTATCTTTCTTCGTAGTTCTACCATTCGTCTTTCTTCTTATTGTTACTATTAGTGTTTTAAGTCTTAACGGTTAATTGTTAGTGTTGAATGTTTTTGTTTTAAGTCTTAATCAGTTCCTACTTGCTACAATTGTTAGTGTTTTGTAAGTTGCAAAAAGTTAATTTGTTAATGGTAGGAGAGTATACTGAATTGTTAGTGTTAGATTGCTATATATATAATATCTAGATGATATTAAAATAACTGATATCCCAGCGCAATAACCTATATCTCAAATATCGGTCCTTGACCGATATCCAATATTTTACTACATTAACTGCATAGCCTAATATAAGGACAAGTTAATCATTTAAATAAAAAAAAGATGAATACATACCCTGGTCCGTCCTTCCGAAGGTAACTGTTGCAAGCAGTTGGAGAAAGCGCCATAATCAGCATATTCTGCATTGTTTTTCGTTGCGGATGCAAACAGTCTAGCAACAGCAACATCTGGAACATCATTTTCCTGGTTCAAGTACCAACGTACTAATATGAACATTTACAGTGTTATCAAGTTGAAACGCTGTAGCACTTATCATTTACAAATCTTTGGGGTGAAAATGAGCCAAGCGGCTCAAGAAAAAGCTAGAAACGAGCCGAGCTTGAGCCTAAAATAAAGCTCGTTTATTTATGAAGCCTGAGCTCAATCCTGGCATGTGAAGCTCGTCAGGCTCGTCGAGCCTTATCGAGCTTTAGTTTAATATTAGTTTTTATTAATATTTAATAACATTTGCCCCTTATTTAAAGTTGTTTAGTAAACAAGCCAAGCCGATCTTATTTAAACTTGTTTACGAGACAGTCTGAACCTAAAAATAAGCTTGTTTAGTAAACGAGCCCGAGCTTTGTTGGGAATCATGATCATATGCAGCGGATGTTTGTGGTTGATTCGAATCTGTGTTCATGATTCTGGACATAGAAGTGTGCAGAAAACAATGACAAACAAGGGTATTCGAAATAGATTAAGATTGAAAGGACAATTCTTGGTAATAAAATGTCTTGATACCGGAAGTTGTTGCCGGGAATCAAGCTTATATACATAGCATTTTGGCGGTTCCATTGGGCGGGAATAACTGCCATTGCAGTTATTTGAACTTTACCAGCTTATCACACCAAAATATAAGTTATCATACAACCGAACATATATTGTCTAATACTTATACATAATAGCATAATTAAGTTTAATCATTATTCTAACAAGCTTCACTTATAGAGCTCGCAAGCCTAAACGAGTCTATTATTTGTATTATATTTATTTAATGTATTAATTAATAGATAATAAACGTGCCGAGCTCGAGCAACCATAAGTTAATCGAGCTCGGGCTCGGCTCGTTTGCACCCCTAGTCAAATCTAATAAATTAATCTAAGCAATATGATAACAAAGTTATTAGTATTGTTGTTCAAATTGAAAACACTTAGAAGATTAGAATTTACCTTTGTTGTGGTATCAGTTCCGAAAGGAGAACGCAATTTCCCGTAGTGTTGTAAAGCGATTTTTAGCAAAGAAAGAAGCAACCGAAGAACTTGGTCTTTTTTGTGATTTGTGTCAGTAGGGCGTGTGATTCTCTCATCGATCCATCTAATCAACTCTTTACCGCCAAAATTTCCACCCGCCAGTGGACCGGGAAACGACTGGCGGCAAAGAGTATGAAAGTAACCGTGTACACTTGTCGCACTACTCGACACATCACCTACTCTAGTGACAATTTCCATTAGGTTAAGAACGGAAATTGTTCCGGCACTACAACCCTTCAATAAAACAAACGCGCCTTTGTGAGTAACATGGTTAACATTTTAGGTAAATTGAAAGAAACCAAAAGATATTCTATTGACAACTTATAGTTGGAATCAAAATAAGAAAAGAGTAAAATGCTATTTTCGTCCCGGAGGTTTGGCCAGTTTTGCGACTTTCGTCCAAAGGTTTGTTTTTCCGCATCTAGATCCAAAAGGTTTAAAATCTTGCCATTTTCGTCCGGCTTGTTAACTCCATCTATTTTTCTCCGTTAAGTCAGGGGTATCTCCATCTTTTTTGTTAACTTAAAAGGGTTTTAAAATACTTGTACATTATGCTAAATGCTTGTACATAAAGTGAAAAAAAAAAGGATTTGCCTTTTAAGTTAACAAAAAAGACAAAGATACCCAAGAAACCGAATTGCCCTTTTAGTTAACAAAAAAGACGAAAATACCCATGAAATTGAATTTCCCTATAAGTTAACAAAAAGACGAAAATACCCATGAAACCGAATTTCCCTTTTAAGTTAACAAAAAGACGAAAATACCCATGAAACCAAATTGCCCTTTAAGAACATATATACCAAATTTCCCTTTAAGTACATATATACCGCTGATGAAAACAAAGATTTACAAGCTCACCTGGCCTCCATAAGATGAATTTATTACAGCACTTGTATCCTTCATCACAATTAGCTTGCCGCCAAAACCGAAAGTAACCAACGCATGAGGAGGTTGACCATCAGATGACCTTCCAGCAGTAGACCCATAAGAATTTTGATGTCCACTTTGATGTACGCTTTGCTGAGAATAGTTTAACTGGTTCTGACTCTCATACACCTTTGTAGCATTCATCGTATTACTTTGATTACTTTGATCCATCATCGATTGACTAATATTCCCACCAGAACCAAAAGATTGAGCGCTAGAAACAGCAGGAAACTCATTACGAACCTGGCTAGATTTATTAAATGATGAAACCACTCCACCGTAATCGTAAGATTGCTGTTGATTAATATTGTTATCTACACGAAAATTAGCACCATAAGATTGCTGTTGACTATGTTGACTAACATTGTTAACAGTATCAGCTTGCCATTGTTGCTGCTTACCAAACGACCCATTCCAATTATAGTCTAACTGTTCATTTCCGTAATAACTATTACTTGCAGAAAAACTATTTTGATCGTAAATCTGAGAATTATACGCATCTAAAGACCGCCATTCTTGCGCATTCATGTCGTAATACCAGCCGGGATATTGCGGATCGAAATAAAAATGCGGTGGATACCCGTTATTTCCTTGTGATGATTGACTCCAACTCGATAAACTCTCGTTAGTGTGACTAGTTTGTGAATTTGGACTCCAACTCATGGCACTTTCACTAGTGCCTCGTTCTGCTAACAAAGATTGGCCAGTTTGCTGCAAATACGCAACCTCGGTTTTCACGTTTGAAACTGTCCAATCAGATGCAGAACCTGTATTATCCGTCATTTGTACGTTTGACATTGCATTGTAGCTTCCATCAACTTGATACCATTGTCCGGTATTCGCATCGTACTTCCATCCCGGATAAAGACTCTCCCAATACTGACTACTATTAACGTCTTGACCATCCGAAATAGCATACGATTGACCCTCTTGAAACTGATGCGAATAATCCATAACACTCCCAACATGCGATGAACCACTGTTAACAATCTTATCCCCTTTAACAGCCGGATCAACCAAACTATTATCAAACTCCGAGAAAAAGTCATACGACCCGTAAACATTAGTATTATTGTTTACCGCCTCGGCTGTGAACGCACTCCACTGCACCTCCTTCACACCCGCACCACCCTCCGTTCCATGATACTGATCCATATTATTCGATTCTCGATTCGGATTCACATTATCAAACGCGTTCAAACTAGACGACACTGACCGACCGCGGTCCACTCGATCATCCTTCACACTCGATGCTCGATTCACATTATCAAACGCACTCGAAGCAGCTTTATTATCATCTTTTTTACCCAATGCATTATCAAACACACTCGAATGCTTCACATTCGCGATTCCGGTTGCCGTAACCGAAGACGATGAAGTGATCTTAACCGGATCATCGACATTATCAACATCATCAACCAATTTATCGAAAAAATCCTCATCAGTATCCTCCATTATCGACAAACCATTTCACTCAAAACCTAACCCTAATGAATGATCTTCTCCAATCTCAAAATCAACACATGCATGACGTCATACACACACAAACGAACAACAAATTCACAAAATCCCCAAAAACTGTGACGAATTCAGAACATAATCGACGAAATATGTATCTAGGGTTTTACCGATCGGCAACTAACAAATCAAATGATAAACGCATATTATTATCGATGGCGAATTTACCTTTGAATACTCTCAATTCATTGATCTGAAACGGTTTGAAATTCGGAAAATGAAGAGTAATTTTGGAGATCAAGATGTTAATTACTCGAAGGTGATACATATAGAAATCTGTATGTATTTTAGAGAGAGAAACAAGAGACGTGCCCAGAATTTCGCGCCAGATGACTCAATAACACACAAAAGCATGAATGTTTTGTAATGAGGAAGTTACCAATTTGACCCTGGGTTGTTAACTGTTGTGTAAAAAATGAATAAGAAAATAGAAAATGAATGATAAAAAAATTGTTAAATAATGATTTACTAGTAACCTATATATTAAGTAAACTATGTTATATTCTTGTATATTATACGGGTTAAAGAATGAAAAATTATTTATTTGCAGAGCATAATATGACAAATGTGTATACCTAATAATGTTATATTCTTGTATATTATACGGGTTAAAGAATGAAAAATTATTTATTTGCAGAGCATAATATGACAAATGTGTATACCTAATAGTTATCTCACAGGCTCGCAATTTTTTGCTCGGAGTAATTAATACCCAACTCCTTATATAATATGTTTAATCATCAATTATTTTGGAAACTTCTTTAAGTATTTTTACATGGTTAGCCATAAAATATATTTGGACAGATATATCCTTCAAAACAGGGGCGGAACTATAGTGTTACAAGTGGTAACCCCCGTTGCCCCTTAACACTCCGGTGACGCTCACCGGTAGTGTAAATTTTTGAAAAATTTGACGTTTTTCGATTTCGTTACCTTTTTTTTTTTTGAAACGTTACCCTTATGCTGATTTTCTAGATCCGTCACTGGTTCAAAATTATTTGTTTAGCAGATAATATAAAACAGTTCATGATTGTATGAACCATTTATTTGGCAAATCAAATATGGAGGCGAGTATTGTGTGCGTATATTAAAGCCTATGGTAATCTTCATTAACTTTAGATATTGATATATAATCTCATACATTTATTGTCAATCTTTACAACATTAAACAAAGTAAACATGAACACAATTGTTATAACACCCGTAAAATGTCTACACACAAAAAAATAAGGCAGGCTCCTAAATTATATAAACATTCTTGAAAAGCAATGCACCCCTTCTATGCATAATGCATGTAATAACATGTAATACGGTAG
Source organism: Helianthus tuberosus (assembly GCA_030545235.1). NCBI lineage: Eukaryota > Viridiplantae > Streptophyta > Magnoliopsida > Asterales > Asteraceae > Helianthus > Helianthus tuberosus. Next base: position 187,910,378 of record CM060424.1, read on the forward strand.
CATTCCTTTCGAAAAATTACCATTGTGTTCATACAACAAACTTAAAAACTCCAGAATAACATATGCTCATACAACAAACTTAAAAACTATTCAAATTTTAACAATTCAAAAACACTATATTAAAGCAGTTATACAATCAATATAATGAAATCAATGTAAAAGTCTCAGACATGATATGATGACCCGTGCATTCATTAAATGGAATAAAATCTAACAAAAACAAATAAGCGTCTAGATGGTTCAACTCTAATAACGGTTTAAATTAAATAAATACACGTAACTAAAGGCTTAAAATTAGATGATACAGGCTTAAAATTAAATTAAATTTAAAGTAAGGACTTCATTTTATAATTTAATTCATGTTATAAAACAAAGAGATTGAGATTAAATCTTTTTCAATATATCTTTCTCTATATTCCTCTCTTCTTTTCACGATCTATCAATATATCGAATCTATTACATTCGTCATATAGAAAAGAAAAAGAAATAAAACAAAAACTGGTGGGGTCTATGTCTGCCACTTTCTCTAATAATTCATAATACTCCCCCTCAGACATATGCCACTTTCTCTTCTTTTCTCTATGCATTTGCACTTTTGAGTGTTCTATTGTAAACAAGAGGTTTTAAGTCTTTTTTTTATTTGTGTTGATTTGAGTCTTTTTTTATATTTTTGTTTGGATTATTATTGTTCCAATTATTTTTTTTAGTGTAGTGTTTGTATACAGGAAAAGCCAGAGACCAGGCTAGAAAGTGGAGTTCTAATGCTTCACAGATGATTGAACAATATATTAATGTTGCTTATGCTCTGGTGATAGGATTTTGAGACCAGGTCGGCAGATGCATGTTCTATTTTCGGTGAAGTTTTCGACAATCCGATATGATCTAGAATTAAGGTTTGTAATGTATTACTTGACTATTTAATATATACTAATACATACAAAAACTAAGTCGGTATAATCAGATCATTTGTATACTTTTATGCTTTTGACTTAAAATCTATATCTATTAATAAATGAGATGATTTGGGCCATTTGTCATTGAATGGTGGAGCAATTTTGCTTATGTGGCATCCATTGGTTGAGTAGAGGGTGATTTTGGGAGGGAATTATTCTCAAAGCTCAATACACAAAGAAACATACATTGGACGCGGGATCCGTTTTGTTTTCGGGTTATCTTATACCCGTTCATTCGGATCTATATAAAAGGCACTACCCAGTAATTCAGACCACTTTCTTTCCTATTCCCTCTAAAACCTAGCCGACAACTTCATCGTATTCTTCGTTCTTCTTTGCCGATCTGCCCTTTCAATTCGAAGATGAAGATGAGCATCAGTCTTGATGTAAAGTCCATGGCGTCCAGGCATGTTTCCTTCCTGAATCTTGAATTTGATGTTTTTATTTTTTTAATCTAATTTCGTTTTTCTTGAATCTGATTTCTGGAACCCAACGATGGCAACGAAGTATTCCGTATGTGTGAAGGCCGTAATCAACGATGGTGATGGCGGCGCTGAGTGTTCACGTCGTTGAACCCTAAATCACTAACGAAGTTCCAAGTAATGGGTAATCCGATCGGCGATTTACCTTTGGTTGTTTAATAAAACTTTCCCTTTTTCGTTTTGTTATCTACTTATCTCCGGTTATTTGGCTTTGTTAACAGGGTTAGCGACGATGACGTTTTAGCTTCCGGTAGGTTTTCTGGTCATCCATTTACCTTCGATTAGGTAACACTTTTTCCTTCTTTTATTTTATTATTAGGCGCTGCTTTAATACATTGTTTTGTTTCTTGCTTTGGTTACAGGTGTAAGCTAGGTAATGTTTTAATTTCTTTTAGTATTTTGCTGTTTTGTAACAACTTTGATTTAGTTTGTCTTCAGTTTTGTTGTCTGTTACTTATATTAGCTTCAATTCGCCCAAAAAGTTGTCTTGCAGAATCTCCGCTTCCGAGGTTCGTTCAATCTCCCTCTACTTTCTCTCTACATATGCTATCATATTAATTTGTTGTTTTGATCTGTATAGTATGTAATTCAGTTCAGTTTAGAAATTAGGTTATGAAGCTTGAATTAGGGGAAAATAACCTTATTTGCAAAACCCTAACACGCATCTCTTTCCTCGCACTCCTTATGAACTTTCAAGAAACATATGGTGCCTAAAATGCAAAAGTGAGGGGCCTAAGAGGGTGGGTTGGAACAAATGATGTTGAAATGAAGAAAGGAGACTGGAACTGCCCATAGTATACATCTCTCTCTCACTCACTCTACGTGCACTGATGTGAGATAAGTAGTTCAACTAAATAAACTAAAATAACCCTAATTTAGACTCAAGTAATAAAAATCTAGACTCTCTAACTTGACTAAACTACTCACCGGCAAGTGAACCGGTCGACTCTAGCAAAGAAAAGTAAGTCCGGATGTCGAACCCACAAGGACTCTAATTAATCACGTTAAAGACTTTATTTAGACTAGACACTGACACGACTTAACAATTGTTGTGTTTTAAGGGGGGTTTTACTAAAATCCTAAAATTGAAATTAAAATGAAATTAGACTAAGACACGAACGAGAACTAAGGTTTGATTCAGATGAGATTAAAGACTACCTAGACTTGAATCCAGTTTGACTATGAATGGATTTCTAACGGTATTATTATTGTATGGAGTCGGGATCGTAAGATACTAAACCCTAAGGTATTTCAAGCTAAGACTTCCCGACCCTTCTCAGGAAGAAACCTAGGAAACCCTACAAGGCTGTTATGAACACCGACTGTTAGACTCCCTCTCAGTCCTCTAACGACTCTAAAAGTGCCCTAATACGACTATCTACCTCTCAGCGCGACAATCTAAGGCAGTTCTAGGTTCTAACTTGGTTTATTAGACACAGATGCAATTAGGGAACTAAAACCGACTTCTCTCAAAACCTGTCTTAGATATATATTGCACCGCAACCTAATAACTAACTCGAGCCTCTCAGCGACAAGTTAAGCAGAATATTTAATTCTAATTGTATTTTAATTACTGTTTCTAAGGCTATTGGCCAATTTACCCAAAGATTACCCGAACCCGCGAGGATGCAAATAATCAACACAAATTTATTATGTGAAAGACATTCACCAAAATCTATGTGAAACAGTAAATAATCAACAATCAAAAGTAAATACGCACACACACCAAATCAGAAATTCTAGAACACTTTACTTTCAAAGATCAATCCATAACAAACAATAATAACCGTTAAAAGATCCAAACTTTAATCAAACCATCATCTTGTCTAGGTAGTATCTAGGGTTTAGCCAAGAAACATGTCTATAATAAATAAATCAAGTTCAAAACAAGAATTCATCGGAAAATATTGAAAACACAAAATTAAAGAAAACCGGGAGATAAAACCCGAACAATCTTCACTTCCACGCTCCAAGCTTCAACCGTATGATTCCCGTAAGCTTAAACACTCCGAAAGATGTAAAAATCTGCTCCAAAGTCGCCTTAGGGTTCTTGGTTTCGTAAGTTGTTGTTTTTAATATTCAGCCGTCACACCATTATGTGTATGGTGTGTATTGCGAATGGTGTAGTGGGCCTGGCCATTCTCTTTTTAGTGCGTTAACATGCCTCACGGCCCAAACATCATCAGCCAATTATGTGCACCCCAGAATGATTTTATGTACCCATTAATATTGTAGATAATTGATAAAAACCCAATACATCATAATCTGTGTTAATTGCTGGGCTTTTAATAACCATTCACGGCCCACTATTCAACAATAATAACAATTGGCAGCACTTTATTCTTCTAAATCATCTGATGCCCTCCTCTTTCTCTTTCATGTCATGCAATAGATATATTAAAATATATCATCCTTTGAATGGCCTACATATTAGAACCCAATAAATTAGTGCATTAGAAATTTCGTTGACCATCAATTGCACATCTACATTATTTCATTAACTAGGTTTTAATGTTGCGCGTCGCGTTGCGGCGCGACAAAACTAAGTCATTGTAAAACTATTTATTGCGACTAAATACTTGGTTGTTATTAAAGCTGTGCTATTTAGTGTCTTATTTTTAAGTTGGCAAGTGGAGTTTTCATACAACAGAGCCGTTGGTAGCAAGCGAGTTAGTAACTCCTGGCGATGGCGACTATTGCGATGTCTAAGCATCCACTAACCCAACAAATAAGGAATAAGAATTGTATAAATACAATCAGAAAACGTGTGAAAGAGGAGAAAAGGAAGATGACGTGAAGTTATGTAAGCATAAAATGGAAAAAAAAAAAAAAAAAGAAGACCCCATGATTTGAACTTGAGTCTCTTTAAAACACATACAACCACAAAACCACTCCACCATAATGAATAATCTAACTAACTTTGAAGAAAATGGATATATATACACACTTAAAAAGGGTATAGGGGAAAAAAGTCAACAAAGACAACCAATAAGGAAAGTTTACTATTCATTATGATGTGACAGCTACTATTCATTAGCTTTGTTTTTTAATATATGTATAATGTATAATATCACAATCCAAGACTTTATATATTTTTTTCTTTTTAAAACATTTATTATTAGATATATGAGAGTAATAAAACAAAATGCATGGATCACCAAAAATATAGTCAAGTTTTACTCGTGGTCTCTTAGAATTATTAGAATTCTAAATATAAGCCAACTAGAGTAAAATCCAACCAAAACCTACTCAAAAGTGTAAGAAATATTTGTATAAAATATGTATATTTTAGAGCACATCATGCACACACACAACACTCTATCATAGATAAAACTGCAGCAATTGATTCTTTTATAGGTTTTTCAACCAATAATGCTATCGGTTTCATTCTTCTTATAAGCACCGAGTAGGGTTAGAAGGTTGATTTACCTTTTTGCTTAGTTGGTTAAATTAAGGAGTGCGATTAGTATATAAAATGATTAAAATTAGTTAATATCTAGATAAGGTAAATTATCTTATTATTTTAGCATTATGTGGAGTTTATAATTATGATTACTTAGACGATATATTTTGTGTATAATGTAGGTGGTTGTAAATGTGCCGATGTGGTGTTTCGTGTTCTACATATTAAACCTTCGATTAATGACGAGAAAGTACAAAGTAATGTATGTGATGCTGTTGGCGATTACTAAGACCCTATTCAAGTTAGTATTCTAATGATCATTATTTGCAAATAATTGTTTAGTTGTCTTAGAACTTTTTGACAGTATTAATAAAAGACAAAAAACGATGAAAAACTTGGTTGCAAATGGTGAGGGTATATTGAGCCGGAACATCTTCTGGCTCAATACGACGGCCTCGGACGGTGAATAATCACCTGACAGCAAAGTTTTAGAATAAAAGCTTAAAGGATACACAACTAAGAACATCAAAATCGCCACATAAGAGGTTTGTCTGTTTGTTTGTTTTTTGCCAATTTAAACTCATAAATAAACTTTTTTTGAAATCAATATTTGGTAATTGGACAGGTGATGATGACAATATATTGGGATATATCAGTAACTGGAAGCGAAGTTACTTACATGGAAGAATTTGTACCAGAAAATGAAGGTTCATACAATGTGTTGGTTCAGAAGAGAAAGCATCAGGTATCCGACCTTTGTTACCTTCCTATATGAATCCTTGGATTTTAAGAAAAGTTAATTATCAAGTTTGTAGGGCATACTTAGATAAAATCCCAACCAAAGAAGCTCTAAAAAGAAGAGGGCTCATAAGTATGCTAGACAACTGCGTACGGTGTTTTTTTTTTTTTGGATTTATTATGAACTATGATTTGTTTTGGTGTTTTTTAGGAAGAATGATGGGTAGTTTGAAACGAAGAGCAAAGTATGATGGTTTAAATTGGGAATTTGTTGATGTAATTATGGAATTAGTATTGGTTTTAATATGCTTGGTTCGACCTGTTCGTTTTTTTTTTGTTGCCCCCTTCTGTCAACTCCAATATTGATTTTTTTTAACTCAACCACCGTCCTTTGAGGCTGATGTTTTTCTACATGAATGAACAACCCTTCATCTTTTTTAACACACAAAATTACACAGTTCTGTGTGTTGTTACTGCTTTTGTAATCTATTTTCATTATTTTTCAAGTAACTATGACCTAATCGGATTTTGATCTTCCGTGTTTGCAGTTTATGATGTGCATGTGAGAACGGCTGGAGTACTGTGACCCATCGACTCTGATCTACGTTCATCTTCTCAAGTGAGTCAGAATTGGTACACTCAAAAACCAAGATATTGTTTAACCTACCCTTTTGGATGGATCATAAATGATGATTTTGTTTGGCTGTTATATGTTTTGTAAAGTATGTGATAATAATGCAGGATCAACACATATCCTTCGGTTAGCAAATCCAGTAACTTATGTATCAGATGACCAACATTAATCGTATTTCATTGAGCTACAGTTTTTTTCTCCAACCATGTCGTACCGGTACATTTATATGACATTCTTTGTTTGTAACTATTATTTATATATAACTATTCTATAACAACTCATTTTCTTATTATTCTTTTCAGATGTTTTATGCTGCATTTGATGATGGAAACTACTTTGTTATACTTGGATTTCCATCAAAGGCTTGCAAATTAGATAAATCGATGATTGCTTTTGAAGAAAATTTTCGTGGGAATATCAATATTGTGGTCATGATTTTGGTTATTGCTATAAAATGAAGTCAATTTCTGTATAAAGGATTATAGATGGAACATGCAGTTGTTTTACAGACTTTATCACCAATATTAGAAGAGTTTGATGCCCATTATAATTTGAGTCTAACACCTCAGAATCATATTCTTGAGTGAAGATTTGAGTGGTAATTACAGTGTTGCCATTGAGGTAGATTATTTTATCTGAAACGTTGTTTTATCTACTAGGTACTCTTTTTGTCTAACAAAAATTGATAATTTTGAAGGGTATTTTTAAAATTGTATTGTTTGTCTTTTGGTTCATACTAACTTGATTTTAATATTTTTCATAGGAAATTGCTTCAAATCTTAACTACCCAAGTCGTACTATAAATCATGCAGCCGTTGATGATGACGATGATGTGTACAAAATTCATAGCATTGCCAATCTTGTGATATCCGGATCGTTTCTTGAAGAGCAATCTTTTCCTGAGATTCTAATAAAATCAATGTGCTTTGAGAAACCAATAATAGCTCAGGACCTTACAATATTACAGAAATACGTATGCTTCTAAACTCTAAAAACCTTTAATGTTGTAACCTCTTTAGTAAATAATTTGATATTTATTTTGTATTTCTTTTAGGATAATGGTCCTTATTTCAGATTGATGACAAGGTCAATGGCTACCTTTTTCCTAAGACCAATATTAAGGTTTTAACACAAATTGTGCTTGCTGTCATCTTTAGCTCGAAATATTGCATCGATTGGAAAACATATTGCAAAAAACATGATGGTTTTCGAATCCGTCGAAGGGTATGCTTCACTAATAGATATGTTGTCAACCTACCTTCAAAAGTTGCATCTCCAAGGGCAATATCGGACATTCCATCTAATTTCAATATCGAGTGGCAATGGCATTATTTTGAAGATATTGCAAATGGTAAATATGCAAATAGAAGTTTGAGGATTGATGATATCTTAAACAAGATTGAAAACCGATCGAACCGTACTAAAAAAGACGGTTTTGTTGATATTTTTGCCAGTGATACGTTTTTGTATACCATTTGGGAAGAAGAAAAATGCATTCTGACAGCAGTAGCGAAAAAGATAAGAGAAGTCAGCAGTAGCGAAAAATAAGAAGAGAAGAAGATGGTGAGGTAATTAAAGAAGTGTTTGACTTCAAACATAGTTTAAGTGAGACATACAAGTAACTGAATCTTTCTGACAAGTTACACGTTTCTCTGATATTGTTTGGACCATCTGATATATTTTCAAGTGTTATGTGATCCAATTAATCATTGGTATAAAGGTCTTTTTATTTTTTTCTTTATATTGTTATCTTTTTAGTAAATGATGAAATCAAGTATAGGCTTTAAATTTATAATATGTTATAGTTAATTGGAGTTGCGGTCTCATATTTTTTGTTTTGTAAGTGATGTATTCAAGTGTAATACCTGACATAACTTCATTTAAGAACAAATTTCGCAACAAGGTTATGTTTATGTTTATTAAATGAGATGTTCATACGTTTTACATTGTTTGCTGATTTATATACTGTCTGACTAAACTCAGTTATGGTTTTGGCGCACTTCAAATTTGTCATCGGATAATGGTCACCGCCTCTCTCTCTCTGATAATTTTTTTCTCCGTGGTTCTGTATAAACTTTGTTAAAAATTAGTTTCATTCAAGATAATAACGTGATGAACTAAGTTAAATAGATACTGAGATCGCTATCGGTATTGTTATAATCGGAACCTATATCGGTATTCGTTTTTTGATTAGTATTGTTATTGTTATTTCATTTATACATTTATGATTAGTTTAAATTAAATTTTCCTGTCCGGGAAGTTCCCGGGTTATAACCTATCCTTTATATATACAAAAAAAAAAAAAAAAAAACATTACATATACTCATCTTGCTTTTGTATGTTTTTATGGCTCTTTACAACTAGAAAAACTTTAAGAAACCGAATTAAAAATTTGTGGTGGAGATAAGAGAAAAGGGATACTTTAGAGGTTAAAAATGTTATTTATATACTTTTATTTATTGTAAATTAAATTGTCCTACCCGGAAAGTTTCTGGGTTATAACCTAGTTCATGTTATAAAACAAAGAGATTGAGATTAAATCTTTTTCAATATATCTTTCTCTATATTCCTCTCTTCTTTTCATGATCTATCAATCTATCGAATCTATTACATTCGTAATATAGAAAAGAAAAAGAAATAAAACAAAAACTGGTGGGGTCTATGTCTGCCACTTTCTATAATAATTCATAATACTCCCCCTCAGACATATGCCCATTTATTTATTTGATGAATAAATCATTAGCTCTTTATTTTATGTTGTTCTTCCGTTTTGGTGCTTAGCTTTGAAATACTGTCTCGTTAAAAACCTTGCTAGGAAAACCCAGTGGGACAAAACCATAGCTAAGGGAAAAAGAGTGCAACTTGCATTATACACAGTGGATCAGATATGTTGCCTCATTAAAAACCTTGCTAAGAAAAACCCGGTGGGATAAAATCATAGCTAAGGAAAAAAAATGTGCAACGTGTATAATGCTCCCCCTCAAATTGTCATGTGTAGATTATCACATTTTCCGTACATGTCGCATCCCAATATCGTGAACGTGTTTCCTGAAAGTTGCTGTAGGTAGTGCTTTTGTGAAAAGATCGGCTGAATTGTTGCTGGATTGGACATATCTCATCTCGACTTTATTGTCTTTAATAAGGTCTCGAGTATATTCAAAGAATCTTGGTGGTATATGCTTTGTTCTATCACTTTTGATATACCCTTCCTTCATTTGCGCGACACAAGCTGCATTATCTTCATAGATTGGAGTTGGATTTATGTTTTTCTCTAGTCCACAAGATGTTAGTATGTGTTGTGTCATAAATCTTAACCATACACATTCTCTTGAAGCTTCATATAGTGCAATGACTTCGGCATGATTTGAAGATGTTGCAACGAGTGTTTGTTTCTGAGAACACCATGAAATTGCAGTTCCTCCAGTCTTGAATATGTATCCAGTTTGAGATTTTGCTTTATGGGGATCAGATAAATAACATGCATCTGCATAACCAACTAACCATTCTTTTGAATTGTTAGGATAAAACAAGCCTAAATCAACAGTACCTCGAAGATATCGAAAAATATGTTTAATCCCATTCCAGTGTCTTTTAGTGGGAGCTGAACTAAATCTTGCTAACAAATTAACTGCAAAAGAAATGTCAGGTCTCGTACAGTTAGTTAGATACATAAGTGCTCCAACTGCACTAAGGTATGGTGTCTCTGGACCAAGAACTTCTTCGTTGTCCTCACAAGGACGAAAATGATCATTTTCAACATTAAGTGATCTAACGACCATTGGGGTGCTCAAAGGATTTGCCTTATCCATATTGAAACGTTTCAATAGCTTTTCAGTATAATTCATCTGATGAACAAGTATTCCATTGTTCATATGTTCAATTTGTAAACCAAGACAATATTTGGTTTTTCCAAGGTCTTTCATTTCAAATTCTTTCTTTAAAAGAATAATTGCTTCATGAATTTCCTTTTGAGTCCCAATTATATTTAGATCATCAACATATACAGCTATGATCACATATCCTGACGTTGTCTTCTTAATAAAGACACATGGACAGATAAGATTATTTGTATAACCTTTACTTATCAAGTAATCTCTCAAACGATTGTACCACATCCTCCCAGATTGTTTCAACCCATATAAAGACCTTTGTAATTTGATCGAATACATTTCTTTGGGTTTTGAACTTAACGCTTCAGGGAGTTTAAATCCTTCAGGAATTTTCATATATATGTCACTATCAAGTGATCCATATAAGTAAGCTGTAACAACATCCATAAGATGCATTTCTAACTTTTTAGATATTGCTAAGCTGATTAAGTATCGAAAGGTTATCGCGTCCATCACGGGAGAATATGTTTCTTCATAGTCAATCCCTGGCCTTTGCGAAAAACCTTGAGCTACAAGTCTCGCTTTATACCTTGTAATCTCATTTTTCAAATTTCGTTTCCGTACGAAAACCCATTTATACCCTACAGGCTTTATTGCCTTAGGTGTGATAACAATAGGCCCAAAAACCTTTCGTTTGTTTAATGAATTTAATTCAGCTTGCATAGCATCTTTCCATTTTCCCCAGTCATGTCTATTTTTACAATCATTTACAGACTTTGGTTCAGGAGCATCATCTCCGCTCATAATCTCTCTGGCAACCGAATATGAAAATATTTCACCCATATTTTCCATTTCATCTCGGTTCCATATTATATGTGTATGACCATAGTTGATTGATATCTCTTTGTTAGTATCATCAACATCTTCCTCATGAGAGGTTTCGGTATTTACCGCTTGATCAAGATTTTTATCTTTATGGTCAATTTCATTTATAAGCGCTTTTCTTTTTCGAGGATTTTTATCCTTCGAACCAATTGGCCTTCCACGTTTTAAACGTTTCTGAGACTCATGAGTCATATTATTATCTATTGCCTTTTTAGGGATCTCAACTCGAGCTGGAGCATTAGCAGCTGGTATATGAGATTTAGTAACCCTATTTATATCAGTAAATGCATCAGGCAATTGATTTGCAATTTCTTGCAAGTGTATTATCTTTTGAACCTCTGTCTCACATTGTTTAGTTCTTGGATCCAGATATAATAATGAAGGTTCACACCATGTGACATCCTTTTCCTTATTTTTATCTTTATTCTCCCCCCTAATACAGGGAAAGTTGTTTCATTAAATTTACAATCAGCAAACCGTGCTGTAAAGACATCACCTGTTAAAGGTTCAAGATATCTTATTATAGAAGGTGAATCATATCCAACATATATTCCCAATCTTCTTTGAGGTCCCATTTTTATGCGTTGTGGTGGTGCAATTGGGACATAAACTGCACATCCAAAAATTCTAATATGGGAAATATTTGGCTGTTGGCCAGATGCAATTTGTTGGGGAGAGTATTCATGATTTGCACTTGGTCTTGTGCGAATTAATGATTCAGCATGTAAGATTGCATGACCCCAAACGGATACAGGAAGTTTTGTCCTCATTATTAATGGTCGAGCTATTATTTGTAGACGTTTAATTAATGATTCAGCTAAACCATTTTGTGTGTGCACATGAGCAACAGGGTGCTCAACAATAATTCCTACAGACATGCAATAATCATTAAAAGCATGTGATGTAAATTCACCAGCATTGTCGAGTCTCACCCTTTAATAGTATGATCTGGGAAATGTGTTCGCAATTTAATAATTTGTGCAAGAAATTTTGCAAAAGCCATATTGCGAGTTGATAACAAAGACACATGAGACCATCTACTTGATGCATCTATTAGAACCATGAAGTATCTAAATGGTCCACATGGTGGATGAATTGGTCCACATATATCTCCTTGAATTCTTTCAAGGAACATTGGAATTTCCTTTTCAACTTTTACAAGCGAAGGTCTTGTAATTAATTTTCCCAGAGAACACGATACACATAAAGGAATTTTATCAGATTTTGGGATCTTTTTATACTTCAATGGATGTCCATGAGTATTTTCAATCACTCTTTTCATCATTGTAGATCCTGGATGGCCTAATCTGTCATGCCATAAGTTAAATGTTTCAGGATCACAAAAAATTTCTTTTACTGCCATATGTGCTTGAGGCACATCAATATATGTATAATGCAAACCAGATTGAAACATTGGCAGTTTTTCCAATATCTGATCTTTGCTCATGATATACAAATATTTTTCATTATCAACAGTCTTTGACTGAGTATCATATCCATTATGATATATGTTTTTGAAACTTAACAAATTTCTTGTTGATTTGGGGGGAAATAAAGCATTTTCTATTTCAAGTGTTGTTCCATTTGGTAGTGCTATATTAGCTTTTCCCACTCCTTCTATCAAGTTCTTAGGACCTGATATTGTATTGACAGTTCCCCTTTTTGGTTTCAATTCATAAAAATATTTTTTAGATTTAAATATAGTGTGTGTGGCTGCACTATCCGCTATACAAATATTCGCTTCATTCATTTGATCTTGAGCTTCAATGATATCCATTTTAATCTTACAAAAAAGAAAAATAATAAGAGTATGATTAACATATTATAATTATTAATAATAATAAAAAAAACATTATATGAAAGAAAGACATAATAAAAATACACATTTAATTGTTACATAAAATCATTGAGATCAAGCAACATTTTGTTTAAATGTCTTCATCAAAATCCGCGGCATTTAGCTCAACATTTTTTTCGAATTTATCCAAATAGTTTACTTCCTGCTCTTTTCCTTTAAGAGAGGCTTTGTAAAGCTCACATAGATGTGGATCTGTTCTACAAGTTTTTGACCAGTGATTTATACTTCCACATCTATAACAAGAATTATCATTTTTTTTCGGACACACCGGCTTCATTCCTTTGATTATGAAAATTGGAAGTATTATCTTGTGGAGCATGATAATTTGTAGTTCTTTGATTTCGGTCACGGCCACGACCGCGTCCACGACCTTGGTAATTTTTATTACCTTTGAAAGTATGGTTGTGACCATTATAATGACCTTTACCAGAATACCCACGGCCGCGGCCACGGCCTCGTCCTTGGCCTCGCCCACGGCCTTGTTCCCTTTTATTTTGATAATTATTAACAACATTTGCTTCAGGTATAGTTAATGATCATGTGGGACGGGCTTCATGATTTTTCATCAGAAGTATGTTATGCTGTTCTTCTACGAGGAGATGTGCATTCAAATCAGAGTATCTGTAAAATCTCAACAATCGATATTGTTGTGCTAAACTTATATGTGATGCATGAAATGTGGAGTAAGTTTTCTCCAATTTTTCTTCCTCAGTAACAGGATGCCCACAAAACTCCAATTTTGAGCATATTTTAAATAAAGCAGATGTGTAATCATTTACTTTTGTAAAATCTTGGAACCTCAGATTGTTTCATTCATTTTTAGCTGTAGGAAGTAAAACTTCCTTTTGATTATCAAATCTGTTCTTTAAATCCATCCATAATTCATATGGATCATCAGAATTGAAATATTCATGTTGTAGTAAATTATCAATGTGTTTATGAATAAACACATCAGCTTTGGCCTTTTCCTGATCCGAACAATTATTCTCTTTATTTATGACTTCTATTACACCCATTGCTTTTAGGTGTCTCTTGACATTTGCTGTCCAAGTCATATAATTTTCTCCGGAGATATTCAATGCTGGAAATTCAAGTTTCGCTATGTTTGCCATTTTGTTACTAAATACAAATATATAAATATTAGGATTACATACTTATTAAAATGAGATAAAATATAACAAATACACATAATTAAAATGTTAATTACATAAATAAATGTTAGATGCGTAAATAAACGTTAGATGTATAAATGTTAAATTCATAAATAAATGTTAGATGGTTAGTAGTCCTATTATTATTATATTCCCATAGCAATAGGTACCCTGTACTCATTTTTATTTATCAAAGAACTATATTATAAATATACATATATATAAAGGAGAAACGGGATCTAAAAGATCATCCTAAAGGTGTATGGTTTTACAATCCACTGGTGCACCCTTAGGCTTTCAACCTATATATATATATAGGGGACCGCTAAAATGAGAACCACCTCGAGTTGTAAGAACTGCGAGAACTACACCGTACGTGGCGAGGTGGACCAAATTTTTTTTTCCAAAAACGTAGATGCATGTATTATAAACACATTTGTAAATTTTTTTTTTTAAAATGCCGTGTGTGTAGTTTTGAGCACCACAAGTTTGTGGTTTACGAGTTCCGTAAATTTACGGTACCCGTAAACCACAAACTTGTGGTGCTCAAAACTACACACACGACATTTTTTTTTTGAATTTTTTTTACAAATGTGTTTATAATACATGCATCTACGTTTTTGAAAAAAAAAATTTGGTCCACCTCGCCCCGGATCAAGTAGTTCTCGCGGTTCTTACAACTCGAGGTGGTTCTCATTTTAGCGCTCCCCTATATATATATATATATATATATGTACACATATGTATGTATTTAAATGTATGAAATTCTTACATTGAGTATGGTAATAGCTCCTTTGCTTTTGTTGATTTGCTTGGTAGAGAACCCTCGTGCTGATAACGTGTTATAAAACAAAGAGATTGAGATTAAATCTTTTTCAATATATCTTTCTCTATATTCCTCTCTTCTTTTCACGATCTATCAATCTATCGAATCTATTACATTCGTTATATAGAAAAGAAAAAGAAATAAAACAAAAACCGGTGGGGTCTATGTCTGCCACTTTCTCTAATAATTCATAATAATTCAAAATTAGATTATGTTGTTACAAACTTAATATAAAGTAAGGATTTCTTTTTATAATTTAATTCAAAATTATCATTATGTTGTTACAAACTTAATATAATATAAAAAACAATTTTGATTAAAAATGGACTTCCACATATCACCACTTATGATGGCCATAGAAACAATTTTTAAAAGTGTTTATTAAAATGACTATTAGTAATATAAGAGAATAATAAATATAAGAGTTAAATGTCTGGTTGGTCTCTGTATTGGCTTTAAGGGTTCACTAATTACACACTTGGTTCCAATGGTTGTAATTTTTGAACTAGGGTGGTCCTAATCACTAACCTATGTTAAGTTATTCAGTTAAATATGTGTGAAATTACTAGATTGCCCCTGAACAGTTAAAAAAATAAGATATGTGTAACACCCCTAAAATATAAACCTTTTATTTTTAAATTCGATAATGTTAATAAATGAAATGAACTAACTAGGATAAAAATAACCTAGTTAAATAGAAGTCTTGTGATAATACATTAGTGTGTTAGAAACACCTAAAATAAGAACCAGACAATAGTTGGGGGACCAAAGTTGTTAAGTTTGAAACTTAAATTATTAAAACAAAATAAAAACACTAAACACATACTTTGAGTGTGTGTCTGGTTCGAACAAAACACAAGGGGCGACCAAAGAACCTCCATCAAACCCTAATTCATGCTAATTGTCCAAATTGAAGGCCAAATTCAGTTCCAAATCGAAATCCGAGCATAGAATAGTGATCTCCTCTGTAAAGGGGTCATAAGGTATGTAAAATTTCATAGAAAAGTTCCATCTAAATTTCTGGATGAACATAAGAAATTCGAAATTAATGTTGCATGATTGTTGTATGGATGAATTTGAAATGAAATAGTGCCTAGGAGTAAACCTTAGTCATTAGATTGTTGAAAATATGCTCAATACTTGTGAATTCCATAATCACCAATGTAGGTGATTAGTGGGTTTTGTAAAAGCATGTTAAACACTAGGATTATAGATATCATTCTAGTGTATTTTGAATTCTAGAAAGTAAATTCAGATTTGTTGATGTGAAAATAGACATGAATTTGTAATTGATGTTTAATCTTGGTTAAATGACAAGTTATGAACTTGAGTGTAGATTGTGTGAAATAATGCCCCTTAGGTGTTTGTAGAAATGCCTAAAAGAAAGTTAAATGATGGAAATTTGAACTAAAACGCATATTAGAATATTATGGCAAATTATGCGTTATGTGACATGAAGGAGTTCTAAACGAATCATGGTTGAACTCTATAGGAAAGGAAATCGGAACGTCGAGCGGACAAGCCGGTGGTGACGCGCGTTTGAAGGGAGCGCTTTGAAGGTATGTAACCGTGATTCCGTTACATTATGTTGCTTGAATATTATAGTCGCTTGAAATTGTATTTATTTGAAATGGTAGCATTAGAAGAAGTGACGAAGATCACTACTAGATAAACGAGTCAAAAACTTGATTAGAAAATGTTTGGTAGTCATTGGAAATGGATGATTCCATAAATGAGCTAAACGGGTCGAATAATTGTTTTGTAGATAGTAAGAATGTGTTTTGAATAGCTTTTGGCAATGGTGGATCATAAGAGCGTAAAACCATAGACTTGGTAATGATACGCCAGTGATTGTAAGCCCCGGATGATGGGTAAATACGCCTTGAGGTCGTAAAAATTTTAATAGTAGAATTAGTGTAAAACTATGCGGGTTGAATAAATAAACAGGGGACTAATAGCCTTTTGGTCCGTAAACTTAAATTTTGATAAGTTAATTATGATAGACGCGTCGGTAATTAAATTACGGATGCGTAGGAAAAAGAATCGATTAAAACGGACATGTAGAATAAAAGTTATGAATGTTTAAAGTTGGGATTTTGCTAAACTTAAGAGCTGGGAATCTGCAGCACAAAACCAAGCAACAATCTGTCGAGAACAGGGTGTCGTGTCACGCGACACCAAACCAGGGATATCGTCGCGTAACGCGACGTCTGTCGCGGGCCGCGAAAGCTAAGGAGGGATCTGTCGCGGGGCGCGACATACCCAAAGTCCATAATTCTTGTTTTGTTTTCGTTGTTTGATACCAGAGCTTGTTTATACGTGTTTTAACATTGTCAAAACTAACATTTAGCGTGGTTTTGACATTAGGTGATGTTGGTCTCACTCTGGATGGCGATCAAGCATGATTTCAAAAACCGAACACAACTTTTTGAAGCTTCCGCGCTTATCTAACTTTGTTGAAAACAATGTTCATGTTGTAAACACTTAACTTGTTGTTTTTGGATGTTTAAACTAGTTGGTAGTTAACTAGAATACTATTACTTTGAAAACTTTCGTTTTGTCTAACTTTATGAAATGAAGCATTTCCTTTTAAAAATGCATGTTTTATATTAAAAACTTAAAAAAAATGAGACGGGTGTTACAAGTTGGTAATCAGAGCTCAAGGTTGTTAACAAAGTGTGTTCGGTTCAAGCTTGATCAAACATCCGGTAAGAATTAGTTACTTTGGTAGATTTTATTAAATGTTAGAAAAAGAAATGTGAATGGGTGTGCATGGGAAGAGCGTGTTAACACACTCAAACCCGGAAAGTGCACTAGGTGAGAACGGTTAAAGCAAGTTATGAACTTGGCTAAACCGAAGTGAATAAAGTATATGTTATAAATGAAATGTTTAACAATTGGTATAAACATTTCAGTTTCAAGATGACGGAAAAAGGTAACAATGATGCGGTGTCGACAGTCACCGAACAAATGAAAGAAGTGATTGCCGAAGAGGTAGGGAAGACAATCGAGAATAGTCTATCCGATTTTATAGACAAAATCCAAAGTACGGTGCTTTCGTTAGTTGAAGAACAGGTTAAAAGGTTTGAAGACAATGTTAACCTTGTGAAGGAAAAATCCAGAGAACGTAAGGGTTGCTCATACAAAGAGTTTATGGCGTGTAAACCACCAATTTACAACGGGGAAGTTGACCCAATAATATGCCAAATGTGACATTCCCAAAATTTCTAAATTTAAAATAAAATTATTACACGAATAGGTCATGGGAAAGTTGACCAATAGAAATATAAGGTATTTTTGGCAAACGTAGGAACCGTTTTATAATAATAAAAATATATTATATTTAAACCTACTCCATTTTTAATGAAACTTGGTTCAAAATGTAGATAAGATCATTCTTGTTCTAATGACATATTCATTGTTTTATAAAACGTCATAATTTAAAAGTTATACGCGCCAAATAAGTGAAGAAGTTGAATTAATTAATAAAATAATAATCAAAACTTACAACTTACGTATGGAATTAAAATAAATAAATAAACTAATATATGAAATTAATGCAAGTGTATACGTGTAAAAAGGAAATTATGAATATTGTGATATAATGGGCACGTGTATGGTTGCAAGATCAGAAGGAATCACATATTTCGTGATCTTCAAGTTTAGTACCAACTATATATAAATGTAATTGTAAAACCTCTTCTCACCTTTTCTTTCTCAATCGCCCTCCATGTGTGCCTCTATAATTCTAATTTTTTTTTAAGTATTTTACCCTATTATACTCCAACGCCTTGCCCTGTTTTAAGTGTTTTAACCCCTGATCACTGATACCCTGTCCGACTGACGTAGGGCCCCGTAACGTATGTCAAGGCTCTGCCTAAATTCGTTGGGGTTCTGTCTCGTGACGTAGGGATAAAGTGGAATTGGGTTACTATACTTAATGTGAGTGCACTATATATTTTATTAAATAATCCAGGAATTATACCCAAAATATAACAAACCTCCAAAAGTATTTCTAACACCCCTAAAATAAATATAAGATCCCTAGACGCCTTAAAATACACCCCGTATGCGAAAACCGGACCCCGAATACCTTGAATATTATTAAGAATAATTAAAAACCAATTTTTGGAGTTGTCGCGGGCCGCGTAGATCCTTTAAGGATCTTACGCGGGCCGCTAGAGATCAAAAGTGTGGCGCAGCCCGGTGCTGCCACGTGGCAGCCACCTGTCGACCCTATACGCTGACCCGGATCAACTATATCGTTGACCATAGTTGACGCGGGCCGCGTAGCCCTTTTCTAAACTTTTACGCGGGCCGCGTAAAATTCGAAAATCAGCCCTATAAGTAGCAGGCCTCAGATCTTCAGTCGACTCGTTCAATTTCTTTTCTTTCTTACGAATTCTCACATAGTAGAAGCTATACACGGGTATAATACCCCCTAATTAGCGAAGCTCTACCTCGTTGTAAGTATCATAACCCCTGGATACGTATTAGATACGCTGCCCGATTGATCTAGGGTTCCGTAACGGCTGTCGTGGTTCTGCCCGACGTAGTCGTTGGAATGCCGTCTCGGGAAGGCTATTACTAATGTTAAAATGGGTTATTATACTAACACGTGTGCATTGTTTATTTAACTAGATTATAAACAGGAAGTCATAAAGGAAAGACCTATAATAGCAATGTGAGTAATCTCCTTTTTGTTAACAGTTTTTACAAAACCTTAAATATTTTACAATGCAATTTAGCAGTGATTGAGTCTTTGTAATTCTTCAATTACTGCCGGTATTATGGAGTTTTGTATACATTACTTGATAATCTTCACAATTGGACAAAGGGTTAGCCAATGTGTGATATGACCATAGCCACAGATCCGGTCGGGTGGCAAGTACTGAATGAGTAATTGTGTAGATATAAATGTTAGGGGAGGATTTTTGAATGATCAGTGATCCTCATTTGCTTATGGGTTTAGTGATCCTCAATTCTGTCTGAATTAGTGATCCTCAGAAAGTATTGTAGGATCAGGATCATGGATCATCATAAGGATCCTTATACTAACGATTGTCTACTTTGAATATGATGTTGTTTTGCAGGAGTACAAGCTTGGACTTGGTCTTGGCGATATTCCTGGAGCATATTCCATATTTATTCCGCACGTGCATGGTTGAAATGGACGTTATGGAGGTCATGGAGAACTGGCACCAAATGCGGAATGTTTGTTAGCTTAGATATTTTCCATTTTTAAAAGGGATAGCGAGCTAAATAGAGACACTGGGCTATTTTTAGCTTAACACACACACTCGCAACTGTTCTCACCAGCTCTTGACAATTCACTTGGCGATTACACACTTTTTTGCACATTACACTATAGTGATCCTTGTAATTAGCTCGCTATCATCCGAAGTTGTAATACATTTCTTGTTAATTTGAGTTGTTGATCGGTAGTTTCCATCACCCGAGGTTTTTTATGCCGGAGATCATTCATTGATCAAGGGCTTTTTCCTCGTATAAATCTTTGTGTCACTTATTCATTTCATTTCTGAGTGATCCTTAGTGTTGTTCATAGATTCAAGCATCATACCTCACAACAGAAAGTTTGGTTGCATTATCATTGCTTGATTTTTGACCAAAACAGTTTGGCGCCCACTGTGGGGCAATTGGTGCTTCATTCCTAAGAAGATTCATACTTTTGTGGTCATTTCAGTTCATTACAACCAAGCAGATGGCTTCCTCAACAAAGAATACATCAAGTTCTATGCCGGAAATTAGTTCTTCACAAGGCGTTCCACCTTTGCCTCCACCACCTTCTGGATCCCAGAAGAATGCTGAGAATGCCGCGAAGAGACAAACCCCCATTTTCACAAAACCACCAACTTCTTCTGTTTCCTCTAATCCTACCACTAATGACCTTTTTACTCTGATTTTGCAGATGAGAGATCGCATGCAAGAGCAGGACAAAACCAATGAAAGGATTCTTCAGGAGATTGGTGATATTAAGAAACAGAAGAGATCAGTGGAGGATCACTCTCCTCTGATACCAAGGTCATCGAATTTTGACACTCCAGTCGTAACTACCCTACAATCGGCAGTTCCGGGCATCCAGTATCAAAGTGGTCCATCAGAAAGGCGTTATGGAACAGCAACTATGAGTCAGGCATTTGGCTCTCACTTCCAACCTCAAGGATCCTGCTCTCAGCCATCGGGATCCTCTTTTCAGCATCAGGGATCCTTTATCAGCTCAGGAGGATATTTAGGAATGCATCCAGTTCAAGGATTCTCGCAGGTCCAAGGATCCTCCCAGGTCCAAGGATCCTCCCAGGTCCAAGGATCCTTTATGGTTCCAGGATCCTTCCAGGTTCAAGGATCATCTCAGCTTCAAGGATCCAACATCTTCCAGGATCAAGGATTCTTAAGAAGTATGCAGCCCCCAAGCACGGATGTTCATCAAGGAGACTTCATACCAATGCAGACCATTGCTTCCTCTGGTCCTGCAATCATACCAGAGTCCCGTCAATATGGATTCACATCCGCAATTCCAAACATGAATCCTCCGGGAGGTAACACTTTTAATAATTCATATAACACTAACCATGGCTCAATGCAGGATACATGTATCAATCAGGCTATGGCTAGGGAGCTACAGAAGCTTAAGGATATGATATCCAGCGTACCAGGAGTGGTCAAACTCATTCCTGAAATTGCGGATGGTAGCCATAGGATATCTCACTTTGCACCACCTATTTGTGATGTTGAGATACCCAAAAGATTCCAGATACCATCCATGAAGCTGTATGATGGTTCAACGGATCCAGAGGAGCATGTAGCTCAATACAGGGAGAGGATGGAGATCAATCCAATTCCTGAGAGGTTAAAGGAAGCATGTCTATGCAAGGGATTTGGATCCACACTCACAGGATCTGCTCTTAAATGGCTGCTAAGTCTTCCCCCTTACTCTATTACTTCATTTGCTAATCTAGTTAATTTGTTTAATAGTCAATTCTCTTGTAGTAGAAAATTTGAACGATTAACTAGTGATCTATATAGGGTAACACAAGGTCAAAATGAATCACTTAGAGATTATATCACTAAATTTAGTAAAGAATCCTTAGATATTCCTAATTTGGATATTGCTACGGCTGTAGAAGCCTTTAAAATGGGATTGCTTAGGGATTCATTATTCTATGATGATCTTGTTATGACACCTTGCAGGAACCTTGATGAAGTAAGAACCAGGGCCCTTAGGTTCATCCGCCTAGAGGATGACAAAAGGATCCAGGATAGATTGACAGGATCCTCAAAACAGGAGAAACAGGGATCCTACTTCAGGAACAACAAATCTAAGTCCTACAACAAGTCTGATAACCAGAACGTGCATGCGGTGGAACAAGAAGAGGATGATGAGGATTATCCTCCTATTTCTGAATACTGTTTTTCTGTTGATAACAACGAACTAATCCTTGCAATGCAGAATCTAGGTGAGAAAGCTAGGTGGCCGAGAAAAAGTGATAAACCAGCTGCTACAAAGGATAAGTCCAAGTGGTGTGCATATCATGAGGATTTCGGGCATCTCACTGAAGAGTGCATTGCACTTAGAAAGGAAATTGGTTACTTGTTGAGCAAGGGGCATTTGAAAGAGCTTTTGGGACGAAAGAAGTCAAGGATCCAGGATCCTGAAAGGATCCCGGAAAGGGCTCCTGCTCCTCCAGCAGATGCACAAGTGATAAACTTCATATCCGGTGGATCAGACATTTGTGGTACTTCCTTTTCAGCAGCAAAAAGACATACTAAGGAAACCAAGATGGATAATGGAGACAGACCCGTTCGGACCTCCGTTGTTACCCAGGATAAAGTCATAACCTTTGATGAGGATGATCGTGTTAATGTCCAGGATCCTCATCATGATGGTCTTGTTATTACCCTGTTTATTTCTAATCATTTTGTTCGCAGGATCCTTATAGATGGAGGAAGCTCTGTGAACATCATTCAGCTTGATGTCCTCAAGAAGATGAATATCCCGGAGTCTGATATTGCCCCAAGATCCTCAGTACTTGTGGGATTCAGTGGAGAAACTAAAAATACATTGGGGGACATCAAACTCCCAATCTATATTGAAGGATTGCATTCTTATAAAAAAATTTGTGTTATAGATTGCTTATCCTGTTGCAATGTTATCCTTGGCAGGCCATGGATACATGATATGAAGGCAGTTCCATCCACCTATCATCAGTGTGTAAAGCTTCCAAGTCCATGGGGAGTGGTGAAAATTGAGAGTGATCAACAAGAGGCTAAGAATTGTTATACATCATCAATGAAGCCAGCCTCAAGACCAAGGGAGCAATAGCAATTAAAGTATCCTTCAAGAGATGTCTTGGAGGCAAGAGAGCAGGATGTAAAAGAAATCCTCATGGATCCTCTTGATCCTGAATCCATAGTCTTCATAGGATCAGGGATCCTTAGCGATATTGAACAGGAGCTAGTATCCTTCCTTAAAAGAAGGAAAACTACCTTTGCCTGGAAACATGAGGATATGACAGGTATATCTAAAGATATAATCACTCATAAACTTGGCATTGACAGGTCATTCAAGCCAATTCATCAAAAGAGGAGGAAGTTTGCACCCGAGAGGAATGCCATTATCCAGGAAGAGGTAGATAAACTACTTCGGGCAGGTATGATAAGAGAGGTTAAGTATCCAAGATGGTTAGCCAATGTGGTTGTTGTTCAAAAGAAAAATGGAAAGTGGAGGGTATGTGTCGATTTTACTGATTTAAACAAGGCATGTCCCAAGGATCCTTTCCCATTACCCCACATTGACTCCATGGTGGATGCTACCGCAGGTCATGAGTTGTTGACTTTTATGGATGCTTCATCTGGATTTCAGCAAATTCAGATGGAACCATCTGATCAAGAGGATACAGCCTTTATGACCCCAACTGGTATATATTGTTATATTGCTATGCCATTTGGACTAAGGAATGCAGGTGCTACTTATCAAAGGCTAGTCAATATGATGTTCAAGGAACAAATTAGACACACTATGGAAGTCTATATTGACGACATGGTGGTTAAGTCCAAGAAAGCTGAGGATCACCTTTAAGACTTGGAGGAAGCATTCAATATCCTTGATAAATTTAATATGAAACTAAATCCTTCCAAGTGTCATTTTGGTGTTAAGGCAGGTAAATTCTTAGGCTATATGGTGACAAAGAGGGGCATTGAAGCAAGTCCAGAGCAAATCAAAGCTATTGTGAATATCAAATCTCCTGCCAATGCTAAGGATGTGCAAAGATTGACAGGCAGGATCGCAGCCTTGAACAGGTTCATATCCAAATCCTCAGAAAAGTGCAAGGAATTCTATGACATCTTGAGGAAGAACAAGAAATTTGAATGGACTGAGAAGCATGAAAGTGCCCTCAAAGCTCTTAAGGATTACCTATCCTCAGCCCCCGCCTTGATGAAACCAGAAAAGGGGGATATATTATCCTTATACCTAGCAGTATCCTCAAAAGCAGTAAGTGCGGTCCTTGTTAAGGATCACCAAGGTACACAACATCCTGTTTATTATGTAAGTAAGAGTTTACTTGATGCTGAATCCAGGTATTCACACTTAGAAAATCTTATCCTTGCATTAATTATGGCATCTACTAAATTAAGACATTATTTTGAGACTCATGCCATTATTGTTAAGACTAATTTTCCAATTAAGAATGTTCTCAAGAAACCTGAAATGTCAGGAAGGATGGCTAAGTGGGCAGTGAAGCTTAGTGCATATGATATAAGATATGAGCCTAGAACTGCCATTAAATCCCAAGCCTTAGCTGACTTTGTGGCAGATTTCAGTAGTGATTTGCAAAAGGAAGCTGAGTTAGAAGTCCAACAACTTGAAGAAACTAAGGATCCTTGGATACTCTTCACTGATGGTGCTTCTAATGTCAAAGGAACAGGTCTTGGAATACTACTAAAATCACCACAGGGGGACATAATACCCCACTCCATAGCTTGTGAATTTCAAACTACCAACAATGAGGCTGAATATGAAGCATTGATAGCTGGTTTGCAAATTGCTAAGCATATGAGGATCAGGTATCTTGAGGCACATGTAGATTCATTATTAATCACTAATCACTTTAATGGATCCTATGCTGTTAAAGGTGAAAAGCTAATCAAATATTTAGAGCTAGTCAAAGAATTGGCACTCTCTTTTGTTTCCTTTAGTTTGACACAGGTACCAAGGGAAGAGAATGCAGAGGCTGATGCATTAGCCAATCTAGGATCATCCTTGAAGATCCCGGAGGATATAAGGATCCCTATTATCCATATCCTGACCCCTGCTATCGAGGATCATGTAGCTATGGAGATCGGAGAAGATTCTGCAATCATCCCTAGTGATGATACTCGATCTCATTCAGGATCATGGATCCTTCCAATCATGAGATACATACAACATGGAGAGATTCCTACAGGAGAAAATCCTAGGGCTTTCAAAATCAAGGTATCCCAATTTACAATATTGAATAATATGTTGTATAAACGATCTCTTGCAGGACCATATCTAAGATGCATTGAGGATCCTGAAATCCAAGAAGTCCTAAAGGATTTCCATGAAGGAGATTGTGGAAACCACACTGGGGGCAGAGCATTGTTCTCAAGGATCCTGAGGACAGGATACTATTGGCCTACTATGAAGAAGGATGCTGTGGAATATGCCAAGAAATGTGATCCTTGTCAGAGACATAGTAATATCCTTCATCAACCTGCAGAACTTTTGCATCCTATATCCTCTTCTTGGCCCTTTATGAGATGGGGAATGGATATAGTTGGTAAGCTTCCTAAGGCACCTGGTGGAAAGGTATTCATGCTTGCTATGACTGATTACTTCTCCAAGTGGATAGAGGCTGAAGCCTTTGCTCAAGTCAGAGAAAAGGAAGTTATATCCTTTATTAAAAGAAACATTATTACTAGATTTGGTATTCCTTCTGAAATTGTTTGTGATAATGGATCCCAATTTATTGGGAGTAGAACTACTAACTTTTGTGACAGCTGGGGGATTAAGATGATAACATCAACACCAGTCCACCCACAAGCTAATGGTCAGGCAGAATCATCCAACAAGATCATCATCAACAATTTGAAGAAGAAGCTTGGATCCAAGAAAGGAAAATGGGCAGAAGAATTACCTTATGTACTATGGGCTGATAGGACAACTCCCAAGAATGCTACTGGCCAAACTCCATTTTCTTTGGTATTTGGGGCGGAATCAGTGATCCCTACAGAGATGGTGGTTCCAACTGCAAGAACAAGCATTCGTGATCCTGAAGAAAATGCTGAAAACTTGGTTCAAGACTTGGATACTATAGAAGAAATCAGGGATTTGGCAAGGATAAGGATGGCTAGTTATCAACAAAGGATGGCTGGAGCCTACAACAAAAATGTCAGGATCAGGAAATTCCAAGTTGGTGATATGGTATTAAGGAAAGCATTTCAGAATACCACCAATCCTGCTGATGGAAAGTTGGCACCAAAATGGGAAGGCCCTTATTTGATTAAAGCTGAAGCAGGAAAGGGGGCATATCGATTGCTAACAATGGAAGGTGATTTGCTACCAAGAGCTTGGAATGCTGTCCATTTGAAGAAATATTTCATGTGACAAGGATCCATGACACTTACATGACAAGTATCCTTGAAGGATCCTTACAGGACAGATGATCCTCATTTTGGTAACATTCTAATCTCAAACTATTTCATTCTTTTATTCTCTTATATAAGGATAAGGATCCTGCATCCATTATCCTTCTTTCACTTGATTCTGAGTTTTGAAGGTTCAGGTATCCTTAACTAAGGATTGAGTATCCACAGAAGTATCCAGTTATTTGGGCTTGACCCCAGTTATTTGGGCTTGACCCCAGTTTGGGCCTGTCCCCAGTTTCGCCAGTAGCGCACGATGATCCTGGTATAGTTCATGGCAATGGGACCAGTACTCGCTTTAGGGGCTGACAATTTCATTGTACTGGCTATATTCAGGATCCTACGTATAATGGTAGACGTACCATACATCCGTTCCTAAGGTTTCTAACGTTTTCACGTTAGCTAAGGTTTTGGCATTTTCATGTCACTAAGTTTGGATAGTCGCCAGTGAGGGCCATACTCCAGTTTACATACGATCCTTTGGGCTTGTCCCCAGTTATCCTTTGGGCTTGTCCCCAGTTATCCTTTGGGCTTATCCCCAGGTATCCTTTGGGCTTGTCCCCAGTTATCCTTTGGGCTTGTCCCCAGTTATCCTTTGGGCTTGTCCCCAGAATTGTTGGGCTTGTCCCCAGTTACTAACTCTTATCTTATATCGGCTTAGTCCCAAGTTGTATCCTATTTCAGGTTTTTGGAGATAAATGACCAAGGATCCTTGATCCTTACCTTATACTAAGGTTTGTCTTTTGGTTATCCTGATTATAAGTGTTAAAGGTTAGGATCCTAACTAGGATTCTCAGGTATGATCGTTAACTATTTTGATTTTATTCATTATTCATCTGAGTTGCCCTTATCCTTTGACAACTGAATTTGTGATCCTTAAACTATATTACTTTTCAGAATTTACTAACTAAAGGATATATGATCCTTGATTATATTCTAAACTTTTTAAAGATATTTATTTAATAAATTCAGACAAAATGTATATCTCAACAATTGAAAAGTAAAGTCTTTACAAGGATAACAACACGGGAGATAGCCAAAAAGTTAAAGTTATTTTATTCACAAAAGATTAAACCCTTTAAGGTTGTCAAAATTGCCAACCCACGTTTCTACCAGCAAAACGTGGCCCGTCCACATGGGTTGGCAAAGGGTGTCCATTGTTTACGGGTCTTTGTAGTGCAGGAAATAAAAGACGGAAGGATAACGAGTGGCTTCATCTCCCAAACAGAGGATCCATCCACCACCCATTATCCTGCCTATTGTTCAAGGATCCATGATCCTTCACCCTAGAAACTATTGTCTAAAGTTATTACAACCCGTCATTGTTCAACAAAAACATCATAAGCAAACAACCAAACTTAAAAAATGGGCTCCGGCTATGTCTAGAAGTGTCCATCATCGCCCATTCATGCAGCTTACACCTTCGCTGCATCACCTTCACCAGCTCCACCTCCTTCTCCACCCTGATCCTTGCCACTGCCACCAGCCTCGATTGCCAGAACCTCATCAGCCTCTTCTTCGTCCTCCAACTCAGCCAGCCTAGCCTTCCAGCCCTCCATGCCCCAGTTGCTCCTGTCAAAATTAGGATCCTAAGCTTCTTGGGCCATCTGCAACTTGGTCTTGTACATGGTAATGGCAGCGGAGACTTTAGCATCCTCCATGATCTCGTGCTTCTCGTAGTCAGCATTGATCTGAGCTGCAACCACCTGAGTTTTGGCATTATTGAGGTCCTTTTCGAGGGAGGCAATCTTGTGATCCTTGAGCACCGCCACTTTTTGGAGGTCAGAGTATTTCTCCTCAGTCTCTTCGACGTTTCCAACGTAGTCCTCGATTTCAGCAAATTTCTGCAAAGAAGACAATACAAAGCTCAGGATCACGTGATCCTCAAGTAGGCAGGATAATTAAGCTAAGTCGGTGATCCTTACTTCAGCAAAGTACTCGAGGAACTGATGGCGGATCAGAGGCAAGCCTTCTAGATTGTCAGCTTCAGAGGTCTTCCTTTTCTTTCCACCTCTTCCCTTTGAAGTGGTTGCCTTGGGGATCGTGACAGTCGGGCTGGCAGCAAGTTTCTTCTTTGAGGATCGGACAGTGTCAAGGTCAGTAACACTGAATTTGGAGGCAGATCTTGAAGATTTTCCAGCGCCTACACATCCAAAACAGATAAGTATCCTTATTTCATTTCAATTTAATCATTTAATTACATATAAACATGGATACTTACTCGACATAGTGACAGAACCTGAGGATACTTCTTGAGAATCCTGGGTGTTTGTTTTAAATGATCTTCTTGCAGGATCAAGTCTTCGGAAAGCGGCAAGCCTTTCCTTTGTTGCTGGTGTTGTGATGAGGTGTGCGACAGTAATAGCTGCGAAATAGAAACAGAAGGATATTAGTGATCCTCAGCAAAGACAAGGTTATACCGTGATCCTTTTCAGGATCCTCTATCCTACCATGGGTGGTCCATTTTCTAGGCAAATCCTTTCCATCAGGGAGAGAATCCCTTCTGACAAAGAAGAATCGCCGCTTCCAGTTGGTGTCATTCTTAGTGGCTTTGAAGATGGGGTGTTCTTCACCAGGTTTATGTTTGAGTAGATATCGGTGGCATCCATGGCTAACGAGGTCATACATCTCTGCAAACTCTGACATTCCCATATCAATTCCTTCATGTTCAATGATCCTTTCAAGGGTATATAAGACCCTCCAGATCATTGGCATCGCTTGATTGTAGGAGATGCCGGTGAGAGAGAAGAAGGATTGGGTGAAATCTGGAAAAGGGTACGAGTATCCTATTGTAAATGGTATGACCGGAAAGGCTACCCAAGTTTCAGAAATATAGTCACTCAGGACGGTGGGATCAAATGGTTTGAAAACGGTGTTCGCCGGAAAACAATGGCGGATTCTGTCTATCTGTGGATCAGTGAAGCAGCATCGTTCTTTTGCAGAATCTTTTATGATCCCTTGGCTTTTCAAGGGGCTGTCCTTCTTGTGATCCTTAGCCGGTGAGGATCTTAGCATCATCTCGATTATGACGGTGCTGAAGAAGAGAAACAGAGTGAGAAGATGAAGAGAGAAAGGAAAGAGAAATACCTAATCAAGTCTTCGAATGAGGATTTAAAGAGGAAACGCACGAATTTAAATGCTCTCTAACCCTTATCTCTAACTTCAATTTATAATGATGATCTTGCAGGGTAGTCACTTCAGTGACGTCAGGATGGTAACGGCTAGTTATCCGTTGATTCGTTGCGGATAAGGACAGAAAATATAACTCGTTATCTACATTTTTACTCCTTATATTTTGGGGGCAATTGTTAGGGGAGGATTTTTGAATGATCAGTGATCCTCATTTGCTTATAGGTTTAGTGATCCTCAATTCTGTCTGAATTAGTGATCCTCAGAAAGTATTGTAAGATCAGGATCATGGATCATCATAAGGATCCTTATACTAACGATTGTCTACTTTGAATATGATGTTGTTTTGCAGGAGTACAAGCTTGGACTTGGTCTTGGCGATATTCCTGGAGCATATTCCATATTTATTCCGCACGTGCATGGTTGAAATGGACGTTATGGAGGTCGTGGAGAACTTGCACCAAATGCGGAATGTTTGTTAGCTTAGATATTTTCCATTTTTAAAAGGGATAGCGAGCTAAATAGAGACACTAGGCTATTTTTAGCTTAACACACACACTCGCAACTGCTCTCACCAGCTCTTGACAATTCACTTGGCGATTACACACTTTTTTGCACATTACACTATAGTGATCCTTGTAATTAGCTCGCTATCATCCGAAGTTGTAATACATTTCTTGTTCATTTGAGTTGGTGATCGGTAGTTTCCATCACCCGAGGTTTTTTATGCCGGAGATCATTCATTGATCAAGGGCTTTTTCCTCGTATAAATCTTTGTGTCACTTATTCATTTCATTTCTGAGTGATCCTTAGTGTTGTTCATAGATTCAAGCATCATACCTCACAACAGAAAGTTTGGTTGCATTATCATTGCTTGATTTTTGACCAAAACAATAAACATTGTAATCGCTCTCAATACTGTTTAAATTAAATTAACCTTTCTTGACTAAACTGGGATTCACTCACCAGTATTTCCTGCTGATAAAATGTTTTAAACACGTGTTTCAGGTAACTTAGTGTGAAGCCAATAAAAGCCAGCTGGAGAGCACTGAAGGTTTAGAAAAGTGGCAATAAAAGTTACCTAATTAAAAAAAGGAAAATTATTTTCAATAATTGGGATTATTCCCTATAGATGTATCAAAATGAAAAATCGGGTTTTATCCCATTTCTTTATTGAAATATTTTGGTGTTTAACTCTGATAAAATATTTCCTAACTACGGTCCTGATGAAATTTTCCGCTGCCAAAATTGATAAACACCGATACCACTGAAACTGGCTCACGGCCGCCCACTCCCGGGATAGGGGTCGGGGGTTGTGACCGAAGGTGGTATCAGAGCTATGCCACTGGTTTAAGCCCTTTAGGTGTTCTTCCAATACCTAAACCCTTAACCATTTGTGTTAGGAAATTAATATCTTATGTGTTATCATGTGAACATAAACATCTTAATGTGTTTATTATGATTTTTATGCCATTTAAAGAATCTTGAATTACTAATATGTGTTACCCATATCTGTATCTTACACTTATGCTATAACTAGTGGGAATGCCCGCGCGTTGCGGCGGGTGTCCCGATTGATATCAGATTCAATTATGATGTTATTATGAACCACAACTAATATTCCATACATCCACGTGTTGCGGGAGTATCAAAACTGTATTGGCAGGCGGTGTACTCGTTAAGGAAAGGAAAGCTAAAACACAAAAAACGTAAAAGGAAAATAAAAAAGAGGGGCGCTACGCCGCCACGTGACGGCGTGTCATTGGCTAGGATGAATAATGAGGAGGAGTTGGTTTTCAATATAAACATATTTGGTCATTAATAGATGAGATTTTCTGTACCAGACCTTTAATCTAACAAGCTTATTTAGCTAAAAATATGAAAAGATGACAGACAAATAATACTGTTAATTTTTGTGCACTAAATAGGTAACAATTAAATCTGGTATTCAAAAGATATCCATCAAATGAAAATATTAAAATAAAACATGAAATGGTAGTATTGAAGTATTGATTTGGATTTTTGGTGAGGGTCGAAACATGCCAGGTTTGATGACCAGAAACAACCTTTTTTTTTCCAAAGTTATTTTTTTAAATATAATTAAGAAGTAAAATATATTTATAAAAACTATAATATTTCAGTAATAATCTAATTTGTTTTTAGTAAAACAATTTGGGATGATTTATGCATTAAAAATACACTTTCAAGTTTTAACCCGTTTGAAGCATTTAACAAGCCTGCTTTTAAGCAATGTTTTTTTGACCCGTTCATAAGACTGGTGGGTGTGGGCGTGGCCAAGGTCGTTGTTGGCCCTTTAACGCCGGGTACATCACCCCAGGTTGGCGTTTTGATGGGCGTTGTTGGCCATTTACTCATAATGGAGTTTATAGGGCAGAACCATCATTTTTATTGCAAAAAACAAGTGGGACTGGATCCGAGGTCCAAACTTCCCCAACGAATGGGATAATCGAGATGGGAGTGGTACAGGTATACATGTACCAAGTTTTCTATTGTTGTTAGGCAAGCGATATATGAAGTTTCCACTTTCCAGGATTAGCAGTGGTAGTCAATGGCCTTTGTGGGATAATTAGGTTCCCCCCAAAGTGAATATGTTTGGTTGGAGTGTTCCACTGAATAAAATTGCATCGAAGATGGCTTTACCGGTGTGTTGCAGGTGCAGTATTAAGGAGGAATCTACGGATTACATCCGTGCTTCTTGCTTGGTGGCTAGATCGCTTTGATGGCAAGGGCTAGTCTAGTTGAAGCTCCTAATCCCGGGGCACAGTATGACAGAATACGACGTGTGAGGAGATGCTGAACGTGAGTCTTAGCTTCCATGGTTCTATGGATCGGAAGTAATTGATTGGGGTGATTTTTTTTTACTTATATTTGGCAAATAAAGAAGGCTAATAATCATCACATTCCTATAACTCGCACAGTGGAACACATTATAGTGACTTCTTTGCTTAGAATCGAAAGTAGGTTCACGTTTCCTAGTTTAAGTTGGGAGAAATTATGTGATTTTAGTGTTCAAGTTGCAATTTGGCTTTTTATGTATTTGAGCTTCTTCTGGGTGCCTTTTTCTGTACTTTATTTTAAACTGCAAGTTTTCTTTAAGAAATATATATGTATAATTTGATTTCGAATTTCGAATCAAATACCATTGAAAATCACAAATGCGTATTCGCTTCGAAATCGAGTACTGAACACGAATTTGAATTTTGGAAAATCAAATTCGAACCTTGATAATTGAATTTGAATTGAATCAAAATTCGAGAATTCGGCATCCGTAAACACCTCTAGGCACAGATGGTTCAAAATCCTCTTAGCCAAAGAAAACAAAAACAAAACCTTTTTTTGTGTACTCAAGAACGAATTAAAATGGGATCTAGGAAAAAAAATAATTTGACTTGTGACATCCAGCTAAAACATTTTAATATTATAAGCCTTGGGTTTCCATGGCAAAGCAGAAAACTTGTGAAAAAAGTATGTTAAAGTCCATGCTTAAAGCTAGCTTTTTACATTTAGACCATCAAACTAACTAATAATCCATTAGAGTGGTCCTTGACAATGGGGCACCAAAACATTCCATCTGTATAATTAACTCTTTATAAGATAAGCATAAACACGCTTTACATCCCTTACTAACTTTCCTCATGATCGTATAATATAAAAAATCACATAATTCACAGCTTGGGTTTTCCCACGCGATCCACTCAGGTCTATTTCTCCGCAGTTTCCTTCAATCATACCCACCATTATAAACTTAAACTCCCTTTACATTTTCTCCTATAATCCTTTCCTTCTTTATAAAGATGACGTTATTTCAAGCTTACCTGCACTTACTCATTTTCCTTTCATTAGTAGCAACATCAACTGCAGATTATTTTAAGTACACCAAGACAGGGTGCAATGGTACCTGTGGGGATGTCAGGATTCCATTCCCTTTTGGAATTGGTGCCGATTGTTCTGTCAATCATTGGTTCACCGTTATTTGCAATAAACTTGCCAAGCTCAAATGTGGAAAATGAATCAGATGTCCTGTCTTGAGCTATAATTTTGTACATAGAGCTCCAAAACAGCAAGCTAGATATTTCTCTTAAAAACAAGTTGAGATTGAACTTAGGTTGAGTTTGTTTACGCCCTTAATCATAAAATATGTATCCGATATATTAACCAACTTTACGCCATTTGACATGTTCCATTTTAACCAACCTCTACAATAGAGCAATTTGACCCGTTACAGGTAAAAATAGAGAACCCAAATCAACCGAGGTATTATATGTATGGACCAAAATTGCCACACGTATTTGATATGTTAATGTAAACAACATACCGATGTAAGACTATTAAGAGTGCTATCAGCGACAATAAAATAAACTTCCAGTAGCATTTCCAGCACATCAATATTTACTGCAGCACTGTCTGAACTCCCTATGCTCTGATGCCTGCTCTTTGCAAGGCTCAAATTTCTGTCAAGCCTTCGAGCATTTGGAGGTGAAGAAGAAACTGGAGAAATTGATGAAGAAAATAATTATATTGGGAAAACTGAATGAATGAAATAATACCAAATAACCTAATTGTTAGATAGTGTAGCATAAAGACCTCTACCAGGGAGATTCTCAAAAGCTTTCAACATAAACAGCAGGACGCTCATTTTCTTGACTATGATTCATAACTTCTCTACAATATATTAAAAAGTTCACATATTGTGATCTATAAAATGAAATGTAACATTTAATTATAACATTAATACCTTCTGATTGGGTGGGTGGTGCCTTTTTCCATAGCAGCAGCTACAGCGAGGATTTCTCTAACCTCGAATAGAAGTACCGGTGGCAAGATGGGTAGGGTTGATGTTAAAACAGGTGATTTCTAGTGCAATCCAAAATGCATAAAAAGTGGTACCTTTTTGGCACAGGCACCGATTGCAGTAGCATAAGCCAAGAGAACCACAGCCAAAGCACATGGTGATACTGCAACCATGAGTCGGGCCCTAATGCTCTTTAAAATGAACCCCTACAGCCACCCTCGAAGCTTTGGTTTCATTTGTTGAGCTTCTTCAGTCAGCTGCAGTGTCTTATTCAGCATAGATTTGCACTGCGCACACACGCTCGTTAGAATAGAAGAAAACACATAAACTACTGAAAAAGCGATGGTGGCTACCTTCTTGAGTCACCATCATCCTCATCACTCAAAAGTCAGCCCTTTATTTCTGCCAGTTGGTTGTTGGTCCTGATCATGATCGCCAAGGGGAATCAAAGCATTCACCGACGTTTTAAAAATAATCAAAAAGATAAATTTGTGCCACTCAATCTGAAGTAAAGTGAATAAAGTATAATACCTCCTACATACCAGATTTGAGAACTCAAGATAACCATTTATGTTTCAGTTGGCTTAGTACACAATATGTAAGCAGGAAGTAAAAGAAGTCCACCAAGCATATGCATTTACTAACAGGCTTCCAACATCCTTCCCCTTAACATGGCTTCAGCTTTCCTCACTTGCTTCACTGGCTCCATCACAAACAGCTACATGAATTAAAGAAAGCCAGTTTGCGTAATGGGTCAAAACAAAACTCGGTTAAAGATATATTCTATAACGTTAGAATAGGTACATTTTAATTAAAGAGCATACTAAATATCGATAGTAACTGTTTGTATGAAATAAGAGCATACTTGCCACCAGACCCTTTCAAGTCCATAATTCAAATTGTTTTCTATTCTGCACCAAAAAAAACAAGAAAAGCTGAGCAATAATTAAACAGACAGATAATTAAGATTAACATTACAAAAATAACGATCTACATGTCCAACTTCTTCATCATCATCACAATCTACAGGACCAACTTCTTTGCCACCAGGCTCGTCCCTCCCGTCCTCTTCAACTTCAATCTCATCTACGAAAAACCACCAAGCAAAAAACAGAAACTGAATTGGGGGATTTTCTATTATAGAAAATGGTTCCATCTGAGCAGAAATCAAACCTGGTGGAACAAAATTAAAAAAAGAACCAACAAATTTAATATCGTACTGGTGAAACAAAAGTGTTGCAAAAAGTGAAGTTCCACAAATTCAAACCTAGTTTATGCAGATCCACTGAAGTTCAAATTGAAAATCCAGAAAAAACAGATTTACGACTGGAAGGAGATGGTGATGAAAGATCAGACGTAATCCAACTCAACTCAAAACAAAAAAGTCTGTATATGATGAAAACCAAAAACCCTAGAGAAACACAAAATCAATCATAACCACTTACGATTTCACCTGTTCGTATCCAAGCAACCGCAAAATAAAGAAATTGAATCTCAAATCAAACAAAAAGTAGGGAGGAGATAGAGGTGTAATTAGTACCGTAGCTTCATTATGACAATGGTGACAACCGTAGATCTCGTTGCAACAGGGAGCACCAATCATACATCATCTCTGATAGTGCTTGCATCTATAAAAACCAACAAATTCAATACAAAATTCATATATCGTCTCCAATTGTGAACGACGGAATCATGGAAACCTAATTGATGATTATTCAATACTTTGCCCTAAATCTGTACAAAGGAAACCAAACTGCAGCATACCTGGATGTCGCCTCTGATTCCGTCTCGGCTTGATTTTCCGATCTGTAGTCATGGTTTGAATCCTAGCCAAAGCAACCGCATCATTTCAGTATGGATTAGATAAGATAGAGGGTAGGAAGATGAGAAATGAACTGTACCCTCCATGTAACCACCACCATCGTAGTTATTGCCATAAAGAAAGAAAGTGAAGAGGTGGCTATAATGCGAACATTCAATCCCAATTTTAGCCTACAGCGTCTTAAAAATAAAGCCACATCTTTATTGTAAACTTGTATATAAGGGTAGAAAAGGAAGAAAGTTGTAAAAATATAGGAATTTGTTCTACCTTTTGGAATGCCATCTTAAAAAATAGGTGTTAAATTACTTTTGTGTCCATTGGAAATGTATTATATAGTATTATAGATTATAGATATATATATAAATGATATATATATATATTAATAATATCATGTCTTGGTAAATTTTGTGATATCTTATATCTCTATCATATCCATATGTATTGTTATGGGTAAAATTCTGAGCCCATATCCTGGGAAATATCTTGAGTTATATCTTGAATGTATGATATCTGCTCATGTCCGGGATGCTCATTCAGGGTATTGGTAACATCCTGAATGGTATCCTCAGGATTACTAACGGGTTGTGTGCAGGAGTACGCGTCCAGATGGAGCAACGTTCACGAAGACCCTTTCTCCGGGAGACTCGGTCCAAGTCGTTCAAATAAGGACGTTGAAGCCGCATTACTCGGTCTACAACGTTAACAATTGAATATTCGGGAGTATCCCATATTTATAGGACTTTTAGTTTGTATTTCGTTACTATAAATAGGTGGATATATCAGATCGAATAGGACATCACATCTACACTCACTACACTCTCACACTTGTTCTCTCGCAATTTTTACTTTCACATAAAGCATTGTAACACTTAGCGATCTGGTCAATATCCTGCACTGTATCCTGACGTTTGAAGCAATAAGAAGAACTAGGCAGCTGCGATTGTCAGCTCCCGAGGTTTTATGTCGGCGATCTAGATTGATCAAGGGCTTTCCTCGTACATCTCGTGTCATTTCCTTTACTTTTTGCTCATAGTTTGATCACAGATACAACTCAATATCCTAAGCCGTATCCTGAAAACTGTTTTTACAAACAACATAACCAGCATATTTTCAACACACTTTTTAGCACACTACCTCACTTAACTAATTTGATCACTTAATTGCTTCGGTAATTTTTGACCAAAACAATTTGGCGCCCACCGTGGGGCAAGTGGTGCTACCTTTACTAAAAATCTTTGTGAAATCGTTAAACGGTTTTCTGTTTTCAAAACTTTTTGCCACGTTGTTTACAATGGCCTCAAGATCAAACATGAGCTCCTCCACTATGTCTGCTATGACTTCTGCTACTACCGGTTCGGTGCTTCCACCACCTCCTCCAAGGATGCCAGTTTCTTCACAACCTCAGGATATTATCCCTACTCGGAGTGTTCAGGGATCTGCTCCCGTTTTAGCTTCTAATGATGAAATTCTAACTTTATTTGGAAGTGTGCAGGAACAAATGAGGCAGTAACAGGAAACTAACCAAATGCTGTTAAGAGATATACAACTCTTAAAAGCTAGCTCGAGCAGATCCGCTGAGGATATTGTTACTCCTTTACAACCCAGAACTTTGAACTTCAGTTCGGCTGTGTATACTGAGGATAATAGGGGGAATATTGTGCCCAGCCATTCCCAGAATCATACTCCTGAAATACCCTCCTCGATCAGGATGTCAACTGTGAGGAGCTCAGGATATGCTTCAGGATATGGCCAGAATCCTCAGACTGGTAACGTGTCAAATAATAATATTCATGCTACTAACAATGGTGGATCTTTGCAGGATGCAGGTATGACGTCAACATTTACTAGGGAGCTTCAGAAATTGAAGGACATGATATCCAGTGTGCCTGGAGTGGTCCAGCCAATTCCGGAAGTGTCCCAAGACAGCCACAGGATATCTCGTTTCGCATATCCTATCTGTGATGCTGAGATTCCGAAAAGATTTCAAACCCCCAACATGAAGCTCTACGACGGGACTACGGATCCTGAAGAGCATATTGCCCAGTATAGGGAAAGAATGGAGATTAATCCTATTCCTCCGGAGCTCAAAGAAGCATGCTTGTGCAAGGGATTTGGTTCTACCTGTTAGGGGTGGATTTCTAAATAACCAGTGATCCTTATTTACTGTTGGATTTAGTGATCCTCAATTCTGTCTGAAGTAGTGATCCTCAGAAGTGTTGTAGGATCAGGATCATGGATCACTATAAGGATCCCTGTACTAACGATTGTCTACTTTGAATTCGTAATTGTTTTGCAGGAGTATCAATTCAGACTTGGTCTTAGCGATATTCCTGGAGTATATTCCTTGAAGTATTCCGCACGTGCTTGGCCAGAAATGGACGTTGTGGAGTCGTGGAAGACTTGCATGATTTGCGGAATGTTAGTTAGGCTTGATATTTTCTATTTTTAAAGGGGTAGCGAGCTAAATTAGAGACACTTGGCTATTTTTGGCTACACACACACTTATACAACCGCTCTCATCAGCTCTCGACAAAACACTTAGCATTTTTCATACATTTCTACACGATACACTATAGTGATCCTTGTACTTAGCTCGCTATCATCCGAAGTTGTAACAGTTTGTTTGTTTAATTTGAGTTGGTGATCGGTAGTTTCCATCACCCGGGGTTTTTTGTGCCGGAGATCAACTCTTGATCAAGGGCTTTTTCCCCGTATAAATCTTCGTGTCACTTGTTCATTACATTTCATAGTGATCCTTATTGTTGTTCATCAATTCAAGCATCATACCTCACAACAGAAAGTTTGGTTACATTGTCATTGCTTGATTTTTGACCAAAACAGTTTGGCGCCCACCGTGGGGCAATTGGTGCTTCATTCCTAGAAAGATTCGTGTTTTCGTGGTCATTTCGGTTCGCTACAACCAAACAGATGGCTTCATCAGTGAAGAATACTTCAAGTTTGATGCCCTCATTCAGTTCCTCACAAGGCGTTCCTCCTTTGCCTCCACCACCTTCTGGATCCCAGAAGAATGCTGAGAATGCTGCGAAGAAACCAACTCCTATTTTCCAAAAACCACCTACTTCTTCTGTTTCAACTAATCCTACTACTAATGATCTCTATGCCTTGATTTTGCAGATGAGGAATCATGCACAAGAGCAGGACAAAACCAACGAAAGGATCCTCCGGGAGATTGATGAAATCAAGAAACAGAAGAAATCAGTGGAGGATCACTCCCCTCTGATGCCAAGGTCGCTGAACTTCGACACTCCGGTCATAACTTCCCAACACTCAGCAGTTCCAGACGTGCAATACTTGGGTGAATTATCAGGAAGGCGTTATGGAACAACAACAATGAGTCAGGCATTTGGCTCTTACTTCCAGCCTCAGGGATCCTCTTCTCAACCATTAGGATCCTCCTCTCAGCATCAGGGATACTTCACGTCAGGAGGACATGTGGGAATGCATGCAGTACAAGGATCCTCCCAGGTCCAAGGATCCTCCCAGGTCCTAGGATCCTCCCAGGTCCAAGGATCCTCCCAGGTCCAAGGATCCTCCCAGGTCCAAGGATCCTCTCTGGTCCCAGGATCCTTTCAGGTGCAAGGATCACCGCAATTCCAAGGATCCAACCTCCTTCAAAGTCAAGGGTCCTTGAGGAGTATGCAGCCTCAGAACTCGGACGTT
Source organism: Helianthus tuberosus (assembly GCA_030545235.1). NCBI lineage: Eukaryota > Viridiplantae > Streptophyta > Magnoliopsida > Asterales > Asteraceae > Helianthus > Helianthus tuberosus. The sequence continues at coordinate 187,950,268 of CM060424.1, forward strand.
CATCAAGGAGACTTTATACCAATGCAGACCATTGCCTCCTCTGGTCCTTCAATCATGCCAGAGTATCGACAAGATGGATTCGCATCCGCAATTCCAAACTCGAATCCTGTGGGAGGTAACACTTCTAATAATTTATATAACACTAACCATGGCTTTGTGCAGGATACAGGTATCAATCATGCTATGGCTAGAGAGCTACAGAAGCTTAAGGATATGATATCCAGTGTACCAGGAGTTGTTAAACCCATTCCTGAGATTGCGGATGGTAGCCATAAGATATCTCGTTTTGCACCACCTTTATGTGATGCTGAGATACCTAAAAGATTCCAGATACCATCAATGAAGCTATATGATGGTTCAACGGATCCAGAAGAGCATGTAGCTCAGTACAGGGAGAGGATGGAGATCAATCCAATTCCTGAAAGGTTGAAAGAAGCATGTCTATGCAAGGGATTTGGGTCCACACTTACAGGATCTGCTCTTAAATGGCTGCTAAGTCTTCCCCCTTACTCTATTACTTCATTTGCTAATTTAGTTAACTTGTTCAATAGTCAATTCTCTTGTAGTAGAAAGTTTGAACGATTAACTAGTGATCTATATAGGGTAACACAAGGTCAAAATGAATCACTTAGAGATTATATCACTAAGTTTAGTAAAGAATCCTTAGATATTCCTAATTTGGATATTGCTACGGCTGTAGAAGCCTTTAAAATGGGATTGCTTAGGGATTCATTATTCTATGATGATCTTGTTATGACACCTTGCAGGAATCTTGATGAAGTAAGGACTAGGGCCCTTAGGTTCATTCGTCTAGAGGATGACAAAAGGATCCAGGACAGATTGACAGGATCCTCAAAACAGGATAAGCAAGGATCCTACTTCAGGAACAACAAATCTAAGTCCTACAACAGATCTGATAACCAGAATGTGCACGCAGTGGAACAAGAAGAGGATGATGAGAATTATCCTCCTATTTCTGAATATTGTTTCTCTGTTGATAACAATGAACTGATCCTTGCAATGCAGAATCTAGTTGAGAAGGCTAGATGGCCAAGGAAAAGTGATAAACCAGCTGCTACAAAGGATAAATCCAAGTGGTGTGCGTATCATGAAGATTTTGGGCATCTCACTGAAGAGTGTATTGCACTTAGAAAGGAAATTGGTTACTTGTTGAGCAAGGGGCATTTAAAAGAACTCTTGGGACGAAAGAAATCAAGAACCCAGGATCCTGAAAGGATCCCGGAAAGGGCTCCTGCTCCTCCAACAGATGCACAAGTCATAAATTTCATATCCGGTGGATCAGACATCTGTGGTACATCCTTCTCAGCAGCAAAAAGACACGCTAAAGAAACCAAGATGGATAATGGAGACAGACCCGTCAGAACCTCCGTTGTCACCCAGGATAAAGTCATTACTTTTGATGAGGATGATCGTGTTGACATCCAGGATCCTCATCATGACGGTCTCGTAATTACATTGTTTATTTCTAATCACTTTGTTCGCAGGATCCTTATAGATGGAGGAAGCTCTGTGAACATCATTCAGCTGGATGTTCTCAAGAAAATGAATATCCCAGAGTCTGATATTATCCCAAGATCCTCAGTACTTGTGGGATTCAGTGGGGAAACAAAGAATACATTGGGGGGCATCAAACTCCCAATCTATATTGAAGGATTGCATTCTTATCAAAAGTTTTGTGTTATTGATTGCTTGTCGTGTTGCAATGTTATCCTTGGCAGGCCATGGATACATGATATGAAGGCAGTTCCATCCACCTATCATCAGTGCGTAAAGCTTCCAAGTCCATGGGGAGTGGTGAAAATTGAGAGTGATCAACAGGAGGCTAAGAATTGCTATACCTCATCAATGAAACCAGCCTCAAGACCAAGGGAGCAATAGCAATTAAAGTATCCTTCAAGAGATGTCTTGGAGGCAAGAGAACAGGATTTGAAAGAAATCCTCATGGATCCTGATGATCCTGAATCCAAGATCTTCATAGGGTCAGGGATCCTTAGCGATATTGAACAAGAGCTAGTATCCTTTCTCAAAAGAAGGAAAACCACCTTTGCATGGAAACATGAAGACATGACAGGTATATCTAAGGATATAATTACTCACAAACTTGGCATTGACAGGTCATTCAAGCCAATTCATCAAAAGAGGAGGAAATTTGCACCTGAAAGAAATGCTATTATCCAGGAAGAGGTAGATAAGCTACTTCGAGCAGGTATGATTAGAGAGGTTAAGTATCCAAGATGGTTAGCCAATGTGGTTGTTGTTCAAAAGAAAAATGGAAAGTGGAGGGTATGTGTCGATTTTACAGATTTAAACAAGGCATGTCCCAAGGATCCTTTCCCATTACCCCACATTGACTCCATGGTGGATGCTACCGCGGGTCATGAGTTGTTAACTTTTATGGATGCTTCATCTGGATTTCAACAAATTCAGATGGAACCATCCGATCAAGAGGATACAGCCTTTATGACCCCAACTGGTATATACTGTTATATTGCTATGCCATTTGGATTAAGGAATGCAGGTGCTACTTATCAAAGGCTAGTCAATATGATGTTCAAGGACCAAATTGGACACACTATGGAAGTCTATATTGATGACATGGTGGTTAAGTCCAAAAAAGCTGAGGATCACCTTAAAGACTTGGAGGAAGCATTCAATATCCTTAATAAATTTAATATGAAACTAAATCCTTCTAAGTGTCATTTTGGTGTAAAGGCAGGTAAATTCTTAGGATATATGGTAACAAAGAGGGGCATTGAAGCAAGTCCAGAGCAAATTAAGGCTATTGTGAATATCAAATCACCTGCCAATGCTAAGGATGTGCAAAGGTTGACTGGCAGGATCGCAGCCTTGAACAGATTCATATCCAAATCCTCAGAAAAGTGCAAGGAGTTCTATGACATCCTGAGGAAGAACAAGAAATTTGAATAGACTGAGAAGCATGAAAGTGCCCTTAAAGCTCTTAAGGATTACCTATCCTCAGCCCCAGCCTTGATGAAACCAGAAAAGGGAGATGTGTTATCCTTATACTTGGCGGTATCCTCAAAAGCAGTAAGTGTCACACCCCAACCGATGGCGGAATCATCGGGGCGCGGCACTAGGCGAATCAGATTGCTCAAGAGAATCCATAACAACTATATTGCGATAATATTTAATACATTCGTTATCCCATACTAACAAACAATACAATCACATAAGTTATCACAGATTTCTTGTCCTCTCGAACAATACAAATCCGACAACCTAGATTTTAGTTGAGTTTCTAGACTTCCTAGCTTGATTTGACATAGTCTGCGATCTAACCTGCAACATACGTTAAAATGTTTGTCAATACAAAAGTATTGGCGAGTATACAGGTTTGGTAAGTATGGCATAATAGATTAAAAGAGCTGCGAATTTCCACATGCATAAACGTAATACACGACATATATACTCACAAAACTGATACTACCAACTAAGTCCTCGATGCTCGAATGTACGATGGCATAACTAGACCCCGTCGGGCGCAATAGTACTATACTAGTCGTGGTGGGACGTCGCGAGTATAAGCCCTAGCACATATGCAACTAGCATCACGTATATCTATGCATAACAGTTATTCGCAAGTGATAATTCGATTGATTGAATATTTCGTTTGATAAGTTCGATTTGTTTGAAACGTATATTACACCCAAAATTCGATTAAAAAGGGGTCAAGTATACTCACAGTGCGTATTTAGCGGGTTTACAACTTGATTGAGTCGGTTGCGAGTACGTCTGTAATGATCCTTGAAGAAATAGAGTAAACGATATACGGTTAAGCGAGATTATCTTGAAAAGTTGCTCATTTGGTTGAATGGTCCTCATCCGTGCGGATCAGACATGTTATCCGTCCGGATGACAGGTTATCCGTGCGGATCAGACATGTTATCCGTGCGGATAACAGGTTGTCCGTGCGGTTGATATAGTTGTACGTGCGGATGGTGGTGCGTGCGGGAGACTTTGTTGTGCGTGCGGATGAGTGTGCGCGCGGGTGACATCTCATCCGTGCGGGTGACTGGTGCGTGCGGGTGACATGTCATCCGTGCGGACTTGTGTCATCCGTGCGGACTGACCTGTTGTCCGTGCGGACTGACCTGTTGTCCGTGCGGGCTGACATGTCTGTTTCGCACTGTTTTCGAGTGTTTGACGGAAGGGATACGTTCGTTTTCACTAGGGTAGTGTAATTTCGCACTAACTCTTGAAGTTCCGCCAATTCCGACTCATCCTAACGGCCGGGAATCACCCCGTTCCATCAGATCTGGCCGTTCATGGTGGTTCTTCATGGTTAACTCGAAATCATACAGATTTAGGTGAGATTTGTCATAAAAATATGTGGAAATCACCCGGATCTGAGTCGTTTATAGTGAAATGAGACCCTAATCTTGAAGTTCATAAGAACTCTTGGTGACATCACCTCAAAACGCCTCAAATCCGCAGATTTCATGGTTAGAATTTGAGTTTTGAAAGATAGAATGATGTAGAATCGAGTGTAGATTGTAGAAGTACAAGTTTCAGGTTGAAATCTTACCGGAATCGCGAGGAAATCGAGAGAAAAGGGTCTTGGTGCGCGTTTGTTTGAACAGGAGCTGTCACATCACTGTTCAAGTGATGTGGCATGGTATTTATAGGCAACAGAGGAGAGGAAAAGGGTTTTGGCCCGGATAGCCCATCCGTGCGGATGGCCCATCCGTGCGGATGGCCCATGCGTGCGGATGGCCATCCGTGCGCATGACCATCCGTCCGGATGGTCCATCCGTCCGGATAGCTATCCTGACGCTTGGACTTCTCCGTTTTTGATCGTTTTGATAGTTTTCGAAGCGCGTACCTTTCATAATTAATTTATATTATTATTATATTATTATATTGTTATTATTATATATATGTATCACTAGGGGTCGTACTTACGTATCCATAATCCAAAGTTTCGATAATTAACAATCGGTTTCGATTCGAGTATGCGATTATTAGCGACGTTTCACGGCCATCAATGAAGGTAGTATAGGTCCTTTCTTGACGTCATCGTGAACGTTATTTCGTGTAGTGCTACAAAGACTGACGGGGTACCGTTTACTCGTATTGTCATCATCGTCATGACGACTGGAGCTACAGCACTCACCCGAGAGTCCCTGTTAGCGTTAATTGTTTACGTTCGACACATCACGGCCACTGAGGAGGGTAGAGTAGGTTCTCGCTCAATGTCTCCGTGAGTGTTAGTGTGATAATAGTGTAGTATAGTGATACTGTAGCTTGAAAATATGCGATTATCCTTCGAATAGCGGTATATACGATATAGTTACATTATGATCCGAATCTCTAGTGCTAGGCGTAACGAGTATAACGAGTAGTAACAATCGCACGAAAGTGCGGGGTGTTACAGTCTCCCCTACTTTAGGAAATTTTGTCCCGAAATTAATCCAATAGGTAGACTTCTAAGAGTTGATCTTGTATGAATAGCGATACAGCGAGCGATTTGATCGTAAGTTGACAAACGAGAATGTTGCGAATAAGAGAAATCGACTGCGATAGCGAGAAGGCGACGTAAGACAGAAGTAATAATCCCACAAGTTGGCATCCCAAAGTACCTTATCTTGTGTAGAATTCGTTAGTTCGATGCGATTGTAATTTGAAAATTTTTCCTTTTAACATAAGGTCAACTGAGTCGATGTTAACCAATGTTTGCAAGGAAGTTTTAGTCTTTAAACATTTTAAGAAAATTGGAGGTGGAAACTGAGGTTATGAAAACTCTCCTACGGCATGGGTTCAAGCTGAACTCGATGTCGAACCAATGCCTTAAGAAGGATTTCGTTGGGATGTTGTAAAAGCTTTAAGGAAAACTGGGCTTATGAACTTTTCTTGGACATGGGGTTAAGCTGTTTCGACGTTAACTCCACGTCGTGAGAGAATTTTCACTTGCCCACCGGCTTTAAATCAAAATTTTATAAAAAGACGTTTTAATCAGTACGAAAAGGTAGTTAATTACCGAGCCCCACTTGGCACTTTCCCACGAAAGTTCGGTAATATGTTTAAAACACTTATATATAGGAGGTACCAGAGGCGTATCCACCATGCTTTTCCCATATTATTTCCGTTTCGTGAGGCAGTGTCAGGTGTGCCGATATGACATGGATAGAATTCGCGTTTTACTTGGCCCAATCGTTAGAAAGTCGGACCGAGCATAAGATAGAATCGAATAGGTTAATCCGGCGAGTTGATAAGCGAGAAGCGAATAGCGCGTTCTCGATTAGATTACACATTAAACCCACATGGCACGTTTCCACGAGAGTTTGCTAACATGGCGAAACACCATGCTTAACCAGGTTAGTTTTGCCTCGTGAAGCGGTGTCATGTGTACTAATACCACATAGACTGTAATGATCATCAAGTGAGCGATACGCGATACGAATAGATGGTAGACTATACACAATAAACGATAAGCGATTAAGTGATTAAACGAATATTACAAACACGTCACTAGTAATGATGGCGATGAGAATCGAATTACGGAGGTATGCGGTTTGACTTTGATTGATTAACACCACAGAGTTTAATTAACATTAGACCCCACATGGCCTTTTTCCACGAAAGGTCGCTGATATGACTAAAACACCTTGCTTTAGCCATATGAGCTTCGTCCCGTGAAGCGAGGTCACGCGTGCTAACTTAACACAAATATCACGGCTAACGGCACAGCGATAAATTGATACACAGCAAACGATGTAGATTCACATAATAAGCGATAGAGATTGCGAGATACGCTTGATAAACGATTGCGATTAGTCGAGTTTTGTTTCGAATAAGCTTTACGTTACGTTTTGACGCATCACGGGTATCGAGGAGGGTAGAATAGGTCCTTACCCGATAATATCGTGAGCGTTAGTGTGTTTGATGAGATTGCTCACTATAGACTTACGACCAGTCTTACGTTGATGCAATTTCAGTTGTTACGCCTTGCGATTGAGTGTAGTGTGTTGAAAATAATCACAATAGTATAATAGGTCTAATAACGTTCAACTCCACGTGGCACTTTCTTCACGGAACTTCGGTAGTATGGTAAGGCATTCCTCGCCCGACCCCTACTACTTTCATCCCGTGTTTTGGTGTCACCTTTTGTCAAATGCTATGGCACTTTTAGAATTTACTACGATCTCCGTGCACTGACCCGAATAATCCCGTGTGCACCCGTGATTAGTCGTTCCTTGCACGTTTATCGTACCTCGTTCTAAGAGTGTAGTGAGGGTAAAACACATTATTTCGTGATATAGTATATAGTATGTGCGTGATTCTAGTCTAAGTGCGATGATTAGAGAGTGGGAGAGAAGAAAACGAAAACGAGAGTTGATGTTTACACATAGTGGTAACTTCGAATAATAGAGTAGGTTCAAAGCTTAGAAATAAATGTCGAAATTCGTATCACTACAACTTTATCCTACGCTTGCTAGGTACTTGATGCTGAAGACTTTTGCTGGAGCTGTTGTTGTTGTACTCAAGTTCACGGTTCGATGCGGCAGTTGCGGGTGAAGTGACCGTAACGGTTGCAGTTATTGCAATAGCGACAGTCAGCCCCAACTGGATGATGATAGGTACATGAGTAACACAGAGGATGAGCTCCAGTGTAGGCTCGTTTTGGAAACATCGAAACTGTTTGAAGAGGTTTCGGTTGCAGCAGTTCGGTGGTTGATGAACTCGGGCTTGAAGTCTTTCGTTTGCGGCTGGGTTTGTCGGTGTCTTGCGAAGAGATGTCGTCGTTGGATGATTCATTTGAAGACTCACTTGCAGAGTCTTTGGCTGATTTGTCGGAAGATCTGTCGGTAGATTCGTCAAATGAATCGGCAGCAGATTCGTCAGATGAATCGTCAGCAGATTCATCAGAAGAATCGTTGGCAGATCCGTCAGATGAATCGTCAGCAGATTCATCGGGAGAATCGTTAGCAGATTCGTCAGGAGAATCGTTGACAGGATCGTCTGAGGGGTTAATGTCGATCGCTTGAAAAGCTTGCTTGACAGGATTCTTTGAGAAGAACCCTTCCATGAGTCGCTTGTTGTTGATTTCTGCGGCTAAGCGGTAGGCTTCTTCGATAGTAGCAGGTCTTGCAGCTTTGACGAAATCACCCACACACTCAGGCAAGCCACGAATGTACTTCGCGATGGCTTTTTCGGGAGTGTTGACTTGATTTGGGCAGATTACGCTAAGCTGTTTGATCCTTGCGGTATAGCCAGCATTGTCACCTTCGGTTTGCTTGATTTCCCAAAATTCGTTTTCTAGCTTCTGAATTTCATGAGGAGGACAGTACTCTTTCTTCATGAGCTCCTTCAGCTCATTCCAAGAGAGAGCGTAAGCTGCGGAGATTCCGCGTTTGTTACGTTCGGCGGTCCACCAGTCGAGTGCTCGAGATTGAAATACTCCAGTAGCGCAAGTAGTACGGAAACTATCGGGACACCCACTTTGACGAAGGGTAACTTCGATAGAGTCGAACCACTGGAGTAGTTGAGAAACACCTCCTTCGCCCGTGAAGACCATCGGATCACAGGCTTTGAAGTGTTTGTAGAGGAATGCAGATTGCGGCCCTCATGTCTTAACGTCTTCCGAAGTTCGAGAGTTGATAAGAGAGTGAACTCGTGTGGCAATCTGAGGAATGACTTTGACCACTTCCCGGGTCACAAGTGAAGCAATCCTCTTTTCGCTCCTTCGTTTGGCTCGTCTCTTTGCTAACATTCTCGAAGTAGAGTTGTTGGAAGGCATCTAGACAGAAAGAGGCTTGGAGTGAGATTCGATCATAATGATTTTTGAGTTTGTGTTGCGATTTGAGCGCGTTCAAACTTGATGTGATAGTATAATAGTAATGCGATTCACGTAGGAGCCATATAGGAAACACAAAATTCCTAAGTTCTCACGCAATGACTTGTTTGTTTGTACGTATATATATGTATATATATATATTTATATAGATGTAACTTGTAATCATACTCATACAGGTCGATTTAGGATAAACGAGGTCGCGTTGAAGTGAGAAAACGAGAGCGAATGCGATAGATTAGGCATTAGTTTTGTTGCGAACATTCGGATTTCGTTTTAGATTGCGATGGTTGTGCGAATTGTGCGTTTATAAAGTAGGGAGTGAAAATCACTAGATTGAGAAATCGATAGAGCGTAAAGTTTCAAAACGTAAACAGGTTCCAATCATTTGTGAAATCGGCGGGTCGTATGGTAGAGTGCCTTGGGTGTTTAGGCGTCGACTACCCAAGGTAACCCAACTATATCTAACAAGTTCGAGCGTGCGCGTTGACCTAGAGGACTTCATGCTTCCATTGGGATGCAGCTCCTGGCATTCGTCTTCCTAGTCATCGCGTGGCTCGAGTCATCATGATAGTCGAGTCCTTGGTGAGAGCTTTTGAAAAACCAATTTAGAGAGTGGAACGGCTTATTAAGGTACGGGTTTCACCCCTGACTTAACAGTTTCGTTCCTAATTGTGGTTATGCTCTTCGAATAAATTCGTGAGTTCCACTAGATTTCGAAACGGAGACTTTCGTCGAGATGTGGATGTCACTCCTAACTCGATGAAAGGTTCTCGTGCTAGAAAAATGCGTTGGGTGAGCAATCCTATCGAGAGTTCTTGGTTTTCACACCTGATCTCGACTGGATCGCTCGGTTTCGTTATGCGAGTATTCTTGAAAACATGTGTATTGTGTCGGCCTTAGGAAAGGCTAAGTAGTATTTTAGCCTTAGGAAAGGCTTCTGCATGTGAAGTTGTAGTACGCGGTATTCACACAAAGTTGTAGCTTTTAGTAATTTCGATCGAGAGTATCAAGTAGGCCCAATACAAACCCTTCTGGGTTCGTACGAGTCGGCCTGTTGGTACTTAGACTATAGACTAGGTCAATTTCGAAGACGTCGACCCGGACTAGGTCGAGTCTGACCTAATTCCCTATAGTTATGGCTCTGATACCAATCTGTCACACCCCAACCGATGGCGGAATCATCGGGGCGCGGCACTAGGCGAATCAGATTGCTCAAGAGAATCCATAACAACTATATTGCGATAATATTTAATACATTCGTTATCCCATACTAACAAACAATACAATCACATAAGTTATCACAAATTTCTTGTCCTCTCGAACAATACAAATCCGACAACCTAGATTTTAGTTGAGTTTCTAGACTTCCTAGCTTGATTTGACATAGTCTGCGATCTAACCTGCAACATACGTTAAAATGTTTGTCAATACAAAAGTATTGGCGAGTATACAGGTTTGGTAAGTATGGCATAATAGATTAAAAGAGCTGCGAATTTCCACATGCATAAACGTAATACACGACATATATACTCACAAAACTGATACTACCAACTAAGTCCTCGATGCTCGAATGTACGATGGCATAACTAGACCCCGTCGGGCGCAATAGTACTATACTAGTCGTGGTGGGACGTCGCGAGTATAAGCCCTAGCACATATGCAACTAGCATCACGTATATCTATGCATAACAGTTATTCGCAAGTGATAATTCGATTGATTGAATATTTCGTTTGATAAGTTCGATTTGTTTGAAACGTATGTTACACCCAAAATTCGATTAAAAAGGGGTCAAGTATACTCACAGTGCGTATTTAGCGGGTTTACAACTTGATTGAGTCGGTTGCGAGTACGTCTGTAATGATCCTTGAAGAAATAGAGTAAACGATATACGGTTAAGCGAGATTATCTTGAAAAGTTGCTCATTTGGTTGAATGGTCCTCATCCGTGCGGATCAGACATGTTATCCGTCCGGATGACAGGTCATCCGTGCGGATCAGACATGTTATCCGTGCGGATAACAGGTTGTCCGTGCGGTTGATATAGTTGTACGTGCGGACGGTGGTGCGTGCGGGAGACTTTGTTGTGCGTGCGGATGAGTGTGCGCGCGGGTGACATCTCATCCGTGCGGGTGACTGGTGCGTGCGGGTGACATGTCATCCGTGCGGACTGACATGTCATCCGTGCGGACTGACCTGTTGTCCGTGCGGACTGACCTGTTGTCCGTGCGGGCTGACATGTCTATTTCGCACTGTTTTCGAGTGTTTGACGGAAGGGATACGTTCGTTTTCACTAGGGTAGTGTAATTTCGCACTAACTCTTGAAGTTCCGCCAATTCCGACTCATCCTAACGGCCGGGAATCACCCCGTTCCATCAGATCTGGCCGTTCATGGTGGTTCTTCATGGTTAACTCGAAATCGTACAGATTTAGGTGAGATTTGTCATAAAAATATGTGGAAATCACCCGGATCTGAGTCGTTTATAGTGAAATGAGACCCCAATCTTGAAGTTCATAAGAACTCTTGGTGACATCACCTCAAAACGCCTCAAATCCGCAGATTTCATGGTTAGAATTTGAGTTTTGAAAGATAGAATGATGTAGAATCGAGTGTAGATTGTAGAAGTACAAGTTTTAGGTTGAAATCTTACCGGAATCGCGAGGAAATCGAGAGAAAAGGGTCTTGGTGCGCGTTTGTTTGAACAGGAGCTGTCACATCACTGTTCAAGTGATGTGGCATGGTATTTATAGGCAACAGAGGAGAGGAAAAGGGTTTTGGCCCGGATAGCTGATGTATGAAAAATGCAACATATAAATTACATCAAATGAGGCATAAAACTAACCCTTTTTAAGTACTAATATTGGAAAAAGAGTGTTTTTGTCTTCCTTTTGTATTTTCAGGATTAAATGAGCTCAAAAACGCAAAAGAAGCAAAAAGACAGCTAAATCCAACATAAATACAAGAAAAGGAATATTAGTGGACTGCCCGACCCTTCAACGGCACCTTCCAAAGCAAAATAGAGAAATCAGAAGACTGAACACGCCCCGTGCTCAGCCAGCACGGGGCCGTGCCCAAGAAGCAGCAGAAAAGACAAACCTATAGAAGCTTCTATTGTCCATCACGGGCCGTGCTCAGCGGACACGGGGGCGTGTCGAAAGTACAGCAGGCGCATTTATTGTAATTGCGAATTACAATTAATGAGGAGAGAGATTGTCAGACGGACACGGGGCCGTGCCCAGCGGACACGGGGCCGTGCCCAGCTCTCTGTTCAGCCTATAAATAGGAGTGCTTGGATTCATTTCATCTCATCCCTTGGCATACCACCTCTCTCACACTTCATCCACCACCCACCACCATCACAACACCATCATCCACCACCATCATCCATTGTCCATCGTAGAGTGTGTGAGTCATCTCGGGATCCAAGATTGATCGTAAGAGTTCTTGACAATCAAGGCCATGTTTGCCTAAGTCTCTTACATCACTTGGTGAAGACAAAGTGTCTAGTATAACACTTTTTATTTCTAATCTTTTGCACTTTTTATTTGGTTTTGTATTAATGACTTTAATAACTAGTTACTTATGTTGAAGGTGATCTTTCCTTATCGTTTGTCCGTGGTGTCTTGGCATTATTTTACTGTCTATATAAAATAAAGGATTTTCACCATTCATATCTCCACGGTCTATATGGAGGTATGTTGGCTACCTGGTAGGGGGTTAAGGGAACGGTTTGGTAAAGGTCTTGCCATTGTTCAGCGTTTAGAGGTCCTGCAATGGACCTGGGTCAAATTTAGTAGGCCCTCCTTCAATACTTCACGGTATTGGATGGCGGGGGTCCAAACTCTTTGATCCCCTCATAAGTTAACTACTATTAATACTATAACCCGGCTATTTAGGACTGTATCCCTGCTGACTCAGACTACTTAGCCGATGGTAACGTCACCGCCAAAAGCGGGGCCTACCACAATACTGCATTAATAACTTAATTCATTATCTTCCAATAATCCACCCTTTTAGGATTGTATCCCTGCTGACTCAAACTACTGGGGTGAGGGTAACGTCACCTTCAAAAGAGGGGCCTACTACAATAACTAAGATAATCTCTTAATTATGTGCAAAAGTGCGGAAATAATCAAAGGTTATACTAGATACGAGTCGGAACCAAGTGATTCATCTTGTCTATCTGTTTTTCTTTTATTTTTATTTTCAGCATTTTAGTTAGTTTTTATTTTTCTTAGTTTAAAACAATTTTTCTAAATTTTTATTTTGGTTAGACGTTGAGGATAAACCGGTACTAAAAGCTCTTGTGTCCTTGGACGACCTCGGTATCTTACCAACGCTATACTACACTCAACGATGGGTGCACTTGCCCATATGTGTGTTTAGTGTTAGTGAAATATCGTGTTTTATAAATTTAAAACCTGGCTAAAATAAGTGTTAAAAAGGGCTTAAAATATACACCTAATATATATAACACTTCACACGCATCAAGTTTTTGGCGCCGCTGCCGGGGACACAAGGATTTTAAGAAAGTTAGGAATCAACGGCCTAATCATTTTTTTATTTTTCTTTTTAATTTTTTAGGATTTTTCTTAGTTTTTCAGCTTCTGCAGAGCTCAGCACGGGCCGTGCCCGCTGAACACGCCCCCGTGCTCAATCATTAGAACTGGCAATCCTGTTTTGCGTCAGACAGTAAGCTGAACACGGGGCCGTGCCCACTCAACACGCCCCCGTGCCCAAGTTTCAGTTACTGAAAACAGAACCGTTAGATCCCGACGGTTGGTAATTTCTGGCATACACATGAGTGATAGTAATTATTTTTACTTTCGGCACTCTTATGGTACGTGGTGTCAATTATGTGGTGGCAAACATGAAGAAGTAGAATGCTACTTTCTGAATTATAGGCCCCACTACATGGACCCACCAACTTCTCACAACCTTAAGAGGGGCGAAAGTAAAAATAAGCACTATTCCTCCCTCGAATGCGCCCAACCAGATATTCTAGGGGAAATGCTCCTTGATGAGTTATTTCACCTAGAAGAGCTAGTTCTAAATTGGTTAGAAGAACTTAGGAAGGATTTTATTGATCCACCCCAAGACGATAACCATGAAGAAAAGTTGGAACCGCATTCCGACAACCTCGTTGCTCCCGAAAATACCTTCGTACCTAGCAAAGACGTGGACGATAGTCGTCCCTGTGTCGATTGTGCCGTGAAGGACTCTCCATCGACTTCATTCGGTGCATACATAGACCTGAGCGATTCGGCATACACCTTCTTTAACAAGAGCCCGGGAAAGGGTTGGACTTGTCCACCTAGAATGAAAATAGGAATTACCCTCACCGACAACCTCTTGCGTTCTCGCCTTAGTCTAGGACAATTAAGGTATCTTAGGCACTTTGGGGTTGTTCCAACCAGTCAGGAGCCACCCGATACTAACAAGTTCCTTAAAAACTAGACAACTTCATAAAACAGTCCCTCGACACGGGGCCGTGTCCAGCCAACACGCCCCCGTGTCCATCAAAAGATTCCATTCTGATCAGTACGTCAGAATGCGGACAAACTGTGTCAGAATTCCACCCGAACACGGGGCCGTGTCCACTAGACACGGGGCCGTGTTCAGGATGCTGTCGTTTTCTATAAATGCAGCCAAGAATCCTGCACATTTGGACCAACTTGGGGCAGAGATTTGCAGGAATCTTCTCTCAAACTATCCTAGGTAAGTCTAAAAGAAGGTTCCAACAACCCATCTTGTCCTTTCCTCTTTTAGCCATTTCCTTCTTCTTCATCTTTCTCCAAAAACTACCATTGAAAGTTTGAAATTTTTCCAACTTTGTGGTAGGGATTTATGAGTTTTGTTCAAGGAATCTTGGTAAAAACATGTTGTAACCTTGTTTTAAGTTATTAGCAACTAAAAAGACCCCACAATGCTCAGAAAATAACTTAGAAATCCAAGTTTCCTTATTCCGAAATTCTGCAGAAAGATGAACACGGGGCCGTGCTCATTGAGCACGGGGCCGTGTCCGATAACTGTTTCATTAAATAAACTCTTTCAGTTTATTTTTCGTAGAATGTCGAGTGAAAACAGCGAAACATCTTCAGTACATTCGTCAAACAGCCGAAGAGGAAGAAGACCCTCTATTGAAGCTACACTTGTGCACTATGTGGTAGCATTAAGGGAGGCTCTCGATGAAATGACTTCAGTAGAGGAGGTCCTAATTGACCGTATTAACGATCTTACGATGGGACTTGAAAGCAGCTTCCAAGAAATTAACCTCTTGCACCAGAGGTTAAATATTCTTGTAGCACCTCCGATGGAACCAGTCCTTCCACAGCAGGATTGGAACCTAGCACTCGGAATCAACAACCCTACCGGGTGGGAAGACTTGCCAGCAGAACCTCCTGTGGAACACCTACAAGAGATCCCGGTGGAAGTTGAAACTCCTCAAACTAATGCCAATGAGCCTTCCTTTCTCCTTCCAAGGGAGGTGGAAGAATGGCTCGCCGACATTTGAGGAGAACCGCACGCGGAAGATGGAGTTCAAAAAGGCCTTGGTTAACCAAGATTAATTGCTTCTTGGAATTTTTGCTAATTAAAATAAAGTTAAGGCTAGGACTCCATGGGTTATTATTTCCTTATTATATCTAGTTTAATTTAGGACTATGTAAGTTCTCTCTATGATGAAATGAAATGATGGTTTTGAAGTTTGGATGGTTTGTAATGAATAAAACACACTCATGGTGGTAAAGGATGAAAAGGGGAACGAGAAAAATGAACCCATGCACAAGAACAAGGCAACCCGACAATTCTCACCATTTCAGAAGGTTCAACACGGGCCGTGCCCAACCAACACGGCCCCGTGCTGAGCACCCTGCAGAAAACGCCCAGTTCAGGTAACTGGACACGGGCGTGTTCACCCAACACGCCCCCGTGTCCAGACTTCTGTTTCTTTTGTTTTAATTCTGTTACTGGCACTTGAACACGGGGCCGTGCCCGGACAACACGGGGCCGTGTTCAGTGCCCAGTAACACAAATTTTTGCTTTTTAAACACTATTTTACACATCTAATCAACCTAAAAATTTATTTTTGGGACACATTGAGGACAATGTGTAATTTAAGTGTGGGGGGGATGCTAAAACCTTAAATTTTGCAAGTCCTAAATACAAGCCTTACACAAAACTCTGTTGGAACTGCTAATCACCCCAAATTTTTTCAAAAATTTCATTTTTTTTACTTGTCTAGGTTTAACTCGGGAAATTCAAGTTCTTAAAAAGGTTATATTTTTACAAATTTACAACCGATAGCGTAGTGATAAAAAGAACCAACATAAGAAAATTATGAAAAGGCATAGCAAACTTTTTTAAAAATTTGATTATATATCCTTGATCACATAAAAACCCATTCCCACAAAAGTGAGTTTTGAGCCTTTATTGAGCACACAATTACATATCAATAGACTAAATGCTCATTTTTCGTTTCTTGTGTGAATAGCCGCTTGGTTCTTACGACTCCAGAACTTGCCATGACGATACATTCCCGGTCTTTATCAACTTAAACCCGAGTAAGTAAATGATGGAGGCATTAGGACTAACCCTTTTTATTTCTACACCATTATTTTTCCTTTTCTTTTACCACCTACCCAAAAATCCCCCTAGTTAGCCCCTTTGAGCCTAAACCTTTTCATTTCATCACCCAAACAAAACCCTTTTACCCACCAAAACTTTTTTATTTTTTAACCCTTTGTTTTAGTAACAAGTTCGGTTTTTCGTAAGGTAAAAAAAAAAAAGAAAAAAAAAAAATGTGTTGATGATGAAGCAAAAATAAAATAAACAAACGAGTTCATCAAAAATAACTTTGTTTGAATAAATGCTTCATCAAAATAAAAATAGAAAGTCTTACGAAAACCGACACTTGTTACGCTTTTCGCCCTTTTTCTACTAACCACTAACCACTATGCCAACCACCTACCTTTAACCCAAGCCTAACCCTTAACCCACAAAGTCCTCTTGATATTTACAAAGGTATAAAAGTTAAAAAGGAGGAGGATTGATTGCTTGGCAAGCCTATGGTAGGAATAAGTTCCATGCCGCTCTCGAGTGATTCACTAAAAATACACCTTCGGCCGAGTGTGAGTGACTTCTCCCGTGAGGTATGTGAACTTGTATATAAATGGAATTTTAAAAAAGGCATGTTATGCCCAAATAAGTAATTTCTCCTATGAAAAGTTCTAAATAAATCATTACGAATAGGATTGTAAATAAATAAAAATAAAACCCAAAAAGATCTTGGATATCCCGACACTCTACGACAAGCCCAAAACCTTCTCTTCTACCTATTCCATTTGGGAGTGTAAGCCACATATTAAAGAGTTTTGCTTGAGGACAAGCAAAAGTTCAAGTGTGGGGGTATTTGATGTATGAAAAATGCAACATATAAATTACATCAAATGAGGCATAAAACTAACCCTTTTTAAGTACTAATATTGGAAAAAGAGTGTTTTTGTCTTCCTTTTGTATTTTCAGGATTAAATGAGCTCAAAAACGCAAAAGAAGCAAAAAGACAGCTAAATCCAACATAAATACAAGAAAAGGAATATTAGTGGACTGCCCGACCCCTCAACGGCACCTTCCAAAGCAAAATAGAGAAATCAGAAGACTGAACACGCCCCGTGCTCAGCCAGCACGGGGCCGTGCCCAAGAAGCAGCAGAAAAGACAAACCTATAGAAGCTTCTATTGCCCATCACGGGCCGTGCTCAGCGGACACGGGGGCGTGTCGAAATTACAGCAGGCGCATTTATTGTAATTGCGAATTACAATTAATGAGGAGAGAGATTGTCAGACGGACACGGGGCCGTGCCCAGCGGACACGGGGCCGTGCCCAGCTCTCTGTTCAGCCTATAAATAGGAGTGCTTGGATTCATTTCATCTCATCCCTTGGCACACCACCTCTCTCACACTTCATCCACCACCCACCACCATCACAACACCATCATCCACCACCATCATCCATTGTCCATCGTAGAGTGTGTGAGTCGTCTCGGGATCCAAGATTGATCGTAAGAGTTCTTGACAATCAAGGCCATGTTTGCCTAAGTCTCTTACATCACTTGGTGAAGACAAAGTGTCTAGTATAACACTTTTTATTTCTAATCTTTTGCACTTTTTATTTGGTTTTGTATTAATGACTTTAATAACTAGTTACTTATGTTGAAGGTGATCTTTCCTTATCGTTTGTCCGTGGTGTCTTGGCATTATTTTACTGTCTATATAAAATAAAGGATTTTCACCATTCATATCTCCACGGTCTATATGGAGGTATGTTGGCTACCTGGTAGGGGGTTAAGGGAACGGTTTGGTAAAGGTCTTGCCATTGTTCAGCGTTTAGAGGTCCTGCAATGGACCTGGGTCAAATTTAGTATGACCTCCTTCAATACTTCACGGTATTGGATGGCGGGGGTCCAAACTCTTTGATCCCCTCATAAGTTAACTACTATTAATACTATAACCCGGCTATTTAGGACTGTATCCCTGCTGACTCAGACTACTTAGCCGAGGGTAACGTCACCGCCAAAAGCGGGGCCTACCACAATACTGCATTAATAACTTAATTCATTATCTTCCAATAATCCACCCTTTTAGGATTGTATCTCTGCTGACTCAAACTACTGGGGTGAGGGTAACGTCACCTTCAAAAGAGGGGCCTACTACAATAACTAAGATAATCTCTTAATTATGTGCAAAAGTGCGGAAATAATCAAAGGTTATACTAGATACGAGTCGGAACCAAGTGATTCATCTTGTCTATCTGTTTTTCTTTTATTTTTATTTTCAGCATTTTAGTTAGTTTTTATTTTTCTTAGTTTAAAACAATTTTTCTAAATTTTTATTTTGGTTAGACGTTGAGGATAAACCGGTACTAAAAGCTCTTGTGTCCTTGGACGACCTCGGTATCTTACCAACGCTATACTACACTCAACGATGGGTGCACTTGCCCATATGTGTGTTTAGTGTTAGTGAAATATCGTGTTTTATAAATTTAAAACCTGGCTAAAATAAGTGTTAAAAAGGGCTTAAAATATACACCTAATATATATAACACTTCACACGCATCAATAGCCCATCCGTGCGGATGGCCCATCCGTGCGGATGGCCCATCCGTGCGGATGGCCCATGCATGCGGATGGCCATCCGTGTGCATGACCATCCGTCCGGATGGTCCATCCGTCCGGATAGCTATCCTGACGCTTGGACTTCTCCGTTTTTGATCGTTTTGATAGTTTTCGAAGCGCGTACCTTTCATAATTAATTTATATTATTATTATATTATTATATTGTTATTATTATATATATGTATCACTAGGGGTCGTACTTACGTATCCATAATCCAAAGTTTCGATAATTAACAATCGGTTTCGATTCGAGTATGCTATTATTAGCGACGTTTCACGGCCATCAATGAAGGTAGTATAGGTCCTTTCTTGACGTCATCGTGAACGTTATTTCGTGTAGTGCCACAAAGACTGACGGGGTACCGTTTACTCGTATTGTCATCATCGTCATGACGACTGGAGCTACAGCACTCACCCGAGAGTCCCTGTTAGCGTTAATTGTTTACGTTCGACACATCACGGCCACTGAGGAGGGTAGAGTAGGTCCTCGCTCAATGTCTCCGTGAGTGTTAGTGTGATAATAGTGTAGTATAGTGATACTGTAGCTTGAAAATATGCGATTATCCTTCGAATAGCGGTATATACGATATAGTTACATTATGATCCGAATCTCTAGTGCTAGGCGTAATGAGTATAACGAGTAGTAACAATCGCACGAAAGTGCGGGGTGTTACAGTAAGTGCGGTCCTTGTTAAGGATCACCAAGGTACACAACATCCTGTTTATTATGTAAGTAAAAGCTTACTTGATGCTGAATCCAGGTATTCACATTTAGAGAAACTTATCCTTGCATTAATTATGGCATCTACTAAATTAAGACATTATTTTGAGACTCATGCCATTATTGTTAAAACTAATTTCCCAATTAAGAATGTTCTCAGGAAACCTGAAATGTCAGGAATGATGGCTAAGTGGGCAGTGAAGTTGAGTGCATATGATATAAGATATGAGCCTAGGACAGCCATTAAATCCCAAGCATTAGCTGACTTTGTGGCAGATTTCAGTAGTGATTTGCAAAAGGAAGCTGAACTAGAAGTCCAACAGCTTGAAGAAACCAAGGATCCTTGGATACTGTTCACTGATGGATCCTCCAATGTGAATGGAACAGGGCTTGGAATACTACTAAAATCGCCACAGGGGGACATAATACCCCACTCCATAGCTTGTGAATTTCAAACTACCAACAATGAGGCTGAATATGAAGCCTTGATAGCTGGTTTGCAAATTGCAAAGCACATGAGCATCAGGTATCTTGAGGTACATGTAGATTCTTTATTGATCACTAATCACTTTAATGGATCCTATGCTGTTAAAGGTGAAAAGCTAATCAAATACTTGGAGATAGTCAAAGAATTGGCACTCTCTTTTGTATCCTTTAGTTTGACACAGGTACCAAGGGAAGAGAATGCAGAAGCTGATGCATTAGCCAATCTAGGATCATCTTTGAAGATTCCTGAGGATATTGAGATCCCTATTATCCATATCCTGACCCCTGCTATCAAGGATCATGTAGCTATGGAGATAGGAGAAGATTCTGCAATTATCCCTAGTGATAATACCCAATCTCATTCAGGATCATGGATACTCCCAATCATGAGATACATACAACATGGAGAAATTCCTACAGGAGAAAACCCAAGGGCTTTCAAAATTAAGGTATCTCAATTTACAATATTAAATAATATGTTGTATAAACGATCTCTTGCAGGACCATATTTAAGATGCATTGAGGATCCTGAAATTCAAGAAGTCCTAAAGGATTTCCATGAAGGAGATTGTGGAAACCACACTGGGGGCAGGGCATTATTCTCAAGGATCCTGAGGACAGGATACTATTGGCCCACTATGAAGAAGGATGTTGTGGAGTATGCCAAGAAGTGTGATCCTTGTCAGAGGCATAGTAATATCCTTCACCAACCAGCAGAGCTCTTGCATCCTATATCCTCTTCTTGGCCATTCATGAGATGGGGAATGGATATAGTTGGAAAGCTTCCTAAGGCACCAGGTGGAAAAGTATTCATGCTTGCTATGACTGATTACTTCTCTAAGTGGATAGAGGCTGAAGCCTTTGCTCAAGTTAGAGAAAAGGAAGTTATATCCTTTATTAAGAGAAATATTATTACTAGATTTGGCATCCCTTCTGAGATTGTTTGTGATAATGGATCCCAATTTATTGGGAATAGAACCACTAACTTTTGTGACAGTTGGGGGATTAAGATGATAACATCAACACCAGTCCATCCACAAGCTAATGGCCAGGCAGAGTCATCCAACAAGATCATCATCAACAATTTGAAGAAGAAGCTTGGATCCAAGAAAGGAAAATGGGCAGAAGAACTACCTTATGTGCTGTGGGCTGATAGAACAACTCCCAAGAATGCTACAGGCCAAACTCCATTTTCTTTGGTATTTGGGGCAGAGTCAGCGATCCCTACAGAGATGGTGGTTCCAACTGCAAGAACAAGCATTCGTGATCCTGAAGAAAATGCTGAAAACTTGATTCAAGATTTGGATACTATAGAAGAAATCAGGGATTTAGCAAGGATAAGGATGGCCAGTTATCAACAAAGGATGGCCGGAGCCTACAACAAAAATGTCAGGCTCAGGAAATTCTAAGTTGGGGATATGGTATTAAGGAAAGCATTTCAAAACACCACCAATCCTGCTGATGGAAAGCTAGCACCAAAGTGGGAAGGACCCTATTTGATTGAAGCTGAAGCAGGAAAGGGGGCATATCGATTGCTAACAATGGAGGGTGATTTGCTACCTAGAGCTTGGAATGCTGTCCATTTGAAGAAATATTTCATGTGATCATGATCCATGATCCTTACCAGACAAGTATCCTTGAAGGATCCCCACTGACAGATTATCCTCTTTCTGGTAACATTCCAATCTTAAACTATTTCATTATTTTTATTCTCTTACAAGGATAAGGATCCTGCGTCCTTTATCCTCCTTTTACTTGATTCTGAGTTTTGAAGGTTCAGGTATTCTTAACTAAGAGTTGAGTATCCACAGAAGTATCCAGTCATTTGGGCTAGTCCCCAGTTTGGGCCTGTCCCCAGTTTCACCAGTAGCGCACGATGATCCTGGTATAGTTCATGGCAATGGGACCATTACCCGCTTTAGGGGCTGACAATTTCGTTGTACTGGCTATATTCAGGATCCTACGTATAATGGTAGACGTACCATACATCCGTTCCTAAGGTTTCTAACGTTTTCACTTTAGCTAAGGTTTTGGCATTTTCATGTCACTAAGTTTGGATAGTCGCCAGTGAGGGCCATACTCCAGTTTACACACGATTCTTTGGGCTTGTCCCCAGTTATCCTTTGGGTTTGTCCCCAGTTATCCTTTGGGCTTGTCCCCAGTTATCCTTTGGGCTTGTCCCCAGAATTGTTGGGCTTGTCCCCAGTTACTAACATTCATCTTATATTGGCTCAGTCCCAAGTAATATCTCATTTCAGGTTTGTGAAGATAAATGACCAAGGATTCTTGACCCTTACTTTCATCTAAGGTTTGTATCTTGGGTTATCCTAATTTTAAGTGTTGAAGGATAGGATCCTAACTTGGATTCTCAGGTATGATCCTTTACTGTTTTGATTTTATTCATTATGTATTTAAGTGACACTTATCCTTTGACAACTGAAATTATGATCCTTAAGTTATTTTTTTTATGTGATCCTTGATCATATCCTTAACTCTTAAGGGATATTTTTTAAAATTTTTCCTTACTTGATGAGTTTAAACGACATGAACATCACAATAAATTGAAAATTAAAATAACAATAAGGATATCAACACAGGATATAGTCAAAAAGTTAAAGTCATTTTATTCACAAAAGCTTAAACCCTTTTAAGGTTGTCAAAATTGCCAACCCACGTTTCTACCAGCAAAACGTGGCCCGTCCACATGGGTTGGCAAAGGGTGTCCATTGTTCATAGGTCTAACGAGTGCAGGAAATTAAAGACGGCAGGATCACAATGGCTTCATCCCCCAAACAGAGGATCCCTCCACCATTTGTAATCCTACCTATTGTTCAAAGGATCATCCATGATCCTCAACCCTAATTACTATTGTTTGAGTACAGACCAACCATTGTTTATCAAAACATCATCAAAACAAAAAACCATAACCAAACTAAAAAATGGGCTCCGGCTACGTCCAGAAATGTCCTTCATCGCCCATTCAAGCAGCCTACACCTTCGCTGCATCACCATCTCCAGCTCCACTAGCTTCACCACCATGATCCTTGCCATTGCCTCCAGCCTCGATCGTCAGGATCTCCTCAGCCTCATCCTCATCCTCCAATTCAGCCAGTCTTGCCTTCCAGCCTTCCACATCCCAGCTGCTCCTATCAAAGGCAGGATCCTGAGCTTCTTGAGCCATTTGTAGCTTGGTCTTGTACATGGCTATGGCAGCGGAGACCTTAGCATCCTCCGTGATCTCGCTCTTCTCATAATCAAAATTAATCAAGATTGTAGCTGTCTGAGCTTTGGCATCTTTGAGGTCTTTTTGGAGGTCAGCAATCTTGAGATCCTTAAGCAACGCGACTTGTTGGAGGTCGGCAATCTTCTTGTCCTGCTCTTCGACATACCCAACGTAGTCTTCAATCTCGGCAAATTTCTGCAAAGAAGATAAAGAACAGTTCAAGAACAAGTGATCCTCAAATAAGCTGGATACCTAAAGCAGGGATAAGGATCCTTACCTCGTTGAAATACTCAAGGAATTGATGGCGGATCAGGGGCAGACCTTGCAGATCATCAGCTTCAGAGGCTTTTCTTTTCTTGCCACCTCTTCCCTTTGAAGTGGTAGCTTTGGGGATAACAATGGAGGGGCTAGCAACAGATTTTTTCTTGGATCGCACGGTGTCAAGTTCAGTGACGCTAAATTTAGAAGCAGATCTTGATGATTTTCCAGCGCCTACACACCCAAAACAGATAAGTGCCCTTATTCTATTCATATCTAACTATTTATTTAAATATTTGAGTATAAAAAGAACAGGATACTTACTTGACATGGTGACAGAGCCTGAGGATACCTCTTGTGAATCCTGGGTGATTGTCTTGAATGATCTTGTTTCAGGATCAAGCTTTCTAAAGGCAGCAAGTCTCCCCTTGGTGGCAGCTGAAGGAATGATATGCGAGAATGTGATAGCTGTACAAAAAGAAACAAAAGCATATTAGTAATCATTATCAGAATGAGCTTACTTAGTGATCCTTCTAAGGATCCTCCTATCCTACCATGAGTGCTCCATTTCTTTGGCAAATTCTTTCCATCCGGGATAGAATCCCTTCTGACGAAGAAGAACCGCCGTTTCCAGTTGGTATCGTTTTTAGTAGCCTTAAAGATGGGATGTTCTTCTCCGGGTTTACGCTTGAACAAATATCGGTGGGATCCAAACGTTGTGAGATCATACATCTCAGCCAACTCCGACATTCCTAGGTCAATCCCTTCCTGCTCGATGATCCTTTCAAGGGTATAAAGGACCCTCCAGATCATTGGCATAGCTTGGATGTAGCAGATGCCGGTAAGGGAGAAAAAGGATTGGGTAAAGTCTGGAAAAGGATAGGTGTATACTATGGTGAAAGGTGTAACTGGGAAGGTTACCCAAGTTTCAGATATGTAGTCACTAAGAACGGTGGGAACAAATGGTTTGAAAACAGTATTTGCCGG
The DNA here is from genome assembly GCA_030545235.1 of Helianthus tuberosus. NCBI lineage: Eukaryota > Viridiplantae > Streptophyta > Magnoliopsida > Asterales > Asteraceae > Helianthus > Helianthus tuberosus. The sequence goes on from CM060424.1 coordinate 187,974,947, forward strand.
AAAACAGTGGCGGATTCTGTCTATTTGTGGATCAGAGAAACAACATATTTCTTTTACCGAATCTTCGAGGATCCCCTGGCTCTTGAGAGGACTTTCCTTCTTATGATCCTTGGCTGGTGAGGATCTCAGCATCATCTTGATTTGAAGAAGGTAAAGAAAGATGAACGGAGGAAGAAAACGTAAAGGAAGAAAAGAAAAAGAGTTACCTGCTTGATCGTCGGATGAGAATTTAAAGGGAGTTCTCTTGAAATTTGAATGCTAATCGATCCCTATCTCTAACTCCTATTTATAATGATGATTCTGCAGGATAATCACCTCGCTGACGTCACGATCGTAACGGCTAGTTCGATCTTAACGGCCCGTTAGTTTGTTACGGATAAGATTGACAAAATATAACTCATTTATTTACATATTTACTCCTTATATTTTGGGGGCAATTGTTAGGGGTGGATTTCTAAATAACCAGTGATCCTTATTTACTGTTGGATTTAGTGATCCTCAATTCTGTCTGAAGTAGTGATCCTCAGAAGTGTTGTAGGATCAGGATCATGGATCACTATAAGGATCCCTGTACTAACGATTGTCTACTTTGAATTCGTAATTGTTTTGCAGGAGTATCAATTCAGACTTGGTCTTAGCGATATTCCTGGAGTATATTCCTTGAAGTATTCCGCACGTGCTTGGCCAGAAATGGACGTTGTGGAGTCGTGGAAGACTTGCACGATTTGCGGAATGTTAGTTAGGCTTGATATTTTCTATTTTTAAAGGGGTAGCGAGCTAAATTAGAGACACTTGGCTATTTTTGGCTACACACACACTTATACAACCGCTCTCATCAGCTCTCGACAAAACACTTAGCATTTTTCATACATTTCTACACGATACACTATAGTGATCCTTGTACTTAGCTCGCTATCATCCGAAGTTGTAACAGTTTGTTTGTTTAATTTGAGTTGGTGATCGGTAGTTTCCATCACCCGGGGTTTTTTGTGCCGGAGATCAACTCTTGATCAAGGGCTTTTTCCCCGTATAAATCTTCGTGTCACTTGTTCATTACATTTCATAGTGATCCTTATTGTTGTTCATCAATTCAAGCATCATACCTCACAACAGAAAGTTTGGTTACATTGTCATTGCTTGATTTTTGACCAAAACACTACCTTAACAGGATCAGCCTTGAAATGGCTCTTAAATGTTCCTCCGCATTCGATTACATCTTTTGCTCACTTAGTGAATTTATTTAATAGTCAATTTTCTTGTAGTCGGAGTTTTGAAAAACTGACAAGTGATCTCTACAGGATAACTCAAGGACCTCAGGAATCCCTAAGGGATTATGTGAACAAATTCAGCAGGGAATCCTTGGATATCCCGCACCTTGATGTTGCCACAGCGGTCCAAGCATTCAAGATGGGACTACAAAAGGATTCCCAATTTTATCAGGATCTTGTGATGAATCCTTGCAGGAATTTGGACGAGGCTCGAAACAGGGCCTTGAGATATATCAGGCTGGAGGATGATAAGAAAATGCAAGAAAGGATGAACTCATCCACTACCTACGAGTCAACCAATAGGAAGTCAGAATCCTCATTTAAACCATATCGCTCTAAGCCATATGGTAGAAATGACAACAAGAAAGTGAATACTGTTGAAGACGAGGATCCTGAAGAATATCCTGAATTATCTGAATATTGCTTTTCTGTTAACATTCCTGAATTAATGTATGCTATGCAGGGTTTGGGAGATAAAGCTAGGTGGCCTCGAAAGAACCAACAAAAAGCTGATTGGAAGGATAAATCGAAATGGTGTGCCTTCCATGAAGATTTTGGACATATAACTGAGGATTACATTGCTTTGAGAAAAGAAATAAGCCATCTTCTTAGCAAGGGATATCTGAAGGATCTCTTAGGAAGAAAGAAGAATAAGGGTCAGGATACTGAGAAGGATCCTGAACGAGCAGCATCACCTCCTGCAGATGCCAAGATAATTAACTTTATTTCTGGAGGATCCGACATATGTGGGACTTCATATTCTGCGGCCAAGAGACATGCAAAGGAGGCTAAGGCCGAAAGGGGAGACAAACCAGTCAGGATGACTACCCTCACAACTGATAAAGTGATCACTTTCGATAGTGATGACAGGGATACTGTTCAGGATGCTCACCATGATGCTTTGGTAATAACATTATATGTGGCTAACCATTTTGTACGCAGGATATTGGTGGACAATGGTAGCTCTGTCAATATAATTCAGCTGGAAACATTGAAAAGGATGAATGTATCTCCGATGGACATTACTTCGAAGTCCACTGTGCTCGTTGGTTTCAGTGGAGAAGCTAGGAATACCGTGGGAGAGATAAAGTTACCAGTATATGTTGAAGGGGTCAACTCGATACAACGTTTCTGTGTGATGGACTCCCTATCCTGCTATAACATCATACTGGGCAGGCCATGGATCCATGACATGAAGGCTGTCCCATCAACTTATCATCAAGGCATCAAGATCCCTACCCCTTGGGGGGTCGTCAAAGTTGATAGTGATCAGCAGGAGGCGAAAGAATGTTACTCATCCTCGATGAAATCCTCAGCTAAACCGAGTGCAGCATAGCAATTAAAGATGCGGGCCCAGGATATCATGGAGGCTTCGTGTCACACCCCGACCACGTAGAAGAACAAAACGTGGCGGAAACGTCGAGGAGTGTTGTAACAGAATCATTGTTTCATAACACATGGAAATTGAAATATTGTTTTATTAAATAAAAGAGTTACAATGTCTTGACAATCAAAGAAACATAACATAGATAACTAGTCTTGCATCTTTTATTGTCGCTAAGGCCCAAGTCCGCCTAAGTGTATCTGGATAAATCATATGCATCATATCCTGAAACACATGTGAAAATAGGTACGTCAGCATAAAAATGCCTGTGAGATACATAGGTTTTGTGAAAATAGGATTCATGACTTGTAAGTTTAGAAAAAGTTGTTTAGCAAAAGTCAGTCATGAACCTTGTAAATTGATTTGTTTTGTAAATCGTTTGAAAAACAATAAGTTCAGATGATATGTATAAATAAGAGAATAATGTATGGTTAAATGAATAACCAAGAAAAATGAGTTTGTATAAGATAAGTTGTTTGTAAAACAATGTCTTGTGAAAAGTATATTATTTGTATAAAATGTTATATGTCTCAAATTGAAATGATGCAAATAACGCTACGATATGTAATACCATACAAACACTTATATATAGGAAGTACCAGCGGCGTATCCACCATGCTTGTATCATATTACACATGCCTCGTTACTTAAATCATTTACTCAAACCAAACCAACAATGTAAGATGTCTATGTTTAAACCAATTGCCAAACGTATTGAATATCATGTCAAAATGTTTATGTCAAGATGTAAGTCATGTAATGTATAACCAATGTCAATAATGTTTATGTGTCAAATGTAAATCATGTAATGTGTAACCAAAATGATATGTATGACTAGTGAAATATATCAACTAAACCATATGCACAAAAACAAAGTATTGAAGTAAAACATGGTTTAAATCAAAGCTATGTTTTGTGGAACAAATGCATGCTGTACTGATATAAACATCTATGCGGTATTGTGAGAATGCATACATCCAAGCCTTGAGACTGTGGCGATAAACCCTTAAACAAATTAAAGGTTTATCTAAGTTATGTGTATCGAATTCGGTCATTCCTTTCATCCAAACCTATCCAGGATGTCCGGAACGGGAGTCGTCAATTCCTATGGTACCACTACCTACTAACGAACGGCGTGATCGGTGTTAATGAATGTATATTGATCCATCAAAACAAACCAAATATCATATCAAAATGTAAGCATGTGATGAATAATAAATGTACTAAGTACGCACACAATGGGCATACATAGCATAAAATGTAATGTAAAATAATGTACTAAGTACGCACACAATGGGCATACATAGCATAAAATGTAATGTAAAACGATGTACTAAGTACGTACACAATGGGCATACATAGCATATGATGTGATGTAAAACAATGTACTAAGTACGCACACAATGGGCATACATAGCATATGATGTGATGTAAAACAATGTACTAAGTAGGCACACAATGGGCATACATAGCATAAAACACAATGAAATCATGTACTATAAATGTACTAATGAACATAGCAAGTATATGATGTGAAAACAGGAAAGCATGAAAGTAACAAGTAGGCACATGTGTTTCACCCCCAAAACGTTTGGAAAATAGTAAAAGAGGGGTCTATGTACTCACTTGAGATTGCTCAGAAGTCCTAAGATAACCACCAAGCAATGCTAGAGATCACGGATATCAAACGGCACCTAATATAGGTAACTACATTAATAAACCGGACCTAAATCGAAAGATCTGATAGAATGAGGGCTCATAAACCAAATGAGTATGGGAACTCATGTAGTATGGTTTAACAAAGCCTACATACTAAATGAAACCTAACCTAAGTGCTTACGACCCATTACGACCCGTTTAGGTAGCTTATGCTACTTTAACGCGTCGTTCGTGTAAAACGCGTTCGGAATGCCTAACTAGTCCTATGACAAGTAAAATATGCCTTAACATATCTAATATTGTTACCAAATCAGTTTAGATACCAAAAGTTATGTTACATATGCTTAAAATGAATTTTGGCGTAAAAAGGGCATTTTGGTAATTTACCTAAGGCATATAAACTACCTATCATACAACTACTTAAACGAAGCGACCATAAGGTATAACCTCGGAAGGTTATTCCCTATATACTATGGTCACCTAATGTGCTTGGTCGGATCCTAATGATCGACCAAACGGGTCGGGTTCGAAGGTATAAGAGATCTATTAGATCGCTTACCCTACAACCCTAGACAACGTGGTAATCAGTAGGCATAGTCACAAGGGACTATAACCATCGTGATTACGCTCACGTTGCAAAGTTCAAACGAACTTCGCATTGACCATAAACTGGTCAATGCAGAAAGTCAAACAAAGTTTGACTTTCGGACTCGAAAAGCAATAAAAGAACGAAGGAACACTTACAAAGGGTCCCCGAATGCTAATCTTGATTCAAGTAGCTCAGGTATGAAACAAAGGTTTCAACTTAGAGCTTCTCAAATCAGATTCTTGTGAGGAATGAGTGAAAATGTGATGGGTATTTATAGATTTCGGTTCACCGTTAGGATCGTTTCTTGGAGAAGAGGGATTGATCACGTCCCTACACTTGTCGGAATGTTGTGGTAGCTCATTTTGCCCCCACCACAAGAGTTTGACACTTGGCATTGGCCTTTGGAGGGTTTAAGGGCTGTTATCATGTGTTTAAAATGGCTTTTTCTGATCAGAAGAGGCCTAGCGTGACGCCAAGGGGGCTAGGTGTCACGCTAGGGTCCCCCTGATCAGCAAACACTTTCCAATGTTTCCCTTTCAGTCCCCGTTGCGTATTAAGGCCATATCCGACATGTTTAAGGCTCGTGAAGCCATTTTCAATGCCCTAAAATGATGCCTAAACATTGTGGACATGAAACATGCTCAAAAATATCCCGGATGTCGGTTCGTTTGGTCGTACGATCGCGATGTTCGCTTAATTACGACGGAATGCACATAAGCGCGAAAAACGATCCAAATTGCGCGACGAATGGATTTTTCTCATGCCAAACACTAAAATAAAATATTTTAGTGCTTACATAAATTTTTTGGATGTCCGGATATATTCAGAACGCAAGATATGCGCGAAAGTGCAAACTTGTGCACTTTTTGACGCTTTTAGTCCCTGAATGACCCAAGGTTTATTTTAGCACACCGAACCTCTCAAAGCCTATTTCTAAGCTATGTAAAGGATATTTATGGTATGTTTAACTCATGGTCATGTTTCGGAATGTCTGTTACAGTTCAAATCGGCATACTGTCGCAGTTTGTCGAATTTAGTCCCTGTAAGCGATTTAACTTGATTTTGCCATACCAAATCCTTCAAAACTTATTTCTAAGTTATGTAAAGGTTATTTAAGGTATGAGAAGCGTATTTCACTATCCTAGAGTGTTCGTTGCATTAAACTGGTTATATTTACGCATCAGTGCGCGTATAACCTTCCAGAAAGCGATTTAGAGCTTGAAATCGAACAAAAATTGATATGTGCAAATGATACACATATTTGTACAAATACCAAGTATGAAATAAACTATTTCATTGATACAGTATTTGTTTGATGGCAGTGGAGGCACAGGTGTCACACTTCGGAGCAGGATATGAAGAAAATTATCCTGGATCAGGATAATCCAGATACCTCGGTGCTCGTAGGAACCAATATCCCTCAGGATATTGAAGATGAATTAACTAACTTTTTAAAACGCAGGATGTCAACATTTTCATGGAAGCATGAGGATATGACAGGTATATCCAAAGATATTATCACTCACAAACTTGGAATTGACAGGTCATTCAAGCCTGTGCAACAAAAGAGAAGGAAGTTCGCTCCTGAACGAAATACAATTATCCAAGAGGAAGTTGAAAGATTATTGAAGTCCAAGATGATCAGGGAAGTCAAATTTCCCAAATGGCTAGCAAATGTGGTCGTGGTTCAAAAGAAGAATGGGAAATGGAGAGTTTGTGTAGATTACACAGACTTGAATAAGGCTTATCCCAAAGACCCATTTCCTCTTCCTCATATTGACGCAATGGTAGATGCTACTGCCGGGCATGAGATGTTAACCTTCATGGATGCATCCTCAGGATTTCAGCAGATTCAAATGGAGCCTTCGGACCAAGAGGATACTGCCTTCATGACACCAACAGGTATTTATTGTTATACTGCTATGCCTTTTGGTTTGAAAAATGCAGGTGCGACGTACCAGAGATTGGTGAACATGATGTTCAAAGATAAACTGGGGGACACAATGGAGGTATACATCGACGATATGGTGGTAAAATCTAAAAAGGCTGAGGATCACCTCCAGGATATTAAGGGAGCATTTGATATCCTGGATCAATATAACATGAAGCTGAATCCTGCCAAGTGTCATTTCGGAGTGGGGGCAGGAAAGTTTCTAGGATATATTGTGACCAAATGAGGAATAGAGGCGAGCCCGGAGCAGATTAAAGCTATCCTGGATATCAAATCACCCTCAAACATGAAGGATGTTCAACGGTTAACAGGACGAGTTGCAGCATTGAACAGATTTATCTCAAGATCCTCGGAGAAATGCAAAGAGTTTTATGATATCCTGAAGAAGAACAAGAAGTTTGAATGGGGTGAGAAGCATGAAGCGGCCCTGCAGGATTTGAAGCAATATCTTTCAACTGCACCTCTATTGATGAAGCCTGAGAATGGTGAACCACTGTCCCTATACCTCGCGGTATCAGGGAATGCCGTAAGTGTCGTCCTTATAAAGGATCATGAAGGTCAGCAATATCCTGTTTATTATGTTAGAAAAAGTTTGTTAGATGCAGAAACTAGATATTCTCATTTAGAAAAGTTGATACTAGCACGAGTTATGGCATCAACAAAGCTTAGACATTACTTTGAAACACACAGAATTCATGTTAAGACCAATTATCCTGTTAAGAATGTGCTTAGGAAACCCGAGATGTCAGGCAGGATGGCCAAGTGGTCAGTAAAGTTAAGTGCTTACGACTTAGTATACGAACCTAGAAATGCCATAAAATCACAAGCTCTAGCTGACTTTGTGGCTGATTTCAGTAGTGACATTCAGGATGAGGTAGACCTAGAAGTACAACAATTAGGAGAATCCTCAGGATCCTGGACATTATATACCGATGGAGCATCTAATGTTAGAGGAGTAGGATTGGGAATACTACTAAAATCGCCACAGGGGGACATATTACCCCAGGCTATTAGGTGTGAATTTCCTGCTACCAATAACGAAGCAGAGTATGAGGCTTTAATTGCAGGATTAGAACTAGCTAAAAATATGAATATCAAGAATTTGCAAGTATATGTTGACTCCTTGTTAATTACTAATCATTTTAATGGATCCTATGCAGTTAAAGGTGAGAAGTTAATCGAATACCTCGATATTCTCAAAAAATTAGCAGGATATTTCGATGTTTTTACACTTGAACAGGTACCAAGGGAAGATAATGCTGAAGCAGATGCCTTAGCAAGTTTAGGATCATCGGTCAGGATACCAAAAGGAACCCAAATACCAATATTGCATATCTTGTATCCTGCAACGAATCCTCAAGATAAAGAAGTAGTAAGTATCCAGCATCCTGTTGCTGAATATCCTGAGGAGGATCCTAAATCCTGGACGGCTCCAATCATAAAATATCTCAAGGAAGGACACATCCCTAAAGACGAAAATCCTAAGGCATTTAGGATGAAGGTATCACGATTTACCATTATAAATAATGTCTTGTATAAGAAGTCTCTTACAGGACCATATCTAAGGTGCTTGGAGGATCCCGAAACTAAAGAAGTACTTCAGGATATACATGATGGGGATTGTGGTAACCATACTGGGGGCAGGTCATTATTCTCAAAGGTGTTGAGAACATGATACTATTGGCCAACGATGAGGAAAGATGCTGCAGAATATGCTCGAAGATGTGATGCATGTCAAAGGCACAGTAACATACTACACCAACCAGCTGAACCACTATATCCTATAGTTTCCCCTTGGCCATTCATGAAATGGGGGATGGATATAGTAGGGAAATTACCAAAAGCTCCAGGAGGAAAAGTTTTTATGTTGGCAATGACTGATTATTTCTCTAAGTGGGTGGAGGCTGAAGCATTTGTCCAAGTCAGAGACCAAGAAGTAGTATCCTTCATAAAGAGGAATATCCTGACCAGGTTTGGAGTACCAGCCGAAATAATCTGTGACAATGGTTCTCAGTTTATAAGCAGGAGAACTACTGACTTTTGCAAGAGTTGGGGAATCAAGATGATCACATCCACCCCGGTACATCCTCAAGCGAATGGACAAGCTGAATCCTCAAACAAGATAATTGTTAACAACTTGAAGAAGAGATTAGGAGCCAAGAAAGGGAGATGGGCAGAAGAACTACCCTTTGTTTTGTGGGCCGATAGAACAACGGTAAAGAATGCAACTGGCCAGACACCATTTTCCTTGGTATTCGGAGCAGAAGCAGTGATCCCAACAGAGATGGTGATACCTACTGCGAGATCTATCCTCCAGGATCCTGAGCAGAATCCTGAAGCTTTGTGTCAGGATTTGGACACCATAGACGGGCAAGAGATGCAGCAAGACTAAGGATGGCAGCATATCAACAAAGGATATCCAGAGCATACAACAAGAATACAAGGACTAGAAGGTTCAAAGTTGGATATTGGGTGTTAAGAAAGGCTTTTCAAAATACCACTAATCCTGCCGATGGAAAGCTGGCTCCAAAGTGGGAAGGACCATATGAGGTTGAATCAGAATCAGGAAAAGGAGCATACCGGCTTAGGAATATGGAAGGGGATATGCCACCAAGATCCTGGAATGCCATACACCTAAAGCTCTATTTCAAGTAAGAATAGAATTTAATTTCTATCTCAGAATGGTATGTGTTCTATCTCTCTTAGATATATTTGAATTTGTTTATTATCTTAAACCCAATACTAACTTAGGCATCGGAGGGGTGTTAGCCAAGCTAACACCCACCTTAGTTTAAGGTTGTTTTGCAGAATATGTGTCAGGATATAGCTCCAGGATATACTTCGAAAGATCAGAGGATTGGCCCCCTCTCTCACGTTTAAGGGATCCTGATCCCTTCAAAGGTTTAAAGGTATTCACCTTTCTTTCGAGTTGGGTTTGAACACCCCGCCTGGAGCGCAAGTCATCTGGGGATAGTTCAAGGTAACGGGACCAGTTCATGTAAAAGTGGCTGACAATTTCGTTACTATTGGCTATATCCTGGATTCTAAAGGTATATGAGGATTGATCACCCTCTCTCACGAAAGGGTATTTTCATACCCTCTAAGGTTTAAAGGTTTTCACCTTTCTAAGACTTAGAGTTTATACACTCTCGCCTGTAGTGCATGAAAATCAGGGTTTATCCCCAGGATATGAGGGTTTATCCCCAGGATATAAGGGTTTATCCCCAGCATATTAAGGGTTAATGCCCAGGATATTAAGGGTTTAATACCGAGATGTCAAGGGTTTACCCCTGGATATTCAGGATCTATTCAGTAAAACTAAAGTATGACTATATCTACATTCCTATGTTAAACACAGGGGACATATATCATACAATTTAAAGGATGGATCCAAGTTTGAAAGTGTGCACTGGGGACATTCCTATGGTGGAAAGTTGGAATTGATTCCTTAGGGAATTCCTGGTATGATCTCTCCTTTTTATTTGGATAATTTACAGATTGTGTGACAGTATCCTGATCAGGATATCTTTCAGGATACATTTACAATGTGTTCCCAAGAATGTTCAAACAAAATTATTTTTACAAGTAAAACTCATGTAGTGAAAATATAACAACCAAAATAAAGCCAGAAAAGGGTTATGTTATTAACGTACCAAAAGTTGTGCTCTTGGTTTCACCTCAAACCAAGGACCATCCGCCAAGAGCACAATTAGTCCCTTACCATATTTACCTAACAGTTGAAGGTTTTGTCTCAAACTGAGACCCATCTGCCTCCAACTGTTATATTGTTCAAGAAGCAAAACATACTAACATTGATGACCAAGGGCTTCGACCTGAAACTCAGGATCCCCCCACCTTTGGCCATCATATTGTCAAGTGCAGAAAAGTAAAATGCAGGAAAAGTAAATTGTTTTGAGTTACAAGCCAAAGATCAAATTTAAAAAAGTGGGCTCCGGCCTTGGCACATACATCCATCATCGCCCACCTAAATGCCCTCACACAGCGGCATCCTCTCCAACCTTCTCTGCCTTCTCAGCCTCAGCATCCTGAACAGCATTCTCACCAGAATCCGTCCCAGCATCCGCTCCAGCATCTTTCTTATCTCCAGCCTTGTCTGCTACCTCTGCCGACTTGGAGGATTCACCAGCTTCAGCAGGAAGGGGCACAGCCTTGCCTCTAAGCTCCTTCAGCTTTGCCACCCAGGATTCGAACGGCCAGGATGGGCACTCAAGGCCTGTTCCCTTGGCCTCATAGGCCATCTTAATACGAGCTTGTAGCAGGGAGACGATGGCAGAAGCTTTGATTCCTTCCCGGAAAGAAACCATGGCCTGTTTATGTTCCATTTGGATGGTGGTCAGCTTGATCTCAGCATCCTGGGTCACTTTCTTCAGCTTGTCCTCATAGTGCCGGGTCTTCACTTCAGCAATGGCACCTTGGTCGGCAACAGTAGTTTCGAGCTGTTTAATCCTGGCTTCATAGAGTGCAGCAGTACCACAGGCATCGTTGTACAGGTGGAGCAGATGCTGGAGGCCCTGTAAGTAAGCAATTCAGGAATAAATCAATATTCGCTAACATGGATATCTTATCAGGATATTCTATCAGGATATATGTGCAGGATATAGGGTCAGGATATTACCTTATTAAGGAAGGATGTCATCGGTTCCAAGGAATCCGTGAAGCTGAGCTCATCATAAGAAAATCCTTCAAAGCCTGGAGCACTAACTTCGGAGTTCTTCCTCTTCTTTGAGGTGGAAGCACGAGTCCTCGGATTAGCTTTAGGAGCCGGGAGCGGCTTGGAGCTGGTGGCAGCAGGGGTCTCTTTCTTGACCATGACTGGAGTAGGGTAACTGTCAAGCTCATCGAGATCGAGGAGGATTGGGACTTTGCTGGAGTCTGCATACAGGGAGTTGAATTTTTTCCTAAATATGCCAAATAAAAACATGTATGCAGGATATTGTGCAGGATCCTTACCAGACATGTTTGCACTGGAAAGAGGGCTTGGAGATGGTGGAGACGGGTTAAAACTTCTTTCAGCCCCTGGAAGGAGTCTGATAGCGTCGATCCTTTTCTGTGAATCAGCAAGGGGAGGTGCAAGTTTCCTAAAATCAGCTGTATACAACACAATAAATAGAAAACAGATCAGCTCAGGATATGAAACAGGATATAAGGCAGGATTATCCTTAAACCCTAAATCCTACCCTTTCTCAACCATTTCACCGGATATTCCGTCCCACCAGGGATGGAGTTTCTTTTTACAAAGAAGAACTTGGATTGCCATTTCTCCTCATTCCTGGTGGCACGAAGTATCAGCGGATCACCGGAGGTGGAATAAAACAGAAATCTACAGGATCCGTGGCATCTAAGCTGGTAAGCTAGGGGGAGGTCATGAACAGAAAGCTCAGGAATGTGATTTTTCTTGATCTAATCAAGAACGGACAAAACACGCCAAAGCATCGGCATTGTTTGGCTAAAAGAGATTTTTGTAATGTTGAAAAATTCGGTGATAAAGTCTGGAAAGGGGAACCGTAACCCTAAGGTGAAGGGAAAGGCACTAAAGCACAACCATTCGTCAGAAACCATATCTGACCGGATTTCCCGGTCAAACGGCTGAAATACCGTCCCTTCCGGGAAGATACCGGAGGATTTGAGGGCCGACAAATGGGCGCTATCAAAGGTACATATTTCTTTCTCCGGATCCTGGAGAAGATTCTGTTGTATGAACGTGGGGGCGGAGTCGCCGGAACTTGATCTTGTTTGCCTTGTCATATTCTCACCGGAATGCTGAACGGAAAGAGAGAAGAAGATGGAAAAGGGAGAGAGGTTTTTACCTTTTTTCACTTCGGTCAAGAATAAATGGGATAAGGATGAGAAGTTATAGGGTGGTGATGAGTAAATATAGGCTGAGCAGTTGCAAACGGTCACATCATGAGTCTAATCTCTTAAATTGCCTCGGTCTCCGTAAAAAATATAACCGTTAGTTTCAGGATACTAAACGGTAACATTTTTTGGGGACAATTGTTATGGGTAAAATTCTGAGCCCATATCCTGGGAAATATCTTGAGTTATATCTTGAATGTATAATATCTGCTCATGTCCGGGATGCTCATTCAGGGTATTGGTAACATCCTGAATGGTATCCTCAGGATTACTAACGGGTTGTGTGCAGGAGTACGCATCCAGATGGAGCAACGTTCACGAAGACCCTTTCTCCGGGAGACTCGGTCCAAGTCGTTCAAATAAGGACGTTGAAGCCGCATTACTCGGTCTATAACGTTAACAATGGAATATTCGGGAATATCCCATATTTATAGGACTTTTAGTTTGTATTTCGTTACTATAAATAGGTGGATATATCAGATCGAATAGGACATCACAGCTACACTCACTACACTCTCACACTTGTTCTCTCGCAATTTTTACTTTCACATAAAGCATTGTAACACTTAGCGATCTGGTCAATATCCTGCACTGTATCCTGACGTTTGAAGCAATAAGAAGAACTAGGCAGCTGCGATTGTCAGCTCCCGAGGTTTTATGCCGGCGATCTAGATTGATCAAGGGCTTTCCTCGTACATCTCGTGTCATTTCCTTTACTTTTTGCTCATAGTTTGATCACAGATACAGCTCAATATCCTGAGCCGTATCCTGAAAACTGTTTTTACAAACAACATAACCAGCATATTTTCAACACACTTTTTAGCACACTACCTCACTTAACTAATTTGATCACTTAATTGCTTCGGTAATTTTTGACCAAAACATGTATATGTGGAAACATAATGCAATATAAATTTTATGGTAATAATACAACGTTAATATTAATATTTTAATATTAATATAAAATAAATGCAATTTAAATAGGATACTTTGAAAATGTCATAATATAAATATTTAGATAATATGTATTTTACCTAAATGGTTTTATATCATTTAAATTCTCAGAATATGTAACACCTATTGTATCTTATAATATGTTAGGCTATAAAAATGGGATATATTCGTAATATAATATTCAATTATGTATCCACATATTTATGTGAAAATAACTTATAATAATATTATGATATTAATATTAATATCTTAACCAAAGATGTAAAATAACATCTTTAGGTACGGTGTCACTAAAATATCATAATATAAAATATTATTCAATGAAAGCAAGATATTTTATGATATAATCCAAAAGTTTTACTCATGTGTATTTAGCAAGGTTTTGATAACACATATATTTATATTAATTTTGTTAAAATATAATGTTTTAGCATTATTTAGATACAATAATTAAAATATTTTGTTAATCACTTTATAATTCTTTATCGTATTATTAAATATTAAATATGTAGATTATTCATCAAAATTTGATAAATTACGTAATATTCAGAAATTATGTATAAAGTCAATATTTATGATAATTAATACATTAGAAGAATTTTATATACACATGCTCTCTAAAGAAAAATCTTTAAGATATGCTCATCATTACTTATATTATTAAATTCCGTTTTGAATTAAACTAATAATGGTAATATTATTTTTGGAAGAATAAAATAATTGGCTCTTGAATAAAGTTATATTAGAAAGGATTTTATAAAACGTAATCCTTAAATTTAATGATGAACACGAATTATTACAGTTCGACAATTCTAAAATTTAAACACATATACGTATACCACAGAAAATGCAAAATGTTTTATAAAACAGTATTTATGAAACCAGAATACATACAACAATTTGATACTGTGGTTTTAATACATAATACCTATGTGTCAACAGGAAATAACTTGAAACTTATTTTCAAATGTATGTATATTTTATATATACGACTTGTATCAATATTATAAATAATATTTCATCCATGAAATAAAATATGTACAAAAATATTTAGTACGGTATAACGATATGGTTTAAAATATATATACATATATTTCCAAAGAAAACACTTTTTACCTTTTGATAAGTTCGATTCATTTCTTAATTTATATTTAAGTCATATGTATATATATATATATATATATATATATATTATAATACTTCATTCTTAATATTTCTTAATATATTAAGGATCGAATTTAGAAACACCAGACTTTGTATTGATTATTACGAATATTAAATAAGTAGAATTTGAATTGAATTATAAATATGTTATAACCAAAATTTAGTCAACCTGTCAAGATTAAATTGCTTTAAAAAGAATCCAGAAAATTATATCTCTATTAAATTTTTCTTTCTGATGAATTCCCTTTTTGTTCTAAAATATTATTTTCAATAAATTTGATAGAAATTTATTCGGTTAATATCAAGGAATAAACAAAGTTATAAAAATAAACAGGATAGCTAATACAATTAATTATGTAACTGGATTTTTTTAAAGGAAATTTTAAAAACTGTATACTTATACGTATGTATATACAAGACACAAATTTTCTTGATAATATATATACAATATAAGAATCAAACGTCTTCTGCAAAAGGACAAGATTTTATATAACAGAAGAAACAAACCTACATGTTTATTTAAGATCTATTGTGATACCCAGCTTTAAGGATATCTGTACTAACATCACCTCTTGAAAAATAATAGTGAGTCAATGACGAAAAAAAAATCCTCAGAAATTCATATAAAAACCATTAACTTTATTTTGAATACCTATTCAGTCATGAGTTCAGGAAATATAATTAAGACAATATAGAGAAAAGCTATTACATCAAAGGAAGAAACAACATATACATATAGTAAAAGAAAATGTTAAGACATAACAGGTATATGTTACCTAAATTATCATCATGCTAAATAGCTATAACAATTGTGATAAACAAAATATGCCTGTATAATTGCTTAGTTCTGTGATAAGTAAATCTAAACATGTTTGTAACTCAGATGTCAAAGGAAATGGCATGTGATCAAGAAATTGAGAATAGTAATGGAAACTCTTTTGATAGAAACACTATAGAAAATATAATAGCTCAAGGAATATCGAATGCCATACCTTCGATCATTGAAGCTATTAAGATTTCTGTGCCTATAAACGAAGATCGTACTATACACTGTAAGCATACCCATCACTTCATACCTAGCCCTAGTACCAATGGAAGTTACGTTATTCGTATCAAAACTCCATCTTCCAAACGAAAGAAAACCACAACCTATGGCTACTCCTATAAGTAATTCTACTCTAACAAATCCTCCAAGGACAAAGGAATGAAACCAGAAATCTTACAACCTACCAGCAATAGCAAAAAGCACGTAAGAGAACGTCATTTTAAGAAGACACTCCGTTGTAACTTCTGCAAGAAAGCTGGACATGTAGAAGAAGAATGTAGAAGGAAAAGGGAAACTAACCTATGTTACAAATGTGGAAATCCAGGCCACTTCCGTCGCTACTGTCCGAAACTATCTAAGGCACCCAACAACGAAGATAGAAACCCAGATGAAGATAAAGAGAACACATAAACACCATAAACCATAATAACTTTTAAAATAAGCACCCTTACGTTTTGTCTGTACTAAAGTATTAAGTTGACTTTTAAATCTCGATTAAAGTTTTATAATAAGAAGTCCTTATTTCTCTGTCACAAAATCAACACTCATTTGTCTCATTTCTTGACAAAATTCTTATATCATACATGCCTTTCTTGTTATACATGTGAATTCACTTCAAAAAGATCATCTACTCATGAGTTTTAATCCCGTTATACTCATTTTGATAAATTTCCCCCTCTGATTTTAAAATGCTGACTTTTGATAATCGAGTCAACCAGTTTCTTGGAAAACTTCTCTTCAGAGTTACCAGATTTTCATTAAAACCATTTCTTGTCGATACATATATCCATTGTTGGAATATGTCCAAACCAAGCTCAATTGTTTGAACTTGTTCACAATATATATATATTCAATTCAAAATCCCATATGATGAATTGAGATCATCATATTCGAGGTAATCTCATTATTTGAATCATAGTAACCTTGTTTAAAATCTTCAATTTCACTATATCATTTGTTAAGACACGACACCCTGCGGTGGCGATTTCTTTGAAACTTGGACTCATTTCATTTTCACACTTGAGGTACGAATTTATTGATTCATTATCCTAAACCAGTCTTAATACAATTTTGTGTTAAAATAAATGTACCTCCAGTAATTCTTTCATCTTTGAATTTATCCTACAATATTCAAATCTTTCTTCATTTGAACATCCCATCTTTTGAAATATCCAAATTCGTTTCATTGAAACTTTCAGTTAATTTCGAAAGCGGTGAATTTATTCAGTCACCGTAATCATTGAATTCTTTCAGTAACTACAACACCTTGCGGTGTCTGTATAAATTTGTAGCCTATGCTAATAGTAAACCCTAATCCTACAGTATTCATTTGACTCATCATTCAAGTAGTCTTGATACAATTGTGTATTAAGACCATGATACACTAAATTCTTGACAAATCAATTTTCATACTTCCATTCACAAATTGAGATTATTGATTCAGAATTCCCCTCAATTGATGATCAAAGTAAGTTCTTTTCTGGCATTGAATCCTATTGTTTCTACAAGTCATTGCATTTCAATACCTATCAAATATCTCTTTTGATTCATGAAAACTTAGTCACCTTGTTAATGGTATTGTTTGGGTAACATCAAATCCTGAAACTAAGTTTTGAGACCATTGAATTCCAACTATCCTATGATTCTATCCCAGATACCTTGATAACTAACTAAAAGATGTGACGTAACCTAAATCTCAAGGACGAAATTTAAAAAAAAGGTGGGGAGGATGTGACATTCCCAAAATTTCTAAATTTAAAATAAAATTATTACACGAATATGTCATGGGAAAGTTGACCAATAGAAATATAAGGTATTTTTGGCAAACGTAGGAACCGTTTTATAATAATAAAAATATATTATATTTAAACCTACTCCATTTTTAATGAAACTTGGTTCAAAATGTAGATAAGATCATTCTCGTTCTAATGACATATTCATTGTTTTATAAAACGTCATAATTTAAAAGTTATATGCGCCAAATAAGTGAAGAAGTTGAATTAATTAATAAAATAATAATCAAAACTTACAACTTACGTATGGAATTAAAATAAATAAATAAACTAATATATGAAATTAATGCAAGTGTATACGTGTAAAAAGGAAATTATGAATATTGTGATATAATGGGCACGTGTATGGTTGCAAGATCAGAAGGAATCACATATTTCGTGATCTTCAAGTTTAGTACCAACTATATATAAATGTAATTGTAAAACCTCTTCTCACCATTTCTTTCTCAATCGCCCTCCCTGTGTGCCTCTATAATTCTAATTTTCTTTAAGTATTTTACCCTATTATACTCCAAAGCCTTGCCCTGTTTTAAGTGTTTTAACCCTTGATCACTGATACCATGTCCGACTGACGTAGGGCCCCGTAACGTATGTCAAGGCTCTGTCTAAATTCGTTGGAGTTCTGTCTCGTGACGTAGGGATAAAGTGGAATTGGGTTACTATACTTAATGTGAGTGCACTATATATTTTATTAAATAATCCAGGAATTATACCCAAAATATAACAAACCTCCAAAAGTATTTCTAACACCCCTAAAATAAATATAAGATCCCTAGACGCCTTAAAATACACCCCGTATGCGAAAACGGACCCCGAATACCTTGAATATTATTAAGAATAATTAAAAATCAATTTTTGGGGTTCTCGCGGGCCGCGTAGAACCTTTAAGGATCTTACGCGGGCCGCTAGAGATCAAAAGTGTGGCGCAGCCCGGTGCTGCCACGTGGCAGCCACCTGTCGACCCTATACGCTGACCCGGATCAGCTATATCGTTGACCATAGTTAACGCGGGCCGCGTAGCCCTTGTCTAAACTTTACGCGGGCCGCGTAAAAGTCGAAAATCAGCCCTATAAGTAGCAGGCCTCAGATCTTCAGTCGACTCGTTCAATTTTCTTTTCTTTCTTACGAATTCTCACATAGTAGAAGCTATACACGGGTATAATACCCCCTAATTAGCGAAGCTCTGCCTCGTTGTAAGTATCATAACCCCTGGATACGTATTAGATACGCTGCCCGATTGATCTAGGGTTCCGTAACGGCTGTCGTGGTTCTGCCCGACGTAGTTGTTGGAATGCCGTCTCGGGAAGGGTATTACTAATGTTAAAATTGGTTATTATACTAACACGTGTGCATTGTTTATTTAACTAGATTATAACCAGGAAGTCACAAAGGAAAGACCTATAATAGCAATGTGAGTAATCTCCTTTTTGTTAACAGTTTTTACAAAACCTTAAATATTTTACAATGCAATTTAGCAGTGATTGAGTCTTTGTAATTCTTCAATTACTGCCGGTATTATGGGGTTTTGTATACATTACTTGATAATCTTCACAATTAGACAAAGGGTTAGCCAATGTGTGATATGACCATAGCCACAGATCCGGTCGAGTGGCAAGTACTGAATGAGTAATTGTGTAGATATAAACATTGTAATCGCTCTCAATACTGTTTAAATTAAATTAACCTTTCTTGACTAAACTGGGATTCACTCACCAGTATTTCCTGCTGATAAAATGTTTTAAACACGTGTTTCAGGTAACTTAGTGTGAAGCCAATAAAAGCCAGCTGGAGAGCACTGAAGGCTTAGAAAAGTGACAATAAAAGTTACCTAATTAAAAAAAGGAAAATTATTTTCAATAATTGGGATTATTCCCTATAGATGTATCAAAATGAACAATCGGGTTTTATCCCATTTCTTTATTAAAATATTTTGGTGTTTAACTCTGATAAAATATTTCCTAACTGCGGTCCTGATGAAATTTTCCGCTGCCAAAATTGATAAACACCAATACCACTGAAACTGGCTCACGGCCGCCTACTCCCGGGATAGGGGTCGGGGGTTGTGACACCAAAGATGGCTAAGTGATGTCGAAGGGGTGTTTGAAAGGACCCACTGTGACGTAAGCGATTTTGTGGCTTACGGAACAGGTCAGTTAAGGGGTCAAGCCAAGGATTGGTGGGACAGTAAAAAGAAGGAGATTGGAGCCGAAGCTGCAAAGGCTATGACGTGGGACGAGTTTAAGGTACCATTCCTTAAACACCACAGTCCCAAGGCGGTCATCAACAGAATCAAGGAGGAATTCATCCAGTTAAGGAAAAAGGGTGAATCAATTGATAAGATCACGGGTATTTTCATGGATAAGCTGAGATTCTGTGATGAGTTAGTAACTACCGAAGAGCAGAAGATATACTACTATTATAATATGCTGAGCACTGAATATCGGGAGTTCATGACTCTCTCGAAGTACGAGCCCTCACAGAAATCATTAACACCGCCTGGGAGCGGGAGATTGAATTGAAGAAACAAGTAGAGAGGGGCGAACGAAGGGCGTAGGATGTGAATCCAAGTCCTACAAAGAAGGCAAGAACATCGGAGTCGACACGAAAAGCTGTTGTGAAAGGCGGGTTGCCAAGTTGCAAAGTGTGTGGGAAAGGGCACAAGGGTGAGTGCCGCTTCAAATACAAACCGTGTCCCATATGCGGGAAGACGGGGCACACAGCGTCACTATGTCCGGGTAAAGTTTCTGTTTGCTACAAGTGTTACCAACCGGGTCACAAGAACTCCGAATGTCCGGACTTGGTTGTAAAGAAAGATAACAAAGAATCGCCAACAGAAACTCACAAGGCGAAGGCTAGATCCTTCCAACTAACAGCGGCTTAAGCGAAGACGGAACCCGATGTGGTCTCAGGTATATTCACAATAAACTCAATCCCTGCACGTGTATTATTTGATACGGGTGCGAATAAATCCTTTATTTCACATGGATTTATTCGACATCCTTCATTTGTATTGACGAAATTACCTATGCCCTTAGAAGTTGAAATAGGGGACAACAAGAGTTTTATAGTGTGTGATGTTTGTCAAAACTGCAAATTGAGTATTGATGACGAAGAATACTCAATAGATCTAATCTTGATGTCGATGGGAGAGTTCCAAGTGGTTGTCGGGATGGATTGGTTATCCCGACACCATGCAAAGGTCGTGTTCTTCCGTAAGGAGATAAAGTTAACATCTCCAAGTGGAAAACACGTTACAATCTATGCCGAGAAAGGAGGCAATCCGGTCATATGCTCAATGTTAAAAGCTTACAAGCTTATGAGGCACGGATGTAGGGCGTTCATGATATACGCAATGAACCCGAGAAAGAATCACCGAAGATTGGAGAAGTACTTGTGGTACGTGATTATGAAGACGTGTTTTCGGAAGATTTGCCGGGAATACCGCCTGAACGAGAAGTAGAGTTCGGAATCGAGTTGGTTCCGGGCGCGAAACCCGTAGCTAAGGCGCCATACCGACTCGCGCCATCGGAGTTGCAAGAATTAATGTCTCAAATTCAAGACTTACTCGACAAAGGATTTATAAGGCCGAGTGTGTCTCCTTGGGGCGCATCGGTATTGTTTATGAAAAAGAAAGACGGGAGCATGCGAATGTGTATCGATTACCGGGAGTTAAACAAACTCACGGTAAAGAATCGATACCCGCTCCCGAGAATAGACGATTTATTCGACCAACTACAAGGTGCGAATTGGTTCTCGAAAATTGACCTTAGATCGGGATACCATCAACTAAAGGTCAAGGAAGAAGATGTACCCGAAAACAGCCTTCCGTACTCGGTACGGGCACTACGAGTTCCTTGTAATGTCCTTCGGATTGACGAATGCACCCGCGGCTTTCATGGATCTCATGAACCGGGTTTGCAAGCCTATGTTGGATAAGTCAGTAATCGTGTTTATCAACGACATTCTAGTATACTCGAAAAATGAGGCGGATCACGCACATCATTTACAAGAGGTGTTAGAGACGCTTAGACGGGAAAGATTGTATGCAAAATTTTCGAAGTGTGCCTTCTGGCTACGAGAGGTACAATTTCTCGGTCACATCATTAGTGCCGATGGAATACTAGTAGATCCGTCAAAGATAGAAGTCGTGTCAAAATGGAGCCCTCCGAAGAATCCTTCGGAAATTAGAAGTTTCTTAGGGCTTGCGGGATACTACAAGAGATTCATTCAAGATTTCTCCAAGATTGCTTCACCGCTAACTAAATTAACTCGGAAGGAGGAAAGATTCATATGGGGTGTTGAACAGGAAAAGGCGTTCCAAAGGCTAAACGAGAAGTTAACTCACACTCCGGTATTAACGTTGCCGGACAGAGTCGACGATTTGGTAGTCTACTCGGATGCGTCACATTCGGGGCTCGGATGTGTTTTGATGCAACGAGGAAAAGTGATAGCTTATGCCTCGAGGCAACTAAAGGTGCACGAAAAGAAATACCCCACACACGATCTTGAATTGGCGGCGGTGGTATTTGCATTAAAAATATGGAGGCACTATTTATACGGAGTAAAGTGCACCATATTTACCGACCACAAGAGCTTAAAATACTTCTTCGATCAGAAGGAGTTAAATATGCGGCAAAGGCGATGGTTGGAAACGGTGAAAGACTATGACTGCGAGATACATTACCACCCCGGGAAGGCCAATGTTGTGGCGGATGATTTAAGCAGGAAAATAGATTATGTTCCAATACGAGTGCGGTCGGTGCAGCTTGTTGTAACCTCGGGTTTACTTGAACGAATCCGAGAAGCACAAGCCGAGGCGATAAAAGAGGAAAATTGGAAAAAGTGAAAGAATTGTTGGCCAGTTGAAAGAGTTAACGGATAATAATAATGGGTTGAAAACCCGGTTTGGCAGAATATGGATTCCTAACTCGTGTGGAGTTAAAAAGCTTCTACTAGACGAAGCACACAAAAGCCGATACTCCATTCATCCGGGAGCGACCAAGATGTACAACGACTTGAAGCAAAATTATTGGTGGCCCGGAATGAAAAGGGATGTGGCAAAGTATGTGGAAAAATGCTTGACTTGTTTACAAGTCAAGGCGGAACACCAAAGACCCTATGGTAAACTTCAGCCATTGGATATTCCAGTTTGGAAATGGGAACATATCACCATGGACCTATTGACCAAACTACCAAAGACAAACCGAGGATTTGATGCTATTTGGGTGGTTGTTGATAGACTGGCGAAAAGTTCTCACTTTATTCCTATACGTGAGACTTATACGTCAGAAAAGATGTCGGAGGTGTATACCAATGAGATAGTGGCACGACACAGAGTACTAGTATCCATCGTGTCTGACAGGGATACCCGGTTTACTTCAAAATTCTGGCGAGATTTCCAAGATCAGATGGGAACGAAATTATTTATCAGCACTCCATACCATCCTCAAATGGATGGGCAGAGTGAAAGAACGATACAGACACTAGAAGATATACTGAGGGCGTGTATTATTGATTTCGGGAGCAGTTGGGATGTGTATTTACCATTAGCATAATTCTCTTATAACAACAGTTATCATGCCAGTATTGGCATGGCCCCGTATGAGATGCTATATGGTAGGAAGTGTAGAACCCCGGTATGTTGGGGTGACGTGGGTCCGCTTGAACTGGCCCATAAAGATGTAGTTCGAGCAAATAATGAGAAAATTGACGTGGTTCGAGCTCATTTGAAAGCGGCTCAAGACAGACAGAAGTCTTATGCCGACAAAAGACGAAAACCGATTGAATTTCAGGTGGGCGACAGAGTTATGTTGAAAGTGTCTCCATGGAAGGGAATTATCCGGTTCAGGAAAAGAGGAAAATTAAGTCCGAGGTTTATTGGACCATTTAAAATCATAGAACGGGTTGGCAAGGTAGCATATCGCCTTGAATTACCGGAAGAATTAAGCGGAATCCATGGCACTTTTCACGTGTCACAACTTCGAAAGTGTCTAGCTGAGGCAACGGCTTATATCCACTACGATGACATCGAGGTGGACAATAGCCTTAATTATGCGGTAAAGCCAATTGAGATTCTAGATCGGAAGATTAAAGGGTTGCGAAATAAGAAAATTGATCAAGTGGGAGCATAGAAAGGGTTCGGATACTACCTCGGAATCCAAAGAGGAGATGCGACGTCTCTACCCAACATTATTTGGTACGTATTCCAGTTTCGAGGGCGAAACCCTTTTAAGGGGGGTGGACTTGTAACACCCCTAAAATATAAACCTTTTATTTTAAATTCGATGACGTTAATAAATGAATTGAACTAACTAGGAATAAAAATAACCTAGTTAAATAGAAGTCTTGTGATAATACATTAGTGTGTTAGAAACAGCTAAAATAAGAACCAGACAATAGTTAGGGGACCAAAGTTGTTAAGTTTGAAACTTAAATTATTAAAACAAAATAAAAACACCAAACACACACTTTGAGTGTGTGTCTGGTTCGAACAAAACACAGGGGGCGACCAAAGAACCTCCATCAAACCCTAGTTCATGCTAATTGTCCAAATTGAAGGCCAAATTCAGTTCCCAATCGAAATCCGAGCATAATATAGTGATCTCCTCTATAAAGGGGTCATAAAGTATGTAAAATTTCATAGAAAAGTTCCATCTAAATTTCTGGACGAACATAAGAAATTCGAAATTAATGTTGCATGATTGTTGTATGGATGAATTTGAAATGAAATAGTGCCTAGGAATAAACCCTAGTCATTAGATTGTTGAAAATATGCTCAATACTTGTGAATTCCATAATCACCAATGTAGGTGATTAGTGGGTTTTGTAAAAGCATGTTAAACACTAGGATTATAGATATCATTCTAGTGTATTTTGAACTCTAGAAAGTAAATTCAGATTTGTTGATGTGAAAATAGGCATGAATTTGTCTAATTGATGTTTAATCTTGGTTAAATGACAAGTTATGAACTTGATTGTAGATTGTGTGAAATAATGCCCCTTAGGTGTTTGTAGAAATGCCTAAAAGAAAGTTAAATGATGGAAATTTGAACTAAAACGCATATTAGAATATTATGGAAAATTATGCGTTATGTGACATGAAGGAGTTCTAAACGAATCATGGTTGAACTCTCTCTATAGGAAAGGAAACCGGAACGTCGAGCGGACAAGCCGGTGGTGACGCGCGTTTGAAAGGAGCGCTTTGAAGGTATGTAACCGTGATTCCGTTACATTTTGTTGCTTGAATATTATAGTCGCTTGAAATTGTATTTATTTGAAATGGTAGCGTTAGTAGAAGTGACGAAGATCACTACCAGATAAACGAGTCAAAAACTTGATTAGAAAATGTTTGGTAGTCATTGGAAATGGAGGATTCCATAAATGAGCCAAACGGGTCGAATAATTGTTTTGTAGATAGTAAGAATGTGTTTTGAATAGCTTTTGGCAATGGTGGATCACAAGAGCGTAAAACCATAGACTTGGTAATGATACGCCAGTGATTGTAAGCCCCGGATGACAGGTAAATACGCCTTGAGGTCGTAAAATTTTTAATAGTAGAATTAGTGTAAAACTATGCGGGTTGAATAAATAAACAGGGGACTAATTGCCTTTCGGTCCGTAAACTTAAATTTTGATAAGTTAATTATGATAGACGCGTCGGTAATTAAATTACGGATGCGTAGGAAAAAGAATCGACTAAAACGGACATGTAGAATAAAAGTTATGAATGTTTAAAGTTGGGATTTTGCTAAACTTAAGAGCTGAGAATCTGCAGCACAAAACCAAGCAACAATCTGTCGAAAACAGGGTGTCGCGTCGCGCGACACCAAACTAGGGATATAGTCGCGTAACGCGACGTCTGTCGTGGGCCGCGAAAGCTAAGGAGGGATCTGTCGCGGGGCGCGACAGACCCAAAGTCCAGAATTCTTGTTTTGTTTTCGTTCTTTGATACCAGAACTTGTTTATACGTGTTTTAACATTGTCAAAACTAACATTTAGCGTGGTTTTGACATTAGGTGATGTTGGTCTCACTCCGGATGGCTATCAAGCATGATTTCAAGAACCGAACAAAACTTTTTGAAGCTTCCGCGCTTATCTAACTTTGTTGAAAACAATGTTCATGTTGTAAACACTTAACTTGTTGTTTTTGGATGTTTAAACTAGCTGGTAGTTAACTAAAATACTGTTACTATGAAAACTTTCGTTTTGTCTAACTTTATGAAATGAAGCATTTCCTTTTAAAATGCATGTTTTATATTAAAAACTTTAAAAAAATGAGACGGGTGTTACAATATGGACCCACCCTCATCTTCTTCATCTTCTACTCTCTCTCTCTCTCTCTCTAAACAATAGGGTCCACCCCTCCTACCTCTCAATCACCATCGCCACACTCACATTAATCCTGGTCTTCTTCTTCCAACCACCGCCGGAAACCTGCATCAACCCTAACCCTAACCACCCCAAATCCTCCTGCTCCGCCACCCACCACCGCACCACCACTGTCGGAACCAAAAACCACAGCCTCTGGTCCATCAACACCTGGACCAAACACGTCAATTCATTCTCCACGCTCTTCACCCACCTCAAAACCATAAAACTTATCAACAACCACACACAAACATTAATTTTGTCTGTAGGTGGTGGCAGGCGGTTATGGCGTTGAAAAAGATCGGATTGGGGGATGTTTTTGGTGTGGAATTGGTTGATTCGCCTCCATTGGTTAGCCGTGGTGATCCGCATAATCTATCGTTTTTTGATACGGTTTTTAACTTAGGGTTTAATGTGAATTTGGATCAGGCATTGTTTCCGGCTCGGTATGTTAGGGAGTTGGAGAGGGTTATGAGGGTTGCTGGTGTGGTGGTTGTGTGTGTTGAAGAGTGTGGGGAGAGTGGTGTGAGGGAGGTTTTGAGGTTGTTTGGGCGGTCGGAGGTGGTACGGGTGGGGAATTTGACGGTTGTGGGATCGTTGAGGATGATGCCCTTGAGGATGATGATGTTGATGATATGTTGTTAGCGGTGGCTGTTTATGACGGTGGAGGTGGCTGCGGTGGGTTGAAGGTGACGGAGAAGGTGGAGGGTGGTTGAAGGTGACGATGAAGGTGGTGGGTTGAAGGTGACATGTGGAAATAAGATGTAACACCCCGTGTTTCGAAAGTCAAAGTCAAGATTGAAGTCAAAGGAAGAAAAGATTGCTAATTGCGATCTGTCACTCCTTGCTTAATTACTTATTTGACTTCTTTGACTTGTAATCAAGTCTTTTATTTTGTTGGTTTTAGTTGTATTATGTGGAGTATCTGTGAATAATCAAGGTTTAATTGCTTGTTTTATCGCTTTATCGCTTATCGCATCGCAATCGCATTCGCACCTCGAATTATGCGTTCTGGATATTGTTTTACGTGTATGTGCTATTTGTGTGTTACTTGTGCATGTTTATTTATGTTTATGTTTGTGGTGATTAATCGAAACGAAATCGCAACCCTATCGCAATCGAATCGCAACGCTAAACACAAGATAGAATCATCCTAAGTAACTGATGATTGTATGTTAGATATAGTATTTGTGTGTTTATTATTAACCTATCACATCGAACCTCGCTTAAACGCATCGCAACGCTTAACACGCGAATCGAAACGCCAAAATGCAACTCGTCGGAGCCACTCGATCGAGTGACCGCTCGATCGGATGGCCATCCGATCGGATTGCCAACCGATCGAACAGCCATTCGATCGGAGTGTCATCCGATCGAGGTGACCTCCTGTTCGACACTTATGCCCTTTTCCCTTTTTGGCAACCTATAAATACCCACCAGTCACATCATTTATGATGTGACAACTCTTTCACTCGACCAGCTCGCTCAAGCCCTCATTTCTCTCGATTTCTCACGATTCTTGTAGGTTTTCAACTCAAACCTTGTACTTCCATGATCTACATGCACTTCTTCATCTTTTTCACCTTTGAATCTTAACTTTTAACCATGAAATCAGCGGATTTGAGCTGTTCTAGGATGATGTTATCATGGAGTTCTTATGAACTTCAAGTTTGGCCTCATTCCATCAAGAACAACTCAGATCTGAAGGATTTCCACATGATTAAACAATGATTTTGCTTAGATCTAAACATTTCCATGGTTAAAAGGATTGAAAATGGTTTTCTAACTTTCTTTCAACTCTTTTACACTCAATGCACTCAAAACCGATAGAATCGGAACTCGTTCTGAACTTCTACTTTTTCTTAGTGATGTGTTGGTGCAAGATCTGAATTCTATCCAAGAGACAACTGATTTCGGGTTAAACATGAACCACCCTCTTGAACAGTTAACTGATCGGACTAGGGTGATTCCTGTTCGATCGGATCACTTGGGTCATGATGGGATTTCTGTTGTTTAGCACGTTGTCATACCGTCTCGATCAAACCGCAAAAACTTTCAAAATAATCAAGTGCCAAGACGATCAGATCATTGGGACGGATTGCCGTCCGATCGGATTGCCATCCGATCGGACAGCCATCCGATCGGATTGCACTTGGTCTCAACACTTAAACAATTTTCAACATGTTCAATGCATAGTCAGTTCTAAGGGATTGCCATCCGATCGGTAGACCATCCGATCGAGTGACAATCCTGCTATGAACTTGTTCTCTGAGAAATACCTCGCCGAACGGATCGCCATCCGATCGAACTGCCGTTCGATCAGGCGACCTGAAAGGTAGAGATACTTCTCTGTTTTCAAAATGCTACAACGAAAACTTCAAAGCCATCATACACAAACACATCCTTACCAAACGAATGTCAATCCAATCGAATGGCCATCCGATCGGATGACCATCCGAACGGATTGACATCCAATTGAATGACCATTCGATCGAATTGCCATCCGATCGGATTACCGTTCGACACTTGGTTATTTTGCACCGTCTTATGCGTCGTTCTTCGCTTATGCTATCGTTAACTATTCAGGCTAATCTCTCTCAGCGCTCCCTTCAATCCAAGAGAGTGTTTACTTGTTAAACGCTATCTGTGAGTATACTCGATCCCTTTTTGCTTTAATCACTTTTGGGTGTTACATACGTTACTTATCTAAATCACAATCGACACATAACGCAAACACTATTTATACGCTAACCGTTATTGCATGTTACGTGTTATTCGATGAATGTTTGTATGTTATGTTAACACAGTGATTGTTGCCTGACACCTTAGCAACGATAGTACTATAGTTTGGACTCAGCACCTATCGTGGACAGGGGTTGTTGAGGGCTTTACTTCAAGTGTCCCAGTGGGGATATGTGTTGCGCATTCTACAACTCCCAGTCACGTCTGTGCATATTTCTCTATCGATAACCTACTAGCTTTCACTTTGCTACATGTTACATGCTTGTTATGCGTAAACGATTTCGAACTCTATTATATTATCAAACTTGTATGCTCACCTTTACACTATGTGTATTGACCTCTATTTTAACGTATGTGACAGGTGTTTGAATGCTTAGGATGCTGTGCTTTACCTGCTTTCGTGGAATCAAGTAGGATGGAGTCTAGAAACAAACAAAAAAACAGTTTATATTTGAGTTGTCGAAACAGAACTATTTGTCTGTAATAACCATGCTACTTACTATGTCATGGTATGGGACGTGATGCTTAAATAATTGGTAATCGTAGTTGTTATGGAATCTCCTGGACAATCTGTTTCGCTCAGTGCCACGCCCCGATGTTTCTGTCATCGGTTGGGGTGTGACAGATTGGTATCAGAGCCATAACTATAGGGAATTAGGCAAGACTCGACAGAGTCCGGGTCGATGTCTTAGAAACGACCTAGTCTATAGTCTAAGTACCAACCGACCGACTTGTGCATACCCTGTAGGGGTTATGTACGAGCTTACTCGCTATTCTCGCTTGCACTCGCTGAACACTACACTATCACTGCACACTAATTTTCGAAAATGAACGAGTGATTAGGTTGAGATTAGGTGTGAAAACCGCAAACTCCCGACTAAATCGCTTGTTTGACCCGCATTTGTATCTATAAACAGGAGAATTTGCGTTAAATCAGGAGTGAAATCCGTACTTTAACGCATATTTTCCTCTCTAACTCATCAAAACAGGAACAGAGTCGTTAAGTTAGGGGTGAAACCCAAATCTCGACGACTTGTTCTGATCTTTATTTTGGTTTTTCAAAACTCTCACCAAAGTCTCGACGGACTCCAACGACTTGAAGTCACACCATAACTGGAAGGATGCATGCCGATCGCCCAGATTGAGGCGAGAGCACAGTCCAGAAAGCCAAGGTGTGTACCAAAGGTCCTTGTGAATAGTCGAACCACTTTGGGTAGTCGGCGTCTATCAAGCCTTAGACAATCTATCTTCGATTTCAATCTCGCAATCGCTGATTTTATGTGTTTCAATTTTGAGCCCGCAATTGCTGACTCTGATATTTGTCCCTTTTATGTGGATTTTATGTGTTTTGTGTGATTATACCTGTTTACGTGTTTTGATTTTTGGTGATTTATACGCTTTTCGCTCTCTCTTTGATCGACACACACAACTCGCACTGCACATCTACCTCAAATCGCTAACAAATCGCTACTTGTGGATAATCGCATGTTATATTACTCGCTTATGTCCTGCTACTCGCTGTGTACTCGCTTATCGCAATCGCTATTCTCGAACGCGCAAAAATTGAATGATAAAGGAACACAATCACCACATGTAGGTGAATACGTGCAAAATATAGTTTTATTTCTTTGGTTTATGTGTCTGTGTGCTTATGTGCTTTTGTGATTATACGTGCTTACGTGTTTCTTTGGCTTATGTGTTGTATGCTTCGATGTGTTCCTGAGCTTTAGTAGTATTAGGCGTGAGTGTGGTGAGATTCAATTATAAAGTGTTTGAGTCCTGTGGCGATGCCTATTGCAGACAATGTCGTCATTCAGATCATTTCACTCGCGCTCTGCATGCCGAAACCATGAGGATAAGCGTATCGCATCTTTGGTCGCCAAGCAAATTGTGAAAGTCATTCCGCAGATCGTTAGTGAGCCGATTGAAAATGGTAGCAAGTCCTCTGAAGAGTCCAGGACTGATTCGCCAAAGTCTGCTTTTAGCTTCAAGCAGTTCAAAGCATGCGGCCCGAAAGAATTTACCGACGAAGATGGGCCTACGGCCATGTTCCAATGGTTTCATTCGATCGAAGTCACCCTGCGCCAGAGTGGCTGTCCTGATAATCTCCGTACTCTTAACGCCACTGGCGTCTTCCAATCCCGAGCTCTAGATTGATGGATGGCCGAGAGAAACAAACGCGGAAATAATGCAGCTTATAGGCTGACGTGGGAAGAGTTGAAGGACGTTATGATGCAAGAGTTCTGCCCTCCCCACGAGCACCAAAAGCTGGAGGACGAGTTCTGGCATATCAAGCAAAAGGATGGTGACAACGCTGGTTTGACTGCTCGCTTTAAGTAGTTGAGTATAATCTGTTCAGGCCAAGTTACTACGCCCGAAATCACCATCAAGAAGTATATCCGTCCTCTTCCGGATTGCGTGGCTGATTTCGTTCAAGCTGCGAAAACGACGACAATTGAGGAAACTTTCTTACTCGCTGCTGAGATCAACGACAAGCAAGTCAAGTCTGGTTACTGGGATAAAGCCTCCAAGAATCTGCATCATGCTACCGCTGTCCCAACCGCTGAAACCGCCGCCGCTCCGCAGTCTTCAAAATCCTCTCGTCGCAAGAGGAAGAACAACAACAACAGTAGCAAGAATTGTGCTGTCACCGCTGCCGCTCCACTCCAAGCAGTACCCGCCCCACCGCAGCCTCAACATCGCCAAGTAGCGGCACCGGTTACCCATACACCACCGGCCAAGCGTGCATACACTGGTCCTCACCCGACTTGCCCTACTTGTACTTATCACTACCTAGTGGGAATCGCTTGCAGATACTGTGTGCAATGCAATATGTACGGCCATTTCACCACCAACTCCCGTACAGGTTCACGTCAAGCTCCAGCTCAAGGTCAAGCTCCTGCTCAACAAGCTCTACTTCCCGCTCCTCAAGGCAAACAAGCGGCTCTTGCACCCGCGATCCATGCTAGAGCTTGATTTACGTGTGGTGATCCCCACCACTTCGCAAACATGTGCCCGAATCGAGTGGTGAAGCAAGAGCCACAACAGCAGCAGCCCCAGCAACAACAGCAGCAATAGCAGCCAGCAGCCCGCGGACGTACTTTCAACATCAATGTCCGCCAAGCTCAAGCCGATAACAACGTGGTTAATGGTATGTTTCTTGTGAATGGTATATATGCTTCGTGTTTGTTTGATACTGGAGCCGATAACTGTTTTATGTCGTTTGAATTCGAAAAGCTCCTTAATCGTAAGCGCGCCCATCTCCCCTCGACGATAGATGTTGAAGTTGCCACCGGAAGAATCGTCGCTGTTAATTCTATTCTTCGTGATTGTACTCTCGAACTCAACAATCACATCTTCCCTATCGATCTTATTCCGATACAACTCGGTAGTTTTGACGTCATAGTAGGCATGGATTTTCTTCGTGAGAATCATGCTGAAATTGTTTGCTTTGATAAGATGATTCGTTTCTCGCTCGCTAATGGTGATCAGTTGTGTGTTTACGGTGAAGTCGTGTCGAAGAAACTCCAACTCATGTCGTGTGTCCAGGCTAGCAAGTATCTCCACAAGGAATACCAAGCTTTCTTGGCACACATAGTAGTAGCGGAGAAAAAGGAAGTTAAGGAGATAGACAAGGTGCCAGTGGTTCGTGATTTTCCTCTTGTATTTCCTGACGATCTTCCTAGTTTACCTCCGAATCGTGATATCGACTTTCGTATCGACCTCATTCCTGGAGCAAATCCTGTTGCTAGAGCTCCTTATCGACTCGCTCCATCCGAAATGCGTGAACTCTCGAGTCAGCTCCAGGAATTGCTTGACAAAGGCTTCATTCG
This sequence comes from Helianthus tuberosus, assembly GCA_030545235.1. NCBI lineage: Eukaryota > Viridiplantae > Streptophyta > Magnoliopsida > Asterales > Asteraceae > Helianthus > Helianthus tuberosus. Next base: position 188,007,573 of record CM060424.1, read on the forward strand.
CCCTAGCACCTCTCCTTGGGGCGCACCAGTCCTTTTCGTAAAAAAGAAGGATGGGTCATTCCGGATGTGCATCGACTACAGGGAGTTGAATACGTTGACAATCAAGAATCGCTATCCTTTTCCTCGAATCGATGATTTGTTTGACCAGCTACAAGGTGCTACGTGTTTCTCAAAGATCGATCTACGCTCAGGCTATCACCAATTACGCATTCAAGAGGAGGATATACCCAAAACCGCTTTTCGCACCCGATACGGCCACTATGAGTTCGTTGTTATGCCTTTTGGTTTAACCAACGCACCCGCAGTTTTCATGGATCTGATGAATCACGTGTGTAACCCATTTCTTGATCGCTTCGTCATCGTGTTCATCGATGATATCATGATCTATTCCAATTCGAAAACCGAACATGCGCAACACCTACGTTTGGTTCTCGAGTTACTCCAGGGGAATCGACTCTATGCCAAGTTCTCCAAGTGTGAATTCTAGCTAGAGGAGGTTCAATTCCTCGGTCACATTGTCAATAGTCAAGGTATTCACGTCGACCCCGCGAAGATCGAAGCCGTTAAGAGTTGGGTTACGCCTAAGAACCCGTCTGAAGTCCGTTCTTTTCTTAGACTAGCGGGCTATTATCGCCGATTTATCGAAGGATTCTCTAAAATCGTCGTGCCGCTTACTTCTCTCACACATAAAGACAAGCCTTTTGTTTGGAGAACTGAACAACAGAGTGCCTTTCAAACTCTCAAGCATATGCTCTGCAATGCTCCCGTGCTCGCTTTACCCGACGGAAACAATGACTTCGTAATCTACTGCGATGCCTCGAACATTGGTCTTGGTTGTGTTCTCATGCAAAGGGACAAGGTTATCGCTTACACATCTCGTCAGCTCAAGATCCATGAGAAAAACAATACAACCCACGACCTCGAGCTAGGCGCAGTTGTTTTTGCGTTGAAAATTTGGTGACACTACCTTTATGGTACCAAGTGTACGATCTTCACAGATCATAAGAGCCTACAACACATCCTCAGCCAAAAAGAACTGAATATGCGCCAACGCCGATGGGTAGAACTTCTCAACGATTACGACTGTGAGATTCGTTATCATCCTGGCAAAGCAAATGTCATTGCCGACGCCCTCGCAGACGAAGTTATTTGCATAGCATTCGTAATGTTCACGCCCAGCATCATCTCGAAACTTTTATCCGTGACGCGCAGCATGCTTGTTTCACCGAACGCACTTTGAAGAAGGAAAGGATTCTGAATGATGGAGCCCAGCTAGTGAATAAATCGAATGGGATATTCCATTATCTAGACCGAATTTGGATTCCCAAGCGCACCGACTTACGACAAATCCTGTTGGATGAAGCCCACAAGTCTCGATATTCTATTTATCCCGGTGTCGATAAAATGTACCAGGACCTTCGCTACAAGTACTGGTGGCCGGGCATGAAGAAAGATATCTCTCTCTATGTTTCGAAGTGCCTGACTTGCTCGAAAGTCAAGGACGAGCATCAAAGACCCTCTGGCTTACTCATCCAACCCGAGATCCCTATGTGGAAATGGGAGAGTATAGCTATGGACTTCATAACGAAACTTCCGCGCACGCCATCAAGTCACGACAGCATCTGGGTTGTCGTTGACTGTTTGACTAAATCTACTCATTTTCTGCCGATACTAGAAGACTATAAGGTAGAAAAATTAGCCCGAATCTACACCGATGAGATTATATGTCGACATGGGACGCCTCGCGACATCATCTCTGACCGTGATGGTCGGTTTACCTCGTGTCTTTGGGAAACGTTTCAATCTTCTCTTGGTACTACGCTTAATCTAAGTACCGCTTTCCATCTCCAAACCGACGGTTAGACTGAAAGAACGATTCGTACCCTTGAAGACATGCTTCGCTCATGTGTCATAGATTTCGGTGGTAATTGGGACGCATACTTACCTTTAGTCGAATTGTCGTACAATAACAGTTATCATTCTAGCATTCAAATGGCACCGTTTAAGGCATTGTATGGAAGAAGATGTCGATCGCCTATTGTGTGGCATGAGATCGGAGATTCGCAAATAACCGGCCCCGAGCTGTTGCAAGAAACGACTGACAAAATCCTCCAAATTCGAGACAATCTGCTGAAAGCTCGGAGTCGTCAGAAAAGTTATGCCGATAGACGACGCAAGCCCCTTGAATTTGACGTTGGTGATCACGTACTCCTAAAGGTATCACCTTGGAAGGGTGTGATCAGATTCGGCAAGAAAGGAAAGCTCGCGCCTCGATATGTTAGACCCTTTAAAATTCTGGAAAGGATCGGAAAAGTGGCCTACAGACTCGAACTACCGGAGGAACTTAGCAACGTCCACCCGACTTTCCATGTTTCGAACCTCAGAAAGTGTCTGGCTGAGCATGATTTACAAGTTCCACTGGAGGATCTACAAGTGGACGAAACATTACACTTCGTGGAGAAGCCTGTTGAGATCATGGACCGAGAAACCAAGAAGCTCAGGCGCTCACGCATTCCCGTTGTGAAGGTTCGCTGGGAAGGCAAACGCAGCACAGAGTTCACCTGGGAACTCGAAAGTGACATGAAGGCGAAGTACCCGCAGCTGTTTGTTACAGCTAAGACTTAATTTCGGGACGAAATTACCTTAAGTAGGGGAGGCTGTAACACCCCGTGTTTCGAAAGTCAAAGTCAAGAATGAAGTCAAAGGAAGAAAAGATTGCTAATTGCGATCTGTCACTCCTTGCTTAATTACTGATTTGACTTCTTTGACTTGTAATCGAGTCTTTTATTTTGTTTGCTTTAGTTGTATTATGTGGAGTATCTGTGAATAATCGAGGTTTAATCGCTTGTTTTATCGCATTATCGCTTATCGCATCACAATCGCATTTGCACCTCGAATTATGCGTTCTGGATATTGTTTTACGTGTATGTGTTATTTGTGTGTTACTTATGCATGTTTATTTATGTTTATGTTTGTGGTGATTAATCGAAACGCAATCGCAACCCTATCGCAATCGAATCGCAACGCTAAACACAAGATAGAATCATCCTAAGTAACTGATGATTGTATGTTAGATATAGTATTTGTGTGTTTATTATTAACCTATCGCATCGAACCTCGCTTAAACGCGTCGCAACGCTCAACACGCGAATTGAAACGCCAAAATACAACTCGTCGGAGCCACTCGATCGAGTGACCGCTCGATCGGATGGCCATCCGATCGGATTGCCAACCGATCGAACAGCCATCCGATCGGAGTGTCATCCGATCGAGGTGACCTTCTGTTTGACACTTATGCTCCTTTCCCTTTTTGGCAACCTATAAATACCCACCTGTCACATAATTTGTGATGTGACAGCTCTCTCACTCGAGCAGCTCGCTCAAGCCCTCATTTCTCTCGATTTCTCACGATTCTTTTAGGTTTTCAACTCAAACCTTGTACTTCCATGATCTACACGCACTTCTTCATCTTTTTCACCTTTGAATCATAACTTTTAACCGTGAAATCAGTGGATTTGAGGTGTTCTAGGATGATGTTATCATGGAGTTCTTATGAACTTCAAGTTTGGCCTCATTCCATCAAGAACAACTCAGATCTGAAGGATTTCCACATGATTAAACAATGATTTTGCATAGATCTAAACATTTCCATGGTTAAAAGGATTGAAAGATGGTTTTCTAACTTTCTTTCAACCCTTTTACACTTAATGCACTCAAAACCGATAGAATCGGAGCTCATTCTGATCTTCTACTCTTTCTTAGTGATGTGTTGGTCCAAGATCTGAATTTTATCCAAGAGACAACTGATTTCGGGTTAAACATGAACCACCGTCTCGAACAGTTAACTGATCGGACTAGGGTGATTCCTGTTCGATCGGATCACTTGGGTCATGATGGGATTTATGTTGTTTAGCACGTTGTCATACCGTCTCGATCAAACCGCAAAAACTTTCAAAATAATCAAGTGCCAAGACGATCAGATCGTTGGGACGGATTGTCGTTCGATCGGATTGCCATCCGATCGAACAGCCATCCGATCGGATTGCACTTGGTCTCAACACTTAAACAATTTTTAACGTGTTCAATGCATAGTCAGTTCTAACGGATTGCCATCCAATCGGTAGACCATCCGATAGAGTGACAATCCTGCTGTGAACTTGTTCTCTGAGAAATACCTCGCCGAACGGATCGCCATCCGATCGAACTGTCGTTCGATCGAGCGACCTGAAAGGTAGAGATACTTCTCTGTTTTCAAAATGCTACAACGAAAACTTCAAAGCCATCATACACAAACACATCCTTACCAAACGAATGTCAATCCAATCGAATGGCCCTCCGATCGGATGGCCATCAGAACGGATTGACATCCAATCGAATGACCATCCGATCGGATTGCCATCCGATCGGATTACCGTTCGACACTTGGTTCTTTTGCACCATCTTATGCGCCATTCTTCGCTTATGCTATCGTTAACTGTTCAGGCTAATCTCTCTCATCGCTCCCTTCAATCCAAGAGAGTGTTTGCTTGTTAAACGCTATCGGTGAGTATACTCGATCCCTTTTTGCTTTACGCACTTTGGGGTGTTACATACGTTACTTATTTAAATCACAATCGACACACAACGCAAACACTATTTATACGCTGACCGTTATTGCATGTTACGTGTTATTCGATGAATGCTTGTATGTTATGTTAACACAGTGATTGTTGCCTGACACCTTAGCAATGATGGTACTATAGTTTAGACTCAGACCCTGTCGTGGACAGGGGTTGTTAAGGGCTTTACTTCACGTGTCCCAGTGGGGATATGTGTTGCGTATTCTACAACTCGCAGTGGGCTTTACTTCAAACATAAATCGTGTTATTTATGAAGAAATAGTCATCCATAATTAGAAAAAAGAATCATACAATACAAATGCATAAAAGTCTAAAAAAACTAATCCATATTAGACACAACCATAACACATAACATATCTTAAATAAGTTTACAAAACCTAACATTAAAACTGTTTAGATACAACCATTACAAAACCCATGTATATAATTGTTTAAAATCACAAACGATAAGCTTAGTACAAAATACTAAAAGAGTTTGTAACAACAACCACAAGAGAAACCACATGGACACCTTCTTCTGAATCAACTTGCCAACATCAGGTTCGTAAACGAATGTGCATTTCTGCGGTGCCTTGATATCGTTCGGAATGAGGAACTTTTTTCACCATTGACTTGCAGCATATCTGAACCCGCGACCATGCTTCTCAGATCGGAAATCAATGACAGTATCTACTCCATGTAGATTCTAAATGGTCAACTTCAACGACATCTCGGCAACTCTTGCGTTAAGGCGCTAAAAGTTAAATAAAAATACAATAATGAATATGAAGATATACATGTTTTTAAAATAACTTTAGCAAATCTACTAAACGTGTCTAACAGATGCATAAAATGAATAGATAACATAACTTACAAAGCGGCGGTCAAATTTCCATACAAACTGTACCAGATGATAATCAGGATCATCTTTAGCATCATCAGAAGAACCACCACTATCTTCATCGTCCTCATCATCAGAAACATTATCCATAGAAACGTCACTGCCATAAGTACCATCACCTGAGTCATGGTTACAAAATATATTTTTCTAATACGCTAATTAGAAAAATTTTAGTATTTCAAAACATATTGAAATACATATTATTTTGTATATGGTTCGGTTTATCTAAACACGAACAAAAAACCCATGAACACTAAAACATGAATCAAAATGTTTGTTTTGCAACATGGTATTCGGATTAAAGATTGTACTCCAATCATCAAAACTAATCCGACTCATTGTACTAAAAAAATATTTCCCAAAAATATTTACAAGATTTTAACAAAAATCTCAATTAATATTTTGAGTAAATTACAAGTTTTGTCCTTTATGTTTACATCAAATTTCAGGCGCTGTCCTTTTTGCCAAAATCTTGCAGGCGGTGTCCTTTACCTTTCAAAATCTTGCATGTTTTGTCCTTTAGACCAAAACTGGTTAGAAATCTCAGTTAAAAAAGGTCATGTGCACTACACATGAGGGTAAAATGGTCATTCCCTCTCAACTCATTTAATTCCCCATTTATATCCACAACAACCACTCACTAACCCAGGATCATCTCTTCAATTCGTCTCTTTTAACCATCATTCACAAACAAAACCCCCCAAATCACCACCACGACTTATATCAAAAATCCCAATTCTAATTAATCAACAGATGTATGTTCAGAGTTACAAAATGCAGACACTTAATGATGGATATACATACTTGACCAAAACAGTTAAACACATGAACAAAGTAAGGAACCAAAAAATGCAAACAATAGTCGACTACTGACCGAGGGTTTCTTTTAAATGTCTGCTGCCACTGTTATGATCGTGAACCGGAGTTCCGGCGGTCCGCCGCTGCCATCGCTGTGCGCCGCATCTGCTGTTGTTCCGACGGTCCGCCGCTGCCATCTCAGAAGTTAACCGGGTCAAAGAAGAGGTAGAAGTTAACCGGGTGAAGTGAGGGGTTGTATTTAAAGAATGACGGTATCTCAGAAGAAGCCGCAAAGGCGGTGGTTGAGTTAATTCCGTCCACACAGAAACTAAAAATCCTTCATTTTCATAATAATATGACCGGCGATGAAGGGGCGATTGCATTTTCATAATATATTTGGTGTAGAAGTCGGGTTTGCTTTGAGTAAAACCGTTTCTTTACTCACTAATCTGACTGAGCAACGGCAATGGTGGGCTGGACTGACTTCACGTGGTGGAGGTTCTAGGGATTTATCAGATGATAAATGGGGAAATTGAAAGGGGTGAGAGGAAAATGACAATTTTACCCTCATGTGCACTGCATATGACCTTTTTTAACTGAGATTTCTAACCAGGTTTGGCCTAAAGGACAAAACATGCAAGATTTTGAAAGGTAAAGGACACCGCCTGCAAGATTTTGACAAAAAGGACAGCGCCTGAAATTTGATGTAAACATAAAGGACAAAACTTGTGATTTACTCTAATATTTTAAACTTTCGTGAACCTAAATCCTTGTAGAGAAGGGATTTAAGACTGTAGCAACAATCTTCACGAAAGTCTGTTTTAAGATTGTAGGAACTAGGTTCACTTTTTATTAAAATATATTACAAAATAAATAATAAATAATAACGAGACTCTCGTTGTTTGTGGGAAATTCGACTAGTACAACAGCAGTTACAAAACTAAATAAACGAATATAAAATACAACTAAATTGTACCAATCTTGATTCAAAGCCAATGTCTTTGAAAACTTCAACCGCACCTACGTGATCGAAACTCCGCTGCAAGACAAGCAAAATTATTGACGGTTTTGGTTGAGGCGCGTGTTCAACACGCTTCCCTTAAAACAGATTACGCGCCTCCTCTCAGACGGTTCTGTCTCCCAGGGTACAACAACCGGAACAGTATGTGTACTGCCGGAGATGGCACTCGCGCCCGAGATAGCATCGGGTATCATGGTGTTCTAATTTATGTGGGAGAATAAATAAATATAAGTTGGTGATAGTGGAAGAATTAGAGAGTACTCCTCTCTAAATTCTATAAAACTTTTCTCTAGTATATCTCTCTAATCTCATTTTTCTCTATTTTCTTTATTGCAATTCTTGCATCCAACAAAGAGTCATAAAGTTCCTTTTATACTCAAAACTAAAACTCAATATTTAATTTCTATTGTTTAAAGATAATTATAACAATAAAAACCTTCATTATGAGTTTTAAAAGTCATAAAACCACCAATTTATGAGTCAAAAAGGGATTAATTTACATGTTAATGTCATATTAAATAAAATAATAAGACATAATAAAACTTACATCATGACTCTTGAATAGAGATTAAAAGTCATAAAACCATCAATTTATGACAAAGATGAATTTATACTAGAGTCACCAAAGTTTAGAAATATTCACTTCAATCACTCAACTTCGAGCATCGATATTCTATTCATCTTAGCTCCATTTTGGACATAGTTTGATTCATTATTATGATGCTCTCACAACATAGAACACAAACCCACTAATTATTATTTATACCACACATATATAAATATAATTATTGATGTCCAAAATATTTAGTGAAAACTCATTTTTCACTAAAATTTCCAACACATATTATAACATTTCTGTTTTGCAATCTGTTTCGGTTTATATTATTTTTTCTTCAACATTTCATCCATCCCCAAAAATTCATCAACTACCATGATGTAAGTAACTTTATTTAATTTACAGAGGCCGGTAAGTGTTTTCGATGATGAAGACGATCAATTAGATTATTTCTTCATCGTCGCTTGATGATGAAAACGATCAATTACAGAGGCCGGTTGGTGTTTTCGATGTAAAACTTTTTCTAAAGTTCGGTTGGAAGGGAAGGAATAGAAAGAAAGGGTTTAATTTTGAATTTCATTGTTTAATGTTATTATTCTATAAAATATATATTTTTGTATTCGTATTTACTTTATAATTTTATTTTATTTACCTTTTTTAATTGTTTTAAAATAACATGTTGTGATTACACAAAGCGTAAATGTAAATAATCTAGCATTCAACTTATTTCATGTTTAAGGTTGAAAATAAAAACAATAGCAATATTTCGTGTTTTTTATTATATTATAATATTGTCTAATTTTTTCCCTTCTTTCAATTTTATTTTATTTTCCCAAAATCCATTGCAAGTACTGTATGATTATATTTCTATTACAATATAAATTTTCTTCAAAATACATCAATGAACAACTAAATTAAATTGTAGGTTTTTCTTACAAATCTACTTGATGAAACAATGGTTAACCGAGGTGGTTAACTCACTGGTCTCGTCAAGTAGGGTTAATCCCTTCTTTCCGAGGATCGCTGGCTGGATCGTCCGCTGGTTGATCTCCTGCACAAGGAAACAAACCGTGACTCGTAACAAGGAGAATGTGGTGGGGGGTGCTCCTTGTTACCACTCTCCGGCGTGAGAATCAGTAATTTGCTTGGGAATCAAAGTGTGATAGTAGTAGTAGTGAGAGAGTTGTGAAGAGATACCTCAAACCTGGTTTGGGATGGGTATTTATAGCCGAGGAGTGAAGGAGGGTAGTTGAGTAGCTAGTCTGACATCGCACAGTCTCCTGCAAGTGTGTCAGACCTGTCGGTTACGGTGGTTATGCCACGCCCTGCTGTGGTGTCAGTCTGTTGCTTACATGTGGGCTGACAGGTGACTGTCCTCAGTGCCACTTGCACTGTGGTGTCAGACCCACGTGCCTTGTAGGCAGGATGCGGTGCCGGGCCGCATCGCTGCTTGCGGTAACTGATGTTGTTCCCGCGTTCTTGTTCTGGCCAAGACATATAAGGGTTGCGGTGCCGTGCCGCATCGCCGCTTGGTGACTGTTACTGTTGTCCAGATCCCTTGTCGTGACGAAAATGTTCATAGGATGCGGTGCCAGGCCGCATCGCTATGCGTAACATCCGTTCCGTACTTAAGGTAAGTCTTCTCATCTCTGGACAGATTGGTTTCGACCGGTGTGTTCGCGCGTGCCCGCACGGACACAGATAAATTCTTGTTGGTGGGGGTTTTTGATAAGGGTAATGATCACTCGCGGTTGTGCTGACGCGAGATGTAGGACCATACCCCTTCACTACTATTCAAATGTTTTTATGCAAAATGCATGACGTTTTATTTTGTTGTGCATGTTATTTGAAGTAGGTTTATAAGGGATATAACATAATACCTTAGAAGAAAACCGGTCTTTATCGTAAGGTTTGTACATTGATTCCTACTGAAACATTCAATATGTTCTTAGCTATTAATATTTTTTGCTTTGCCCCGTCGCAACGCGCGGGTGAGAACAACCTCCTTTAAGTTACAAAAAACAACACATATATACATATTTATGGAAAACATCACATCAATTTATAGAATTAATAATACCCTTAATGAGAAATATCATGAAATCCAAATGGTACATTGTTATTGGTTCTTATGGTTTTTATATAAAGATGTGTTTGTATATGATCCTCCAAACACCAAAAACCAAAGGCAAATTGGATTTAAATAATCCCAACTTTCTCAATTTGGCCGATAATAATCTCAACTCAGTTATTGGCCGATAATAATCCGAACTGGTCCACTTTTGGCTGATAATAGTCCGCCGTTAAAAATAGCTTAACGGAGTTAAGCTTTTTTCCGAATTACAAACTGATGTTTATGGATTTTGATCAGAACGAGGATACGAGTCGATTTATGTAAAACTTATCTCGAAACGATGCTTCAAACGGCTTGATTTTTGTTAATTGGAAGTTTAAACACCCGAATTGAAGCACCGTTTTCGTCGTTTGGGGCAGTATTTCGAGTTAAATTTTACATCAATCAACTCGTATCCTCCTTCTAATCAAAAGCCCTAAAACATCAGTTTGTAATTCGGAAAAAAACTTAACTCCGTTAAGCTATATTTAACGCAGACTATTATCGGCCAAAAGTGGACCAGTTCGGATTATTATCTGCCAATAGCTGAGTTAGGATTATTATCGGCCAAATTGAGAAAATTGGGATTATTTAAATCCAATTTGCCAAAACCAAATATACAACACCGAGAATTACAACTTGAAAGTGCATAATCTCTATTCCTAACCCACATGAAACTTGTAGACTTGATCTCCACAAATAATCGTGTAATTCATACTCTTTTTTTCTTTTTAAAAATTGCTTCGTTTCGTGTCTTTTAAATACACCAACACGAAATAAGGATTACTTTTTTTTTTTTTAAAAGAGGCGATTTTATAAATAAGAAACAAAGCAACCAAACCATAGCAAGATGCTAAGGCATAGTTACCAGTACATCAACAAAAACAAAAAAGAAATAACAGTAACTTACTACATAAACATCATTTGAAACATCTAAACTCGCCCCATTCTTTCCAATCTAGATCCGATTTTCCAGCCCATGCTTTAACCCATAGGAACGAAAGTGCCTTAATGTCACCAACTGCCCTTGAAACGTGTGTTGTTTTGCAGTTGAAAATCACATTATTTCTGATTCGCCATAGTGTCCAACATGTCGCCGCGATGATTAGATAAACCACCTTCTTTTTGTCTTGTGATGAACTTTGTGCATCAATGTATTCAAGTAAACCCACCACACTTAATAAGTATCTCGGAAGGGGTATTTTGACCCATGACGAGATCTCTGACCAAACCAGTTGAGCATATTGACAGGAAATCAACAAGTGGTCCACCGTAGTTTAAATAAGGATTACTATTTAAACTACTTCTCCTTTTACCGAATCTAATGGTTTAATTAAGCTACAATAAATCTCTATTGAAAATGACATAAATAGGCGGGAAGGAGATTGCACCATTACATTTCTTGTTTAGTTTAAAATGTTCTTTTATAATCGTAGCCCCACATGTCATTTGTTTGTTTTATGGTTATTGATTGATTAGCTAGTTATATTATTTATGTCGGTTGTTAGTGGTTATTAGAAGCCAAACCACAAAGCAATTAATTAAATAACTTAATTTACCGACTATAACACTAAGGAGAATGATTAACATTTTAAATATTACTACTAAAGCAACTAATATTTTGCACTGATCCGATTAAAATAAAATATAGAGTTAAATGCTATTTTAGTGCATGTGGTTTGTGTCATTTTGCCAGTTTAGTCCAAATGTTTTATTTTTCACCTGTGAGTCCAAAAAAGTTTCATTGTTGCCATTTTAGTCCACTGGGTTAATTTCATCCATTTTTTTAGTTAACAGAATTACATATAAAATGACCGAATTGCCCTTCTTGTTAACAGAAAAAATGGATGAAGTTAACCCAATGGACTAAAATGGCAATGATTAAACCTTTTTGGACCCACAATTGAAAAAATGAAACATTTGAACTAAACTGACAAAATGACCCAAAACAGAAGGAATAAAATGACATTTAACTCTAAAATATAATTCAAAAGGACCCAGTGGCCCATTCTAAAGTTGGTGACATTTATTTGAGGCCAGGCCCACAAAGAGGATCTCGAGAAACTTACTAATGGCTATTAATCATTTTTTTGTTCATCCTTTATTTTTATATCTTGTTACATACCACTAACGATTCTACATGATTAGCAGTCATTAACGTGTTAAGTGTTCTCTGTGTATATATTGACATGTTAGGAGTTAGAGATATGTCGATTTTTGTTTGTTTCTTACCTTTGTATATCACATGTATTGGATATTTATACTATATAACATATCACTATACACTATATTGTAAGATGAGAAATTTGATAACACGACTATTTGTGGTATATTTTCCACGAATGGCACCTATTTCACCTATGCAACATTCATCTTCCATGTCTTACGCTTACCAGACCAAGTTTGACTCATATCCCTAGCCAATTCAAACCTAAAGACCTATCTAAAACCGACGCCCCAACTACCACCATTCTACCCATATCATGGTCATGTTGATGCCACCAAATGGTCCAAACTCACCCGTAAGTATAACCTTAATATTACCATACTTTCTATCCCCCCCCCCCCCCCCCTGCGAACAAGCCCTATGGGTTGCTTATGTGAATGCAATGGTGCAAGATAAATACAATGCTCTTGTTAGATTTGAGACTCGTATTCTCATCCTTAAATGCTTTTAGATTAAAGTTGATGGTTATAGTCCATATAAGACTCACATAGTTGCTGATGCAAGAACCATCAACTTGCTACTAACATAGTTACGATATAACTTTTCTATACCTATACACGGATGATGTTATTCTTACTAACTCTTATAGTATCCCACCGCTTACAAAAAAAAAAAAAATTAATTACTTGGTCATGTGAACATTTGATATTATTAAACACGCATATAAAAGACAAGGGTTAAGTTATTCTACAAAGACTCCCCACCCCCCAAAAACCTAAAAAAAGGGAATATTGGATTTTAATAATCCCATGTATTCGTCGTTGGCCGCCAACAGTTCCAACTTCAAAAATAACCACTAGCAGTCCTAACTATTGACATATTAGCCACCAATGGACCCTGACTAACAGAACCCTAACGCCGCTAGTCTCCGGTCGCTGGAAAACCGTTTTTGTCCAGAAAAAAAGTTTCTAAAAGTCCGATCTAATGTTACAAAGAGGTTTGGGATGAAAATGTTGAGTTTTCCGGCCAAAAAGTTGAGTTTTCCGGTGAAAAAGAAGTTTTTCGGCGACTTTAATAATTGGAGCTTTTACTAGAAAAAGATTCCCAGAGGTCCATAACAAGGTTAAAAAGAGGTTCGGGACAAAAATGTTGAGTTTTCCTGCCAAAAATGAGTTTTCCGGCCAAAAAACGTTTTTCCGGCTACCGGAGACTAACGGCGTTAGGGTTCTGTTAATCAGGGTCCATTGGAGGTCAATATGTTAAAAATTAGGACTGCTAGTGGTTATTTTTAAACTTTGGATTGTTGACGGCCAACGGCGAATAGTTGGGATTGTTAAAATCCAATATTCAAAAAAAAAAAAAACCTAAACACCCCCCACCACCACCCAAAAACCTAACCCCCCCCCCCCCCCCCCTCGGCAAAACAATTTTTTTTGGGTAAGTGATGGGGTGGGTGAGGGTGAGGGGTTTAGGTTTTTGGGTGGTTGTGAGTGTTTAGGGTTTTTTTTTTTGTGTAGTGGGTTTATTTTTAGGAGCCTTTGTATTTGATCATAATCCTAAAACACAAATGACAATTAACTTGATTAAATTTTAAACCAACCTAATCAGAATCAAAAGTATTAGTTAATTTTGAAACCAAATCGTTAATTTTGGTTCTATTCAATTATTTTGTGTGACCCACGTATTGTGGGCATGGTGTAACAATGACTTTTAAACTTTTAGTTATTTTTATATTTTTAGTGATGTAAAGAGCACCTACTTCTTTTGAGAGGAAGGTATATTGTTTGTGGGGCATTACTGGCACGTGCCAGAATTTGAAGGGGACTGTCCCATGTGCAAGGTATTAAAGTATGGAAAATGACACTCACCACATATAACACTCATCCTATTATATTCCAAACAAATAAAGTCATTTTCGGCATATATTGATAATTAAAGAAATTATAAGATTTGACCAATTAGAATCGCCTTTTAATTTGAAGCCAAACCCCATTTTGTGTTTGAAAAAGTAATTGCTTTATAATCACAATCATAATAATGACTATGACACATGTTTTATAAATGATACTATTGATATAGTATGCTACTTTACATAAAATGGGGCATGCATGTTTTATGGAAATAATTGTTTAGCATACATGTTTTATGAATGATATTATATTTTAGAGTAAATTTAGGTTTGTCAATTTTAACTAGTATAGTCCAAAAATCTAATTTATAACAAATTCAGCCCTGAAGTTTGTATTTCTTACCGCTTTTCATCCTTAAGGGTGCTTTTTCATTTAATTCTTAGGGATGAAAAGCGTTAAGAAATGCAAACCTTAGGGATGAAAAGCGTTAAGAAAGCAAACCTTAAGGATGGTTTTGTTATAAATTAGATTTTTGGACTAAACTAGTTAAAATGGACAAACCTCAGGGACGAAAACAGAAATTTACTCTATAATTTAATTTCTTTGAGACTCGGTGGCGGATCCAGGGGTTTTCTGGGTTTCCAGAAACTCCCTTGGTTTGGAAAAAAAGTAGTTGAAATCTTGGATGATTTGGAAAAAAATTAGTGAAAATCTATCAAAATAAACCCGCTGGAAAAAAGTTATGGATCCGCCACAGTTGAGAGTTATAGTTCATCTTGATCATTTATGTTTACTTTTAAGAGATGTGAGACTCAAGTTGTAGGTTTGTTTCACTTTCATATATTTTTGTTTAATTGGAATACAATTGTGTTATTGGGTTACATATTCTCACATTGCGTGACAATAATGTAAAGTATATGACACGATGTTCAAATTGTATAATATATATTGTGTGGAATGTGTGGTATATCTTCAACTTTTTTAGAAAATGAGGATAATTGTTGCTAGAATTGCCAATAGTTTTCTATGTATGATATAGCACGTTTTTATATGATAACTTTATAGCTTTACAATCAATAAGTTGACTGGTTTTTTTTTTTTAATTTTAAATACTCGTATAGAAATCATGGGTGGGAGTTGGCTACAAAGTCAATTTTTCCTACAAAGTGTAAAAAGTCATAAAATACCATCATGTCAACCATAAAACATATTCAAAACCCACAAATAACAAAGTGAAGATTACTAAAACGTCATATTTGTGGGTTTTCTGTTGTGTTTTGGATGATAAGGCTTTGCTTAGCGAATGACTAACATTAGTGCGTTTTATGTTGATTATCATGTTGTGTTTTATATTTATAGTTCTATGATGGTGTGTTTGAAATTTTTATAGACTGTTAGGGTTTGGATACCGTGTTTTAGTGATCTTCACTCTATTATTTGTGGGGTTTGAGTGTGTTTGATGACTGAAATTGTGGTGTTTTATGACTTTGTATACTTTGTAGGAAAAATGGACTTTGTAGACGAACCCCACCCAAGAGATGTTTATAACATATTTGAAGGTTGGGTTGTTAAACAATAACGATATAAAATATTAGGGAATCTTTGATTGTTTTAACACCACATGAGTCTTACGTGTTACGTCCTAGCAAACTTAATATTTGATTACGCGGACCATCTTAACACAACGTGCAAATTTGGGTATTGTATGTTCAGTAGAGGACTCATAAATTATTTGCTGAGGGGTGCGGATGAGTGATTTAAGCATATTTTCAAAGTGTTCGGTCGAGTTTTTTTGCCTAAATATACACTAATTTTTTAAGGGGTGCGTCCACCCACTCAGGATGATACGTGGGTCTGCCACTGTTTATGTTACGTCAAATAGACGGGTGGTATTAGATACGTTAGGCGTGACAATGATTTGATAAGAGTGTTTTTTGTACTGTTCACTAGGTGGACCTTTGTATGCTATCAGCTTTATGCAATTGATGTGTGGCTACCAGTGATAGATCGACTGATGAGTGGTACATGTTTTGATTACGATTGTATATTGCTAAACGTGTGTTTGTATCATTAGTTATTTACCATACGTAGTTGTGATTTTTTTAATGAGTATAGAACTCTTGCTTTTACTATGTATTAGAGCTGAATAAAATTCCTTTGTTAATGTAAATATTATGGCTTATAGATCGATGATCAAGGTGACTGATTGACAAGTTCAGAGATAATACTAACTATACAGCATTAACTAATAATTTTTCTTACTTATCACATTATAGATACGTGTATGTGTATTTTTATGATTTTGTATATTAATTAATACAATTAAATAGCAAATCATTGGTATATATGATTCATAGTTATTGTGAAACGAGATATAATGGATGATGAATATTTGATTTTTAGAGTTGATAGTATTGTAAGAGTCATAATGGTTGTATTAAGAGTTGTTTTATTATGAAAGGGAATGATATGATGGATGATGAATGTTTAATTTTAAGACCATCCGTGGTGTGGGGTTTTTTTGGCGTTTTTTTCCAAAAAAAACACCCACTCACGCCACTTGACCGTCCCCATGGGCGTTTTTCTTGAAAATAATGGTTCGGGCATTCCAAATAAAACGCCGGGTTGATAGTTGTTGGGCCAATGAAATTTTTTTGATGGGTTTTTTATTTAAATTCAATTTCAATGTGTAATCATTGCAAGGGGTATTTGTTTCACTCACAACTACACCAATTTTTAACTTCAAGCCCCTTTGTTGACTAGGAGCCACGTGTCGCTTCATGCCCAAGGGTGGGACATTTGTTTCACTCACCACTACACATGGTCTAAGAGTTTTTAGTATTGTAAGAGTCACAATTGTTGTATTATGAGTTGTTAGTATTGTAAGAGTCATAATGGTTGTATTGTAAAATGTTGAAGACAACAATCAACTAGTTGTAATGATTTTGTAGTTGGTAGATATTCACAAGTGAAAAGTCATTAAAATTCATAAGGTTGACATGTGATTAAATATTACTTGAAATACCAAAGTTGAACAGGTAATGAATGGTCAAATATTGGATATCACTAGTGAAATAATGGCAATGGGACACAAAGCTTCCAATATGCCATTAGGTTGTGGATGGTGTCAACTATGTTGAGAAATGACCCATATGTTGCCATAAAGGATTCCTACTTGACATATGATTTACCTAGTTGTTGTTTGACCCATTTGTTTTGGAAGTATACAAAAATTGATGTGTAGGAAATATACAAAAATTGGTGTGATTGACATATGATTTACCTAGTTGTTGTTTGACCCATCTGTTTTGGAAGTATACAAAAAACTGATGTGTAGGTAATTTAGAAGAAGTAATTATGTAACCTTTGCCGTTCAAAAAAATATGCAAAGGAAGCGTTTAGATGTATTTATAAGGTGTGTCGGATCGTACGGGACAAGTTTAACTTACAAAAAATAGTTTTTGATGTTGTAGGGGGTGTACTCCAAGCTTATGTTACGTTGCCTTGGGTGATGCCTTGCTAAATGGCCATTGAGCTACGATGTTGCCTATGACGAAGCCAATAAAGCATAGACTATGCTGAACCCAATGTGTTCTATGCCGAGCTATGTACAATTGTGTATTTTGTTGTTGTTTACCCTGCTTTTTGGTATGCATTGTTTATCTATAACCTTATATACTATGAATACTAACTTATGGTGTTTTAATACTCAGATATAGGATGGTGGGATAACAATTAGACTGGTGGGTGTGTGCGTGGCCAAGGGGCGTTGTTGGCCCTTTAACACTGGGTACACCACCCCGGGTTGGTGTTTTGGTGGGCGTTGCCCGCTTGGCATGGCAATAGTGCTTGGCGTGGGGCGCTGGCTTGGGGTGACATGTTTGGCAATGGTTGGCTGGGTGTTGATGACCGTTTGGGTGTGGACCGTTTGTGAGTGGGGTGACGTGTCTGCCAACGCCGGCCTGGCCATGCCCTTCCACACCCAATTTTTTGGGTGTGGACTGGTGAAATCCACACCTGCCATGTGTCTAGTAATGCCCCCAACCCAAGCCCCTCCACACCCCATATTCTTTAAGACCCTAAAATACACAAGAACATTACTATATGAAATCATCTTATGTAAATGTGGTTTTGATTTTTTGTGATGGTGCCAACTTGAAACTAGATATAATAAGTTTACTAAAACTTGATTTTTCGTAAGCATGTGGTTACAACATCTTGATGATAAGAATATGAAAGATAAACTTTGGGACCTAAATTTTCTGCATGTTTATATGTTATCAAGTTAACTGAAATTAGGATGTTATATATGCACATGTGAAGGCAGCAAAAATATATATCTACTTACACATCAAATGACTTGTAACAAACACCAATAAAATTGTATCTTGTACATCACATGTGAATGGATTGATGCTCTAGTTACATCCATTTCAATCATTTTTAGTTTAGTGAATCGAATATCATTGAACAAATTCTACGTTATATTTAGAAATTTCGATATTATAATAACTTATTGTGTTTATAAACTTTACTATAACTTATAGTATAAATGTCCCGTTTGCGTTGTGCACATATAATGTATATATGTGTGGGTGTTCGGGGGGCAAAAGTGAAACGGTACTAACTTTAATGTTAGTTTACTAATTTCGTGAAAATAATGTTAAAAACGGCAGATGGTTAATCATGCATCATGTGGTGACGTTGATAGCTGAAAGACACGAGTGTACATGCATCAATCAGTCTCTGTCCCGATTGTTTGAGTGTTATGTGTCTTAGGTCTAAGACTTGATACAAAACAACAATCGAGTCGGGGGTCTTACTGGAAGCAGTTTCTCTATTCCTCCGGGGTAGAGGTAAAGCTGTCTACATCTACCTTCCTCAGACCTACTTAACTTTGCTACTACTTAACTTTGCTATTGGTGAGATTTACTGAGTATGATGATGACTATAACTTATACTATAAACTTAACTTTTTAGAAAAAAAAATTTTAAGCAACACACTATCATATTAATTTATACTGTAAAAGATATAGAGGTGAGAAAATAAGCAAGACAATAAATTGGTAGGAGTCAAAGTAGGCATAAGTCCAAATCGGAGACTTTTTAATCTTTTTAATATGTGTTGTGGTAGCTTCACTTAAAAACTATTTTTTTAAACGGTGACTTTCTTGTATTAGGCTATCGAACCGCCAAATTGTAGAGTCATATTGTCCCAGTTCAGTCAGACTATATTGTTTTAACGGGGTCCACGATGGTTTCAGAGTTTGGCTTAAGCATTCCTCGGGGAAACCATACTGTCGGCTGCCACTTGACAGTTGTTGTGCCACCACAAGAGTAGAACTCTCTAGCGTAACACACAGTGGGATGAAAACCCAGGTGGGCTTAGGATAGAGCCTGACACCTCTACAAGAAGACTAGGTTTTATTCGTAATTGTCTAATCCACCAAAGTAACACAAATGAGGATTAAACTTGATTCTCTATTAAAGAACCCAAGTCTCCCTACCACTAGGCCACAAGTTGTTTTTAGAACTTTGTAAAATACATGGTTGGTCCCTGTGGTTTACAGATATTGCAGACTTAATCCTAGTGCTTCATTAATTACAAAGTTGGTCCCAGTGGTTGTAGTTTTCGCACTCGGATGATCCTTATCACTAACTCATGTTAAGTTTCTTAGTTAAATGTGTGCGGAATGACTAGATTGCTCTAAACAATAAAAAAATATAAACCTCTCTCTATTTTGTTTCCAAGTCTCATTTAACAAGGGAAGGGGAAAAAAAGATGAAAATATAAAAAAACCATGTTCCCTAGATTTTTTAAGGATAAAAGGGGAGGGGAAATGAGGGAAAAGGGAAGAAAATTTGTACGTATATTTATCCTCCTAAATCAGAGAGATTAGGAGAGAAAATCTTATCAATTACTAAATAACCCTCATATCTAATCCTTGTTTTATGTTTAAAGGGTTTAATGGTAAAATTATTCCTTTCTTTTCTTTTTATCCTAACTCGGGAACACATAAAATGCTTGATTTGTTCTCTTTTTCTTTACTTTTCACTAAACTCGGAAACACGAAAAAAAATCAGATCTTTTCCTTCCTTTTCTCTCTTAATTCATTTTCCTCATCCCCTATTAAATGAGACTTGAGAACACAGTGTAAAACCCACCAGGCCCCCATCACCTCCACCTTCAATCCATCACCACCACCTCCACCGTCACCTTCAACCCAGCCCACCCACACTTCAATTAACAATCGCACTCCAACTCCGCCTGTTGTTAATAATAACAAATCTAGGAATAGTACACCGGAGAGGAGGCCTGTGACACTTGTGAGGAAGTTAGCGAATCTGAATTCGATTGATTAGAAACGATGGTCGGCGACGGCGAGATCACGACAAGGGAGTATAATGACGAGGAGTGTGGATTTCACGAATGAGAATGTGAAATTGAGTGGATCTGGAACCTTTGCAGAAGCTTATATTCTCATCTTCAACGTTTGTTTTGCTTTGTCTCTCTCCTTCCTCAACCGTGAGTTTTTTTTATCTTTGTTCTTAATATCGAATCTTATCATAAATTTAGATGTCTTTTAGTAACATTAGTTTTCTGCTTATATAGCTTATGTAAAAGTTCAAGCCAATGAAAGTGATGCAGCTGTTGAATTAACATCTAGAAATAATGATGGAAGTCAAAACAGGAAAGGAATGATCCTTCCATTTGAGCCACATTCGATCACCTTTGATGATGTCAAATACCCTGTCGATATGGCACAGCTAACGTTATTCATATATATGATTGATACGGGTAACTTTCTAGTATGGTTCAAATTGGGTCAGGCCAGTTGGAGTGTGGTGTTAGTAAACTGGCACTAATACGAATTTGACAGAAACTGAACAGGAAGGAAAAACAATAACAATGATGAGTGAACCGGGCTTGTGTTTGACACAATTCCCTTAAACAGATTCGTCATCTGTTCCCAGGGTACGCCGGTTCAAAGTAGCTACTGCTGGACTTGATCACTTGCCTGAAAATAAACAGAAGAAGATGTTGCAGAGATTGAGAGAGAAGGAGGTATTTTTGTGTGTCTCAACTGAGCAGATTTGATATGTTTATATAGCCACAAAGTTATAACTGAAATCAGCCAATTATTGTAGAGAATTAAAATGAAATAATGGTTATTAGGGAATCAGTTTCAAAACTGATGATCCGAATACCAAATAATGTTTATTATCAATGCGAATAATCACTTCATTTCAGTTTTAAATCTCGTTCAAAAAGAATATCGGTTGCAGTCTTTAATGTAAAAAACAGTCTCTCGAGGGCCCGGGTTCTCGGAGCTGCATTCGTGTCCGCAGGACGTGCGGGCACACACGAGTTCAACTAAATCCCGGTTCCAATTTTTGCACCCCCCTGCGCGCACGGGGGTAGGATATGTGGTAAAACATGCTAAATAACAAGTCTAAGGAGTGGTAGGTGCTCTACCTTATAAGTTCCTTCTCTCTTTGCTCCCACACCAATGTGGGACAAAGTGTCAACCACCACATTTAAGACTTTCATTCACACACAAATTTCCAACAATCCCCCACATGAATGGAGGTCGATCTCAGAAACAACATAATTCCTTAGTACATTTCAGCAGTTGAGTTTTGCATACGATAGGTAGGTGTTACCCTTTGAACCTTCGCTCATGAAATGCTATTAGACTACTAGCTCTGAGTAGAACTTGATGTCTTTGAACTCGTCTTGTAACGCCCTGCTTCTTCACACTTTCCTTAATTAGAAAGCATTGTTCGTATTTCTATTTTTGGAAGTCTTGTGTTCTTGTAATCATCTTTTCATTGTAATCATTGTAAAATCCAAGACTTGGATCATAATAAAATTCGTATTTCTTTAAGTTCATGTTATACATATTCATACATGTTCATACGTTTGAATTATTTAAACATGTGATGCCTTGTTCGTAATTCTCGCAAAACACGTTAAACTTGTCATACATGCTCAATTCATGCAAACACAATACATATTCTCGACAACCATACTTATTCACACTTGTTTTATATTTGTTTTTATGTTTCAATTAATTTACATACCCTTACACAATGTTCCTTATGCATAAAATACCCTAAAACAACTTAAAACCTTAAGATATGAAAGTATAACGACCAATTGTGCCAAAAATCAAACAATTTCTCCAAATAAGAGGGCCCGCCGGCCGCGACCCCCTCCCCCCTTCTCGGTCGCGCCCCGCGAGGGTGGCAGATCCGCAGAAAGCCTCAAACAGCTACTGGATTTAGCAATTTTGGGTGTTTTGTTTGTGTTTCTTGCATTAATATCACTCAACTACTTAACCTAATCTTCCCCTATAAAACCCAACTCATTCCCACACTTCTTCCACTTTACAAACTCACTAATACACTCTCTAAATCCTCCAAATTCAACTGGAAATCAGTAGAAAGACAGAATCATACCAAGTTACAAAAGTGAGCCTAACTGATGTGCGTCTGGTGTTATAGATTTTTAATGTATATTTTAAACCCTTTAACACTTTTTTAGCCAAGTTTTAAATTTATAAAACACGATATTTACTAACACTAGACACACATATGGGCAAGTGCACCCATCGTGAGCGTAGTATAGTGTTGGTAAGATACCGATGTCGTCCAAGGACACAAGAGCTTTTAATACCGGTTTATCCTCAACGTCTAATCAAATCAAAAGTTTAGAAAAAAGTTTTTAAACTAGAAAAAATAAAACTAACTAAAATGCTGAAAAATAAAATAAAATAAAAACAGATAGACAAGATGAATCACTTGGATCCGACTCGTGTTTACTGTAACCTTTGATTATTTCCTCACTTTTGCACTTTTTAAGAGATTATCTTAGTTATAGTAGTAGGCCCCTCTTTTGAAGGTGACTTTACCCTCAACCCAGTAGTTTGAGTCAGCAAGGATACAATCCTAAAGGGTTGGATTATTGAAAGATAATTAATTAAGTTATTAATGCGTAATGTGGTAGGCCCCTCTTTTGAAGGTGACGTTACCCTCGGCTAAGTAGTCTGAGTCAGCAGGGATACAGTCCTAAGTAGCCGGGTTAAAGTTTTAATAGTAGCTTACATATGAGGGGATCAAAGAGTTTGGACCCCCGCCATCCAATACCGGTGGGTATTGAAGGAGGTCCTACTAAATTTGACCCAGGTCTTTGCAGGATCTATACACTGAACAAGGCAAGACTCTTACCAAACCGTTCCCTTAACCCCCGACCAGGTAGCCAACATATCTCCATATAGACCGTGGAGATATGAATGGTGAAAATCTTTTATTTTATATAGACAGTAAAATAATGCCAAGACACCACGGACAAACGATAAGGAAGACTCACCTTCAACATTAGAAACTAGTTATTAAAGTCATTAATACATAACCAAATAAAAAGTGCGAAAAGATTAAAAATAAAAAGTACTACACTAGACACTTGTCTTCACCAAGTGATGTAAGAGACTTAGGCAAACATGGCCTTTAATTGTCAAGAACTCTTACGATCAATCTTGGATCCCGAGACTACTCACACACTCTATGATGGATGATGGATGATGGTGGTGGATGATGGTGTTGTGGTGGTGGTGGAGTGTGGGTGAAGTGTGAGAGAGGTGGTTTGCCAAGGGATGGTTTGCAAATGAGCCAAGCACCCCTATTTATAGCCTGCACAGAAGCCCGGGCACGGCCCCGTGTCCATCCTCCTTCTCTTTCTTCATTAATTGTAGTTTGTCTGCATTAGTTGACCACGCCCCCGTGTCCGCTGGGCACGACCCCGTGTGCAGAAGCGTATCTGTACTATCAAGATTTCCCCAGATTCTGCGAATCTTAGAGTTGACCACGGCCCCGTGTCCGGTGGGCATGCCCCCGTGGTGGGTGATAGAAGCTTCTACAGCTTTGTCTTTTCTGCAGACACTTGGGCACGCCCCCGTGCTCATTGAGCACGGGGCGTGTTCAGCCTTCTGTTCTCTTGTTTTGCTTTGCTTGGGAAGATGCTGTTGGGGGGTCGGGCATGCCACGTTTGTTCCTTTTCTTGTATTTATGTTAGATTTAGCTGCCTTTTTGCTTCTTTTGTTCATTTGAGCTCATTTAATCCTGAAAATACAAAAGGAAGACAAAAACACACTTTTTTCCAACATTAGTACTAAAAAAGGGTTAGTTTTATGCCACATTTGATGTAATTTATATGTTGCATTTTGCACACATCAAATACCCCACACTTGAATCTTTGCTTGTCCTCAAGCAAAACTCTTTATAATGTAGCTTTACACTCCCAAATGGAATGGGTAGAAAAGAAGGTTTTTGGGCTTGTCATAGAGTGTCGGGATTTCCAAGATTCTTTATTAAGTTTTATTTTTATTTATTTACAATCCTATTCGTCATGATTTATTTAAAACATTACATAAGATAAATTACTTATTAGGGCATAACATGCCTTTTTAAAATTTCATTTATATACAAGTTCACATACCTCACGGGGGATCACTCAACACTTGGCCGAAGATGTATTTTAGTGAATCACTCGAGAGCGGCATGGAACTTACGCCTACCATAAGCTTGCCAAGCAATCAATCCTCCTCCTTTTTAACTAAAAACCTTTGTAAATATCAAGAGGACTTTTGGGGAAGGGTTAGGCTTGGGTTAAAGGTAGGTGGTTGGGTTAGTGGTTAGTAGAAAAGGGCGAAAGGCGTAAAAAGCTTCGGTTTTCGTAAGACTTTTTATTTTTATGACTTTTTATTTTGATGAAGCAATTCTTCAAACAAAGTTCTTTTTGATAAACTTGTTTGTTTATTTCTTTTGGCTTCATCATCATTCATTTTTTTTAAGTCATAAGAGAAACCGAGCTTTGTTACTAAAATAAAGGGTTTAAAATGAAAAAGGGTTTTGGTGGGTAAACGGGTGTTTGTTTTGGGCTAAGAAATGAAAAGGTTTAGGCTCAAAGGGGTTAACTAGGGGGATTTTGGGTAGGTGATAAAAAAAAGAAAAAAATAATGGTGTAGAAATAAAAAGGGTTAGTCCTAATGCCTCCATCATTTACTTACTCGGGTTTAAGTTGGTAAGACCGGGAATGTATTGTCGTGGCAAGTTCTAGAGTCGTAAGAACCAAGCGGTTATTCATACAAGAAACGAAAAATGAGCATTTAGTTTATAGATATGTATTTGTATGCTCAATAAAGGCTCAAAACTCACTTTTTGTGGGAATGGGTTTTTATGTGATCAAGTATATATAGTCAAATTTTAACTAGATTTGTCATGTCGTTTCATAATTTTCTTATGTTGGTTCTTTTTATCACGACGCTATCAGTTATAAATTTGTAAAAATATAACCTTTTTAGAATTTGAAATTCCCAAATTAAACCTAGACAAGTAAAAAATGAAAAATTTTTGAAAAAAATTTGGGGTGATTAGCGGTTCCAATAGAGTTTTGTGTAAGGCTTGTAATTAGGACTTGCAAGATTCAAGGTTTTAGCATCCCCCCCCCCCCCCACACTTAAATTAGACATTGTCCTCAATGTGTCCCAAAAATAAGTTTTTAGGTTGATTGAATGTGTAAAAAGGTGTGAAAAAGCAAAAATTTATGTTACTGGGCGTCTGGACACGGCCCCGTGGTATCCGGGCACGGCCCCGTGTTCAGATCGCCAGTACCAGAAATTAGTAAAAAGAAACAGAAGCCTGGGCTCGGGGGCGTGTTCAGCGAGCACGCTCCGTGTCCAGTTACCTGAACTAGGCATTTTTTTGCAGATGGTTGGGCACGGGGCGTGTTGGCTGAGCACGGCCCCGTGCTAAAATTGCTATAATGAAGAAAAATCGTCGGGTGGCCTTGTTTTTGTGCATGGGGTGCTGGTTCAATTTTCCCTTAGTATCCGTTACCATCCCGAGTGTGTTTTATTCCTGAAAATTAAAACTAAACTAGCAAACATAAAAAATAATCTAAACTAAACTAAGGATAGTTCCGCGGAATGCCTCCGTGGTGCGCCACGTTTATAAGGGTCCTTGGCTAGACCCCACCTAGACCCAAATCCTGGTCATATGTTACCCAAGTGGGATGTTTTGCATCCCATGCTGCACCGTCGGAGAGCATCATCCAAACTTGAGTCTATGACCTTCATGTAGTTGACAGGGTGGTCGTCCTCTACTTTCTTTCCAACTCCAAACTTCATCTCCTTGTCCCCAATCCTCAATGTTAGTGTTCCATCATTCATGTCTACCACTGCTTGGACCGTAGCTAGGAATGGCCTCCCCAAAATGAGTGGGACTTTGGTATCTTCTTCCATATCTAGTATGATAAAGTCGGCCGGGAAGACAAATTCGCCGACTTTAACCAATAGATTTTCAGCGACACCTTGTGGATATTTGACGGACCTATCGGCGAGTTGTATGCTCATTTTTTGTAGGGCTTGTTTTCCCTAGGCCGAGTCGGTTGAACATCGATGCGGGCATGAGGTTGATGCTAGCCCCAAGATCGGCTAGTGCATTGCGAATGGGGGATTCCCCAATCGAACAAGGAAATATGAAGCTTCCAGGGTCAATCTTCTTTTTCGGGAGTTTGTTGAGTAGAAGAGCGGAACATTTTTCGCCTAGATTAACTAATTGCAATGATTCAATTTTCCTTTTATGAGTGAGGAAGTCCCTCATAAATTTTGAATATTTAGGCATTTGAGTGAGGACTTCGACAAATGGAATATTAACATGCAATTGTTTTAGCAAATTTTCGAACTTTGCGAATTGCTCATCGGTCTTTTGGCGGATTAACCGACCGGGGTACGGAACTGGAGGATTTTTGGGGGGCTCTTGATTTGGTGGAGAAGCCTCCTCTCGTTGGGGTGTGGGTGGAGTTGTGGTTTGGCTCGATCGGCTTCTTTTAGTTGGCGGTAATGGAGCCTCCTTGGGACACACGGTACGGTTTCTCAGTGTGATGAGATGTACTTGTGCCTTTGGGTTGGTTTCGGTATTACTTGGTAACGCGCCTTGTGGTCTCTCGGAGAAATTTTGAGCTATTTGATTTAATTGTTTTTCAATGTTTTGAATACTAGCTTGTTGATTTCTAAAATTCGATTCCAATTGTTGAAATCGATCCGAGTTTTTCTTTTCGGTGTCGGAGAGGAGGCGAGATACAGTATCTTCAAGCCTTTCTCGTCCACCTTGTTGTTGAGAGAAATTTTGTGACTCGTTTCTTGGTTGTTGAAAGTTTGTTCGTTGGTTTAGATTTTGTTGGTTACTACCATTGCCGGGTTCTCTCCAACCAAGGTTAGGGTGGTTACGCCATCCTTGGTTGTAGGTACCCGTTGGAGGACCCGACGGCCTAGGTCTATTATCAATGTAGTTTACGGATTCTGTTTGATTATCCACTTCTTTCATACAACTCTAATTTTCATGTGGCCCACCACACCCCTCACAAGCCATAACCAAGGCCGTTTTTGCCATCTCCAGCTTTTTGATTTTTGAAGAAAGGACCTCGATTTGGGCTTGTAAAGAAGTGCTTTCATCAACCTTATGGGCGCCCGGGGCAATAGATTTATTGCCTCGGGGAGTGTGCCACTGAAAATTGGTTTGAGCAATTTCCTCAATTTGATTATATATTTCATTTGGGCGACGATTACCTAAAAGCCCCCCAGAGCTAGAGTCAAGTGTTTGTCATGAGGACACTTTCTTAGTAGCTCCTTGAACCTTTCCGAAGTTTCATATAAGGATTCCCCATCCTCTTGTGAATATGTATTAATTTCAGTCATTAATTTAGCCGTTTTAGCATGAGGGAAATACTTATATAGAAACTTTTGGGCTAGTTCATCCCAGGTGTTTACCGAGCCAACTGGGAGGGTATTAAGCCAAGCCTTAGCTCGGTCTTTTAGTGAAAATGGAAACATTCGAAGGCGGATGGCATCGTTTGATGCTCCATTGATCCGAAAGGTATCACATATTTCTAAGAAATTAGTAATATGTAGATGGGGATCCTCTTCCGCAAGCCCAGGTTGCGGAGTTTTGACGCATTTGTATCAAATGCGGCCGAAGTTCGAAGTTGTTGGCTTCGACATTCGGTGCATTGATAGCGGCGCCGAGATTACCAACGGTGGGTCGTAGGTAATCCATGAGGGTACGTTGGTCCGCCATTGGAAGTGGGTCCCCCGAAAATTTCTCTTGGTTTTTAGCTTTAAGTCTTCTTCTTAGAAAGCGTTCGGGTTCGTCTAGGGGTTCTTTTATGTCTCTACTAGAACTGGAGCTCATACACTACGTGGAAAATTCAGATGTGGCGCCTCGTTCCAAGTCCTGCAATAAAAACAAAGAAGAACGTTGGTAAGAAGCTTCACCACGACCCCGTGCTCAGATGAACACGACCCGTGGTCGGAGATACAGTGATTGTTTTCCGGATCCCTGTTACTGGGGAGTTTGACACGGCCCCGTGTTGCACCGACACGGCCCCTTGCTCAACTCTCTGTAACTCGGAAAATAAAAACTGCCAGTAACAATGTTGGGCACGGCCCGTGTCCGACCAGGCACGGCCCGTGCTGAGCTCTGCAGAAACTGAAAAATTAAGAAAAATCCTAAAAAAAAATTGAAAAATAAAAAAAAACGATTAGGCCGCTGATTCCTAACTTTCTTAAAATCCTTGTGTCCCCGGCAACGGCGCCAAAAACTTGATGTGCGTGTGGTGTTATAGATTTTTATGTATATTTTAAACCCTTTAACACTTTTTTAGCCAAGTTTTAAATTTATAAAACACGATATTTACTAACACTAGACACACATATGGGCAAGTGCACCCATCGTGAGCGTAGTATAGTGTTGGTAAGATACCGAGGTCGTCCAAGGACACAAGAGCTTTTAATACCGGTTTATCCTCAACGTCTAATAAAATCAAAAGTTTAGAAAAAGGTTTTTAAACTAGAAAATATAAAACTAACTAAAATGCTGAAAAATAAAATAAAATAAAAACAGATAGACAAGATGAATCACTTGGATCCGACTCGTGTTTAGTGTAACCTTTGATTATTTCCGCACTTTTGCACTTTTTAAGAGATTATCTTAGTTATAGTAGTAGGCCACTCTTTTGAAGGCGACGTTACCCTCAACCCAGTAGTTTGAGTCAGCAAGGATACAATCCTAAAGGGTTGGATTATTAAAAGATAATTAATTAAGTTATTAATGCGTAATGTGGTAGGCCCCTCTTTTGAAGGTGACGTTACCCTCGGCTAAGTAGTCTGAGTCAGCAGGGATACAGTCCTAAGTAGCCGGGTTAAAGTTTTAATAGTAGCTTACATATGAGGGGATCAAAGAGTTTGGACCCCCGCCATCCAATACCGGTGGGTATTGAAGGAGGTCCTACTAAATTTGACCCAGGTCCTTGCAGGATCTATACACTGAACAAGGCAAGACTCTTACCAAACCGTTCCCTTAACCCCCGACCAGGTAGCCAACATATCTCCATATAGACCATGGAGATATGAATGGTGAAAATCTTTTATTTTATATAGACAGTAAAATAATGCCAAGACACCACGGACAAACGATAAGGAAGACTCACCTTCAACATAAGAAACTAGTTATTAAAGTCATTAATACATAACCAAATAAAAAGTGTGAAAAGATTAAAAATAAAAAGTATTACACTAGACACTTGTCTTCACCAAGTAATGTAAGAGACTTAGGCAAACATGGCCTTTGATTGTCAAGAACTCTTACGATCAATCTTGGATCCCGAGACTACTCACACACTCTATGATCGATGATGGTGGTGGATGATGGTGTTGTGGTGGTGGTGGAGTGTGGGTGAAGTGTGAGAGAGGTGGTTTGTCAAGGGATGGTTTGCAAATGAGCCAAGCACCCCTATTTATAGCCTGCATAGAAGCCCGGGCATGGCCCCGTGTCCATCCTCCTTCTCTTTATTCATTAATTGCAATTTGTCTGCATTAGTTGACCCCACCCCCGTGTCCGCTGGGCACGACCCCGTGTGCAGAAGCGTATCTGTACTATCAAGATTTCCCCAGATTTTGCGAATCTTAGAGTTGACCACGGCCCCGTGTCCGGTGGGCACGCCCCCGTGGTGGGTGATAGAAGCTTCTACAACTTTGTCTTTTCTGCAGACACTTGGGCACGCCCCCGTGCTCATTGAGCACGGGGCGTGTTCAGCCTTCTGTTATCTTGTTTTGCTTGGGAAGATGCTGTCGGGAGGTTGGGCATGCCACGTTTGTTCCTTTTCTTGTATTTATGTTAGATTTAGCTGCCTTTTTGCTTCTTTTGTTCATTTGAGCTCATTTAATCCTGAAAATACAAAAGGAAGACAAAAACACTCTTTTTCCAACATTAGTACTAAAAAAGGGTTAGTTTTATGCCACATATGATGTAATTTATATGTTGCATTTTGCACACATCACTAACTTCACTTCTACTTCATCTTTTTCCCTCATTCTTTCTTCTTAGCACTTGGAACAACCTTAGGTATGTTTCCACAGGTTTTCCATGGAATACCAAGGCTGGAACATCAACCAAATAAGGTTAAAAGTGCAAGAAAACTTTCTGTTTTGTATAAAAACTTGTTAAACTTACTTAAACTTGAGATTTCTCAACACATTCCTATGTCCTTATGCCACCCATGATTATGTGAGCTTAAAAATAATGTTGTGACATGTAAATCCAGAGGTTTTAAGCCTCAAACCTTTCTGTTTTAATAGGGGTTTTAACCTATAAGTGATGAACAAGTCTTGAACTTGAAGATCTGTGATTATATGGATGGCTTGGGCTATCCTACTTGCAAATCCACACATCACTTGATGTTTTCCTTATTAGATAGAGTTTATTTCATTCCTTAATGTACATTTATGACCATCCTTGTTGTCTATGACATCATATGTATTGGTGAATACAAAAGAGGTTCCTAAATGGAAGATTTATCTTCCTACCTCATGCATGACTTATATGATGTTCTTGTTATATTATTAGACTAGAAACTTATGATATATACTATATAACATACATAATATCCAAGTAACCAAACCTTTGATGATGACCTAGTGGTCATTTGTCAAAATGTTAAGTTACATCATCTAAGACCTTAGTACTTGTTATGATTCTAATGGGTATTTTAACCCATGAAAACATTCAAACCCTTTTGGGTTTCATAGTGTCAAAACGAGTATTATGTGCTAGATGATTATTTTCTCGTATGTGTACTTTTCATGTACTTTAAACTCCGAATCCTTAATCCTCCGTTAACATCCAATACTCATACACCTATGTTTCTTCGTGTAGGAGGACTTGGTGCTCCATCCTAATCAACCAACAAACTCTTGTGGATTTACCAAGTGGAAGCTTGCAAAACCGATTATATACTCGATCCCATTTCTACTTTTAAACACTTTGGGTGCAACATGTATTCTATATAAAAACACACAACACTTGAAACTTATTTTAATCACACTCTATCCATGTTTAAACATGAAACATTTTGATTCTTGTTAACCTCATATGCTATGTAAACTTTTGTGTCTAATATGCTCATTAACTTTGCTAGCCTACCTTAACAATTATAGCGCTATAGGATTAATGCACCGCCTATTAGTCTTGGGGTATTGTTAAGTCAAACATGTTAACCTCCCATTAGTCTCATGGAAAGGCAATTTGCGTTGTAAACTCGGGTTTGAACATATAGCTTACACCGTTTCAGCATATTAGTAACTTGTATCTATGTTATTCATGTTATATAAGAGCACGTTAAACATTTTATCCTATTTTATTGTCACGACCCCCGACCCCACCTTGGGAGCGGGAGCCGTGAACCAGTCAAGTGGTACCGGTGGTTATTTTGAAAATATTGCAGCGGAAATTTTCATCAGGACCGTGAGTTAGGAAAATACCAGAGTTTAGAAACACCGGATTTTATTTATTAAACAAATGGGAATAACCCATATTTTACCAAAGGTAGTTTTTAATACGGGATAAACCTGATTATTTAAAACAACGTTACTTGATTTAATTCAATAAAATAAGCCACTTCTTTAAGCCTTTCAGTGCCGTATCCAATTCTTATTCCAATCTACTGTAATCACCTGAAACGCGTTTTAAAAACATTTGGTCAGCAGAAAATACTGGTGAATTCATTCAATTTCGCACAAAACCACATTTGTTATAATTTACAGTATTAAGAGCGATTACAATGTTTATATCAACCAATTACCCCAAATCGGTATTTGTCACTCGACCAGATCTGTGACTCTGGTCATATCACACATTGGCTAACCCGTTGTCCAATGGTGAAGCTTATCAAGTAGTGTATACAAAACCCCACATATCGGCAGTAATTGCAGATTACAAAGACTTAATCACTGTAATTATAACTTTTGAGAACAAATAGGGTTTTGGAAACAATTTGGTAAAAATAGAATGACTCACAAACGGTGAGAAAAAGAGAATGGACTCACCTTGTTAGCATATAATCTTGATTAAACAAGCCTCTTGATTCTAAGGCTTCTTATAACTAAGCATCAACTTTTATAGTTCTGAATCTTCTGATGATTAAACATCTTGTTTGATAGTAAGTTTATAGATCAGAGTTTTCTGATAGTTAAACATTTAGTTTAACAGAGTGGAATACGTTTTAGTGTAAAACCATATCAAACCTAACGATGGTCACGAAATCAGAACCTTAACGAAATTCAACAAAGTATAGTCTTATTCAAACAGCACTTTGGCATTCATTAGATGGCTCCCGGATCGATCGGACAGAATATCGTATTGGTGATTATTGGTTAGAACACCAACGTATAGAGAAAAGAAGAAAAGAAATGAGCAGGAAGAATGAAGTTTTAGCTTCCTATTTATAGGTAAGGCAGATTCCTTTCTTAGCTAGGAAGTGTTCTTAACCATTAAGTTTCCTTAACCATTAAGTTTCCTTAACCATTAAGTTTCCTTAACCATTAAGTTTACTTAATCGCTAAGTATTCTGGTTTAGCAGCTCCCTGATTATGAATTCTAATTTCTAGATACATTGGAACTAGTATTAGTGTATTAACTCATTTCAACTTTAACGATAATCACGAGATCGAAACCCTTACAACGAATGACAAAGTATAGCCAGATATTGGCAGCACTTAAACATCCATTGGATCGGTTTTAATCGATCGGATATAGTACCGTATCAATGATCGAGTTATTACCCTGATATCGCAACAGAGTTTCGAGACTTTGATTGTAAACTGGAAAGAAACAGAGAAATGATCAACGAAAAGAACGAAATTTTTCGTCGTAATGTGAAATCTGATCAAGTCCCAAACCCCTGGATTTATAGCCAGTTTTGATCTCTCTCGCGTGTCGC
The DNA here is from genome assembly GCA_030545235.1 of Helianthus tuberosus. NCBI lineage: Eukaryota > Viridiplantae > Streptophyta > Magnoliopsida > Asterales > Asteraceae > Helianthus > Helianthus tuberosus. The sequence goes on from CM060424.1 coordinate 188,040,910, forward strand.
GCACGGCTCCGCCATCCCTGGCGCGTGTCGCGGGGATAGTCGGCCTGGCTTCGACTGCCACGTGTCCCACGTAGCCTTGACACGTGGTGCAGTGTCGTGACACATGTCCTCGCCCGCCTTTTTCGACCAATCACGTGTTTTTCTCGATTTACGTGCCAATACTTATCACGTATGCTCGGGTCTTGATTCCATTTGGTTTGGTTTTTAATTTCAAATCTAATGAAGGTTACTTTTGTGTGGTTTAGTTCATTAATCATCAGGTTTTCAAGTTTCGTTGCGCACACTTCTGGTTTTGATTACGGGTTGTTGTCGAGAATATTTTTTAGGGTTGTTACATTTATGCTATGTATCAAACTTGTATACTCACCAACTTTTTGTTGAGCATATTTTAATACATGTTGCAGGTTGATAGAGGAGATGATGCTAGTGAAGAAACAAGAATTAGGTGGACTTAGAAACACACCTAGAATAAACAATTATTTGATGTTATGTTTGAAACAATTTTGTTCATGTTTGAATCTTGTATGACATTTTAGCATTTGTATGAAAGTTAATTTAAATTATATTGTCACAATAGTGTTATGACGCTTTGAGCGATTTATTCGTCTCATCCCGATGTTTCCGCCATCGGTTGGGGTGTGACACGTCCGTCGTTTGTGTAGACTACAATGCACTTCACACAAGACTCTCCCTGACAAAGTCAAGTCCTCATAGTTACGTTCGTTATGGTCATGAACATGAGCCTGGTTCTGCGAGAGTCATTAGGTATTGTGCCCCAACAACACCCTTCGAAATGACACCACTTCTCTCTCACATAGGTGATTCACTATGTATTGTTACCTTCGTCGAATCATTAAAAGCCATAGGCTTAGCCTCACACTTGTCACTTTTTATGAATGGACTAGGAAGTTTACTAAACTTTATAATAAGCTCCCATTTATTTATGTAGGGTTATCCTCCATAGTGACCTTACTCATTCATACAATTAGGTTTTCCTATTTAACTCAACTCTTGGGATCTCCAGTCTATTGAGTCAGGTTTCCATCATATGAACTTAATTTTTCAAGGGCTTCAGTCTCATTCCCATGGACGACTTCTGAACTAACTCTCTACTTACGCCTTTTGTTAGCAGATCTGCGATATTATCCTTTGACCTCACGTAGTCTACAGTGATAATTCTTGTAGAGATTAGTTGTCCTATCGTATTATGTCTACGCCTGATGTGTCTGTTCCTACCATTATACATTGTGCTACGAGCTCTGCAAGTTGCCGATTGGCTATCACAATGTATACAAATGGCTGATGCCGGCTTAGGCCATCTTGGTATATCCTCAACAAATTGACTTAGCCATTCTGCCTCTTCACCTGCTTTATCTAAAGCGATGAACTCTGATTCCATCGTGGATCTAGCAATAATCATTTGTTTCGACGATTTCCACGATGTAGCTGCACCTCCAAGTGTGAATACATACCCACTTGTGTAACACCTCGCAAAATCATGTCCAATACAGTGGTGACACGTGTCATAAACCCGGATCATGTTAAAAGATAACTTTAAAGGACTAAAGTTGCCAAACAGTGTAAAGATGTATATAGAAGGACCAAAAGCATCAACATGCCAAACTTGTGCCTCTAAATGACCTCATAAGATGTTCGTATTCGTTATTGAATAAATTGTCGGACACAAGAAGCCGTTTGTGCTTAAAATCAAAAGTTACAAAACAAAGGGGTTAAAAGTGTCAACATGTTAATTCTTACCTCTGAGTGACCTTTTAACGTTCCTAAAGCTTTGTAAAATATTATTATACCTCATGTATATCAGATAATGATTTATTAAAGTTCCGGTTCAATCTTGTGATGTAACTTGCAATTTCCAAGAAAAAGGGTAAAAAATGTAAATGTGACAATTCTTCAATCGGGAGACTTTTTCAATATATCCAAAACATATGAATGCATGTTTCCACTCCCCAGAACATCCCAGACCTGATTATGTGGACCCCACATGCTGAAAATGTCAGTTATTCGAGTTCAGAAAGTACAGGGATTGATCTTGCAACAAAACAAAACAACTTTGAAACTTATCTCCTAGCGTGGCGCGACAGGATGCCATTTCCAGCCAAAACTGGCAGCTGCCAGCATGCAAAACCTGCAATTTTATGAGATCTTCTGCAACTCTGAATGAAACCAGCAGCATGCATACGGTTTTGGGAAACACTAGGACACTTGTATGCATCAAATAACACATGGGGACACTTGGATTCATCTCAAACAACCCCCTCTTGCTATAAATAGGTGCTTCAATTCACAATTCAGACTTGCACATTCAAAATTCTCAAACATCTCTCTCTAGCATTGATTCTGGAGCATCCTGGTCATTAAGTAAGCTCTCTCAAGTTTAATCTTCGTGCTAAGGACCTTGTAAGTGTTCTTAGCTTCTGTAGTTAAGCTTTTATTAGTTTAAGGACCGAAAGTCAAAGATAGTGTAATTCTGCTTTGACTTTGTGATTAATCATAAACGGTCCAACCCGACAATTCTGAGTTTAGGCTCGGTTCGCAACCGAAAGTCGCAAAAGTAGACTTTTGCTTTGACTTTCAGTTCTGACCCGATTTAGCTTAGTTTAGTTATGCCTTAGGATTCCTTTGTGACCATATTATATGTTAGTATAACTATCTGAAGTTATACTACATGGTCCCATAGAAATCCGAGTTATTTGCATGTTCCATTATTTTGCTTAAAAGTTGACCATTATGCCCTTATGTTATAAAAACAAGATTTTTGAAAATCTGAAAGGACAAAAAGCTTTATTACTGATTTATAAGTATGTCCAAGAAGTTTGACTTCAGTTTCTGGTCTCAAACAAAAGTTATGCAAGATATCGTAAAACAAAACTTTTTGTTAATTAAATGACATTTTTAGCATAAATCATATTTAAACCCAATTTTTGGCACCAAACTTATTACCTACTGTTTTAATATAATTTTTAGGGAGTTTTAGAATTTTTGGTCAAATTTTATACTGGCCATAATATAGAGTTCTTGCATGAACTCGGTAATTGACGATAATGCCCTTTTCATTAATAAAATGAGATTTACACATCAAACCTTTTCCTACTGATGTTATATATTAAATAAAATATTTTAAGAATTCAAGACTGATAAGAATCTCATAAATTCATAAACATCTTAAATATCGTAAAATATCGACTTTTACGCTAATTAGGCGCATAGTATGGTTTAAAACCATATTTGGCACCTGAGACTTGTTACCTACTGATTTTATAAATAAATTTTAATATTTTTACAGTAAGTACAAGTTGTGAACTCAGACTTCCAAATTTAACCTTAAAAAACATATGTGAAATGACCAAAATGCCCCTACGGTGCATAGCTTGGCCATAAATGATAAACCTCACATATGTATGATATTTTGCTGATGTAACTTGATAAAATAAATACTTTTACTAAATGTTTTAGACCAGAACCTCAGTTTGCTATTAAATCTCTTTTATAAACTTTAAAATGACCAAAATACCCTTACAGGACTTAAATTGGTCTTAAATACATTTGGGGCATAATTGTTGATATCCTACTGATATCACAACATATTTTAAGCGTAATAACTTATGGAACTTGTTCTTGACTCATCCGGTTACCCGTTGTGCTTTTACGCGTTCGGTACGGTTTATGTAACTAGATTGCATAAATTAGCCGAAACGGGTCAAACCTTATCATTTTTACTTCAAAATCCAGAATGTATTTAGTTTACCCATTATATACAAGTCTTCATACTTGTCGGGTCTAAATCACATTCCAATCCGGTCACCGCTTAATCTAGCATTTCGTACCGTAAACCTTTCTTTAAAACTAACCGGTCTAAGTTACAACTTGAATAAGACCCGTTAGAAATCTAATAGGTTAATAAAACCTTCGTTCCTGATTAAGAGCCCCGATAGAAGTATTTGCACTTGTTTGAGTAGGATTTACAGCTGAGAATACTAAATTTGCATTTAAGGTCAGGTAAATACTTTTAACTTATTATCCCTTATACGGGCTTGGGATACGGTAAATTATTACCGCTTGGTCGGGTGTAGAAACCTTTTAATCGAATATGGTTAAATTGTATAATCCCGTTTTAATCAGTGTTGCTTGCTAACAAATAACGTTGAGGGTTAACGACCGTGTCCTGGATATCCTTGGCTGATTTAAAAAGCGTGAATGGCCACGACTTAAGCACGGGGTGTGGGCATACACCTGTCTGTTGCGTATGTAAAAGATATACTCACTCGTGAGAAAACTTCTTGTGAGTTTATATTTGTGGTGTGTCGATTAATCTTGTCCGGCTTTTATACCGGCCCTAAATGTGGGACAAACATGTAAATCTGATACAAGATTGTTATTAATATAATTGTCCCAAGTTATAAAATGTTTATGCCTTGTGCATTTAAACCAATTTTCATAAATGTTTTCAAAAGAGTCGGTTAATTGTATTTACCAGTGTAAAGTGACGTATTTTTCCAAAAATACTAAGTGACAGGTACCGTACGTAATTGGCTGGGAGCTCGGGGCGTTAATAAAGAATCTTGCAAGTTCTGAAGGCTAAAGTCTGTTGAACAATATTTAAATTTCTGTTTTAAGATCCACCTGTGGATCCACTTACAACCGTCTGTATAATATTTATTTATACTTTGAATTTCGGTTTGTAATATTATTTTCATCCAAGACTTCCGTTGTGCATTAAACTGTGAATATTGACTATGATGATATCAACTACGTCACGATACTCCCCACCGGGCCCACCGGTAATACGTGGAAATATCGGGGTGTGACAGGTTGGTATCAGAGCCAACATTGAGTGAATTAAACACTAGCCTTTTGTGTTTAATCTCAATGACACAGTTGCACATTCCTTGACTTCCGAGTCTAGGCAAAAGACCTAGGATTAATCCTAATCTTAATTGGTTTATATCTTTTTGTTGTTTTTCTTGTTTTGACAGGATTACGAGCAAACATGCCACCAAGAGTGAGAGGACGTGGAGGACGAGGAAAAGCACCAATTGTAACTAGGAACGACCACGAAGCTGGGCCATCTCACCGGCGTACACCATCCGCATCACTCGGATCGAGTCCTCATGAAGACTGGAGGACATACCTTGAGCCCACGAGACGCTTTGTCTCGCTCAGCTCTCACCATCTTATCATCATTCCTTTGGGCCGCAGCAGGAGGACGAGCCCAACGACTCTCACCATTCTTACATTCCTCTGCAGCGATCGGGTTCACACCATTCCTTCCAGAACCCAACACCTTACTTTCAGAGCCGGTTCAACCTGATGAACCAGATAGAAGAACCAGAGGGTCAAAACCCTTTGGGACCAGCTGACCATTTTCCTGAGTACCAAAACATGGATGTGGACAAGGATCCACATCCTGAGATGCCGCCATCTAGGACGCCGACGAATCCCATTGAGATTTCTAGCGGATCATCCTTTCATGGTTCGCCTTACAGGGGCCCTGATATGTGGGCCGAAAGATGGAGTACGTACAAGTGGGAGTACACTCCCCCTCACCGCAACTCGCCACCACACCAGCAGGTCCCTTATGAGGACCCACATTTTCAGCCGGTCACGCCGCCGCCACCACCAGCGCCAGAGCAGCCACCGCCTCCAGAACCATCGAGGTGGAGAAGAAGTGCACGGATGTCCGTGCATGGGGGTTTCCATTTCAGCACCCCCCAACACTCCTCCAACTATCCGCCTCTCTATGAAGACCCACAAATGGGTGGGCCTTCAAATGCAGTTTCTGAAGTCGACTCGACACCAGTCGCACCTGCACCACCCATGGGTTATGAAAACCCAATTCCATCGTACCCAGGTGCAGCAGGGTACAACCCATTTGAGCAGCAAGCTTACTCGGGTTATAACTACAACAATGCCCCTGCCATCAACCCATACGTCGAGGCAGCAAACTTCAATGCTCTATACCCTGGACCCTTTCCACCTACGTACCCGACTGGGTACCCTGCATATGGGTATCAATACCCACCACATCCTCAACCTCAGCAGTAGAAGCCACCGCAACCTCAAATCCAGCAGCCTCAGCAGCAAGAAATCCTCCAAAGGTTGCATGAGGTGGAACAAAGGGTAGACGAAGAGCGTAGAAGTCGCCGCGGTCTTCTAAAGGGTTTGGCAAGCCTCATTAAGGGGAAAAAGAAGAGGGACTATTAGAAATCCCTATTTATGGTTGTGTAATTTCAAATTTCAAATTAAGTCCCTGCGTGGACATTTTATTTATGTATTTAGTCCCTGCGTGGGCTTGTCTTTCTTATTTTAGTCCCTGCGTAGACAATGTTATTTCTTTAAAGACCCGTTTAGGGCATTATTGTAATTTTTAGGACTTATTATGAAGTTTCCTTTTTGAAATTACACTTGGCATTAAACATATACATATATATTAAAATCACAAACCAAAATATCAATTCAATTTTAATTGATCTGCCATTAAATCTCAAAAGAAAATCTTAAAAGGTATAACATAGCCTATATGTCATTTTAGACATGGCCATGATGGTAAGTCCTTTTTAAGATAATAAATCCTTGTTAACACCTAAGAATGTGCTAGCACTCTTGACAAATATGGTTCAAGAAAATCACACTAGTCATCCTTATATTGGATTCTTCCAATTCCTTATTTAGCCTAATGATCTAGAAATCATGGCTTATATCATCAAATAAGATGATCATATTATAAACATCCATTAGTGATGAAGTGCCTACGGGCTATACCTATTGTCCTAAAAGACAAATGACAGTGGTAGCCTATGACTCCCTATCAAGAAAGGTAATGAACTATGTTCAAACCTTAATGCCTCGATCCTATAAGATCATGGCTCATAAATTCAAAACTGTCGTTGCGACAAGGCCTTTTTGTGCCATTTTAATATCCTTAATGGTTTATAACTGGGTATAACTATAAAGAAAAGTTTAAAATATATCTGATTATCAAATTAACCAAATATGGTCTATTTATACCATGGTTAATGAATCATCAAAAATGATGAATCCCATAATAGACTTCTAAACAAATTGTCAATTGTTTTATAGAAATCAAGCTTCAGCATGCCTGAATCAGATGAGGTTAACAGTCATCCCAATATGAGGAATGATAATACCAGAATGAATATAACGGGTGCGGACCTACAACCAATGATAGATAATGCTGTCACCAGAGCTATTCACAGACAGTTCAAAGAACCAAGTAATACCCACACTAAGACACAGACTGTGGCTCATTCAAAGCCCCCTTCCAAAACACATACATCTCATAGGGACGATTCACGTCATTCGTCGAATCAGAAGAGTCTCCCCTCCAAACAAATTGTGTTAAATCAAGAACCGCGCTCAAAGACCTGCTCTTATAAATACTCTGTCTCTTGCAAACCAAGGGACTTTACAGGCGAAAAGGGTGCCATTGACTGTATGACATGACTTGATGAGATGGATACTGTAGTGGATATCAGTGGATGTGCAGAGCAGGATATTGTGAAGTTTGTTTCACAGTCATTTAAAGGAGAAGCATTGGCATGGTGGAGATCGTTGAACCAAGCCACGGGGAAGATCCCACTCTATAACTTGTATTGGGAACAATTTGTGGCATTAATCAAAGAAAACTTCTGTCCTCAGCATGAGGTAGAAAAGATTGAGACAGACTTCTTGACTTTGGTCATGAAGAATTTAGATTGCCAAGCTTATGTCACGAGTTTCAACACCATGTCTCGACTCGTTCCCTATTTGGTTACCCAAGAACCTAAGCGCATAGCACTCTTCATCGAAAGCCTGGCCCCATAAATCAAAGGAAATGTTAAAGCATCCAGGCCTACCACTTATAGGTCCGTGGTGGACTTGTCCTTATCCCTCACTCTAGATGCAATCAGGAATAAGTCTGTTAAGACTTCTGATGAGGGAAAGAGGAAAAGAGAAGAGGAGAGCTCTCACCATTCTGACAAGAAGAAAAAAGGGAATTCCGAGCATAAGAAAGGTTTCGAGTTCAAGAAAAACTCGAGTCAGTCAGATAACAGACCCAAGTGCAGGAACTGCAGAAAGCATCACCCTAGAAAGTGTACGATCGACCCACATGCTAAAATTTGTGGAATTTGCAAGACCAAGGGTCACAAGACTTTAGAATGCAAGGAGTTAAAGAATGCAACTTGTTACAACTGTAACGAGAAAGGGCATATCAAAACCAACTGCCAAAAACTTGCAAAGAAGCCTGAAGAGGCCAAAAAGACAAACGCATGAGTCTTCCAGATGAACGCCCAGGAGGCAGTACAGAATGATAACGTTATAACAGCTACTTTCCTCATCAATGATGTTTATGCTAGAGTTTTGTTTGATTCTGGCGCAAATAAGTCATTTATAGACAATAACTTTTGTAAACTGTTAAATCTGCCTGTTAAAACTCTAGACATAAAATATGAGGTAGAATTGGCCGATGGTACTTTAGAGACTGCTTCAACAATTTTAGATGGATGTTGCATATCCATTAGGAACCACTCTTTTCCGTTGTCTTTGTTACCAATGAAGCTAGTAGGATTTAATATAGTTATTGGCATGGATTGGTTATCTTTTAACCAAGCTCAAATTGCATGTGATAAGAAGCAAGTGGTTATCAAAACTCCTTATGGTAAGTCACTTACAATTCAAGGAGATACACAGCATGGATTGCCTAAACAAGTATCTATGCTTAAGGCATCGAAGTGTTTGAAGAAAGGTTGTGTCATTTACATGGCACAGGTGACCATAGATGAACCAAAGCCCAAGATCGAAGACATCCCTGTTATTTCTGAATACCCAGACGTTTTTCCTGAAATGCTACCTGGTTTACCTCTAGACAGACAAGTGGAATTCAGGATCGATATCATTCCAGGAGCAGCCCCAGTAGCACGAGCTCCTTATCGGTTGGCACCGACAGAGATGGAGGAATTAAGAACAGAGTTGGATGATCTATTGGAGAAAGGTTTTATTCAACCAAGCTCATCTCCTTGGGGAGCATCCATTCTATTTGTGAATAAGAAAGATAGCTCGATGCGTCTATGCATCGATTATCGCGAGCTGAACAAAGGTACAATCAGGAACATATATCCATTGCCCAAGACCGACGATTTGTTCGATCAGCTTCAAGGGGCAAGTTACTTTTCAAAGATCGATTTGAGGTTGGGGTATCATCAGTTGAAGGTCAGAACCGAAGATGTACACAATACTGCATTCAGAACGCGATATGGCCACTATGAGTTCTTAGTGAAGCCTTTCAGGCTCACTAATGCACCTGTAGCATTCATGGATCTCATGAATCGTGTCTGCAAGCCGTATCTAGACAAGTTTGTCATTGTCTTTATCGATGACATACTCATTTACTCCAAGAGTCAAGCCGATCATGAAAGACACATCCGGTGTATCCTTAAACTTCTGCAACAAGAGAAGCTCTATGCAAAGTTCTCTAAATGTGAGTTTTGGCTTCGTGAAGTCCAATTTCTTGGACATGTGGTAAGCGAGCGTGGTATCCAGGTAGATCCCGCTAAGATTGAAGCGATTATGAATTGGCAAGCACCAAAAACACCTACAGAGATTCGTAGCTTCTTAGGTTTGGCAGGTTACTATAGACATTTCATTGAGAACTTTTCTAGAATTGCTGCACCTTTAACCACGTTAACTCGCAAGAATATAAAGTTTGATTGGGGACCCAAACAAAAAGAATCTTTTGAGATTCTTAAACAGAAGTTAAGCAATGCTCCTGTGTTGACATTGCCAGAAGGGATCGAAGAGTTAGTGGTTTATTGTGATGCATCGCACACAGGTATGGGCTATGTGCTTATGCAAAAAGGGAAGGTCATTGCCTATGCATCCCGTCAGTTGAAAGTGCACGAAAAGAACTACACCACCAATGACTTGGAATTGGGTGCCGTTGTATTTGCACTCAAGCTTTGGAGGCATTACCTATATGGAACCAAGTGTGTAATCTATTCCGATCATAAAAGCCTCCAACACTTGTTTAACCAGAAAGATCTTAATATGAGGCAGCGACGCTGGATGGAAATATTAAACGACTATGATTGCGAGATACGCTATCATCCTAGTAAGGAAAATGTTGTTGCTGACGCACTAAGCAGGAAAGAAAGGATCAAACCTATTAGGATCAATGCCAAAAGCATTGAATTAAGGAACAGCTTGAATGAAAAGCTGTTAGCTGCTCAAAAGGAAGCTATACTGGAACCTAACTTTCCGAATGAGAAGTTAGGCGTAACTGCTGATCAATTGTCTTATGGCAAAGATGGAATCCTTAGATTGAATGGTCGAATCTGGGTTCCAATCCATGGAGGACTTAGAGATGTGATCCTCCAAGAAGCCCATAGTTCTAAATATTCAGTCCATCCAGGCAGTGATAAGATGTACCAGGATCTAAAGGCAAATTACTGGTGGATAGGTTTAAAGAAATCTATAGCCACTTATGTGGCTAAATGTCTGACGTGCGCACAGGTTAAAGCCGAGCATCAAAAGTCGTCAGGTTTACTGCAACAGCCTGAACTTCCCACTTGGAAGTGGGAAATAGTAACCATGGATTTCATCACCAAGTTACCAAGAACAAAACATGGGAATGATACAATATGGGTTATAGTCGACACACTGACGAAGTCAGCTCATTTTATACCCATCAAGGAGACGCATAGCTCCGATAAACTAGCCCAGCTATATGTGGATGAGATTGTATCTCTCCATGGAGTGCCAGTGTCTATTATCTCTGATAGGGACACAAGATACACATCTCATTTTTGGAAAAGCTTTCAGCAATCTCTAGGCACTCGTTTGAATTTCAGTACTGCTTATCATCCTCAGACGGATGGGCAAAGTGAGCGTACGATTCAAACATTAGAAGACATGCTCCAGGCTTATGTAATTGACTTGGGTGGAAGTTGGGATGACCATCTTCCTTTGATTAAATTTTCATACAACAATAGTTATCATTCGAGTATCCAAGCCGCGCCTTTTGAGGCTTTATATGGAAGAAAATTTAGAACGCCAGTTTGTTGGGCAGAAGTTGGAGAAACCCAACTGTCAGGACCTGAGATTATCCTCGAGACGACGGATAAGATTGTTCAGATCCGTGATCGTCTAAAAGCTGCCAGGGATAGGCAGAAGAGCTACGCAGATAAGAGGCGCAAACCTCTAAAATTTGAAGTTGGTGATAAAGTGCTACTCAAGGTGTCACCCTGGAAAGCGGTGATGCGTTTTGGCAAAAAGGGCAAGCTGAGCCCAAGATATATCGGACCATTCGAGATTATCGAATGTGTCGGATGTGTGGCCTATACGCTAAATCTACCTGAAGAGCTTAGTGGAATTCATAATGTGTTCCACATCTGCAATTTAAAGAAATGTCTAGCCGATGAGTCGCTAGCAATGTCACATAAGGATGTGCAGATCGACGAAAGCTTGAAATTTGTTGAAAAACCATTGTCGATCGAGGATCGACAGGTTAAAAGGCTTTGAAGAAAGAATGTGCCAATTGTGAAGGTAAAATGGGATGCCCGTAGAGGCCCATAATATACGTGGGAAGTTGAATCAACGATGAAGCAAAAATACCCTCATTTATTTCAGTAAATCTCGAGGTCCAGATTTCTTTTAAGGGGGTGAGGATGTAACACCTCGCAAAATCATGTCCAATACAGTGGTGACACGTGTCATAAACCCTGATCATGTTAAAATATAACTTTAAAGGACTAAAGTTGCCAAACAGTGTAAAGATGTATATAAAAGTACCAAAAGCGTCAACATGCCAAACTTGTGCCTCTGAATGACCTCATAAGATGTTCGTATTCGTTATTGAATAAATTGTCGGACACAAGAAGCCGTTTGTGCTTAAAATCAAAAGTTACAAAACAAAGGGGTTAAAAGTGTCAACATGTTAATTCTTACCTCTGAGTGACCTTTTAACATTCCCAAAGCTTTGTAAAATATTATTATACCCTCATGTATATCAGATAATGATTTATTAAAGTTTCGGTTCAATTTTGTGATGTAACTTGCAATTTCCAAGAAAAAGGGTCAAAAATGTAAATGTGACAATTCTTCAATCGGGAGACTTTTTCAATATATCCAAAACATATGAATGCATGTTTCCACTCCCAAGAACATCCCAGACCTGATTATGTGGACCCCTCATGCTGAAAATGTCAGTTATTCAAGTTCAGAAAGTACAGGGACTGTTCTTGCAACAAAACAAAACAACTTTGAAACTTGTCTCCTTGCGTGCCGCGCCAGGATCTGCCTGGTCTGGCGCGTGGCGCGACCGGAAGCCATTTCCAGCCAAAACTAGCAGCTGCCAGCATGCAAAACCTGCAATCTTATGAGATCTTCTGCAACTCTGAATGAAACCAGCAGCATGCATACGGTTTTGGGAAACCACTAGGACACTTTTATGTATCAAATAACACCTGGGGACACTTGGATTCATCTCAAACAACCCCCTCTTGCTATAAATAGGTGCTTCAATTCACAATTCAGAATTGCACATTCAAAATTCTCAAACAACTCTCTCTAGCATTGATTCTGGAGCATCCTGGTCATTAAGGAAGCTCTCTCAAGTTTAATCTTCGTGCTAAGGACCTTGTAAGTGTTCTTAGCTTCTGTAGTTAAGCTTTTATTAGTTTAAGGACCGAAAGTCAAAGATAGTGTAATTCTGCTTTGACTTTGTGATTAATCATAAACGGTCCAGCCATTATTCGAATTGAAAGTGGCTATGTGTTGGTAATTATGTAGGTGTTAAACCCTCAAAAGGGCACCTCCTAATTATCACATTTACTTGGTCAATTGTCGGGTCAAAGTACTTAACAGAAAAGTCAAACGAGTCAGTTTTTATAAAATAATTTATAACTGATAATGTAGAAGCTATAAAATACATTTTATCATTTAAATAACTTGGTAAATAATATAAGAACATGTTTAGGCATGTTCAACCCGACAATTCTGAGTTTAGGCTCGGTTCGCAACTGAAAGTCGCAAAAGTAGACTCTTTGCTTTGACTTTCAGTTCTGACTCGATTTAGCTTAGTTTAGTTATGCCTTGGGATTCCTTTGTGACCATATTATATGTTAGTATAACTCTCTGAAGTTATACTACATGGTCCCATAGAAATCCAAGTTATTTGCATGTTCCATTATTTTGCTTAAAAGTTGACCATTATGCCCTTATGTTATGAAAACGAGATTTTTGAAAATCTGAAAGGACAAAAAGCTTTATTACTGATTTATAAGTATGTCCAAGAAGTTTGACTTCAGTTTCTGGTCACAAACAAAAGTTATGCAAGATATCGTAAAACAAAACTTTTTGTTAATTAAATGACATTTTTTAGCATAAATCATATTTAAACCCAATTTTTGGCACCAAACTTGTTACCTACTGTTTTAATATAATTTTTAGGGAATTTTAGAATTTTTGGTCAAATTTTATACTGACCATAATATAGAGTTCTTGCATGAACTCGGTAATTGACGATAATGCCCTGTTCATTAATAAAATGAGTTTTACACATCATTTACATATCAAACCTTTTCCTACTGATGTTATATATTAAATAAAATATTTTAAGCATTCAAGACTGATAAGAATCTCAGAAATTCATAAACATCTTAAATATCATCAAATATCGACTTTTACGCTAATTAGGCGCATAGCATGGTTTAAAACCATATTTGGCACCTAAGACTTGTTACCTACTGATTTTATAAATAAATTTTAATATTTTTACAGTAAGTACAAGTTGTGAACTCAGACTTCCAAATTTGATATGTGAAATGACCAAAATGCCCATACGGTGCATAGGTTGGCCATAAATGATAAACCTCACATATGTATGATATCTTACTGATGTAACTTGATAAAATAAATACTTTTACTGAATGTTTTAGACCAGAATCTCAGTTTGCTAGTAAATCTCTTTTATAATCTTTAAAATGACCAAAATACCCTTACGGGACTTAAATTGGTCTTAAATACATCTGGGGCATAATTGTATATATCCTACTGATATCACAACATATTTTAAGCATAATAACTTATGGAACTTGTTCTTGACTCATCCGGTTACCCGTTGTGATTTTACGCGTTCGGTACAGTTTATGTAACTAGATTGCATAAATTAGCCGAAACGGGTCAAACCTTATCATTTTTACTTCAAAATCCAGAATGTATTTAGTTTACCCATTATATACAAGTATTCATACTTGTCGGTTCTAAATCACATTCCAATCCGGTCACCGCTTAATCTAGCATTTCGTACCGTAAACCTTTCTTTAAAACTAACCGGTCTAAGTTACAACTTGAATAAGACCCATTAGGAATCTAATAGGTTAATAAAACCTTCGTTCTAGAATAAGAGCCCCGATAGAAGTATTTGCACTTGTTTGAGTAGGATTTACGGCTGAGAATACTAAATTTGCATTTAAGCTCAGGTAAATACTTTTAACTTATTTTCCCTTATACGGGCTTGGGATACGGTAAATTATTACCGCTTGGTCGGGTGTAGAAACCTTTTAATCGAATATGGTTAAATTGTATAATCCCGTTTTAATCAGTGTTGCTTGATAACAAATAACATTGGGGGTTAACGACTGTGTCCTGGATATCCTTGGCTCATTCAAAAAGCGTGAATGGCCACGACTTAAGCACAGGGTGTAGGCATACACCTGTCTGTTGCGTATGTAAAAGATATACTCACTCGTGAGGAATCTTCTTGTGAGTTTATATTTGTGGTGTGTCGATTAATCTTGTTCGGCTTTTATACCGGCCCTAAATGTTGGACAAACATGTAAATCTGATACAAGATTGTTATTAATATAATTGTCCCAAGTTATAAAATGTTTATGCCTTGTGCATTTAAACCAATTTTCATAAATGTTTTCAAAAGAGTCGTTTAATTTTATTTACTAGTGTAAACTGACGTATTTTTCCAAAAAGACTAAGTGACAGGTATCGTACGAAATTGGCTGGGAGCTCGAGGCGTTAATAAAGAATCTTGCAAGTTCTGAATGTCCAAAGTATGTTGAACAATATTTAAATTTCTATTTTAAGATCCGCCTGTGGATCCACTTACAACCGTCTTTATAATATTTATTTATACTTTGAATTTCAGTTTGTAATTTTATTTTCATCCAAGACTTCTGCTGTGTATTAAACTGTGAATATTGACTATGATGATATCAACTACATCACAATACTCCACACCGGGCCCACCGGTAATACAAGGAAATATCGAGGTGTGACAACTTGTTGCTCTGGAATCATTCGTGTCAGATATCCAATTTGCATCGCAGTGTCCTTCTATGACTGCTGGATATCTGTTATAATACAACCCGTATTCTCGAGTGTGTCTTAAGTAACAAAGCAACGAACTATACAATTCCAATGAATTGAGCTTGGGTTGCTCGTATATCTACTTAGCTTACTCACAACAAATGCTAAGTCTGGTCTAGTACAACTCATAAGATACATCAAGCTACCAATAACTCTTGAGTATTCCAACTGGTTAACAGGTTCACCTCTATTCTTGGCTAGATGTTGACTCGTGTGAGGTGGAGTTCTGGCTACATTAGAGTCATTTGCATTGAACTTCTCAAGAATTTTGTCCACATAGTGGGATTGACTTAAAACAAGTCCACTTTGGGTTCGTATGATTTTAAATCCCGGAATCACATCCACTAAACCCATGTCTTTCATGTCAAATTTTGCCTTTAGCATGTTCTTTGTAGAGTTTATGATTTTGTCATCACTTCCAGCAATGAGCATATCATCTACATATAGACACAAAATGACATATCCATCTGATGTGTCCTTCACATATACACACTTGTCACATTCATTGATTTTGAACCCAGTTTCAAGCATGACATTATCAAACTTTTAATGCCATTGTTTTGGAGCTTGTTTAAATCCATACAAGGATTTCACAAGTTTACACACTTTCTTTTCTCGCCCAATGGCTGTGAAGCCTTCGGGTTGCTCCATGTAAATTTCTTCCTCTAGATTTCCATTCAAGAAAGCTGTTTTCACATCCATTTGGTGAACTTCCAAATTTTTAATGGCGGCAACGGCAAGCACCAGCCTGATGGATGTTATTCGCGTAACTGGAGAATACGTATCAAAGTAATCTAAACATTCTTGTTGTTTATATCCTTTGATCACCAACCTTGCCTTGTATTTATCGATGGTTCCATCTGGTTTCATCTTCTTCTTGAAAATCCATCGATATCCTAGTGGTTTACATCCTTGAGGAAGATCCACTAGTTCCCAAGTATTGTTTTGTAAGATAGAGTCTATCTCACTTTTGATGGCCTCCCTCCACTGAGGTCCTTCTGAGGAATTCACTGATTGTTGGTACGTTTGAGGTTCTTCTTCTACCATATAGGTAAGAAATTCAGACCTAAAGGATTTTTCAGTCCTTTGCCATTTACTCTTTCTGATTTCAACTTCCTCAGTCTTAGATTGTTCTTGAGGTTCATTATTTTCAATATCATCCTCTGGAAAAATTTCCTCAACCAGTCTAGCAAGACTTGGTTCACCTTTACCTAAGTATGGGAACACATGTTCAAACCATGTTGCATCCTTAGATTCGATTATGGTGCCTTTGCATATTCCAGGGTTCTTAGAATCATGCACAAGAAAATGATAAGGACCATAAGGACGGGTGTATCCTATAAATACACAATCCACCATTTTGGGTCCTATTAGCAGGCGCTTAGGTGGGCTGACCATCACCTTAGCTAGACACCCCCACACTTTCAAGGATTTATATGGTGGTTTCTTTCCCGTCCATAATTCGTAAGGCGTTACATCCTTTTTCTTATTGGATATCATGTTCAACACATAATTTGCCGATAAGATTGCTTCCCCCACATGTTTTGGTTTACACCAGAACTTATCATCATGGCATTCATCATTTCTTTCAAGGTGCGATTTTTCCGTTCCGCAATGCCATTTGATTGAGGGGAGTAAGGAGCCGTGAGTTCGTGGATGATTCCACTTTTTGCACATAGGTCAATAACAGGTGAAATATATTCACCTCCTCGGTCGCTCCTTACGATTTTGATTTTCCGATTTAGTTGATTCTCAACTTCGGCTTTGAACAAGATAAACTTGTCAATAGCCTCATCCTTACTCTTAAGTAAGTACACATAGAAATACCTTGTACTATCATCAATGAACATGATGAAGTACTTGTTCCCACCACGAGTAGGAATTGCTTTTAGATCACACACAGCAGTGTGGATCATCTCGAGGGGTTCGGTGACTCATTCAACCTTTTTGAATGACGATTTTGTTTGTTTTGCTTCTACGCAAGTTTCACATTTATTAATTGAGTCGATATCGAATGTTGGTATGCAATTAAGTTTAATTAAACGACGAATGGAATTATAATTAACATGACCAAGTCTACTATGCCAAAGATTAGAAGTCTCAATCAAGTAAGTAGAACTAGTAGCGGTTTCTTTCATTGCATTCACAACCATTACATTGAGTTTAAACATTCCATTTAGGGTATAGCCCTTACCAACATACATACCATTTGTGGTCAACACGACCTTATTCGACTCAATCACCATTTTGAACCCAAACTTGTTCAATTGCCACCCCGACAAAAGGTTCTTACGAATTTCTGGAACATACAACACGTTTAACAAAGTGAGTTCCTTTCCAGAAGTCACCTTCAGAACCATGTTCCCCTCCCCTTTAATTTCGGCCGTGGCGGAGTTTCCCATAAAAACCTTTCCTCCACTAGTCACCTCCTTGAAGGTGTTAAAAAGGCTTTTGTCAAAGCACACATATCGGGTAGCCCCCGTATCCACCCACCAATCCTTGTTATTTTGCCTAACCAGATTCACTTCCGTGACCAAAATCGAGAGGTCCGTAACTATGGCAACAAGGTTATCGACTTCCTTAACCATATTCACTTATCGAGCATTTTACTTCTTCGGAAGCTTGCATTCGTTGGCCTTGTGGCCTTGCTTTTTGTAACACCTCATAAAATCATGTCCAATATAGTAACAACACATGTTATGAACTTTAAACGTGTAACGAATTGTTTTCAAGGGACTAAAGTTGACAAACGAAGAAAGTATGTGTATAGAAGGATCAAATGCGTCAACATGCCAAACTCATGCCTCTGAATGATCTCATAATATGTTCATATTCATGAATGAATAAATTGTCGGACATAAGAAGCCGTTTGTGCTTAAAAATATAAAATTTACAAAGCACAGGGGTTAAATGTGTCAACATGTTAACTGTTACCTCTGAGTGACCTTTTTACGATCCCAAGGCTTTGTAATATTTCATTATGCTTCCATGTATAACGATTAATGATTTCATGGAGTTTCTACGCACTTAAGGAACATTTCGGGTGGTCTAGCAACAAACCGGGAGCTTAACGGAGTTAAATTGTGACCCCAAGACTCTTAAAAGTTAACTATGGTGGTCAATAGTGCAATAAAAGAAAGTTATTTAAACTTAAAATGGACCAGGGACTGATATTGCAAAGCTGAGAAACTTTTAACCAGAACTCCCCATCGTCACGGGCCGCGTAGGCCGTCTCCATTTCTTACGCGGGCCACGTAAAAGGTGCCAGCGACCAAAAAAGGGAGAGCTGCATGTTGCAGCCTGTTCCACCGCCATTGCATGGTTTTTTTCGATACCAGGGACTGAGCAACTGGTTTTTACTACCCTAGGGACACTTGGGATCATCTGGTAACATCCTAGGCACAGTTGCAATGATCCAAGAGCATCAAAATTCCTATATAAGGAGCTGGTATGGGATCTGGGTATTGTGGCATGGGTTCTTTCTGAGGATATGGATTCTCTAGGATTTCCCTAATGTATTCGTCATTATCATAATAGGGATCTAGAGGGTCCAGACCTGGGTAAGCTGCTAGGTTTGGCATGGGTTCTTCTAATATTGGGTATCATTGCTGATAATCCCTATGGTCGTCAAACCACGGGTCGTAGTCTGGGTCTAAGGGATTGGGTGCTGGTACTCTAGGTATCTTAGTTGGGTCAAAGGCTGGTGCTGGGATTTGGTTTTCTAGGTTAACTTCAATTTCCATTGGTTGTGTGGGAAACAAGGGTAATGGTTGGGGTGCTATGAGTTGCTCCAGGTTTGGGTCGGCAGCTGTGGTTGCTAAGATATGGAAATTTGCTAAACTCCTATTAAGCATATCTTGGGTGTGAGCATCTGTTTCTCTCTTAGCGGCTGCTAAAACTCGCTGTTGTTGTAACTTGTTCATTCTCTTCCTACGTTCATGCGCTCCCCTACTGAACCATCCTCTCTTTTTAGGACGGAATGACTCTTCAGACTGAGCCTCTAATACGAATATCCCATCTTCATTGTCAGCTGAATACCCTGAGAGGGTAGGCTGTGAAGAGGTGCCTTCGCTTCTAGGTGAGCTGGACAACTGACGGTAGGCGTCAGAAGGTCCTTGGTCGCTCATATTGTAAACTAACAAATAGTCAAATAACACACAACAATAAAATACAGATATGCACGTATTTTCGTTATTAATTTCCTAACAATTTGAATAAGATCTTGGTGTCAGCAGAACACTTCTGTGGCTGAATCAGTGGCTTAGCTCTGATACCACCTTCTGTCGCAACCTCCATCCCCTAACTACCCAGGAACGGGCGGCCGCGGCCATTTTCGGTGGTATCGGTGTTTATCATTTTGGCAGGGGAAATTTCATCAGGACCGTAGTTAGGAAATATTTTATCAGAGTAAAATACCACGCTTTTATAATATTAAATACATGGGAAATTCCCAAGTTTCAATACACACATTTTTATAGGGATAAACCCTATTTTATTTAAATAAAACATCTCTTTATTTAGGTAACTTTTTATTGCCACTTTTCCAAGCCTTCACTGCTGTCCAGCTGGCTTCTATTTTGCTTTCACATTTTGTTACCTGAAACACGTTTAAAAACATTTTGTCAGTGGGAAATACTGGTGAGTGAATCCCAGTTTAATCAAAACAGGTTTTATCAGTCTACAGCATTGAGGGCGGTCGCGCAATTACATTTGTTTCCATCTACTTTAATTACCACCCAAGGTACTGTCAACCCGACTTGTGGTCATGTTACTACTCACAATGTAAAAACAAATTTTGTATACAAAACCCCAACATACCGACGATAATTGTAGAATACAAATACACAATCACTGTTTAGTATATCATTAATTAAGTGAGGTTTTGTAAAAACAGTTTGCAAAAAGGAGGATTACTCACATTGCTGTCTTAGGGTTTTCTTTAAGGATTTTCTGGTGATTATCTATAAATTACATAAATGGACATGCGTTAGTATAATAACCCAATATTTACATTAGTAATACCCTCCCCGAGACGGCATTCCAACGACTACGTCGGGCAGAACCACGACAGCCGTTACGGAACCCTGGATCAATCGGGCAGCGTATCTAATACGTAACCGGGGTTATGATACTTACAACGAGGCAGAACTTCGCTAATTAGGGGGGTATAATACTCAAAAATTATGTTTGCTATGTAGAAATTCGAGAGAGAGAAAGATTTGTGAGCGAATTCGACTGAACAGCCGATGCCCTCAATTTATAGGGCCTGATTTCAGGTCCCTCGCGGCCCGTGAAGGATGTAGCCAAGGGCTACGCGGCCCGCGGCGTAGGATAAGTAGGCCCTAGCTGATCTGGGTCATCACACTAGGCTCGACACATTGCACAACACATGGCAGCACCGGGCTGCGCCTCATGTCCCTTCGCTCGCGGCCCTCCACAGCCCTAAAAACTTGATTTTTAATTAAATTTAATAAAAATAAAGGTATTCGGGGCCTGTTTTCGTATACGGAGTGTATTTTAGGACGTATTGGGATATTTTAATTATTTTTAGGGTGTCGAAAATTTTAGGAGGGTTGTTATAGTGATTCTGCTTCGTACACGTGCCAAACACTTGCAACATCTCTCCTTCTTCCCCAAAACACCACATCATGTCTTCTTCCTCCCAATACCCTTTCTATTCTCAATGTCAACATCTTTTCCATGCCATTGTTGTTGCCAGAAGTGCCAGCAATTTTTTTGAGGTTGACTGGAGATAAGGTACGCTTGCTTTTCCTTGCTACCATTTTAAATTAGAGTCTGAAATCAAAGAAATAGAATTCTTCTGTGTGCTTTCGTGGCTTTGTTCTATTGGAATTTTTTAGGTTTTATTGATAGTGATTTGGGGTTTTGTAAGGTATCTGAAATGTTGATTCCAATTGAAAAATAGAATTGTCAACTGAATTCTATATTGTGCCCTCTGCTTGCTTTCTTTTGTTTGTCATATTGCATTATAGTTGATTGAGATTTGGTGTTTTTAAAGCTTGCCTACCAACTGTTTGTTGAAATGCCAGTAGAAGAATTTTGGGTTACATTTAGTACTTAACATTTGAAGCTCTCTTTTTTTTGTTAGGTTTAATTGATTGTGCTTTGGGTCTATGAAGAAATCTTAAGTGAGGAATTAACGGAACTTGAGATATGTGTTCATTCTGTAGGAGTTTTGGTTTGTACATCTATGTCTTTGTCATATTATTTATCATGATTTAATTGCTATATGTTTGATATATAGTTCAGTAGAGCTTGTCTATTCTTGATTATTTAAGTATCTGGTAGTTAAGGATGGTGGTTTCCTTGGTTTTCATAGGTACTACATGAAGTGGCATCGAAATTTATCTCAGGCTACCAGAACAGTAGATGTCGGAGAAATGTGACATACAGGTTCCAAAGATATGCAGATTGAGACCTTTTCATCCACTGTTTCTGGGCGTATTTAGTGATATTTACCATCTTCTTCATTTTGGCTTTCACGTATTTGAATCGTAAGTTTATGGTTGCGTATTGAATTAGACATTAGTTAATTGAACTTCTTGATCTGATCTAATGTTATTTTCGACCTGAAATGCACAGCTTGTGAAAGTTCAAGAACCGTGGTTCCAAATGAAGATGAACAACTTAAACACCCTGAATTAGCTGTAAATGATCAACGTTTAGTTCATGTTCTATTTGAAGAATGAAAACCATACATGTTATGTTTATAAGGAAATTTATTGATTTCAGGTACAGAAATGGCAACTAAAAGGAAAGGAATGGTGCTTTCATTTCAGCCCCAGTATCACTTGCATTTGATCATGTCAATTACTACGTCGATATGACTGCGGTAAGTTTTATTTTTGTGAACATTTACTTGATTATGTAGTGAAAACAAAACACGAAAATAGGTAAACATATATCAAATCTGAATTGACACCTTGATCTAACAAAAACATTATGATTAGGAGGTGATTCAAGGGTTATGCGACTCTTAATTAGACCAGCTAGACATGGGACAACGGGGCAGAAAGGTCCCCGACATAAAAGGGGCATATCTTGGGCTGGAGCCTATAAGCAGCGGACATTGACCAAACAACATTTTTAACTTAAAGATGCAGCAAAAAATTCAGATACTGAGACATACCCAATAGATAGTGCCCGTGTAATAAGACTGGTTGAACGATTATTATGCTAAAACTGAAAACAACAAATAACCAAATATCAAATTTTATAAACTTAAATGTGAAGTTGTGTAAATAATTATAATTTTTTAAGAATTTTAAATAAATCAATACATCACAATTGCTATTCAAAACCATTAGGTGTGATTGCTTTCAAGTAGTTACAAATGCTACAAAAAGTTTGTACTTATATATCTTATTACCTTATTAGTTAGACATAACAAAGGGCTTTTGAATCAGTACCTTTAGCCACTCATTCTAAAGAATCAAAAGCTAAACATGTCAAATGTCTTTTGAATCAGTAGCTTCAACCATTCATTCTACTTAATAAAAAAACAAAGAGCATACCTCGATGTGGTGGACTGTTGGCACATTAATCTAAAGCTAAAATTATTACTCTTTTTTGTTGCTTTTATCAAAGGAATCCACTCACATTTAGTTTCAATGTGAATTATAAAATGGCTGGTAACTTGCTTCTTATTTATAAACTTGTACTATGTGTTTGGTGTTATTCATCCAGGTGTCAAGAGGTTGTGATGAGTTAAGTGCAAAACGTCTTTTGATGCGGCAGAATCCAAAGACGGCAGGTGCGAGTTTCTCCACTTGCAACTTCTATTGCAAGTTGCAACCATGGTCGTCTAACAGAAAAATTTCACCAAAAGATCGGTCGGGTAACGGACCAAAAGTGCCAGCTTCTAATATGGGCAAGACTTTTACTTATGTGTGGATGTCTGGAGTCGATATATATCCAGGTGTTTTAGAGGTTGTGACGAGTTAAGTCCAGATTGTATCTTGGCATGGCATAATTGAAGGACGGCAAGTGTGAGGTTCTCCACTAGCAACCACTTTGTAACCATGGCGGTCTTATAGACAGAAGGGGTAACTGAAGTTATGTCTTGGTGTAATAAAATCTTGGTCACTTTGCTGTTTCATTAGTCTATTCAGTTATCATAACTTTTAGATCTTTTATGTTTTTCAAATAAGTTGGAGAATATTTCGATGTATTTTGGATTTTTGATGAAGGATGCTAAGAAAGCGAACATGATGGTGAAGTTCTTCACCTATCTCTGCACATATGCCCTGTATTTTTACCTATATTTTCATTTGTTATATTTCATACAGATAGTCTATCTATATTCGAAATGTCGTCAATTATGGAGTTCGTTTACACAAAAACCTTTTGAATGGTTTGAATGTCACGACCCCCGACCCCACCCTGGACGGAATCGGGAGCCGTTAGCAGCAAATGGTACCGGTGGTTATTTTGAAAAGTAGTGCAGCGGAAATTTCATCAGGACCGTGAGTTAGGAAAAATATCAGAGTTTAGAAAACACCGGATTTTATTTATTAAATAGATGGGATAAACCCATGTTTTGAAAGGTAGCTTTGATATAGGATAAATTCGAATAAAACAACTTTTCTTAATTTAATTTAATTGATAAAATAAGCCACTTCTGTAAGCCTTGTTGGTGCCGCATCCAACTCTAATTCCTGATCTACTGTAATTACCTGAAACGCGTTTTAAAAAGATTTGGTCAGCAGGAAATACTAGTGAGTTCATTCATTTTTGTACAAAAACATATTTGTTATAATTCACAGCATTAAGAGTTTTTACATTTGCTTCTTTAAGATTGGCAAAGACTTAATCACTGCAAAGTATAACTAGAAAACAGTGTTATAAGTTACAGTATTAAGAGCGATTACAATGTTTATATATATCAACCATCTACCCACTGTATTTATCACTCGACCACCTATTGGCTATCTCGTTGTCCAATAGTGTCTGTGACTATGGTCATATCACCCCTTGGCTAACCCGTTGTCCAATGGTGACGGTTATCAAGTAATGTATACTGTTAGGAAACTTTATTTGTAAGTATTGAAGAAAAACACAATCAACTGGATCTATGAAGAGATCACAGTCCTGAAGATCACGAACTAGAAAAAGAAGATCAGATGGGACAACCGGAAGACATAGCATCTACTTCAAAGAATCACAAGTTGATCAAGAGCTGAATTGGATTATCAGAAAAGGTCATTTCTGATGGATCTGATGATATTTCTGATGAAATATCATCAGTATCTGACGATTCTGATCATCAAGGATTTTCTGATGATTTGTTCATCAGAATTTCTGATGAAGTGGTTTATCAGAATTTCTGATGAAATAACCCACTTGTCTGAAATTGGCTCTGTCCTGCCACACTTACCGAAGCAAGTTGACATTTAATGATATCATGATGAAAAAGACAACTTGAACGTTGGAATCAATGAATATGTCAATTGGCTACTTTTTGCAGGAATTATTGTATGAATAAACTATTGTTTATTCATACAAGCCGTCTATAAATAGAAGGCTCAACCAGGAGAAGCAAAGTGAGTTTGAAGCTTAGCATTCACACATACATCTAAACTCCATTGCTCTCTCCCCCACAAAATTCAAGATTCGTTTGTATTAGATATAATCTTACAATCACCTTGTAAGCCATTTTTGTTTCAAAGTGATATAAACTTGATAATTCTGTAGGTCTTGTTTCTTGAAAGTCTGATTTCCATTTCCGCACATTTTTTTCACATCTACTGAAATCACTTGCCATATTACGTGAAAAGAAGTTGTTTTGAGCCTGAACTGGGTCTAACAATTGGTATCAGAGCAGATTGAATAAACTATTTTCAAACGATCAATCGCTCATCTTCTTTTCTCTAAATATGGCCAGCTTTCAATCCTGGAATAATGCTTTTAACATTGGTTCTATGTCTAAACCTCCGACTCTGGTCAGAGAGGAATACCCCCAGTGGAAAATCAGGATGGTCAATTTCCTTAATGGTCATGACCGAGCTCTGTTTCAATCCATTGAAAGGGGTCCACATACACCAATGACTGATATACCTGCTATTCCAGCAACTGACCAATCACCAGCACTCCCTGCCTCTCGCGCTCCCAAAAGTGAAATAAACTGGAGTGCGGAAGACAAGGACCTGGTGGCTGGGGATGAAAGGGCAAAGTCACTTTTAATTATGGCCATCCCCAATGACATATTTTCACAAGTTGATGCATGTGCATCAGCTAAGGAAATATGGGATCAGTTGGAAAATCTTTGTGAAGGAGGAGAAAGGATGAGAAGAAACAAAAGAACAAATAATGTCTCATCTTATGAAAGGTTTAAAAGTTTGCCAAATGAAAGGTTAAATGATACATATCAAAGATTTACAAAACTTTTAAACGAGCTAAAGAAATTTGGTATAACAAAATCAAACGATGAAAGAAACATAAAATTTCTTGATGCCCTTCCTAGAGAATGGAGAAGTCTAACCATGACTTTATCATCAACCTTAGAACTAGGAAACATGAGTCTTCATGACTTATACAGCATCTTGATCCCCAAAGAGGAAGAAATATTTGAAGAAACCATTCAAAGAGGGGGATCTTTAGCTCTAATATCAAACTCACAAAGATCAACAACAACAAATGATCCACAACCATCAAACAGTCAAAATCTTGAAACTTCTGATGCATCATCAGACTTTTCAGCTTTTGCTGAAGCAATAGCACTGCTCACCAAAACATTTGAGCAGAGGTTGAAGGGAAGTAACCAGAGATACCAGAGGAGTGACAAAGGAAGGATGGATGGAAGATCTAAAGAAGAGTTTAGATCTAAGGATAAAGGGAAGGCTGAAGTTGTGTGTTACAAGTGCAAGCAAAGAGGTCATTATGCATCAGAATGCAAGACCAAAAAGCTGAAGGATGTTGCATATTATGAGAAAAAGCTTGAAGAAGCAAAGAAGCAGCAATAAGTAAGCTTAATTGCTGGAACAGATACATGGTTATCTGATGATTCTTCTGATGATGAAGAAGAAGAATTGGCAAATTTTTGCCTCATGGCACTCTCTGAAGGACTACCAGAAACTTCAGAACAAAAGGACCATCATGTGCAGCAGATCTGGTACTGCGACTAAGGAAGCTCCAAGCACATGAATGGGGACAGGAGCTTACTCAGCAACTTTGTTTCAAAGCTGGGTAGATTGGTAAACTTTGGAAATGGTGTGAAAGGAAGGATCATGGGATATGGATGCATTAAAGGTATGGATGTCTAACCATAAAAGAGAGTAGTCCTTGTTAAAAGGCTTATCACATAATTTGATTTGTTATGGTCAGTTCAATGGTAAAACTACTCAAGTAATTTTATCACCTGTAAAAATGCTTGATAATTTGCTTTAGTAAATAATCAAATTCGTATGTGTGATAAATCACCAGAAAATCTGTCAAATTCTGACAACTTCATCAGAATTTCTGATAAGTCATCAGAATTCTGGTGAACCATAAGTAAAAATGCTGATAAATCAGAAATATCATAGTTCATTAAAACAACGTACTGCATGACAACATCCACATTCATATTTCTTGTTTAATTTTTTTTTGTGTGTTTGAATTTTTTAATTTTCCCCATGTTAGTGCTGATAACGTCATTCAAACAGAAAATTTCTGGGAACTCGTTAAAATAGATATTTCTCTCTCCTTCATTTATTACACCCCATCATGTTTAAGAAGGTTGAAGTGACATATTGGTAGGCTACAATGATACATTACCAGAAATTAGCCACCTAGATAAATCAATGCATATGTAGTGGAGAAGGAACACATCTCTGTTATTTTTTTCTGTTCTCTGATAATCATTAAAATAACAAAGATTGCGGTGAGGAAAATCCACAAGTTGGTAGCTTCAATTTATAGCAAATATTAAATTTACTATAAATATTCACCACTTTGAGTTAAAATCTGTCATCTTCACTTCTCTTCTTCATCACATATTCACACACACTCACAAAATGAACTCCATCAAAGATGAACATTTTCCACTTGTTCTTTATCCATATCATAACCTAAGATTGAGGACAAATCTGGAAGGTCCTCAGTGGGAAGGGTGTCAAGTTGTATTCAAGATGCTCATGAATAGCAACTTGAGCTATGCCCTCACTGCTCACATAAGTGTTCATCCAGAGATTCTTCAAATCTTCTGGAAAAATGTAACACTATCTGAGTATCAAAACAGGGAGCAGATGACCATCAAGAGTGAGGTGCTAAATCAGCAAATTCTGTTAAATGAAGCCACCATCAGGACTGCTCTTCAACTAAATGATGATAATGACGTTCTGATGTTCACAAGGAATCAGAAGGAAATTGTCTTGAGGGAAATGGGTTATCACACACCAAACCAACAACGGGCAATCAACAAAAATGGCTTTAAAAAGCCATGGCAATATCTGGTCACCCAGATGGGTGCATGTTTTTCAAAGAAGGTCATCAATCATCATGAAATATCTCTGAAATTGATGGAGCCTATACTTGCACTGGTACTTAAGGTACCTTACAACTTCTCTCATTATCTGATGAGTGATTTTGTAAGTAACATGTGGGTCGCCAAGCCATTCTTGATGTATCCTCGTTTTCTAACAAAGATAATTACGAGTCAGCTAGACTTTGCAGGCATTCCTGCAAGTTATCCAAGGGCTGACATGAGACTTCAAGAAAACATGGGTCTCAGCGTGCTTGTACCCACTAACAACAACTCTGGGATGATAACTGATCTATTGTTACTTTTGGAAATGGAACATGGTGAAGGAGTAGATATTGATTAGGTTTTATTTGTTTTGCTTGTACATGTTTTTTTTATGTTAATATTTTTGCTTACTAGTCTTCTGGTTTGTGGTTTTGGGAAATAGGTAAAGATAAAATGATCATCAGAAATCAAACTCAAAATTTTCTGATAAAATGGGACAAAATCTGGTTATTCAAAATTTTCTGATAAAACTTCAATAATAACAAAATGTTTTTAGAAAATATCAGAAAAATCAAAGAAACTTGGATGCTACCAGAAAAACAAATGTAAGTCTTCTGATCTTTCCTTATTCCCTCTCATCTAAAAAAAAAAAGGGCACTCATAAGTTTAGGGGGAAATCTCAGAAATTCTGATAAAAAGACTGATTATTTCTGTTAACTACATCTCAAAAAGTCAACAGAAGTCAAAACAAAAGAATACATATGGTCAACAGAATTTCTGATGATCTTATCAGAATGGGACTTTCTGACTTATGAAGAAAAGAGGGTACATATGAAGGAAGATAATTGGACCTTTTATCAAATGGGGTCCACAAAGAAGAAAAGGTGTCATAGAACCGATAGTTTTCTCCAATCAAAAATCAGTGCAACACTTTCAAGAAATGACTGAAGAAACTACAAATTGAAGAGTCAAGTTGAAAGGGCATAACCACGATTCCATGATAAACAATTTCATTAATGTCTTAACACCCACGATCCAACGGTTATATTTTGAACCAAAAACTCAGCATACACGATCTAACGGTTATAAAGACAATTAATGATCTCTTTATCACTATCTCATACCACGATTTATACTCCTTCAACTCCTTCTACTTCATACACCTACAATACTCTCAATTTTCTCATATCCTAAAAACCCCTGTTTTTTCCCACAAATAAAAAATCCCTAAATTTCAAACCCTAACGCACAGAGACCAAAAATGGCAGAAGTTAACCTCAATATTCCAATTATTCAACATGAAGTACCTTTTGTCGAGGAAGCAGAATTTCTACCAATGAAGGAAAACACTCTGCTGATGAATACAGAGTATTCAGAGTATGATAAAAGATGTCAACTTCTGGTAGAATATCTTACAAAATGCCCAATCTCAGGAGCACTGACAAAAGAAAGAGAAATACCAGAAAGGATGCTACAGCAATTTGTTTATACTTTTAAAGAAGTTGAAGAAAATTGGGTGTCTGCTCATGTATGGGGAAGTGTCTATGTAACATTAACTCCAGCAAGAGTAAGAGAATGGCTTGGATTGCCTATTCTTGACAGTTACACTGAAGCCCCAAGCAAAGAAGATTTATTAGACTTCGTCATTGGGCTTGGATACAAGAAAAGAGATGTCAACAAAATTGGAGCAATAAGAAGAAGTGAATTGCCAGCCATCTGGCAAGTGATGATGGAAGTGTTAAACAAATGTCTCACCTCAAAGATAGGAGGAACTGATCAAATCAATCAAGCTATTCTGACGATCATGTTTGGACTCATAAATGGGTTCAAAATTGATTATGGGTCAGAAATCTTTAACCTTCTCAAAAGATCAATCATCACCAGAAATGGAAGAATAACATCTCATCTGCCATATCCAAGGTTAATCTCAATTTTCATTTCTGAAGCATTTATTGAAAGAAACATGGAGATTCCAATCTTAGAAGACATCTGGAGATCAAAAACAATGAAGGACTGGAGTTCAAATCATGGATGGGAATCAGACAAAGATATCCCTGTGTTACCAGAAAGCATGTTATGCTTCATTGCACCAGACTCACAATACAGAATACAACATGAAAAACTTCTGACAAAATCAACCTCTCCCACAGAAGAACCAAGCAGAGAAATTGTGAACTGTTCTTCATCAACAGAAAAAGGAGACAATGAGAAGTCCTCACCATCAGAAAATGAGGGTGTAGAAGAAAGAAGAATTCTGGAAAAAGCTAACTTGGAGATAGCCAAATCACCAGAAAACGAAGAAAAGCATGCTGAAAGCCAACAGATTCATGAAGCAGGAATTCATCATGAATTTGAAATCCATCAAACACATGATGCAGGATCACACATTGCTGGAGAAACACACAATGTTGAAATTGAAGCCACTGAAGTCATTTATCAT
This sequence comes from Helianthus tuberosus, assembly GCA_030545235.1. Lineage (NCBI taxonomy): Eukaryota > Viridiplantae > Streptophyta > Magnoliopsida > Asterales > Asteraceae > Helianthus > Helianthus tuberosus. The sequence continues at coordinate 188,071,212 of CM060424.1, forward strand.
GATGAATCTTACATTGCTGGTACATCCCTTTTAAACACTGTTCTAGTAGAAACTCACAGAGAAGAAACAAAATCAGAAAGTTCTATTAACGTTTCTTACAAAATAGAATACAGAACAACGAATGTTGATCAAGAGGTTACTAGTTCCATAAATCTCAACTCTGAATCAGAAAATGAGGAAGAGGATGAGATCCCAACAGATGGAGATCAGGAAACTGATCAAGGAAATCTGGCTAAAGGTAATTTGTTTACCTCAAAAACTTATGGAGGATCATATATTGATATGATTCAAGGACATAAGGAAACCCAGAATGAGAATGAGTTTTTCATCACTGGTGGAGATAATCCTGGTAAATTCAAAGTTGCACCAAGTGTGTTGGCCAAGAATGACCCTATCATCTCTAAAACAGCAGCAAATGTGTTTGCAGCTGGAATGTTAGAAGGAACATCTGTTGTTCCAATTATCCCTGAGAAACCCATGAACCAAGAAAATATAGAAGCAATACTGGAAAATGTTTACAAAGTCTGCAAAAGAAATCCAGTAGAAGAAAAACTTGATATGTTGCTGTCAGAAATACAAGGTCAAAAGGCTGATATGAAGATTTTGTCAGAATCAGTGAAGGAAATGAAGAAACAAACTGAAGAAAACACTGAAGCACTAAAGTCTCTTCAAAAGATGAAAGAAAAGGCACCAGAATCCAACATCTCTACATCAGAAATCCAAACGATTCTCACAAAAATAGAAAAAATCAAAGCACAAGTTGCAAAAGTGATTGAATCAAGGCAGTCAAGTAGTACAAACAGAGTTTTGGAAGAAGTTACCATACTAAGGGCAAGTAATAATAGTATCACAGATGCCCTTGAGAAGCTGTCAAAAGAATGGGCTGAAATTCAAACAAAAGCTCAAACAGAATTCACAAATATTCAGACAAACATACACAGCAACTCAAAACAGGTAAAAAAAGTGCAACAACTGGTAGAGAAGATGCAATTCAATATTGCAAAACTATCCAAAGTGAATCCACAAGAACTCATGAAAGAAATTCCTGCTGAAAGCTCACATCAAGAAGCTGCAAAGTCAACTCCTCAACAATCATCAATCTCACCAATCACAAAAGCTGGAACAACAGTGATGGGTCCTCCTCCGAATGTTCCAAAAGACGAAATACTGAAAAGGTTAACAACTGCAAAACCTCAAGTTATTACAAATTTGAAATTGCTAGCATCTGTCCCAAATCCAACAATATCTGATGACTCAGCAATAAGTAAGTATATGAATAAACAAATAATGAATGAATGGGAACAAGAAGGAGAGTCAGCAACAAAATCAAAGACTGTTAAGAGAAAGATCTCTGAAACCAAGTCTATCATGGTTAAAGAGATTGCACGAGATGTAATGATATTTCCTGAGACCAATCTGGTGAGTTACTATCTAACAAAAGAAGATAAAGCACCAAGATCACTATCTCCTACCAGACTGGACTTAAGAGAAGAAAGAATAAAAAGAGGGCCAAGCAACATTCACAAACAAAATTGGAATCCAGTAAAAGAATTCTAAACGTGAGTGAAGTAAAGAGTGCAATTGATGATATTGGAGGAACTCGTGTGCAAAACAGATACACACTTCAGAGGGAGAATGGAGAAGAACAAAAGGTGACTGATGAAGAAATAGCTGACCAGTTGCATCCTTTAGACATTCTGTTTATGAAGGATCATTATGAAAAGGAAAAGAAAAATAATCAAGAAGTCAGAAGAGCATTAAATGGCATATCAAAGGCTGGAATACTGCTGTTTGAAAGAATAGCTTTTTCAGACTTTGATCTATGCATAAATTTTGAGCATGTACACAACAAAAAGGTATATGTCAGATCACCAAAGACAAAAGTTCCTTCAGACATAGTAGAAGATGCAAGATCTGGAGACATCATCATGCTGACAAACGCAAATAAAGAACAAGATTATGGTGTAATCTTCAGAGATCAGGATGATAACAAAGCTATGTTCAGAAGTGTTGACATCTGCAAGTACTCAAATCAAACTCTGAGATATATCTTGAAAACCATGAACAAAAGACAAGAACATCTTCACAAGATAGAAAAGAACATGGAGGGAAGCATAAAAGAAATTGAGCAGATGATTGAAGAATGGATTCAAGCAAGAGAATGGTATAAAGACATGTATGTCAGCTGCAACAAATATATCTCCTACAAAAAGAAGCTAAAGACAGGAGATACGCATAAGAGAGTGAAACTTAACTGAAAGAACTATTTATTTAACTTCTCATCTTTTATGTAATTTGTTTTAACTTCAGTAACTGGTTTATATTTTCAAGTATTATATTTCCACTGTTTGGAAATTTTTCTGTTTATGAGGTAGTTCATTTTCTTACAATACTTAGGGGGAAACTGTTAGGAAACTTTATTTGTAAGTATTGAAGAAAAACACAATCAACTGGATCTATGAAGCACAGTCCTGAAGATCACGAACTAGAAAAAGAAGATCAGATGGGACAACCGGAAGACATAGCATCTACTTCAAAGAATCACAAGTTGATCAAGAGCTGAATTGGATTATCAGAAAAGGTCATTTCTGATGGATCTGATGATATTTCTGATGAAATATCATCAGTATCTGACGATTCTGATCATCAAGGATTTTCTGATGATTTGTTCATCAGAATTTCTGATGAAGTGGTTTATCAGAATTTCTGATGAAATAACCCACTTGTCTGAAATTGGCTCTGTCCTGCCACACTTACCGAAGCAAGTTGACATTTAATGATATCATGATGAAAAAGACAACTTGAACGTTGGAATCAATGAATATGTCAATTGGCTACTTTTTGCAGGAATTATTGTATGAATAAACTATTGTTTATTCATACAAGCCGTCTATAAATAGAAGGCTCAACCAGGAGAAGCAAAGTGAGTTTGAAGCTTAGCATTCACACATACATCTAAACTCCATTGCTCTCTCCCCCACAGAATTCAAGATTCGTTTGTATTAGATAATAATCTTACAATCACCTTGTAAACCATTTTTGTTTCAAAGTGATATAAACTTGATAATTCTATAGGTCTTGTTTCTTGAAAGTCTGATTTCCATTTCCGCACATCTTTTTCACATCTACTGAAATCACTTGCCATATTACGTGAAAAGAAGTTGTTTTGAGCCTGAACTGGGTCTAATTCAGCATTTACGATAACTCACGAGACTAAAACCTTCACAATGAATGACAAAGTGCAATACTTAAACATCCATCGTATTCACAACGAATGACAAAGTATAACCCTAATTTGAGCAGCACTTAAACATTCATCGGATAGTTTCAATCGATCGGACATTGAATCGTAGTAGCGATCGAGTTATTACCCTGTTATCACGGCGGAATTCGAGATTGTTTGTTTTTGTAGTATACAGACTATAACTCAGCGTACGAATTGAGTTTTTACGTCGAACCAACGCAGGAAATCAAGTCCCACACCCCTCTATTTATATCTGAAAAACAGCTCCCTCGCGTGGCGCGAGGGGCTGTCGCGTGGCACGAGGGACACCACCCTAGCATAGGGTAGCCCCGTGTCTTGGTAGCCTAGCTGAGTCGACCGTTCGTTAAAATTCAATTTCGCCAACAAACTGTTTAGATAATACTGACTAGGAAATACCCCCCTGAGTTTTAGGGGCCCTGATCCTGATCCTGATTCCGATTGTTCTGAAAATTTTAGGGTTTGTGCAGGATTACTTGGGGGTCTCAATTTGGGTTTCCTATTGGGCAAATAAAATAATAGATAGGACTTTTAATGAGAGTTGTTACAGAATAAAACGGTGAGAAAAGAGAATGGACCCACTTTGTAACTTTAGGGTTCAACTAGAAAGCCTCTTGGTAGAACCTTGGGTATAACTTCTGAGCTATTTTAAAAATATATATACATATATTTTTGTACTCATGTTAAGTATAGTACTCCTAATTCAACCTTATCCCTATGTCACGAGACAGAACCCCAACGAACTTAGTCAGGCAGAGCCTTGACATGCGTTATAGGGCTCAGATCAATCAGAAATGGTAGCGGTGATCGGGAGTTAAAACACTTAAAACGGGTCAGGGCTTTATTATTATTATTGGGTGAATTACTATATATATATATATATATATATATACATATATATATATATATATGTTTAGAAGAGAGGGGCGACACATAACTCAGAAGATAGAAATAATGAGTATTTTAAAAGCTATCATGTGTTCTTTATATACTTGAATGCAAGATTCTCTTTGGATGACACCTATCATCTCAAACACACGTAAACAACTAACAATAATTGTTAGTTTTAATTATTTTATTGTTTTTCAATGTACACCTAGAAAAATTGAATCCATGCATTTCGAATTTCATGACACGTACAACTTTCCACCATAATTGCAAGTTAGATTTATTTATTTTATTATTTTAATTTATATATTATAATTAATTCAATTGGTTTACTTCTTTGGCGCTGATGAAACAATGGTTAACCGGGTGGGGTTAATTCACTGGTCTCGTCAAGAGGGTTAATCCCTTCTTTCCGAGGATCGTTGGCTGGATCGTCTGGTGGTGGGTTTCCTGCACAAGGAAACAACCCGTGACTCGTAACAAGGATGATGGGGTGGGGGGTGCTCCTTGTTACCACTCTCCGGCGTGAGAATCAGTAATTTGCTTGGGAAGCAAAGTGTGATAGTAGTAGTAGTGAGAGAGTTGAGAAGTGATACCTCAAACCTGGTTTGGGATGGGTATTTATAGCCGAGGAGTGAAGGAGAGTAGTTGAGTACCTAGTCTGACATCGCACAGTCTTTCGTAGGTGTGTCAGACCTGTCCGTTACGGTGGTGATGCCACGTCTTGCTGTGGTGTCAGACTGTTGCACACGTGTAGGCTAGTAGGCGGCTGTTCTCAGTGCCACTTGCACTGTGGTGTCAGACCCACTTGCCTTATGGGCAGGATGCGGTGCCAGGCCGCATCGCTGTTTGCGGTCACTTATGTTGTTCCCACGTTCTTTGTTCTATCCAGGATGCATACGGGATGCGGTGTCATGCCGCATCTCCGCTTAGTGACTGTTACTGTTGTCCAGATCCCTTGTCGTGATGAAAATGTTCATAGGATGCGGTGCCAGGCCGCATCGCTATGCGTAACATCTGTTTTCGTTCTTAAGGTAAGTCTTCTCATCACTGGACAGATTGGACCGCTGTGTTCGCGCGTGCCCGCACGGACACAGGTAAGTTATTGCTGGTGGGGGTTTTTGATAAGGGTAATGGTCACTCGCAGTCATGTTGACGCGAGATCTGGGACCCTACCCCTTCAGGCGCGTATAACTTCTAAAATATGACGTTTTATAAAACAATAAATATGTCATTAGAACGAGAATAATCTTATCTACATTTTGAACCAAGTTTCATTAAAAACAGAGTAGGTTTAAATATATTGTATTTTTTTATAATTTAATTATTAGACGGTTCCTGGACCCGGCTAGGTACTTCATATTTCTTACAGTCAACTTACCCGTAATATACCTGTCTAATAATATAAATTTTTATAGACTTTTATTTTATTTAGAAAGGTCACCCATATAACGGCCAATTAACTAATATAATATTTCAACCAATTATATATAAAATAGTTTTTTAAACTATTTGGGTTGAGTAATTATATTAAAAATAAAACTAGTTACTAGTTACTAGTTACTAGTGGTTAATAAATTTAAACAAACCTAAAATTCTTATATGATAAAAATGGGAATGTTACATCCTCCCCACCTTGTTTTAAATCTCGTCCTCGAGATTTGGGCTACGATGTTATGTTACGTCTTAGTAAATAAAAACAATATTAAGGTAAATGATACAGAATTAAAACATCAAATTTTGTGAATATGAGTTGTACAATAAATAGGACTTAATGGTTCAACTGATTTATTTAAAAAAAATCAACGTTAAATGAATGAGATGAAATGATAAAATTTTCAAAGTGACTAGGTTCAAGCCAAAAGAGATATATGATCAATAAATGTCTAAATCGAATGTTTACAAGTTGTGAATGATTTTTAGAATAAACAGAATTCATTGTCAAAGGAAAATTAATTTGATTGTCAACTGAGGAAGACTCAGAATTAACAAGTTCAAAATAAGAGCATGAAAATGATTGTCAACTATCAAATTATGATATGAGAAAAATCAATATGGGGACATTATTGAATTGCAAGGATACACCGATATACAACAAAGTTTAGTGTATCATTGTCTTAACACATAGTTGTATTAAGACTATTTTCAAGGATATGTCAAGCGAAAGGTATATATATAGATTAGCTCAAGCTACAAGTCTATAACGACGCCACGAGGTGTCGTAGTAATAGAAATAATAATAGTGGTGACTGAAAGAGTTCACCATGCTTGAAACCAAATGAAAGTTCAATGAAGTAAATCTGAATGTTTGTTTAAAACAATTCTAGTAGGAGTTTTGATTGAAATTGAAACAATTGAAATAATGTTTTTCGATTGAAGATGATAAAGCAATAATTATCACGAAAGGCTTGATTGATGCTGTAAGAACCATTAAGAGATACACTGAAATATGACATGAATTTGTGTATCATTATTTTAACACATGATTGTGTTAAGATTGCTTTAATATGATAAATCAACAAAGCATATTCAATATAAATAAATAAATAATTAAACCCGTATATGATGAGTGCAAACGAAATTAGCACAAGTTTCAGATTTGTGAAAACGTCACCACAAGGTGATCGTGATAAAGCAAACGATTCAATGAAATCGAAGACCAAACAAGCATACTATGGTTCAAAATAATTGAAGTGCTTGTTGGGATTATTTCGAAGATGATGGCTCTAATTCATCATATGGGACTTTGAATTAAATACGTAATACGAGCAAGTCAAACAATTGAACTTGGTTTAAACAAAACGAGTTTTAATAAGAAAGTTCTGACATGGTCACAACAAAAACCATGTATGCCATTAAAAAGAAAATTGAGTTTTTCAAGAAATTCAATGACTCGATATCAAAGAGTCATCGTTTTGCAAAAACGCGGTTTATAATGCAAAGATCAAGTATAGCGAAACGATATTTGAGTTTTGATAAAACAACCAATTGGAATGAAGCCCTCCAGTGGTCTTCAAAAATCAAACGAACCACATGTATAACAAACAGTGCATGTGTAATGTGTGGATTTACCAAGAAATGAAACAGATCAATATTCGCTACTATGAAAGAAATCCTCATGATATGATGACCATTAGGAAAATAGAAACGCGAAAGTCAACTTATTATATGCAGAAATCAGAATTTCAACGAAAGAAATATAAGAACTTTATCTGGAATTTCGTGTGATAACCGTTGTTAAGTGACATTATTATGGAATGCATATTTGTCGTCAATGAAATAGGGGAATTGTATAGATATTTGACTTCCTTTGCAGTGCCAATAATTATGACTTTGATTAGACTGTGCACCGATGGTTGTAAAATTTTGTTCCAACGTTCCTCAGCGAAAATTCAGGTTGTTTGTAGGATCAAGTGCCAAAGTGCTGCTTTTTTATTAGTAGTTCTTCTACTGACGGAATTAACATTGGTGTCATTGTGCCCAATTTATATTTTCCAAAGGTCTTGCCTCGAAAGTCGTGTGTGATATACTTTGACGTCTGTGGACGTATAATTTAAGTTTCATGTGTTTTCTTGTGCACTAGCATAACTTTACATGCTTCTTACTTGTGTTAATAGTTTATGGTAACGCATTGGAAATTCTTTATACTTTTCATGGCGTCCCCACTTAAAGGGTTTCCATTGTTTATATTGTCGCACGAGTTACGAGGTAGATGATCAAACGAAATAATGTTTGATATCGGAATTATAGATATATGCAAGAGATTCTAGATAAAGAAATCTAGAATTATTATTGACATATATGCTTGTGCTTTATTCCAAATTGTCAATCCTTATGGTTTTTTTATAGATTTCCTTATAGATATACATATCTATATAATCATATATTTCACATGCTGTAATATACATACCCTTCATAAGGTCAATGTATTTAACAGATTCATATTTCCAAAAACAAGTCAGATATCAGATCATGATACTATTTAGGAAAATCTTGTCACTTGTTTGACATATTATATACCTTCTTACCCGGTTCTAGCCGGAGAGGTAACCCCGTTATATCCGGACAAGCTGGAGAGTCTGCTACACCATACCCAGTCTTGCCGGAGAAGAAATTTATATTTCCCATAAATAGTATTTTTCTTAAATCATGATTTGGAAAGTGCATTATGACTTTCAACAAAGACTAAGCAAATTAGTCTTCATATGACATATCATATTCTAGAACAAAGTAGTACTAATAAATAAGAAATAACAGTGGTCAAGTGTTATTGCTTATTTATTATACTTGCAACGTTCTAGTTATTATCCTTACGGCATACCAAAACCCATCATACTTTATTTGCACAAGTATTTAGCTTATCTCGAAGCTTATACTAAGGCATCTTTTCTTAAGTTCAAGTCTAAATGCTATCATGTGTGCTACCAGTTAATAGCAATCTCCTAACTCTTTTATATAAGTTTAGGTATTATTATCACAACACCGATAGGCTTAAATCAGTGGCTCTGATACCACCTTCTGTCACGACCCCCGACCCCACCCTGGACGGAATCGGGAGCCGTGAGCAGCAAATGGTACCGGTGGTTATTTTGAAAAGTAGTGCAGCGGAAATTTCATCAGGACCGTGAGTTAGGAAAAATATCAGAGTTTAGAAAACACCGGATTTTATTTATTAAATAGATGGGATAAACCCATGTTTTGAAAGGTAGCTTTGATATAGGATAAATTCGAATAAAACAACTTTTCTTAATTTAATTTAATTGATAAAATAAGCCACTTCTGTAAGCCTTGTTGGTGCTGCATCCAACTCTAATTCCCGATCTACTGTAATTACCCGAAACGCGTTTTAAAAAGATTTGGTCAGCAGGAAATACTGGTGAGTTCATTCATTTTTGTACAAAAACATATTTGTTATAATTCACAGCATTAAGAGTTTTTACATTTGCTTCTTTAAGATTGGCAAAGACTTAATCACTGCAAAGTACAACTAGAAAACAGTGTTATAAGTTACAGTATTAAGAGCGATTACAATGTTTATATATATCAACCATCTACCCACTGTATTTATCACTCGACCACCTATTGGCTATCTCGTTGTCCAATGGTGTCTGTGACTATGGTCATATCACCCCTTGGCTAACCCGTTGTCCAATGGTGACGGTTATCAAGTAATGTATACAAAACCCCACATACCGGCTGTAATTGAAGACTACAAAGACTTAATCCCTGTAATTATAACTTTGAAAACAAGTAGAGTTTTAAGAAAACAATTTGATAAAAAGAGAATGACTCACATTGTAGATTTATACGAGCAGAGTTTAGCCTACTAATTTGCCTTGTAACCTAATTTAAATAACAATGCACACGAACTAGGTCAGTAACTAATTCAGCATTTACGATAACTCACGAGAATAAAACCTTCACAATGAATGACAAAGTGCAATACTTAAACATCCATCGTATTCACAACGAATGACAAAGTATAACCCTAATTTGAGCAGCACTTAAACATTCATCGGATAGTTTCAATCGATCGGACATTGAATCGTAGTAGCGATCGAGTTATTACCCTGTTATCGCGGCGGAATTCGAGAATGTGTGTTTTTGTAGTATACAGACTATAACTCAGCGTACGAATTGAGTTTTTACGTCGAACCAACATAGGAAATCAAGTCCCACACCCCTCTATTTATATCTGAAAAACAGCTCCCTCGCGTGGCGCAAGGGGCTGTCGCGTAGCGCGAGGGACACCACCCTAGCATAGGGTAGCCCCGTGTCTTGGTAGCCTAGCTGAGTCGACCGTTCGTTAAAATTCAATTTCGCCAACAAACTGTTTAGATAATACTGACTAGGAAATACCCCCGTGAGTTTTAGGGGCCCTGATCCTGATTCCGATTGTTCTGAAAATTTTAGGGTTTGTGCAGGATTACTTGGGGGTCTCAATTAGGGTTTTCTATTGGGCAAATAAAATAATAGATAGGACTTTTGATGAGAGTTGTTACAGAATAAAACGGTGAGAAAAGAGAATGGACCCACTTTGTAACTTTAGGGTTCAACTAGAAAGCCTCTTGGTAGAACCTTGGGTATAACTTCTGAGCTATTTTAAAAATATATATACATATATATTTGTACTCGTGTTAAGTATAGTACTCCTAATTCAACCTTATCCCTATGTCACGAGACAGAACCCCAACGAACTTAGTCAGGTAGAGCCTTGACATGCGTTATGGGGCTCAGATCAATCGGAAAGGGTAGCGGTGATCGGGAGTTAAAACACTTAAAACGGGTCAGGGCTTTATTATTATTATTGGGTGAATTAATATATATATATATATATATATATATACATATATATATATATATATATGTTTAGAAGAGAGGGGCGACACATAACTCAGAAGATAGAAATAATGAGTATTTTGAAAGCTCTCATGTGTTCTTTATATACTTGATTGCAAGATTCTCTTTGGATGACACCTATCATCTTAAACACACGTAAACAACTAACAATAATTGTTAGTTTTAATTATTTTATTGTTTTTCAATGTACACGTAGAAAAATTGAATCCATGCATTTCGAATTTCATGACACGTACAACTTTCCACCATAATTGCAAGTTAGATTTATATATTTTATTGTTTTAACTTATATATTATAATTAATTCAATTGGTGGCGTAGCCCCACGGTGGGCGCCAACTTGTTGATGCAACAGATAATAGACCAGTGTTAGTAGCAAGGCTTGTTAGGCAAAAGGGTTGAAGGGTTCGGTTTTGCCTAACGTAGGTCGTGGGGTCCCCCCACGTTTGCAAGACGTGGAGAGAGGTTCACTAGTTTGATTTTGTTGTTTGCTCGGGATCCTCCACTGAAATGTGTTCAATCTCGGATGTGGGAGCAATAGGAATGTATGAGTTGAATGTGATAGAGAGTGACTTGTATGGAACAAGTACTCAAGAACAATGACTAGAGATTCGCCTGGAATCAGAGCTCATTTAGAATGTTTTTCACACTTAATGAAGTGTCACATTTATAGGAAAAGCCTTAGCTCAAAGAGGAAGCTGTTTGACTAGTGAACATGCTTGCAGTGGGGGACTTACCCTTTTTAGGGGTTAAAGCCCTTTGACCTACGGATAAAAGGCTGTGCTCTGAGGACTTGTGTTACTTTTGCGGCTGAGGAGGTTGGTGAAGCAATCAGAGATGTGACCATTCACTGTTCACGTGTTGCTTTATCTCAACTCCCGGATTTTTAACCTTTTAACCTTTTAAGCATTCATGTGTTTTAGTCATTTTATTTGGTCTTGGGCTACCCCCGTCATCAGCCCCCCAAGTCAGAGGTTTTTGGGAGATGAGCTCAAAGACTTCTGACTTTTACACATGTATTTGTATCGCTTAAAGGCTTCAAGGCTTGAAGGGTTGAAAACGGTTGAGCTTTTTGATTTTTGAATTTGACAAGACAGTTTATATGACTTGTGGCAGTTTCCTTTTGTGTCAGGCGGCGGTTTTAATTCATCCGCTTAATTATATTGTATTCTATTCATTAATTTACATCTATTTTCATAGAAGAACATCATTTGCTCTCTTTTCCACAAGTTTCCCCTTTTTTGAATCAGGTTAGTTCCGATTGCTTACTTTCTTCTTATTTTCTATTATCTTGGGTGCTCGTAAGGATTTAGCGAAGTCGTTTTCCTGAATGACTCAAGAGGAGGTCGATTTGTTTTGTATGGAATGGAATGGGGAATAGGGATAAAGTTTAAACCGGTTGCACCGGCTTGTGACGTTTCAATCGATAGATGTCCCCCAGGTTCCATTGCTCTATACTGTCGCCATTTCGAGTTTTCTAACCTTCGTCACCCATTTTCGAACTTTGTTTTGAATATCCTGGAGTATTATCGCATATCTTTCGGTCAGATTCACCCTCATGGCATGGCTAGGGTTTTACACTTTGAAGTTCTGTGCCGGGCTTCTGGGTATGACCCAACTCTTTTATCGTTCCGTCGTTTTTTCTGACTGGCTAAGAATGGTGACTGGTTCACCTTTGAGACGTCTCAAGTTGACACTTGCTTGATTTCGTCTATGGTTTCTTCCCTCGGTGTCTGGAAGGATCGGTTTTTCTGGGTGTCCGAGGAAATTGTTCCTTTTAAACTTCTTTGGAGGCACCCGGATGCCGTTTTGAATGAACCTGAACCTTCTGCCTTTAATATAAATGCTCATTTTTTAGAAACTCTTAGGGAGTGCCCTTCAAGGCTTCGTCCCTTTCCTAAGCATTTGTTGGTGTTATTGGGTCTCAGTAAGTTGTGGGAAAAACGCGATCGGGACCCGGTGCTTTTGAGAGACAGGCAGGGTATGCATTTATTCTTGTTGTGCTGTTATGTTCTTGTTTCTTGTTTGCTTACACGTTTTATATTTGTTTTGCAGTCATGTCTGCACTCGATTTTATCAAGAGTGATGATACTTCCGACGTTGCCTTTGATGATGTTGCTGCCACTCTGGGTGAGGATGCGGTTGTTAGGGCATCCGATCATAGGTTCGAGGGTTCCGGCTACGTGAGTGTCCCAAACGTCAAAGGTTTTACCAAAGCTGCAGGTTCCAAAGTTTCCGTTTGTCGCTCAAAAAGTTATTTGAAAGGTGTTGATCAGCCATCTGGTTCGGAGCCCATAGATGTTAGTGATGATATTGATGTATCAGCAGAGCAGGCTATTGAGGTTGATGTGTTAAAGGGTAAGGAGAAAGAGTTGGTTGTTTCTGGCAAGAAGAAGAAGTTGGTTAAGAAAGGTAGCACTCCTACCATCCAGGGTTCGTCAGCCAAAAGTGTTGAGAGCTTCGAAGATTCAGAGGCTGCATAGGTGTATGTTCTCAATTGGGGTGTAAAAGTTGGAGATAGCTTCAAAGACCCGGCTGTTTGTGCTGAAGCCTTGGCCCACTTTGCTCCTCCCGGTGTTCGAAGTGCTATTTCTGAGTTGGAGGCTGATCATCTTATTTCTAGAATGATGCTGAGTTCCTGCAACCTTTCAGCCCTGTTGGCTGAAGGTGTTACCCGTTTTGCTAAGGGTATACGGGAGTATGAGGAAGCCTCCAAGAAGAAAGAGAAAATGAAAGCCTCTATGGCTGCTATGAAGAAAGAAATTGATGGTTTTTCTGAGAAGGAGCTGGCTTGGGTCAAGAAGGTGGGTCAATTGACGAGAAGGCATGAGATTGAAGTGAGTGAAATTAAGAAAAGCTTCGAAGTTGACCAGTTGAAGCTAAAAGCTGATAGGGAGGCCTTGGCTGTTCAACAGAAGGCCTTTGATGAAGAAAAAGATGGCTTGAAGGCTTTGGTTGCTCAAGCCATTGGTGATAACCAGTGGCTTATTGAGCATGGTTTCCACCAAGTTGTTACCTACCTTCTTCACTCTAAAGAGTTCAATTCTGCTCTTGGTGAAGTTTATACTAAACTGCTCAACTTGGGGAAATATCAAGGTCTCATTGCAGGTTACAAGCTTCAAGAATCTGGTCATCCTTTGGAAAAATCTCCTTTGTACCGTCCTGAAGCTTCTGAGGTCTTCAAGGGTTCCGTTGAGCAGATGGAGAGGCTGACCTATCCGTATGTGAGCCAGGTTGCAGCATGTTTTGGTAAGCCCCTCTCCGTTTTGCAGGAACTAAAACCGGATGGTCTTAATGAGAAGGTATGTGCCGAAGTACTTGGTTCTCTTTCAAGGAAACGTTCCTACTCAGGAGATAGCGAGGATACCTTCTCGGGAGAGCCTGATGATGCTAAAGATGCAAGCTTGGAGGGTTCAGCAGTCGATGGTGATGGTGGCTCGAAGGTTAAGAAGTCCAAGAAGACCAAAAAGGCTAAAGGTAACAGTTCTGGAGCTTCTAAGCCTTCCGTCGATGCTTGATATTCGTAGCTTTCTTAGCACCCTTTAAAACAATTTATGGTTTGTAATGTTAACTTAAACAATTTTAGGTTTTGCAGGAACCCTTAAGGTTCCTGTTATGTGGTTGTGGTTAGGCCTGGATGGCCATTTGAACAATTCCTAGGTTTGCAAGCTACTGAGGCTTGCTTTATCTTTGTTTGGATGTTTGGGAGTCTGTTAAGACTTTCTTTGTTATGCTATTAAGTTTTTACTACTTGCCTTGTGTTATGTTTTTTGTGTTTGTGCCTGTTTAGTAAGGCAGCTTGGTTGGCTTCAAGCCTTCCAGGCTTCTGGCTGTTATGTATGTAGTTGGACGCCTTCGAGGCATCCGATTACTACTTTAGTTTCATGACTTGGTTTGTATCTTTGAGTTTTGGGTTATATGTAACCTATTTGCTCATGTTGTTGTATTGTTCCTTAGGTTATTTCTTTTCTTTGTGGTTTTGTCGTTGTTGGGTTTGTGTTGTCTTTATGTTTTTCATACCTTAAAGGGTTCAGTGCTGCAGTCACTTAGCCTTGGTATTTTTAACAAGAAGACATAGCACCTATCCTATTCATCATCTTTCTTAGTTTGGTTTTATTTCGTAAGCCTATTTTTCGATATTTTTCTAAGGCTTAAGGAACATTTGATGTAGGCTGTTCAAACCCGTATATGAGACAACTTTGTTTTCAATAATAAGTCTCATGGAATTGTATTAATTTAGGAACTCACCCCTTATATAGGTTCATTTAACCCTTGAACCTAGCGATATGGCCTGGGAGCTCATCCCTTTACATGGCCCTTGCCATGGAGTTTCTTGCTAGGTTCTCAACCTGATTTTAGGATAGAAAGACAAATTTGATAAAACATCATCATTCATTCAAGAGATTTTGTGTTACAAAAGGTGATCAACTCTTGAAATACAACTTTGTGAAATACAAACCAATCTTTCTTGATTACACATGGAACCTCTTAAGGGTTTTTCCATTCCAGTGTCTTGGAAGCCTTTTACCTTCTGAGTCTGCTAGTTTATAGGATCCACCCTTGTGTGCTTCAAGGATTGTATATGGCCCCTCCCATTTTGGGCCAAGTTTTCCTTGGTTCTCTTTCTTACTAGCTTCATTGTTTCTAAGCACCAGGTCTCCTGGCTTGAAACGTTCATATTTGACTCTTTTGTTGTAATAGGCTTCCATCGTTTGCTTGTACTTGGCTTCTTGGATTGCAGTTTGGTCTCATGCTTCCTCTAAGAGTTGTAAGTTTAACATGGTCTCTTTTTGGTTTGCTTCGGGATCCATGTTGACCGTTCTTTGTGTTACAACTCCTACTTCAGCTGGAATCACGGCCTCAGATCCAAACACCAAGCTGTAAGGTGTTCTTTTGTGGCTTGTTTTTTTTCTGTTGTTCTTATGGCCCATAGAACACTTGGCAATTCTTCAAGCCAATTGCTTTCATATCTTCCCAATCTGGCTTTGATCCCTTCAACTATGGTTCGGTTCATCCTTTTAACCTGACCGTTTGATTGTGGATATGCCACTGAGCTGAAAACCTAAGCTATTATGAATTCTTTGCACCAAACGCTGAAAGGCTTCTCAGCAAATTGCTTTCCATTGTCGGTACCAAGCACTCCTGGCAACCCATAGCGACAAATGATGTTCTCCCAAACAAAGTCAATGACTTGCTTGCCCGTGATTTTTGCAAGTGGTTTAACCTCAGGCCACTTGGTGAAGTAGTCTATGGCTACTAACAAGAACTTCACTCCACCTTTGGCTGGTGGGAATGGGCCAACGATGTCCATCCCCCATTTATAAATTGGCCATGCTGAGGTTATCGGGACAAGATCATGCTTGGGACTTTTCGGGACTGGTGCATGAATTTGGCAGGAATCACACTTCCTTAGTTGCTCAGTGGTGTCTCGGTGCATGGAGGGCCAAAAATACCCAAGGTTCATTAGTTTGGAAACCACCGTTCTTGCTCCAAAATAGGCTCCGCATATCCCTTCATGAACCTCTTTGACCAAATACTGGCTTTGTTCGGGACCAACACATCTGAGCAAGGGTGCAAGGTAACCCTTCTTGTAGAGGATTTCGCCTTGCAACACGTACTGTCTAGACTTGATTTTAACCCTTTCAGCATCTGTTTGATCAGCAGGTAATTCACCATTTTTAAGGAATTTCTTGATTGGAGTAATCCAATTGGGACCTTCTTTGGTGATTACGTCTTGAGCCTCCAATTCTTCAATTGATGGAGTTTTCAGTACTTCTACCAACACCTTTTTAGTGAGGTGGGCAAAAGCGGGGGAAGCGAGTTTACTCAAAGCATCAACTTTCTTGTTTTGAGACCTGGGAATTTGCTTGATGGTACACGTTTGGAATGTGTTCATCAGTTCTTTGGCTTTTTCCTTGTACCTCTTCATGTTAGGTACCTTTTCAACATAACTGTCACTTGACTTGACACCAACAACCAGTCCATGAAGACTTCAAGCTTTTGGACCCTCATTTCCTTAGCCAACCTTAAGCCAGCTATCAGTGCTTCGTATTCAGCTTCGTTATTGGTGGTCTGGAAATCAAATCGAAGAGAATACGTGAATTCTAACCCTCCCGGGTTGATTAGAATAAGGCATGCCCCTGATCCTTCAACGCTTGAAGCCCCATCGGTGAAAAGTGTTAGGATCGGAAGCTCTCATGATTGTGCTCGTTTGTATAATATGAACAAACCAGATAGAAATGAATAGAGTTGTAGTGCAGCGGAAATGAATCAACAAACTTTGTAAACACAATCAAAGAGATAAATAGTTTTGGTAAACATGCAATTCATTGAGTCGAAAGATTTACAATACAAATCAAAATATTACAAGCATGCTTACAAACTAAACTCCCCCTCAGCCTGATACTTCATGGTTGGTTGTACAAGATGAAAGGATTGAATTGAGGAGAAGAACTCACTCAAAACGATCAAATGTAACAGTACAGAGTACTGCTCCATTTATAGACAAGTCAAACCACTGAGGCATCTCAGCAGACGTCACCATGAAAGCGACGTCTAACAGCCTAACAACCTGTAATAACTGTTCCAATACAAACACTGCTAATCTTAACCACTGATTCTACATAAGGCAAGTAATACACTAAACTACTGCTATCTTCTTCCATCAGTGCTTTCCTCAAAGTTGATCAGTCCTTGAGTGGGCAGTGCTTTGTCATCAGTAGATAGATCCAGCAGTGTTTACTTCTTCAGGGCTTTGTCAGCAGTTGAAAGGGTATCAGCAGTTGTATACGGACAGTGGATATAGAGCCATCAGTTGTTATAATCACTTTCAAGGGGAAAGCCTAATGTAAACAGCTGCTTATTGTGAATCCACTGTTATGATCCGGTTTTGGCTTTCATTATCTGTTCCTCTGGTAGGGTTCAATCCCAACAATCTCCCCCTGGAACAGATAATGCCAAAACCCTTCATTATTCTGGATTTTTATTTCTCATCAGAAGTACCTTAGCTTGTCTCTTAAATTCCACTTCAAAATCCTTGGAACTTGAATCATCCTCATCCCTGCACAGTGTAAGTTCAAGGAGATCCTGCAAATCTTCAACACTAAGGCCAAGTGCTTCTTTCCTTGATATGTACTTCACTTCGCCATTGGATCTGACTAGAGTCAATACGTGGGTCTTTTGGTCAGACATCCACTTTAGTACTTTTAAACCCAATGGGTTTCTTGGGAGAGATTTATTCAGAGATGAGTTTGGAGATGTTGGCCTTGTGAAAAGACGTAAACTTTCAGACATTTGTTTGAAGGCCATTTCGATGACATTATTTGTTGCAGCTATATCTTCTGCAGTTTCTCTTTCAATCAGCTCTTGCCTCTCAATGTCTGTCATGTCTGTTGAAGTGTTTGGTGATGCAGGTTTGGTTAAGACCTTTTTAAAAAGGTTTTGAAGTTTCACTTAGCTATCTTCTTTTAGATCCATTTTCTTGATGGCATCTGTGAAGTACTCAGCTTCCTTTTCTTTTTCTTCTTCACTGGTCAACAATTTTCCTTTCTCTTGGTTTATCACAAGGCTCGTGTTAACTGCTGATGTGATCAGTGTTTTAAGAGCGTCAAGCTGCTGTTCTAGCTTTTTGTAGTCAGGCCTTTTTGAAGTGTCTAGGACTGTTATCCTTCTTTTCTTCAGCCTTTCATAAGCTTCGTCGGTATACTGCTTTGTCCATTTTGCTATGGCTTCAGCAGTATCCACCCTAGCATCTATCAGCTCCTCCTTCTTTCTTTTATATTCAGATGTTAGGTCAGCAATGAGCTTTTTGTATTTGTTCCAATTTGGAGCTATCTTCTTCCTTTTTGGATCATTTTTAATCTTTTCAATTCTGTTTGCCTCATGCTTTAAAGCAACTATTGGCCATTCTTCAAATTGTTTTTCTTCAGCTGGATAGAATTTCTCCTTCATTATGTATGAGAGATATTCTTTTCTTATTTCTTTTCGTTGATCTGCCTTTTCTTTGTTCAGATCTTGTGCATAGTCTTCCATCAGCTTGACTTTGGTAAGCAAGAATTCCAATTTTTCAGAAATGGCTTCTTCACTTTGACCTTCACATTCAACTTTTGCTCTTATCTTAGCCTGCCTTGCTTTGAGCTTAAGATATTCATGCATATTTTCTGGGACTACAAAGCCTATGAGAGAGGGGAATCTTTTTGTTGAAGGATCATCATTTGTGTAGAATTGTCTCATCTCATTTTTTACAGCTTCCAGTTCCAGTGGATATCTTGCAGCATTAGGATCATATTTGTCTTCATCTGCCTGAGTTATTTTTCTTTTTCTGGCATACAGCTTTGTAGGAGAAGGAGGTTTTGATTGTGATGAAGGGATGTTGAGAACAGTGGTGGATGATTGACTAACAGCTGTTGAAACAACTGGTGTTTCAACCTCTGTTGTCATTACAACTACTGATGTGTCAGTAGATGTCTTCTGCTTTTGAGCAGGGGTTGAAGGTTGTGAAGTTGTTTTTGATGGTGGTGGTGATGAAGAATTATCAGGTATGAAGATCCTTCTCCTTTTTTATTGTAGGAGAGGCTGATGATGTCTTGAGTGGATTAGTGGTGGTGGTTTGAAAGGTGGAAAGTGTCTGACTAACAACTGTTGAAACAACTGGTGTTTCAACCACTGTTATCATTACAGCAGATGTTGTAACATCTGTTGTCTTCTGCTTTATAGCAGGAGGTAATGGTGGTGATGTTGGTGGTGGTAAGGCAGTGGTTTTGGTGTGTGTTGTAGTGGTGTGTGTTGATGAGATGGCAGCTGTTTGGCTAACAGTTTTTGAAACCACTGTTGTATCAGCTGTTTGGATGGAAGTATGAGATTTTGTGGTTTGAGGTTTGGAACCTTTTGGAAGTGGTTTAGATTTCTGTTTTGCTTGTTCTGGTTCAATATACAGGCCATCTTCTATTCCCTTCTTTTTCAACTTGATTTTCTCCCCCTTTTTGGCATTATCTGGAAGGGGGTTATCCATGAAGAGTATAGTGGAAGGAACTTTTCCAGTGTTGCTTTGGATATGAGCCTTGATAGCTTTGATGTCTGCTTGAGTATCTTTAAATCTTGACTCCACCATGTTTGTCAGCATTTTTACATGTATTTCATGCTGCTGATCAGCCATCTGTTTTTGTTTTTCAAGCAAGGGTTGAAATACATTCCATAGCTCATTTGCAGCAGGTGCGGGTTGTGCAGGTGCTTGAGCTGGAACAGCAGTAGATTGTGCTTTTTGAGCTTTTAATAGCTGTTGCACCATATATTCTTTATTTCAGCAACTGATGTTTCAAGTTTCTCAACTCTGCCCGTTAATTCCTGATATTTTGAATCATCATCCAATTTAATGGGATCATCTGATTCCCCACCAGCAGTGGTTGTACCAATGTGTGATTTAGGAACTGAGTCCCAGAAATAATCCATTGATGCCCCTTGTTCTTGGTACTGGGGACTTCTTTCTTCAGCACTTGTTAACCTTGTTATTTTACCAGTGGTCAAAACAAACTCACTAGTGGTTACCAGAGGTGCTATGGAAGAAATTGCCTTCAAGGGAGTCTTACTAATGAAACAACTGTCCAATTGAAGATCTGTTGATCCATCACTTGTAGTTGCTGCTCCACTTGAACTACCACCAAGAGTTACTTGTAACTCAAGGGGTGTAACCTCCTCAGTTGTTGCTGGGATAGCAGGAGTATTAGCATCAGACCCAGTCACTTGTGGGAGTATGCTCTCAGTGATAGGTGATAGAGAGGAACTGGTTTATGTCTGAGCTATAGCAACTGCATGCAACAAGGGTATTATAGATTGTGGTAATATGATTGGTGAGGGTATGGGTGTTGAAAGAGACATGTCCTTGGGATCAGGACTGAGGAAGATGGATCCGATTGGGTCCAGAGCTTCATATTGTGGGGTCCCTGTGCTTACAACCTGATCCTTTTGTGAGGATGCAGGAGGAGTTTGAGGCAATGGTGGAGATCTTTCTACCAACTGCTGTGAGGAAGTAGCAGCAGTGGTTTGTGGTGACATTTGTTTTGTCACTGGCAGTTGCTCTGGGATCTCATCTTCCAGAGTTTCCTTTGTTTTGGGTTTGGTGGGTTTTCTGGATGTTTTCTTTTTGGTCTTTTTGGTAATAGCAGGTGTGGGTTTCAAAGCAGTGGTTGTGCTGCTATGATCACCTGGAGCAGTGGGCTCAGCAGCAGATGTCTGAGGAGCAGTGGTAACTGCTAAATTCTGCTCAGGCACCTCTGCTTTTGTTTTTATTGGTGCCATCATTCTAGAAAATGTTTCAGTTGTTAGCCCTTTTATTTGAAAATAGACACCCTGTTTGAGCAAATTTTCATTTTCTTTTCCAAATTTTTGTTTAAAATAGTAGCTTAAAAATCTTGGAAAAAGTAAAAATGCTTTGCTATCAACGTTTTTTACCAAATCATCAAAAATATCCTAGGAATAGTTAAAATTTTCATTGTTTAGAATAGCATAACCCAGGCACTGAATCTTTGAAGGTATTTCGTTAAAAGCAGTTGTTTTATTCGAGACACACATTAAGATAGTGTGAAATAAAAACCTAGGTGCAGAAGGAAAGAAACCTTTTTGTAAGGTATCTCTTTTTGGTTGTTCTGCGTACCCCCTTTTTAAGAAATCAGTTTTCAACTCGGTTTTATCAAAGGAAGTTTTACCTTTCTGATCATCAAGTTTAAAGACTTCTGAGATTGATTGTGGAGTAATTTGAATCGCTTTACCCTGTATCGAGGAGTTAATGGCAATGACTTTATAGTCTTGTTTTTCAAGCGTAGCATTTTTCCAAAACTCTCTCTGGGTTTGTTGATAAATGGGAGCGTCTGCTATTAGCAAAGTTTTGTACTTTGACGCAGATAAGGTGTCGATGATGGAATCGAAGGTGTGGTTATTTGTGGGTTTTGTGAGTAGACCCAAATAATTGTGAGGGGATTTGTATGGTATTTCAATGGATTCAGTGGCCGTTTAAGCGACCTCTTTGGAAGATGATGATGATCATTTTGACTTTGATTTTGATTTCGTCATTTTGATGAAGAAGAACAGAGAATGATTTGGGATGGAGGGTTGAAAACTGCTTTGAGAAGAGAATTTTAGAATTCAATTCGACAGTGTAAAACCCTGTTTGGGGTTTTGATCAGGGTTTTATTCAGGGAAAAAATGAGTGATGATGTGGCAGCGGTTAAAAAGATCTGAGGGCTAAAAACTGACCACGTGCCAACCTCTGATGAAATGGATGAAGAGTGGAGGACAGTTGTTTTGAGAGCCACTGATGAAGCAAATATCAGTGGTTACAACGGTTACAATATGAGAGCAGTGGGTGATTTTTACTATCAGTGAATAGCATATCAATGGTTAAGACACTGATTTTGAGCATCAGTGCTTGCCAAGAAAATGAAGGATCAGGGGTTAACTTTCAGCAGTGGACAGTATTTAGGAAACGGATATTACAGCAAAGCAGTGGTTAGGGGTAAGGTAATGGTAATGATTTGAAAGACTAGTATGTCAGCAACTGTTTTGAGAATTTTCATTCAAGGTTTTGCCACATGTCATTTACATATTTTGAAGCTTTCACAACTCCCTGACAGTGGTTTAGTACCCCAGATGATGTAAACTTTTTACTAAGGCTACTCATTCTTGCTATAATATTTAAATTAAAACAAGAGTACCCCAGTATTTCAAGGTCTTTTGGCAATCAATCTTTGATCAGTTTAAGACAAACTTGAGTTAGATATGACCTTGATACTTGTACCAATTTCCTTTTGATCTGTTTTGAGGATAATATAACCAACAAAAATAAAGGTTATACATCATGACAGGAGATTGAAACTTTTACTATAAAAAACCAGTAAAGGTTCAAAATATATTATTCTTAAAAAAATGAAGAATGATATATCCTGCCTTATTCGAGAGAATCCTTTTTCAGAAAAATAAATAAAGGATTTTCTGAAAACAACATCAAAAGGAATCTGGTATAATTTTCCACTAAAATTCCTAATCTTATCAAACTCAAGCTTATGAAAATGGTCAGTGGTTTGACAACAGTGGTATGAAATTTTAAATACATTTTGACCACTGTTTGGTACCATTCTCTTGTTGATTAATTGACAACAGAAAAATGAGGACACATGTTCACATGAGTTTTTGAAAACCCTGTTATAGATTTTGTAACCATATGATGATTCTGAAAATTTGTCTAGTCCTCTTGTGAGATTATTCACTGGAAATACTATGGTTACCTGAACCTTTTTTTTGAACCAATGAATGTATACAGTTGCTTAATGACCATTTTTACCCCAAATTTTAACCCTTAAGTGTTTTGTGTTTATACTCTTTACTTTTGATTTCAAAAGTTTTGAGATAAACACACTTTAGAGTTTTTGAAAATTTTCTTCTTCCCTTTTTACCCTTCCCATTCATAAGTAATGAAATACTTACTGGGAGGTCTTTATTGAAGATATACTTAATCCAGAATCATTTTGCAGTAACGTTTTGAGAGGATTGGTCATATTTGCACAAGTTTTCAACCAATCTCACATTACATATGATACGGACTATATTGACCCCTGATTTTCTTAATGTAATTTTAACAAAGTTGATTTGTTCCTTTTGAGGATCTCAACCTGTTTTTTTTTTCAACACATAAGATCAAGTGACTAAAGTTTTAATTTCCCTCTTTTTCATTAGCAAAAACACTAATGTTTTTATGAACATAGGTTTTTGTTAATCCGAGGTTCATACTTTAGCATCTAATATCATGAAAACATCACAAATTTCATAACAACAGTTGAAATCAACTTTGAAAAGAAGAAATAATACCATAGTTTAACAGACATGTTTTCAGATCTGAAAACTATGAGTGACTTGTGTATGACATCACTTGTTGTGTGAAATTTGTGTGTCTTATGACATCTTGGTTGTTTTACAGAGCTTTTGAATAGCAGTTTTGAACTAATTACTCGTTACTCTGTTTTTCAACTGAATACAACCAACCTTAGTATCAATGAATTTTTGAGCTGAACTGTTATGTCAAATTGATTGTTAGATCGAATTTGACTGTCCGAGCTCTGATACCAATTGTTAGGATCGGAAGCCCTCATGATTGTCCTCGTTTATATAATATGAACAAACCAGATAGAAATGAATAGAGTTATAGTGCAGCGGAAATGAATCAACAAACTTTGTAAACACAATCAAAGAGATAAATAGTTTTGGTAAACATGCAATTCATTGAGTCGAAAGATTTACAATACAAATCAAAAGATTACAAGCATGCTTACAAACTAAACTCCCCCTCAGCCTGATATTTCATGGTTGGTTGTACAAGATGAAACGATTGAATTGAGGAGAAGAACTCACTCAAAACGATCAAATGTAACAGTACAGAGTACTGCTCCATTTATAGACAAGCCAAACCACTGAGGCATCTCAGCTGACGTCACCATGAAAGCGACGTCTAACAGCCTAACAACCTGTAACAACTGTTCCTATACAAACACTGCTAATCTTAACCACTGATTCTACATAAGGCAAGTAATACACTAAACTACTGCTATCTTCTTCCATCAGTGCTTTCTTCAAGGTTGATCAGTCCTTGAGTGGGCAGTGCTTTGTCATCAGTAGATAGATCCAGCAGTGTTTACTTCTTCAGGGCATTGTCAGCAGTTGAAAGGGTATCAGCAGTTGTATACGGACAGTGGATATAGAGCCATCAGTTGTTATAATCACTTTCAAGGGGAAAACCTAATGTAAACAGCTGCTTATTGTGAATCCACTGTTATGATCCGGTTTTGGCTTTCATTATCTGTTCCTCTGGTAGGGTTCAATCCCAACAATCTCCCCCTGGAACAGATAATGCCAAAACCCTTCATTATTCTGGATTTTTATTTCTCATCAGAAGTTCCTTAGCTTGTCTCTTAAATTCCACTTCAAAATCCTTGGAACTTGAATCATCCTCATCCCTGCACAGTGTAAGTTCAAGGAGATCCTGCAAATCTTCAACACTAAGGCCAAGTGCTTCTTTCCATGATATGTACTTCACTTCGCCATTGGATCTGACTAGAGTTAATACGTGGGTCTTTTGGTCAGACATCCACTTTAGTACTTTTAAACCCAATGGGTTTCTTGGGAGAGATTTATTCAGAGATGAGTTTGGAGATGTTGGCCTTGTGAAAAGTTTTAAAACTTTCAGACATTTGTTTGAAGGCCATTTCGATGACATTATTTGCTGCAGCTATATCTTCTGCAGTTTCTCTTTCAATCAGCTCTTGCCTCTCAATGTCTGTCATGTCTGTTGAAGTGTTTGGTGATGCAGGTTTGGTTAATACCTTTTTAAAAAGGTTTTGAAGTTTCACTGAGCTATCTTCTTTTAGATCCATTTTCTTGATGGCATCTGTGAAGTACTCAGCTTCCTTTTCTTTTTCTTCTTCACTGGTCAACAGTTTTCCTTTCTCTTGGTTTATCACAAGGCTCGGGTTAACTGTTGATGTGATCAGTGTTTTAAGAGCGTCAAGCTGCTGTTCTAGCTTTTTGTAGTCAGGCCTTTTTGAAGTGTCTAGGACTGTTATCCTTCTTTTCTTCAGCCTTTCATAAGCTTCGTCGGTATACTGCTTTGTCCATTTTGCTATGGCTTCAGCAATATCCACCCTAGCATCTATCAGCTCCTCCTTCGTTCTTTTATATTCAGATGTTAGGTCAGCAATGAGCTTTTTGTATTTGTTCCAATTTGGAGCTGTCTTCTTCCTTTTTTGATCATTTTTAATCTTTTCAATTCTGTTTGCCTCATGCTTTAAAGCAACTATTGGCCATTCTTCAAATTGTTTTTCTTCAGCTGGATAGAATTTCTCCTTCATTATGTATGAGAGATATTCTTTTCTTATTTCTTTTCATTGATCTGCCTTTTCTTTGTTCAGATCTTGTGTATAGTCTTCCATCAGCTTGACTTTGGTAAGCAAGAATTCCAATTTTTCAGAAATGGCTTCTTCACTTTGACCTTCACATTCAACTTTTGCTCTTATCTTAGCCTGCCTTGCTTTGAGCTTAAGATATTCATGCATATTTTCTAGGACTACAAAGCCTATGAGAGAGGGGAATCTTTTTGTTGAAGGATCATCATTTGTGTAGAATTGTCTCATCTCATTTTTTACAGCTTCCAGTTCCAGTGGATATCTTGCAGCATTAGGATCATATTTGTCTTCATCTGCCTGAGTTATTTTTCTTTTTCTGGCATACAGCTTTGTAGGAGAAGGAGGTTTTGATTGTGATGTAGGGATGTTGAGAACAGTGGTGGATGATTGACTAACAGCTGTTGAAACAACTGGTGTTTCAACCTGTGTTGTCATTACAACTACTGATGTCTCAGTAGATGTCTTCTGCTTTTGAGCAGGGGTTGAAGGTTGTGAAGTTGTTTTTGATGGTGGTGGTGATGAAGAATTATCAGGTATGAAGATCCTTCTCCTTTTTTATTGTAGGAGAGGCTGATGATGTCTTGAGTGGATTAGTGGTGGTGGTTTGAAAGATGGAAAGTGTCTGACTAACAACTGTTGAAACAACTGGTGTTTCAACCACTGTTGTCATTACAGCAGATGTTGTAACATCTGTTGTCTTCTGCTTTATAGCAGGAGGTAATGGTGGTGATGTTGGTGGTGGTAAGGCAGTGGTTTTGGTGTGTGTTGTAGTGGTGTGTGTTGATGAGATGGCAGCTGTTTGGCTAACAGTTTTTGAAACCACTGTTGTATCAGCTGTTTGGATGGAAGTATGAGATTTTGTGGTTTGAGGTTTGGAACCTTTTGGAAGTGGTTTAGATGTCTGTTTTGCTTGTTCTGGTTCAATATACAGGCCATCTTCTATTCCCTTCTTTTTCAACTTGATTTTCTCCCCCTTTTTGGCATTATCTGGAAGGGGGTTATCCATGAAGAGTATAGTGGAAGGAACTTTTCCAGTGTTGCTTTGGATATGAGCCTTGATAGCTTTGATGTCTGCTTGAGTATCTTTAAATCTTGACTCCACCATGTTTGTCAGCATTTTTACATGTATTTCATGCTGCTGATCAGCCATCTGTTTTTGTTTTTCAAGCAAGGGTTGAAATACATTCCATAGCTCATTTGCAACAGGTGCGGGTTGTGTAGGTGCTTGAGCTGGAACAACAGTGGATTGTGCTTTTTGAGCTTTTAATAGCTGTTGCACCATATATTCTTTATTTCAGCAACTGATGTTTCAAGTTTCTCAACTCTGCCCGTTAATTCCTGATATTTTGAATCATCATCCAATTTAGTGGGATCATCTGATTCCCCACCAGCAGTGGTTGTACCAATGTGTGATTTAGGAACTGAGTCCCAGAAATCATCCATTGATGCCCCTTGTTCTTGGTACTGGGGACTTCTTTCTTCAGCACTTGATAACCTTGTTATTTTACCAGTGGTCAAAACAAGCTCACTAGTGGTTACCAGAGGTGCTATGGAAGAAATTGCCTTCAAGGGAGTCTTACTAATGAAACAACTATCCAATTGAAGATCTGTTGATCCATCACTTGTAGTTGCTGCTCCACTTGAACTACCACCAAGAGTTACTTGTAACTCAAGGGGTGTAACCTCCTCAGTTGTTGCTGGGATAGCAGGAGTATTAGCATCAGACCCAGTCACTTGTGGGAGTATGCTCTCAGTGATAGGTGATAGAGAGGAACTGGTTTGTGTCTGAGCTATAGCAACTGCATGCAACAAGGGTATTATAGATTGTGGTAATATGATTGGTGAGGGTATGGGTGTTGAAAGAGACATGTCCTTGGGATCAGGACTGAGGAAGATGGATCCGATTGGGTCCAGAGCTTCATATTGTGGGGTCCCTGTGCTTACAACCTGATCCTTTTGTGAGGATGCATGAGGAGTTTGAGGCAATGGTGGAGATCTTTCTACCAACTGCTGTGAGGAAGTAGCAGCAGTGGCTTGTGGTGACATTTGTTTTGTCACTGGCAGTTGCTCTGGGATCTCATCTTCCAGAGTTTCCTTTGTTTTGGGTTTGGTGGGTTTTCTGGATGTTTTCTTTTTGGTCTTTTTGGTAATAGCAGGTGTGGGTTTCAAAGCAGTGGTTGTGCTGCTATGATCACCTGGAGCAGTGGGCTCAGCAGCAGATGTCTGAGGAGCAGTGGTAACTGCTAAATTCTGCTCAGGCACCTCTGCTTTTGTTTTTATTGGTGCCATCATTCTAGAAAATGTTTCAGTTGTTAGCCCTTTTATTTGAAAATAGACACCCTGTTTGAGCAAATTTTCATTTTCTTTTCCAAATTTTTGTTTAAAATAGTAGCTTAAAAATCTTGGAAAAAGTAAAAATGCTTTGCTATCAACGTTTTTTACCAAATCATCAAAAATATCCTAGGAATAGTTAAAATTTTCATTGTTTAGAATAGCATAACCCAGGCACTGAATCTTTGAAGGTATTTCGTTAAAAGCAGTTGTTTTATTCGAGACACACATTAAGATAGTGTGAAATAAAAACCTAGGTGCAGAAGGAAAGAAACCTTTTTGTAAGGTATCTCTTTTTGGTTGTTCTGCGTACCCCCTTTTTAAGAAATCAGTTTTCAACTCGGTTTTATCAAAGGAAGTTTTACCTTTCTGATCATCAAGTTTAAAGACTTCTGAGATTGATTGTGGAGTAATTTGAATCGCTTTACCCTGTATCGAGGAGTTAATGGCAATGACTTTATAGTCTTGTTTTTCAAGCGTAGCATTTTTCCAAAACTCTCTCTGGGTTTGTTGATAAATGGGAGCGTCTGCTATTAGCAAAGTTTTGTACTTTGACGCAGATAAGGTGTCGATGATGGAATCGAAGGTGTGGTTATTTGTGGGTTTTGTGAGTAGACCCAAATAATTGTGAGGGGATTTGTATGGTATTTCAATGGATTCAGTGGCCGTTTGAGCGACCTCTTTGGAAGATGATGATGATCATTTTGACTTTGATTTTGATTTTGTCATTTTGATGAAGAAGAACAGAGAATGATTTGGGATGGAGGGTTGAAAACTGCTTTGAGAAGAGAATTTTAGAATTCAATTCGACAGTGTAAAACCCTGTTTGGGGTTTTGATCAGGGTTTTATTCAGGGAAAAAATGAGTGCTGATGTGGCAGCGGTTAAAAAGATCTGAGGGCTAAAAACTGACCACGTGCCAACCTCTGATGAAATGGATGAAGAGTGGAGGACAGTTGTTTTAAGAGCCACTGATGAAGAAAATATCAGTGGTTACAACGGTTACAATATGAGAGCAGTGGGTGATTTTTACTATCAGTGAATAGCATATCAATGGTTAAGACACTGATTTTGAGCATCAGTGCTTGCCAAGAAAATGAAGGATCAGGGGTTAACTTTCAGCAGTGGACAGTATTTAGGAAACAGATATTACAGCAAAGCAGTGGTTAGGGGTAAGGTAATGGTAATGATTTGAAAGACTAGTATGTCAGCAACTGTTTTGAGAATTTTCATTCAAGGTTTTGCCACATGTCATTTACATATTTTGAAGCTTTTACAACTCCCTGACAGTGGTTTAGTACCCCAGATGATGTAAACTTTTTACTAAGGCTACTCATTCTTGCTATAATATTTAAATTAAAACAAGAGTACCCCCAGTATTTCAAGGTCTTTTGGCAATCAATCTTTGATCAGTTTAAGACAAACTTGAGTTAGATATGACCTTGATACTTGTACCAATTTCCTTTTGATCTGTTTTGAGGATAATATAACCAACAAAAATAAAGGTTATACATCCTGACAGGAGATTGAAACTTTTACTATAAAAAACCAGTAAAGGTTCAAAATATATTATTCTTAAAAAAATGAAGAATGATATATCCTGCCTTATTCGAGAGAATCCTTTTTCAGAAAAATAAATAAAGGATTTTCTGAAAACAACATCAAAAGGAATCTGGTATAATTTTCCACTAAAATTCCTAATCTTATCAAACTCAAGCTTATGAAAATGGTCAGTGGTTTGACAACAGTGGTATGAAATTTTAAATACATTTTGACCACTGTTTGGTACCATTCTCTTGTTGATTGATTGACAACAGAAAAATGAGGACACATGTTCACATGAGTTTTTCAAAACCCTGTTATAGATTTTGTTACCATGTGATGATTCTGAAAATTTGTCTAGTCCTCTTGTGAGATTATTCACTGGAAATACTATGGTTACCTGAACCTTTTTCTTGAACCAATGAATGTATACAGTTGCTTAATGACCATTTTTACCCCAAATTTTAACTCTTAAGTGTTTTGTGTTTATACTCTTTACTTTTGATTTCAAAAGTTTTGAGATAAACACACTTTAGAGTTTTTGAAAATTTTCTTCTTCCCTTTTTACCCTTCCCATTCATAAGTAATGAAATACTTACTGGGAGGTCTTTATTGAAGATATACTTAATCCAGAATCATTTTGCAGTAACGTTTTGAGAGGATTGGTCATATTTGCACAAGTTTTCAACCAATCTCACATTACATATGATACGGACTATATTGACCCCTGATTTTCTTAATGTAATTTTAACAAAGTTGATTTGTTCCTTTTGAGGATCTCAACCTGTTTTTTTTTTTCAACACATAAGATCAAGTGACTAAAGTTTTAATTTCCCTCTTTTTCGTTAGCAAAAACACTAATGTTTTTATGAACATAGGTTTTTGTTAATCCGAGGTTCATACTTTAGCATCTAATATAATGAAAACATCACAAATTTCATAACAACAGTTGAAATCAACTTTGAAAAGAATAAATAATACCATAGTTTAACAGACATGTTTTCAGATCTGAAAACTATGAGTGACTTGTGTATGACATCACTTGTTGTGTGAAATTTGTGTGTCTTATGACATCTTGGTTGTTTTACAGAGCTTTTGAATAGCAGTTTTGAACTAATTACTCGTTACTCTGTTTTTCAACTGAATACAACCAACCTTAGTATCAATGAATTTTTGAGCTGAACTGTTATGTCAAATTGATTGTTAGATCGAATTTGACTGTCCGAGCTCTGATACCAATTGTTAGGATCGGAAGCTCTCATGATTGTGCTCGTTTGTATAATATGAACAAACCAGATAGAAATGAATAGAGTTGTAGTGCAGCGGAAATGAATCAACAAACTTTGTAAACACAATCAAAGAGATAAATAGTTTTGGTAAACATGCAATTCATTGAGTCGAAAGATTTACAATACAAATCAAAAGATTACAAGCATGCTTACAAACTAAACTCCCCCTCAGCCTGATATTTCATGGTTGGTTGTACAAGATGAAACGATTGAATTGAGGAGAAGAACTCACTCAAAACGATCAAATGTAACAGTACATAGTACTGCTCCATTTATAGACAAGCCAAACCACTGAGGCATCTCAGCTGACGTCACCATGAAAGCGACGTCTAACAGCCTAACAACCTGTAACAACTGTTCCTATAAAAACACTGCTAATCTTAACCACTGATTCTACATAAGGCAAGTAATACACTAAACTACTGCTATCTTCTTCCATCAGTGCTTTCTTCAAAGTTGATCAGTCCTTGAGTGGGCAGTGCTTTGTCATCAGTAGATAGATCCAGCAGTGTTTACTTCTTCAGGGCTTTGTCAGCAGTTGAAAGGGTATCAGCAGTTGTATACGGACAGTGGATATAGAGCCATCAGTTGTTATAATCACTTTTAAGGGGAAAGCCTAATGTAAACAGCTGCTTATTGTGAATCCACTGTTATGATCCGGTTTTGGCTTTCATTATCTGTTCCTCTGGTAGGGTTCAATCCCAACAATCTCCCCCTGGAACAGATAATGCCAAAACCCTTCATTATTCTGGATTTTTATTTCTCATCAGAAGTTCCTTAGCTTGTCTCTTAAATTCCACTTCAAAATCCTTGGAACTTGAATCATCCTCATCCCTGCACAGTGTAAGTTCAAGGAGATCCTGCAAATCTTCAACACTAAGGCCAAGTGCTTCTTTCCATGATATGTACTTCACTTCGCCATTAGATCTGACTAGAGTCAATACGTGGGTCTTTTGGTCAGACATCCACTTTAGTACTTTTAAACCCAATGGGTTTCTTGGGAGAGATTTATTCAGAGATGAGTTTGGAGATGTTGGCCTTGTGAAAAGTTTTAAAACTTTCAGACATTTGTTTGAAGGCCATTTCGATGACATTATTTGCTGCAGCTATATCTTCTGCATTTTCTCTTTCAATCAGCTATTGCCTCTCAATGTCTGTCATGTCTGTTGAAGTGTTTGGTGATGCAGGTTTGGTTAATACCTTTTTAAAAAGGTTTTGAAGTTTCACTGAGCTATCTTCTTTTAGATCCATTTTCTTGATGGCATCTGTGAAGTACTCAGCTTCCTTTTCTTTTTCTTCTTCACTGGTCAACAGTTTTCCTTTCTCTTGGTTTATCACAAGGCTCGGGTTAACTGTTGATGTGATCAGTGTTTTAAGAGCGTCAAGCTGCTGTTCTAGCTTTTTGTAGTCAGGCCTTTTTGAAGTGTCTAGGACTGTTATCCTTCTTTTCTTCAGCCTTTCATAAGCTTCGCCGGTATACTGCTTTGTCTATTTTGCTATGGCTTCAGCAGTATCCACCCTAGCATCTATCAGCTCCTCCTTCTTTCTTTTATATTCAGATGTTAGGTCAGCAATGAGCTTTTTGTATTTGTTCCAATTTGGAGCTGTCTTCTTCCTTTTTGGATCATTTTTAATCTTTTCAATTCTGTTTGCCTCATGCTTTAAAGCAACTATTGGCCATTCTTCAAATTGTTTTTCTTCAGCTAGATAGAATTTCTCCTTCATTATGTATGAGAGATATTCTTTTCTTATTTCTTTTCGTTGATCTGCCTTTTCTTTGTTCAGATCTTGTGCATAGTCTTCCATCAGCTTGACTTTGGTAAGCAAGAATTCCAATTTTTCAGAAATGGCTTCTTCACTTTGACCTTCACATTCAACTTTTGCTCTTATCTTAGCCTGCCTTGCTTTGAGCTTAAGATATTCATCCATATTTTCTGGGACTACAAAGCCTATGAGAGAGGGGAATCTTCTTGTTGAAGGATCATCATTTGTGTAGAATTGTCTCATCTCATTTTTTACAGCTTCCAGTTCCAGTGGATATCTTGCAGCATTAGGATCATATTTGTCTTCATCTGCCTGAGTTATTTTTCTTTTTCTGGCATACAGCTTTGTAGGAGAAGGAGGTTTTGATTGTGATGTAGGGATGTTGAGAACAGTGGTGGATGATTGACTAATAGCTGTTGAAACAACTGGTGTTTCAACCTCTGTTGTCATTACAACTACTGATGTGTCAGTAGATGTCTTCTGCTTTTGAGCAGGGGTTGAAGGTTGTGAAGTTGTTTTTGATGGTGGTGGTGATGAAGAATTATCAGGTATGAAGATCCTTCTCCTTTTTTATTGTAGGAGAGGCTGATGATGTCTTGAGTGGATTAGTGGTGGTGGTTTGAAAGGTGGAAAGTGTCTGACTAACAACTGTTGAAACAACTGGTGTTTCAACCACTGTTGTCATTACAGCAGATGTTGTAACATCTGTTGTCTTCTGCTTTATAGCAGGAGGTAATGGTGGTGATGTTGGTGGTCGTAAGGCAGTGGTTTTGGTGTGTGTTGTAGTGGTGTGTGTTGATGAGATGGCAGCTGTTTGGCTAACAGTTTTTGAAACCACTGTTGTATCAGCTGTTTGGATGGAAGTATGAGATTTTGTGGTTTGAGGTTTGGAACCTTTTGGAAGTGGTTTAGATGTTTGTTTTGCTTGTTCTGGTTCAATATACAGGCCATCTTCTATTTCCTTCTTTTTCAACTTGATTTTCTCCCCCTTTTTGGCATTATCTGGAAGGGGGTTATCCATGAAGAGTATAGTGGAAGGAACTTTTCCAGTGTTGCTTTGGATATGAGCCTTGATAGCTTTGATGTCTGCTTGAGTATCTTTAAATCTTGACTCCACCATGTTTGTCAGCATTTTTACATGTATTTCATGCTGCTGATCAGCCATCTGTTTTTGTTTTTCAAGCAAGGGTTGAAATACATTCCATAGCTCATTTGCAGCAGGTGCGGGTTGTGCAGGTGCTTGAGCTGGAACAACAGTGGATTGTGCTTTTTGAGCTTTTAACAGCTGTTGCACCATATCCTTTATTTCAGCAACTGATGTTTCAAGTTTCTCAACTCTGCCCGTCAATTCCTGATATTTTGAATCATCATCCAATTTAATGGGATCATCTGATTCCCCACCAGCAGTGGTTGTACCAATGTGTGATTTAGGAACTGAGTCCCAGAAATTATCCATTGATGCCCCTTGTTCTTGGTACTGGGGACTTCTTTCTTCAGCACTTGATAACCTTGTTATTTTACCAGTGGTCAAAACAAACTCACTAGTGGTTACCAGAGGTGCTATGGAAGAAATTGCCTTCAAGGGAGTCTTACTAATGAAACAACTGTCCAACTGAAGATCTGTTGATCCATCACTTGTAGTTGTTGCTCCACTTGAACTACCACCAAGAGTTACTTGTAACTCAAGGGGTGTAACCTCCTCAGTTGTTGCTGGGATAGCAGGAGTATTAGCATCAGACCCAGTCACTTGGAGGAGTATGCTCTCAGTGATAGGTGATAGAGAGGAACTGGTTTGTGTCTGAGCTATAGAAACTGCATGCAACAAGGGTATTATAGATTGTGGTAATATGATTGGTGAGGGTATGGGTGTTGAAAGAGACATGTCCTTGGGATCAGGACTGAGGAAGATGGATCCGATTGGGTCCAGAGCTTCATATTGTGGGGTCCCTGTGCTTACAACCTGATCCTTTTGTGAGGATGCAGGAGGAGTTTGAGGCAATGGTGGAGATCTTTCTACCAACTGCTGTGAGGAAGTAGCAGCAGTGGTTTGTGGTGACATTTGTTTTGTCACTGGCAGTTGCTCTGGGATCTCATCTTCCAGAGTTTCCTTTGTTTTGGGTTTGGTGGGTTTTCTGGATGTTTTCTTTTTGGTCTTTTTGGTAATAGCAGGTGTGGGTTTCAAAGCAGTGGTTGTGCTGCTATGATCACCTGGAGCAGTGGGCTCAGCAGCAGATGTCTGAGGAGAAGTGGTAACTGCTAAATTCTGCTCAGGTACCTCTGCTTTTGTTTTTATTGGTGCCATCATTCTAGAAAATGTTTCAGTTGTTAGCCTTTTTATTTGAAAATAGACACCCTGTTTGAGCAAATTTTCATTTTCTTTTCCAAATTTTTGTTTAAAATAGTAGCTTAAATATCTTGGAAAAAGTAAAAATGCTTTCCTATTAACGTTTTTTACCAAATCATCAAAAATTTCCTGGGAATAGTTAAAATTTTCATTGTTTAGAATAGCATAACCCAGGCACTGAATCTTTGAAGGTATTTCGTTAAAAGCAGTTGTTTTATTCGAGACACACATTAAGAGAGTGTGAAATAAAAACCTAGGTGCAGAAGGAAAGAAACCTTTTTGTAAGGTATCTCTTTTTGGTTGTTCTGCGTACCCCCTTTTTAAGAAATCAGTTTTCAACTCGGTTTTATCAAAGGAAGTTTTACCTTTCTGATCATCAAGTTTAAAGACTTCTAAGATTGATTGTGGAGTAATTTGAATCGCTTTACCCTGTATCGAGGAGTTAATGGCAATGACTTTATCTTCTTGTTTTTCAAGCGTAGCATTTTTCCAAAACTCTCTCTGGGTTTGTTGATAAATGGGAGCGTCTGCTATTAGCAAAGTTTTGTACTTTGACGCAGATAAGGTGTCGATGATGGAATCGAAGGTGTGGTTATTTGTGGGTTTTGTTAGTAGACCCAAATAATTGTGAGGGGATTTGTATGGTATTTCAATGGATTTAGTGGCCGTTTCAACGACCTCTTTGGAAGATGATGATGATGATGATGATGATGATTTTGACTTTGATTTTGATTTCGTCATTTTGATGAAGAAGAACAAAGAATGATTTGGGATGGAGGGTTGAAAACTGCTTTGAGAAGAGAATTTTAGAATTCAATTCGACAGTGTAAAACCCTGTTTGGGGTTTTGATCAGGGTTTTATTCAGGGGAAAAATGAGTGCTGATGTGGCAGCGGTTAAAAAGATCTGAGGGCTAAAAACTGACCACATGCCAACCTCTGATGAAATGGATGAAGAGTGGAGGACAGTTGTTTTGAGAGCCACTGATGAAGCAAATATCAGTGGTTACAACGGTAACAATATAAGAGCAGTGGGTGATTTTTACTATCAGTGAATAGCATATCAATGGTTAAGACACTGATTTTGAGCATCAGTGCTTGCCAAGAAAATGAAGGATCAGGGGTTAACTTTCAGCAGTGGACAGTATTTAGGAAACATATATTACAGCAAAGCAGTGGTTAGGGGTAAGGTAATGGTAATGATTTGAAAGACTAGTATGTCAGCAACTGTTTTGAGAAATTTCATTCAAGGTTTTGCCACATGTCATTTACATATTTTGAAGCTTTTACACCTCCCTGACAGTGGTTTAGTACCCCAGATGATGTAAACTTTTTACTAAGGCTACTCATTCTTGCTATAATATTTAAATTAAAACAAGAGTACCCCAGTATTTCAAGGTCTTTTGGCAATCAATCTTTGATCAGTTTAAGACAAACTTGAGTTAGATATGACCTTGATACTTGTACCAATTTCCTTTTGATCTGTTTTGAGGATAATATAACCAACAAAAATAAAGGTTATACATCCTGACAGGAGATTGAAACTTTTACTATCAAAAACCAGTAAAGGTTCAAAATATATTATTCTTAAAAAAATGAAGAATGATATATCCAGCCTTATTCGAGAGAATCCTTTTTCAGAAAAATAAATAAAGGATTTTCTGAAAACAACATCAAAAGGAATCTCGTATAATTTTCCACTAAAATTCCTAATCATATCAAACTCAAGCTTATGAAAATGGTCAGTGGTTTGACAACAGTGGTATGAAATTTTAAATACATTTTGACCACTGTTTGGTACCATTCTCTTGTTGATTGATTGACAACAGAAAAATGAGGACACATGTTCACATGAGTTTTTGAAAACCCTGTTATAGATTTTGTTACCATGTGATGATTCTGAAAATTTGTCTAGTCCTCTTGTGAGATTATTCACTGGAAATACTATGGTTACCTGAACCTTTTTCTTGAACCAATGAATGTATACAGTTGCTTAATGACCATTTTTACCCCAAATTTTAACTCTTAAGTGTTTTGTGTTTATACTCTTTACTTTGATTTCAAAAGTTTTGAGATAAACACACTTTAGAGTTTTTGAAAATTTTCTTCTTCCCTTTTTACCCTTCCCATTCATAAGTAATGAAATACTTACTGGGAGGTCTTTATTGAAGAAATACTTAATCCAGAATCATTTTGCAGTAACGTTTTGAGAGGATTGGTCATATTTGCACAAGTTTTCAACCAATCTCACATTACATATGATACGGACTATATTGACCCCTGATTTTCTTAATGTAATTTTAACAAAGTTGATTTGTTCCTTTTGAGGATCTCATCCTGTTTTTTTTTTCAACACATAAGATCAAGTGACTAAAGTTTTAATTTCCCTCTTTTTCGTTAGCAAAAACACTAATGTTTTTATGAACATAGGTTTTTGTTAATCCGAGGTTCATACTTTAGCATCTAATATAATGAAAACATCACAAATTTCATAACAACAGTTGAAATCAACTTTGAAAAGAAGAAATAATACCATAGTTTAACAGACATGTTTTCAGATCTGAAAACTATGAGTGACTTGTGTATGACATAACTTGTTGTGTGAAATTTGTGTGTCTTATGACATCTTGGTTGTTTTACAGAGCTTTTGAATAGCAGTTTTGAACTAATTACTCGTTACTCTGTTTTTCAACTGAATACAACCAACCTTAGTATCAATGAATTTTTGAGCTGAACTGTTATGTCAAATTGATTGTTAGATCGAATTTGACTGTCCGAGCTCTGATACCAATTGTTAGGATCGGAAGCTCTCATGATTGTGCTCGTTTGTATAATATGAACAAACCAGATAGAAATGAATAGAGTTGTAGTGCAGCGGAAATGAATCAACAAACTTTGTAAACACAATCAAAGAGATAAATAGTTTTGGTAAACATGCAATTCATTGAGTCGAAAGATTTACATTACAAATCAAAAGATTACAAGCATGCTTACAAACTAAACTCCCCCTCAGCCTGATACTTCATGGTTGGTTGTACAAGATGAAAGGATTGAATTGAGGAGAAGAACTCACTCAAAACGATTAAATGTAACAGTACAGAGTACTGCTCCATTTATAGACAAGCCAAACCACTGAGGCATCTCAGCTGACGTCACCATGAAAGCGACGTCTAACAGCCTAACAACCTCTAACAACTGTTCCTATACAAACACTGCTAATCTTAACCACTGATTCTACATAAGGCAAGTAATACACTAAACTACTGCTATCTTCTTCCATCAGTGCTTTCCTCAAAGTTGATCAGTCCTTGAGTGGGCAGTGCTTTGTCATCAGTAGATAGATCCAGCAGTGTTTACTTCTTCAGGGCTTTATCAGCAGTTGAAAGGGTATCAGCAGTTGTATACGGACAGTGGATATAGAGCCATCAGTTGTTATAATCACTTTCAAGGGGAAAGCCTAATGTAAACAGCTGTTTTTTTTGTGAATCCACTGTTATGATCCGGTTTTGGCTTTCATTATCTGTTCCTCTGGTAGGGTTCAATCCCAACAAAAAGCTTCCAGGCTTCAAGGTCTGAAGGTTCAGTGGCAGCTGTGTTTATTTCAGCAGTTGTTTGTTTTGGGACTTCTACAATGAAATCAGCCAAGACCTGGGCTTTAATGGCTTTTCTGGGAACATAGGTAATGTTATGTTCATTGAGTTCAACAACCCACTTGGCTAATCGTCCTGAATTCTTTGGTTTTTCAAGCACACTTTTTATTGGTTGGTCGGTGACCACTTGTATGGGGTGTGCTTGGAAATACCTTCGAATCCTCCTAGCCGTTTGGACCAGGGCTAAAGCAAGTTTTTCCAAAGGAGGATATTTGATTTCTGCCAATTTTAGAGTTTTGCTGAAGAAATAAATGGGTACCTGAACTTGTTTCGTTCAATGGTGAGGACCGCACTTATTGCTTCTTCAGCAAATGAAAGGTATACCGAGATCAATTCTCCCGTTTCCGGGGCTGCAATGTCAGGTAGAGAAGCTGGGTGTTTCTTCATCTGATTGAAGGATTCTTCAGCCTCATCAGTCCATTTGAAGTCTTTCTTCCCTTGAGCGTTTTGAAGAAAGGTAAAGACCTTTTAGCCAATTTGGAGGTGAAACGCTTCAGGGCTGCAAGCTTCCCATTTAGACTTTCTACCTCCTTTTTGCTTCTTGGTGGCTTGGTCTCAAGAACAGCTTTCACCTTGTTTGGATTGGCTTTTATACTTTGTTTTCCCACAGTGTGTCCCCAAAACTTTCCTTCCTCGAACCCAAGTGAACATTTTTCGGGGTTGAGCTTCATGTTGACCTTCCTTAGGTTCTTGAAGGTTTCTTGGATGTCATCAAGCATTTGGTATTCCGTTTTGCTTTTGATGACCAAATCATCAACATATGCTTCCATGTTCCTGCCAATTTGACTAGCAAAAGCCTTGTCAACTAGGCGTTGGTAGGTTGCACCCGCGTTTTTTAGACCAAAAGGCATCTTTTGGTAGCAAAAGATTCCTTTATCCGTGTGAAAGGCGGTTTTCTCTTCATCTTCTTCCTTCATGAGAATTTGGTGGTAACCCTTGTAAGCATCTAGGAAACACTTGAAAGGGTAGCCAGTGAGGGAGTCAACCTTGAGATCAATTTGTGGCAATGGGTAACAATCTTTAGGACAAGCCTTGTTCAAGTCTTTGAAGTCTATACACATTCTCCAAGAGTTGTCGGGCTTTCGAACCATGTCTGGATTTGCAACCCAGGATTAATACTTGACTTCTCGGAGAATGCCGGCTGACACAAGGTTTTCAACCTCTTGGCATGCAGCCAAGCTTCTTTCAGGTGCTAGACTTCGCTTCTTTTGGACAACAGGCTTGACATTAGGTGGTATTCTTAACTCATGCTCAGCAATGCTTCTAGGGATACCCGTCATATCTTCCGGGCACCAGGCAAAGACATCACTATAGTGTACCAAGAGCTTTTCGAGATATGAGAGGGTTTCTTATGAAAGGCTTGGATTTACCCTTATCCTTT
Organism: Helianthus tuberosus; assembly: GCA_030545235.1. Classification (NCBI taxonomy): domain Eukaryota; kingdom Viridiplantae; phylum Streptophyta; class Magnoliopsida; order Asterales; family Asteraceae; genus Helianthus; species Helianthus tuberosus. Next base: position 188,110,961 of record CM060424.1, read on the forward strand.
GCTCAGGATACTTGGGATTTATGATCAGCCTTTGCTTGTCTTCTTCATTCCTGGAGCTTTCACCTTCAACCATGTAGGCCTCTTGAGTAGGTTTAAGGGTTGCGATCCCCCTCTCGGTAGGAAATTTGACAGTGCCATGACCGACAGAAACAGCCATGTAGAAAGCACACTGCCCTGGTCTTCCTATGATTACATCATAGTTTGAAGGTATATTGATGACCACAAAAGTGAGAGGTTGAACTCTTTCCATCTTTCCTTCGCTAAAACGGACATCAAGGGTTAGTTTCCCAAAAGGCTTGAAGGGTATGTCTGCGATACCTTTTATGGAGGTTCCGGAGGGTTGAAGCTTCGAACGTTCCTCATTGCTCAAACGGTTGAAGAACTTTTCAAACATGATTTTAGTGGCTGCTCCAGTGTCTATGTATGCTTTGTTTGTTTGTAGTGTGCCCACGGTTGCTTCAACCACAAGAGGGTTTACAAGTGGGTTCTTTTCTGTTGGAGGGAAACAAACACACTGAAGCTCCCAAGCTTCCAGCCTCTGTCGTTTGTGAGGAACCTTTCCATCAAAATCCACCATGTTAACTTCCTTGCCCTTTCCTTCGGCCATCTTGTCCCTCACCCCCTTGACCAAGTGAGCGAGTTCCCCGGATTTGACGGCCTCTTCAATCCTCTTCTTCAGTTGAAAGCAATCGTTAGTATGGTGACCCTTTTCCTCATGAAATTCACAAAATTGGGTGGAATTCTCATTCCTCTTGCTTTTGGGGAGAGGTCTTGGAGGTCGAAAGCTTTGCTTTACTTCTTCTGTGGCAAGAATCTCTTGAGGGGTCTTGATAAGGGGTGTGAAGCTTATGCCTTTTTCTCTGTTGGAAGGGTTCCGGCCTTCAGGCCTACGCTGAACTGAACCCTTTTGGCGTCTGTCTTATGAATGGAAGCTTCCCCTTTTCCTAGCCGTGCTGTTTCCTCGCCAGCTTGATCCCCTTTTTCTTTGCTCTTTAATGTCTACGGCCTCCTCTCCTCTGATGTGGGCTTCAGCCCTTTCGAGAGCTTCTTCCAAGGTCTTGGGCAGGGATTTGTTGAAATCTCTTGTGAGATACTTGGATGTAATGGCGTTCATAAAACCGGCCACTCTCATTTTTTCGTCTGCCCCTACATATGTGAGACCTTCCTTCTTGTACCTTTCAATGAACTCTCGAAGGCTTTCGTAATCCCTTTGTTTTATCTGAAAGATTACTGTAGCAACTTTGACGTATCGCCTTTGCTGTGAGAAATTGGCCAAAAACCCTTTACTTAGGTCATCGAAGCTTCGAACGCTTCTGGCATGCAAATCGTTGAACCATATCCGGGCTGAACCAACGAGAGTTTGCATAAACATAAGGCAGCATTCAACATTTGACCATTTCTCGATTCTGGCGGCACCAGTGAAGATCTGAAGGTGATCTTCCGGATCCTCAGTCCCATCATACGTCTTGATATGGGATGGCATCTTGATCTTCGTTTGAAAATCATAATCGGCTATTTGTTGTGAGAAGCATGAGAGATTACTTGGCTTGTAAGGCTTGGCCAAATCTTCCTCAACCCTTGCACCCATGTTGTTGCTGTTATTATTATTCCCTTGAGTGGCCAACACTTGATTAATAAAATGTTGCCACGGGAAGCTGGCCATCATCTGGGCCATCATCTGGGGCATAAGGTTGAAGCCTTGAAGGCTTCCAGGTGCAACTGGGCAACTAACTCCTAAAGGAGTGCTCATAACGGCACTTCGTGCCAAGGGGAGTACAGACAATGCTTGTTCCCATGTAGTTGTTGTTGAGGGTGGAAGGCTTGCTACTGGAGATTGTAGGAGCTGGTCCAAAGTCAGCTCGTGCCCTAGTGGGGCCCCGACTATAGCTGGTTGGGAAGAGAAAAGAGGAAATGTTGTTGGATTGGCCTCGTGTACAGGTGTGGGTTAGGATTTGGAGGAGGATTACTGGGGCCAGCCTCATCCTTAGATGCAGAAGGTTGTGAGTTTGCAAAAGGAGGGATGGGGGGTCCAGGAGATAGAGTCGGTTCTGGTTCGTCATAGTCTAAATGAATCCTCACTCTATTGTCTCTCTCCCTACTCACCTATTGGTTGAGGAGAGACCTCAACTCCAGGAAATTGTTGGCGACCCCTTCAGGGGTAAGTTCGAAATGTGAGGGGGTGTTTGAGACACCGACATTAGGGGAAGGGACCCCTAATCTAGATGGAGTTGGAGTGTGGAAAGTGAGAAACTCGGGAGTGCTCCCCAGTGTCGAGAAAGATGATGGTATAGCCACATGAGCTTAGCCAGTACTTGGGGTAGAGGTATTTGGAACTTGATTTACCTCTCCCGGAGACTCACTTTCTGACATGGTGATTTCAAGAAGATGGAGCTACACTACTAGGTCCTTTTGAAGAAAATTAGTGGCGTAGCCCCACGGTGGGCGCCAACTTGTTGATGCAACAGATAATAGACCAGTGTTAGTAGCAAGGCTGGTTAGGTAAAAGGGTTGAAGAGTTCGGTTTTGCCTAACGCAGGTCGTGGGGTCCCCCCACGTTTGCAAGACGTGGAGAGAGGTTCACTAGTTTGATTTTGTTGTTTGCTCGGGATCCTCCACTGAAATGTGTTCAGTCTCGGATGTGGGAGCAATAGGAATGTATGAGTTGAATGTGATAGAGAGTGACTTGTATGGAACAAGTACTCAAGAACAATGACTAGAGATTCGCCTGGAATCAGAGCTCATTCAGAATGTTTTTCACACTTAATGAAGTGTCACATTTATAGGAAAAGCCTTAGCTCAAAGAGGAAGATGTTTGACTAGTGAGCATGCTTGCAGTGGGGGACTAACCCTTTTTAGGGGTTAAAGCCTTTTGACCTGCGGATAAAAGGCTGTGCTCTGAGGACTTGTGTTACTTTTGCGGCTGAGGAGGTTGGTGAAGCAATCAGAGATGTGACCATTTACTGTTCACGTGTTGCTTTATCTCAACTCCCGGATTTTTAACCTTTGAACCTTTTAACCTTTTAAGCATTCATGTGTTTTAGTCATTTTATTTGGTCTTGGGCTACCCCCGTCATCAATTATCAAATAGCTTTTAAGTGACGCACTATTGTTTTTCCTTCAACAGAGGGTCTATAACTTTTTTTTGCTATTTATATTCAATTGATTTGTGAATTTCATGAAAGTAAATGTCAGTTATAACAATTGTTCACTTTTTTTTTTTTAATTTACACACCAAATATATATAATTTTATGATTTAAACATAAAAAAAAAGTTTTTTTTTTCAAACTTAAAACCATCCTGTTAATAAATTTTAGAATAATAATGTGATATTTAAAAAAAATGAAACTCCATGTCATTAATGAAACCTGACACATCATTCGGGTAACTTGAAAACCCGAAAATTATATAGTATTAGAACAACAAATAAAATTTCAATAACTTTAGAGAGATTTAATTGAAACACTAGCAAACTTAATTACATTTATGTAAAGTTACCCTAAAGAAAAACCCTGAAGATTGCATCCAATCCACATAACATGTGTTTGACTTCCAATAGTTTTTTTTTTTTTGAGAACAGCGAACACACTTTATATATATATATATATATATATATATATATATATATATATATATATAGGGGACCGCTAAAATGAGAACCACCTCCAGTTGTAAGAACCGTGAGAACTACACCGTACGGTGCGAGGTGGACCAAAATTTTTTTTCATAAACGTAGATGCATGTATTATAAACACATTTGTAAAAAAAATTCAAAAAAAAATGTCGGGTGTGTAGTTTTGAGCACCCAAAGTTTGCGTTTACGGGACCTGTAAATTTTATTTAAAATTTACGGTACCCGTAAACACAAACTTGTGGTGTTCAAAACTACACACACGACATTTTTTTTTTTAATTTTTTTTTACAAATGTGTTTATAATACAAGCATCTACGTTTATGAAAAAAAAAATTTGGTCCAACTCACCCCGGATCAAAAAGTTCTCACGGTTCTTACAACTGGAGGTGGTTCTCATTTTAGCGGTCCCCTATATATATATATATATAAAGAGCCAGCAAGGGGCTGGAAACAAAACAAAACGAGAGAAACAAAACGGATTACATTATTTCCACAATATCAAAAACCTTCCAGTTATCCCATTTGAGCGGCTTTAGCTTCGATCGGTTGCAAATCCAAACGTAGGTATCCTCCTTAATCTGGTCCACCATCCTATTGAACGGGATGAAATTATCTTCAAAAACTTTCTGATTTCTAGCCCACCAAATTCTCCAGACAGTCGCGATGGCAATCATGTACACCGCTTTTTTCCACACTTTATCACCCGGGCTTTGAGTAATAAGAGTGATAAAATCTTTAAGATTGTCGCATTCAGTAAACTTGATCCGTACCCAAGCCAAAACATTCCACCACACACACTTGGCCCATAAACAGTTAACAAAGATATGGTTCGTATTTTCTTCATATAACCCGCAACGAGGACACATCATATCGCCGAAAATAATGCCCCTATGCATAAGCCCACTCTTCGAAGCTACCTATCCCATCATCGCCCTCCATAACAGATAATTAGCTTTTGACGTAGCCCAATTGTTCCAATCGTACATAAACCCATCATCTACCTCTTGATGCAAAGCCTTTTCAATGTCATTTCTCACTTGTCTGACTGTGAAGGAACCGGCCGGATCATTACCCCATTTCCAACATGAACCATCTTGTACAAGTTTCTCTTTAATATTAATGCCGATTTTGGATAGAGATACCTCGACCGAAGCTATATCTTTCCACACCCCGGGGATCGATTTTTTTATCGGAATCAAAAACTGCGAAGTGCTACTACCTCCATGAACCGCTGCCACAACTTCAGCCCAAAGTTGACTCGTATTTGCTTTAATCCTCCACCACCATTTCGAAAGCATAGCGAGATTAAACTCTTGTGTACCCCCCATACCCATTCCTCCATCTTTCCTGGATTTAAGCAACAAATCCCATCTTATCCATCTCATCTTATGACCCGAACAACTTTTACCCCATAAGAAATCCCGCCTAATCTTCTCGAGCTTTTTTATAATGCATTTAGGGGCTGAAAACAGCGAAAGAAAGTAAGACGGCAGGCTACCAAGGACCGATTTTGCTAAAGTCATCCGACCCGCAAACGAGAGGTACCTAGCCTTCCATTTTGTAAGCTTAGCAGTGAATTTATCGACGATCGGCTTCCAACACTTGGCTCTTTTCATGTTTGCACCAATAGGGATACCTAAATATGTGAACGGAAGGGAACCCGCATCACAGTTGACCAATTTAGCGACCCGGACCACTTCATCCACATTTACCCCTATACCAAAAACTTTGCTTTTCTGCCTGTTAACTTTGAGACCGGTGACGAGATAAATCCACCTAAGAATACGGTTAAGGGCTATCATGTTTTCATCAGACCAAGTACCTAAAAAAATCACATCATCCGCGTAGCAGAGATGTGTCAACATAGGACCTCCGTTCGGAAGTTGGCAGCCGTGATAAATGCCCGAGTCGCATGCCCTATTCATGAATAACGTGATCACCTCCATTGCTATAATAAACAAAAAAGGGGCTAAGGGATCGCCCTGTCTTAGACCCCGCTTGTACTTGAATTCTTTAGTTGGCGAACCGTTAACGAGGACAGACCCCATGCCAGATTCAAGACAACCTTTTATCCAACATATCCATTGCTCTGGAAAAGACATTTTAGACAACATACGGGCGAGAAATTTCCAGTTAATGGAATCGTATACCTTTTCGAAATCGACTTTAAAAATAAGTAACTTAGATTTTGATTTTTTTGCCCAAGCCACCGTCTCGCTAATAATCAGAGGGTTATCAAGAATATTTCGTCCACCGACGAAAGCCGACTGAATGGGAGAGGAAATCTCGTTAATGACCTTTTTAAGCCTATTAGCCAAGACTTTAGCTATAATTTTATACAAGGACCTAACCAAAGAGATCGGACGGATGCTGGCAATAACTTGCGGATCCTTCGATTTGGGTATCAGAGCTACGAGTGAAGAGTTGCATCCTTTGCTTATATTGCCAGTCGAGTGGAAGTCGTGCATCATCTCCACAATAATATATTTAAGCTTTTCCCAAAAAACCTTATAAAATTTTAAAGAGAACCCATCGGGACCTGGAGCCTTTCCACCATCACAATTTTTAACAGCCGTGTACACCTCTTTTTCAGAAAACCTCTCGCAAAGAATCCTCCCGCACTGCTCCAACAAACTCGGCAACCCATCACCGTCGAAATCAGGCCTACGCCTGATCGGTTCTGCAAATTGTTTTTTGAACCATTTTCTAATCTTGTCTTTCAATTCCCCCGGGTCTGAAACAACTCTGTTCGGAAAACGCAGCCCGTTTATCCTGTTGTTAGCCAGATTAGTAGAGATGATCTTGTGAAAAAAAAAATATTTTCATCGCCGAATTTAGCCCAGTTAACCCGAGCCTTTTGCTGGAGATCTTTAACTTTGATTGACTCTAATTTGTTTACCTTGACCCGGAGATCAATTCTCAACTTCTTCTCGACCACCGAAGCCGTCCCATTAGCAACCTTTTCCTCTATATCTTGAATACTCTCTTGCATATCTAGTATGTCCTTGTTTTCCTTCTCCTTAACTTCTGTCCTCCACTTTTTAATGAACACCTTGACACGGTGCATGAAGTCAGCTAAGATCACATCTTTTTTACCCGCCCCCATCAATATAGGCAAAACCGAATCTAGAATCTCCACTAGTCTTATTCCCCAATCCAAGAGTTATAAAATCTAAAAGGGATGGGGCCAAAATCTGCTGCTGTACATGACAGGGACAAAGGGCAATGATCCGACAATCCCTGTTTATGAACCTCGAGTCTCGCATTCGGCCATCGGCACATAAAGGGGGCATTAACCAAATACCTATCCAATTTGCTTAATTTGACCTCACAGTGACCCGAGATATAAGTAAACATACCTCCTGTCATGGAGAATTCAAAAAGGCCAGAATTATCGATGAAGCCATTGAAAGCCTCAGCAGCAGCCCTGTCAAATTTAGAATTTACTCTTTTTGATTCAGCACGAACATCATTAAAGTCGCCAAGCAGGACCCAGAAGCCGTCTTGTTGAGCTAACAGAGCCGCTAAATAAACCCACAGATTTCTCTATAACACCGAATCATTTGGAGCATGAATGTTCACTATGTTTATTCTATCTGCAACACCAACCATGTCACACCCTCAAAATCCACACGCGGAGTATTACCGCGAGGCGTGTGACGACCAGGATCTTAGCCACTAATTATTTTGAACAAATTAGTTATTGTTATAAACATTAGCATAATTAGTGACCTAATTTAAATTTTTCAAAACATAGTTTAAGTTCACAGCGGAAAGGGGAAGAAAACGCATCGTAATTTAAAACCACAAGTTTGTTGTCATGTCACTTACGAACCACGCACTCCATCCGATTGCAACGTCCGTCCAGAGCTGTAACGAGCAACCTGCAAAGCATGCAGTAGAGTGTCAACATAACGTTGGCGAGTTCACGTGTTTGTAGTTTTCCAGTTTTAATTCCAAAAACTTGTTTCAACAGTTAATTTACTCATTTATACATGCCATGGGGAGCTACCCCGTAAGTAAGCCACTAAACTGTTTTTACAATACCGAATACTAGTCATCCGTACATTTCCGTAGTGCCCCGTTTGTCAATGTTCTATCGTCATTGACGGTTTGCCAGATTCTATTAGTTCACGCCTGATCCCATACGCGGGCACGGTGTGAGGCTGGTGAGACCTAAATAGCGCTATCAACTAATAACCCGTTCGCCAGGCCCCGGCGATTAATCGGTATTAAGTAGTGAGGACTTGAGTGATAGAGTTTCGTTTAGTTTTGCTTGTTGCATCCAGTATAAATAGTAATTAACTAAGGGTCCCGCATAAGGGGAGAAAAGTAGGTTTGTATCTCTCACAAGGGATAGTGTTGTTACCCGTATCCCACACAAGGAGATAGAAATACCGTATCCCGCACAAGGAGATAGTAAGCAATCCCAAACCAGGAAAAGTTGTTTCCTTCCGTTTCCCAACCACCGGGAACGCATGCTTTAAGTAAAAAGTAGTGAACTCACCTTTGCTTTGCTCGGTTGACAATTTACTCGTGTTACGTTGGTCAACCATACCCTATTATGGTTATTAAATATTTATTAGGTCCGTATGCAAGTAACATCACGCACAAACTACACGTATCTAACACATAGCTCGTAAGTCATACCAGCATATATGAACAATTAAACAGTCAGTAGTTAAACAACAATTAAACAACAATAGTACACAGTCCATAACACCAGTTTGTGCGGCCCAAGTCCACTCGAAACCGGGTGATCTCGACTCGAGACTATGAGGTCTCGGGTCGCAACCACTGGATTCTAAGTCGCAACAGCTGGTCTTGAGTTGTGAACATTTGAGTCGTAACCGTAGAGGTCTCGAGTCGAGATCAGGAGATCTCGAGTCGCAACCGTGCTAGTCTCGACCCCTGGAGCGCCTTGTCTGGTTTCGAGTTGATGATTGATGGTCTCGAGTCGCAACACTAAGGTCTCGACTCGTTCCATGCTTATGCTTCTAGAATTTTCAGAATAGTACTATCCAATCAAAATTCATAAGCATGTACTAACTAATCAAATTTCATTAACGTGTTTTATCCTACCGTACAATCACTAAATCAGATCAAAACAACAAATTTCAAATATTGAAATCATCTTCAATCAGTTCATTTAAGCAAACAATTACCAACCGACTTAGAATTTATCAATTACTAATAAGAAAGCATATGAACATTCAAACTATTAATTTAATCATTTTTCATAGAAAAAAAAAACCAAATATGATCGACTCACAAGCATGCTTTTACATCAGCTTAAACATAAATTAATACCCCTCAGCCCATAACTAAAATTATACATAACTAATATTATCAAACAGTATTTTTTTTGTCAAACATAATGCAAATATTCCAAACACCAATTATGCATTTCCAAACATATGGTCTTAACGTGTTTAATTACTAAATCGAGTTATGTCCATAACCATTTACACCTTTCATGTATGCACACTTAACAACTTCCATATTTTAAATCAAACAGGCAAAAACATATATATATAGCTAAGTTTAATAAGCATCAACATATCGTCCGATTATGAATCAAGAAAAACGCATATTCAAACACAAATCAGCAGCGATGTCATAAGCATTAATATACTATATCCGCAACATTTATCCTTCTTATAACCACAAATAGCTAACCTATATGACTATTAAACCAAAACTCACAACAAGTATCATCATTCAAATATAGCATAACACTGATATGCTTCAACAAATCAAAAACCCTATATACATTAGACAAGAAACAGACATCATACTTACTCAGCATACATTTTACTCTATTTCTGATCTCACATTCAAAACAGCTCATCACTCATACCTTTATTCATATAAACATACCTATAATTTCCAAAATACAACTACATTATTCCAAGTATGACAAAACTCCAATCCAACAAGAAATGCAGCCAATTGATCATCGAATCACAGAAACAAAACCACACACAACAGACCCAGAACAGAGTCAAACCTGAGTTGTTCGTTTTTTTTTTTTTTTTGGTGTTCGACTCAGATCAAAAAGCCAAGAGAGCTGCTTGCCACCACGATCCACCACCACCGCAGCGCCACCGTGGCTGCTTACGTGGTTCTGCTACCGTCTTCCGTCATCATCCTCTCAGTTGCAGTGCTTCGAAGAGTGAAGGTGCTGATGATGCTGTCTCCCAACGCCGCCGCACCACCGTCGCATCACCATCATCATCATCATCATCATCGGCTCAGCCGATCTTAATGGGAGTGAGAGGATGAGTTGTGGTGTCTGATTTTAGGGGGATTTGAAGATGAGGGGCTGGGGTGTGTATGGCCTAAGAAACAGTCGGTTCCGGCAGCTGGCTCCACGAGATGAGAAGAGAGATCGGGTGGGGGGGTGGATGATGGAGATGAATGATTAGGGAGTGTGTGTTTGGTTTGGATAAGGTGCAGACAACTTAGGGGATTAGGAGGGAAATGAAAGGGGTATGCGGCTGTATTAAGAAGGAGATAGGGTTTGGGGTGTTTTATAGTGTAGGGTTTCTAGGTGATTTGGGTTGGGCCTAGCTAGGTGTCGCTAAGCCTGAACGCTCGGTTTAAGTCACGAACAAAATACGGTCGATAATCATTCAAGCTTTCGATAAGTTATCTACTTTCGATTCGGGTCACCCGTTAAACAAATCGTTTTTCTTGTCGCGGATCGCTAATATTAATAATAATAATAATAATAATAATAATAATAATAATAATAATAGTAATAATAATAATAAATGTACGTATTCCCAAAATACCCTTCTCTTGACAACGAGAGTAACAAGCTTGTCTCACGACGATCAGGATCAAGGGTTCGAGTTGTCACAAACCATGAACCCCGACGTTAAAAGAAATTTTTGGTTCTTAGAAATAACATCAACCGATAGAACATCAGGATTCCAAATCGAAATCAGCCCTCCGGACCTACCAACCGAATCCACCGAAGCAAAATTGAAGTCTGCCTTATCCCAAAATTTACGAGCATCAAAATCACTTAAGCCCCATTTGTGTGTTTCCTGCAGACCAACAAAATCTGCCTTTAACTTTCCTTTTAAATTTCTGACCCAGTACCCTTTCCTCGGATCAGTAGCCCCATTAAGATTTAACGAAATAAAATTCATTGTAAACAGTTTGGATCCAACTCCCCAATAACCATCTTTCTCAAATGATTCTCAAACCCAGTCGTTCCTATCCCCAGATTAGCTCCGACCTCCATGGTCCGTGATACTTCCTCTTCAATGTTGTCACGAGACGACACTACCTCCAGTGACTCATTCCAGAGATCAGCTTGTGATCCACTCGCCGCCGACATAGCCGCTTCGTCATTGCACCCAACTTTCTCTTATCTAAAGATCTCTTCTAAATTAAAAGGGTCCGAGTTATTGCTCTGTTCCATACCCTGATTTAGATCAGGAATATCTATTCTTTGGGCCGAGTGTGATTGAATCACAGATTTTTTGGGCCTACACGTTATATAACTGGGCCTAGGTAATGATGTAGTGGGCTCCTCCAAAGGACGGGTAAAATCCTAGGGGGACCCGTCCTGTACCCCCACTTCTCTTTCCTCATCATTACCATAAGGTGGCTGATGCTGTTCCCCATGTACGCCGTCTTCATGCATGCTGACCTCGGGATTTTGCAATAAAGCGATTGTTGACTCCCCCATGCAAGAGTCTGAACGATTATCCATGCAACCTTTGGAATAACCACTTTCATTAGCCGGAAAATCACCAACAGCCGAAGATACTTCCGGCGACCCTAAATCCTAATCAATCGGCTCAAGAAAATCTGGATGCCACTGCCCAGGAATCTCCTCCACCCAAACGGTCAACGCGTGATTCTTTGTAACACCTCGCAAAATCATGTCCAATATAGTATCGACACGTGTCATGAACTTTAAACGTGTAATGGATTGATTACGAGGGACTAAAGTTGACAAACGAAGAAAGTATATGTATATAAGGATACTGTTAGTGCACTTTTTCTGTGGACTTCGTCTTGTATCGAGTCATGTAATAGGATAGGATAACCAGTGCTCGTGTTGCTAGAAACTGATTTTTATGTGTTTGGTGGTAATTCCGCTTGAAATAGCCAAAGACCATTTCAAACGGAATTAACAATGTTAATTCCGCTTGAAATGTCCCTTGGCCATTTCAAACGAAATTACAACAACTATAAATAGGTGAGCTTGGTTGTCATTTGAAACGGAATTAGGTCTTGTGATTCGGTAACGAAGTGCTGCCGAATTGTCTTCAGGTACTGTAAGACTATTATATCAATACAAGAGACATTTAAATTGAATCGAGCGTCCGTTTCATTGATTCCGCCTTTGATTCGGATCCAAACTCTTCTGAACGACTCATTCGGGTCATACAACGATCCTACAAGTGGTATCAGAGCTCAGGAGGAAGAGTTTAGCTTGATTTCATCAGTTTTCTGACTTCTACACCTTCTTTTTCAAAATTCACAAGATTTTACGGACAAAATGGACTGAATTTCACACATTACATGCGAAACAGTGTTTTAACAAAGCCTTGAGAGAATCAGACCTAAATTCAGCTTAAAAGTGACAAAAATGGACCAAAAACCTAATTTCGTTCGAACGAGCAGTGTAATTCCGCTTGAAAAATTGAGGCAATTCCATACGAAATTACTAATTCCATTTGAATTACATCTAATTCCGCTTGAAAAGGGTAATTCCGTTTGAAAAGGTTCACACGAAATCAGCTATTCCGCTTAAAATTGTAATTCCGCTTGAAGATTTCGTTTGAAAGTCATTATTCCGTTTGAAAGTTCTGATTTTGCTTCAAGTATTGATTTCGTTTGAAGTTGTCAGTCAAGTGATTCCGTTTGAACAGGGTTATTCCGCACCAAAAGTGATTCCGCTTGAAATCACTATTCCGTTTGAAAGTGGAAATTCCGTGTCAAGATCATTTCACGTCAACCGAGTGTCAGTTTATTTCAAGTTGTTTGATATTGTTTAAACTGATTGTGTTTGTTTGATTGTTTTATCTTCAGGTAATTCAAAAATTTCACATCATGGCTGAAGAGTTCTACAATACGTTCTACAACGCGTTTACATCCGAATCTTCCGAAATCACAACTGTCACACCAAAAACCATTACAAAAACGATCAATGAAAACATTAAACATGATAATTTCTACGGCACACATTCAAAACCACCCACTCTTGAAAGTATTGAAGACTATACTCGGTGGAAAGATAGGTTCATCAACTGGGCACAAGCTTATGCTCATGAAAGCTGGTTTTGTTTGGAATTTGGGTATAAAAGGCCGACTAATGATAAAGGAGAAGAGCTTCCACTCAAGAACTTACCCAAAGAAGACAAAGCAGAATTCTCAGCAGAATAGAAAATGATTGCTTTAATTCAATCTTCAATCAGGAATGACATGTTTGCTTTATTGCAACATGACGGAACATCGAAATCTGTCTGGGAAGCCTTAAGGGTTAAAGCTGAGGGGGGCAAACAAATTAAGAAAAATAAAATTGCATTATTAAAGAAAGAATTTGATTTGTTTGATAGTTTGAAAGATGAATCAGTTAGACAAATGATAGAGAGATTTGGTCATTTAAAAATTGAACTTGATCGGTTTGGTATTGTTAAAACTAGAGAAGAAATAATTGATAAGATCATAGAAGCGTTACCACGAGCTGATCAGTGGCAAACGTTTGTATTCATATTGAAAAATGATGCTTTATATGATACAATTTCTCTTGATGTCTTAATAGAAAAGATAGAAAGTCATGAGCTTGAATTGCAGAAACAGAACAAGATGAGCAGTTCTTCACATCAATAGAATGTTGGTCTCTATTACAAAGGTAATCTACCTTCGGTGAAAGTTGGAGAATCACCAAAGACAGCATTCAGTGGTGAGAGGACAAAAGAACCTCAGAAAAGCTCATCAAGTTACGATCCGGGTTATCATTCATCGTCAAAAGCTATTTCTGAAGAATCAGAGGAGATACTGTGCAACATTGCTCTCAAATTGAAGAATTCCCCAACAATGAGTATTAATGCAGCCAAGCAACAAATGAGTTTTCTTGCATCTGTTTTGGAATCGTATGAAGGTCTAGTTGCAGGCAAAATTGGTAATTCGGAATTAACCAAAGAAGACTATGACCAGATTGATCCGGAAGAGATGGAACTTATCGATATTCGCTGGTGTTTGGCAAGTTGCATCCGCAGAGCTCAGAGATATATGGAGATTACTGGGAAACAATCATTAGGCGGTGCTTCAACAAAACTTGGATTTGACAAGTCCAAAGTGACCTGCTTCAAATGTAAGCAAAAAGGTCATTTCAAGAGAGAATGCAACAATTCTGCGGTTGGTGGAAATGAACATCCGTTCAATGATGACTATTACCGAAAGGCAATCTACCACCGAAGCAAAGAAGAGCCGAAAATGATTGAAGATAAACCTAGAGATAAGTCAAGAGCTTGTGCTGTAATCCATTATGATGAAGGATATGATTGGAGTCAAATTCTTCCGGAAGAAGATCGTGTTGATATTCGAAGTACAGCTCATGGCAGAAACCCATCAAAGAGCAATCATTATGTTTTTGTTGCTGAAATAAAAGAGGAAAACAAAGAAGAAAATGTTGTTGCTGAGGTCAAAGAGAAAACCAGAGAAGAGATTCTGAATGAGAAAACAAACAGAGAAAAAAGCATGGCTTGGAACAGAATGAATGAAATGTAAGAAGAATATGAAGATGTTGTCAGTTACAAAAGATGGGATAAGAAGCAAGAGTGTTATGTCAACAGATATGGTGAACCTGTTGTTCCCAAGAAGGACATAATTTATGATGATGTTCTTCTAGTAATTCCTCGAGCCGGAGAATATTATTCAAATGCTGTGAAAGATAAATCATATGAGAAAAAGCTTGGAAAAATCATAAGAGATGTCATGACTTCAAGCTTGAGGAAGAGGGATGAAGAAAGAATAAAGAAGAATGTTGATGAGATGGTGAATGATTTGAAGAAGGTAGCTGAGGAAGTCCAAGTAGAAGCAGATAAAGAGGAAGATGTGAAGGTTGCTGAGAAAGAAAAGATTGAAGAAAAAGTTGAGGTGAATGAAGAGGTTGAGAAAGCTGTTACTGAAGAACATCAGGTTGTAGAAGCTAGGAAGAAGGTTGAAAGCTTGGCTGAAGTGAAGAATGAGATTTTGGAGGTTGCTAGTGATGCTGGTGATGAGGTTAGTGTTGAAGGAAAGCAGAAAGATGCTGATCAGACAGAAGTTATAGCAAACACCAAAGTGCCAATCACTGAGGTAAATTCTGATTCTGAAACTCAAATCAAAATCGTTGAACAGTGCAAGAAATGCATGGAAACGTGCAGTGCTTGTACTGAAAAAGATGAAAAGTTCAGAACAAGAGATCTTGAGTTCACAAAAATTGAAACTGCTTTCAAAAATAAATACAAAGAAATGTTAGAAAACGAAAAAGTTTTGAAAGATAATGATGAAAACTTTTAGAAAAATGTAAACAGTTAGAAAAAGAAAATGAAGTTTTGAAAGAAAATGTTTTGAAAATGACAGAAGAATGTGATCAAAAAGAAAATGTTTGTCAAGAAATGAAAAAGGAATATGATTCAATAAAATTGGCATATCATATTACAAAAGAGTCATATGAAAAAGTGAAAAGTGAAATGAAATTTGTTCAATCAAGATTGAATTACTGTTCTGAAACAACTAAGGAGTAGAAGCGAAATTATGAAATAAAGCAACAAGTTGTTAATTCTTACATTGAGGATGTTGCTAAACTTAAGCGTCAGATTGCTGATTTAGAACAGGATAATAACAAGTTAAAAAGTTATCACGCGTCGTCATATGTGCTTGAAAGAATTTTCAACATAAAACCGGATGGAAAAGATTCTGAGCAAAACAAGAAAGGTATTGGCTCAGAGTTTCATCAAGTTCCACCACCGGAAAAGTTTGCATTTTATGATGATGAAAAGGTCGAAAAAGCTTTCAACATGGTAGATCAATTGCCAGATAACATTGACATAACCTATTCCAAATCTGATGATTCTAGTGATTCAGAGGTGGTAGGTAAGGTTGTTGAAAGTGTGTTGAAAGAAGAGTCAGTTGATACAGGTAAATCTGAATCACAGGATGAAAATGAAGGTAATTTTCATGATGGATATCTGAAAAACTCAAAATCTGAGAAAAATCTGGATGATGATTCAAAAGGACTGGTTTATACCATGATTGGATGGGACAAATTATTCTTAGATGTTGCATTCCCGATTCAGAATGTGATTTCAGACAAGATTGACAAAGTTTTCAAGATGGTTGAAATTGAAAAATATGAGATTCCAAAGTTTGCTGGAAAAGGTCACAAAACTTTTTATAACAAACCTGGTTACAAGAAGAAAAACATGAAGGCTGGGTTGGGTTATAAAAAGAAACAAAATCGAAATAAAAATGAACCGTCAAATTATCAGAAAAAGATGAATTTTGTTCACGGAACAAGTTCCGAAGAAGAGAAAGAACTCCAATTTAGGCATCAGTCTAATGAAGAGTTCTATGCTCAAAAGAAAAACCAACAACCACAGGTCAAAGATGTGTCCAAGAGAACATGTTTCAAATGTGATCAAATAGGACATCTTGCACGCAAGTGTCCAAATCTGAAACCTGTCGATGTTGACAAAAAGAAGTCCGATAATGTTGATAAACAAAAATCTGAGAATGTGAAACAAAGGTCGACCAGATTTGATTCAAAACAAACTTGGAGGTATAACACAAACAAGTTTGTTTCGAACCAAACTTGGAAATCAAACCCGAATAGGTTCGACTCAAGACAGACCTGGAATTCTCACACACCCAGATTCAGAACAACTCAAAGTTGGAAAACATCAGTTGATATGACAAAACCGAATGAGTTTTGGAAACCAAAAATTGTTGTTCAAAATCAAAAACATCAGTTGATACTCCTAAAGGACAAACATGGAGTGCTAAGAAACAAGCAACTTCGGTAAATGATGAAAAAGTTGAAGTCAAAATTGAAAAAGTCTTTGATGACAAAGATTTTCCGAAACTGCATGATACATATTGTGTTGAAATGCCTAAGGTCAAACAGACCTGGGCTAAATTGTTCAAGTAATTGAGTAGTCTGAATGTGCAGGTGCTTCCGAAGAAATTTGAATATCAAGAAGAGGAATGTCGGAGCAGCCTGGCACAAGAAGAGGAGGCTGCTGAACCCTGGTTTGGTTGAAACAGGGAGTTTGATTGTTATCTGTATATAAATAAACAATATTTCAAAAACCCTAAAAATTGAAAAATTTAAAAACCAAAAATATGTTTTTATTTTGTCAAAATTTTGAAAAAAAAAATATATGTTTGTTTTTTAAATTTGTCAAAAAATCAAAAATTACAAAAAATATGTTGATTGAATATGCCGAAACCCTCACGGCGGAACAAACATGATTAATTTCACAAGATTGAAAAACGGTTTTCAAGCTGTAAAATATCAGTGTGTTGTAAATCATGGGGGTATGTTAGATTTTCTGCAAATCAGTACACATTAGCAGAAAATGGATGGCGAGACAAAGCTATCAGTATCGGTTTGTCAAATTTTCTTTTAAATGATTTTGCATTTTAGGGGGAGTATTATTGTTAGAAAATACAAAAACATTTGAAAATTTGAAAAAGCCAAAAACATGATAAAATGGAAAATGAGTTTTTGTGTAAAAAGAGGAAATAATAGTACATCAGTAGACAGTTACAGTATGCTAAAGAAATGTAATGATTAAATAGTGTTAAACAGTCTCACTGATGATATGCCGATAGGTTTTTATAAATTTAGTAAACTTTTTCGGGATATAAACTTAAATTCAAACTTGCTTATTTCGTGGGGAACACTACTTGGATATATAGGTAACCCCTGAAATCTCGTTTGAAGGATCCCTCTTTCTGAGATACTAGGTCTTTATGCTTAGTGATATCTGGGGTATTATCCCGGGACTTCTGATTTTGCGGAAGCAATGGCCTAGTCCCCGTATAATACTTTCTGCTTGCTTGAAACATAGCATCGCCCTCAGCATAAAAAATGATAAAACATTGAAAAATGCTAATCATGTGCTGTTGAAGAAAAGATTCTCAAAAGGGAACACACCAAAAGTCGAAGCCGTCATCTCTCTGCTGAACGGAAGTTCTGACCTGAGCTCTCACGGCCCTCGCAATTTAACCCCTTACAGATATCATCTAGGTATACTCACCTGTAAGACTGAATATTGGGATCTGGATACGGGAGTATATTCAAGAGGTGGGACATATGAATAAGTTTAAGTCTTTAAAACATCTAATTCGTATCCTGAATCACTTGAAGTTTGTGTGAAAATTTAAGTGGATCAGTATATCGACAATCTAAGTGAATTGTTTAATTCTTAATGTGTAACTAAGCTCAACGGTACTTGTGACTTGTCAGAAACTGATATGATCCTCTGACGCAAACTCAAACAAAAATATTGTCTGTAAATATGTTTGTAAATATTTCTTTATTGCGTTATATTTTAGGAAAATATAAAAAGATTTTTTGATTCTGCTTTATTTTCGACAACCGATGTCTGAAATGCTGAGTGTCAAAATCTAAGTAAGTTGATTGTGTTTCTGAAAATAAAACAAGTTCATTAATTTGAAACTTGAAGTTTTTAAAAAAAAATCAAAAACAGTTTGTGATATCTCCAAGGTCATTAGTTTGGACTTGGATGATTAACTGTGAGGGATTTGGATGCTTATATTGTTAAAATCTTTGAAATAGAGTCAGTTTTCGATTCTGAAGTTTGTTAAAAAGTGATAGTTTAGAAAGTTTGAAAGAGCCAGGTTTTCAATCCTGGAAGTTCAAAATGTTGTTACTTATAAATGTTTGAGTGATTGCAGATATTGTACCAGACTACGATCACGATAGCTGAGTCTAAGGGGGAGTCTGAAGACGAGCTCAAAGCAAGGGGGAGCTTGTAACCTGAAAGCAAGGTGTCGATCCCTAAAGCACGGAAGCTTGACGACAGGGGGAGCCTGAAGAAGCTGTTAATGTTAGAGCCAGAGTCAGATCCTGGTACAACATTCAAGATAGAAGCTGATCAAAGAAGATAAAGATTGATGGATGCTTACAGTGTTAGACAATTTAAAAAGAGCATGAAGACTGATCAAGACTGAAGATGTGTCATGATAAAGACTCGACACTGAAGACTTCGTCAACATCCAAGGGGGAGTCTGTTAGTGCACTATGTCTGTGGACTTCGTCTTGTATCGAGTCATGTAATAGGATAGGATAACCAGTGCTCGTGTTGCTAGAAACTGATTTTTATGTGTTTGGTGGTAATTCCGCTTGAAATAGCCAAAGACCATTTCAAACGGAATTAACAATGTTAATTCCGCTTGAAATGTCCCTTGGCCATTTCAAACGAAATTACAACAACTATAAATAGGTGAGCTTGGTTGTCATTTGAAACGGAATTAGGTCTTGTGATTCGGTAACGAAGTGCTGCCGAATTGTCTTCAGGTGCTGTAAGACTATTATATCAATACAAGAGACATTTAAATTGAATCGAGCGTCCGTTTCATTGATTCCGCCTTTGATTCGGATCCAAAACTCTTCTGAACGACTCATTCGGGTCATACAACGATCCTACAGATACAAAGTGTCAACACTTGATAATTTTGCCTTTTAACAACCCTACATGATGTTTATACCCTAAAACGAATGTATCTTGAAGCGTGTGAAACCGTTTGTGAAAAAAAGTGAAAGTTTACAAGACGCGAGGGTTAAATGTGTCAACATGTTTAATTGATACCTTTGAGTGACCTTTTAGCGAACCCAAAGCTTTGTAACGATTAATTATACTCCCAAGAATAAGTGGTAAAAATTTCACAAGGTTTCGATATCGTATGAGAAAGATACTCTAACTTTCGTAATTAAGGGGTTAAAAGCGTCAACGAGGCAAAACTTGTGTTTTCGGTTATCGTTTAACGAAACCGGACTTAATGATGTTTGGTTATATCTCATGGATCATAGAAATATAAATTTCATGGGTTAAAAGTGCTTAAAATGGAAGAAATTATGCATTTGAAGGTCCAGGGGGTGAAACTGTCATTTTTTAAAACTTGAATTGCTGATAAGCTTGTTGCTGGCGCTGCGCCACCACCTGGGCTCTTCCCCGTGGCGTAGCGCAACGGACTACCAGATCAGCAAACTCCTTTTTAACGTGGCAACTTGCATGTATGCCGAATTCCGCGAGTTTGCCACCCTCTAGCTCCTTGAAACACGTCCCTAGGCACTTGTCCTCATCACTGGAGTTGCCATAACACTTGTGTCCATCTCCTTGATCCTCCTTGGCTATATATAGAGCCTTTTGTTGCAACTTATGAACACACATTGAGCACTTCACTTGGAAAGCATCCAAACTCTTGTTCTGAAGATTTCTGGAGCTCAAGAGCACTTCCTAAGGGTCCCTAGTCGTGCATAGGACTTCAGTAAGTGTCCTTAACCTTTCTTAATTCAGTTTTACTTAGTTTATTAGCCTAAAGTCAAACCGTCGTAATTAAGGTTTGACTTCGTGATTAATTAAAATTTGTCCAGTCAAATCTCGAATTAAAAGTAGCTTTGAGTTGGTAATTATGTGGGTAATAAACCCTTAAAAGGGCACCCTCTGATTCCCACTCTAACTATGTCAATTGTCGGGTCAAAGTTAATTTTAAAAAGTCAACAGAAAGCTAATTTTCGCATAAACACATAATTAACAATATAGAAGCTATGAAACCTGTTTTATCACTTGTATAACTTGGTAATTAATGTAAGAACATGTCTAGGCATGTTCAACCCGACAATTTTCAGTTTAAGCTCGGTTCGGAACCGAAAGTCGCATAAGTGGACTTTTGCTTTGACTTTCAGTTCTGCCCCATTAGAGCATATTTTAGAAATGCCTTAGAGCTTTATTAGGACCAGGTTACATGTTAGTATAACCCTCTGTGATTATACAACTTGGTTCATTAGTTATCCGATTCATATGCATGTTTCCGTTATATGCCTAAATGTTGACTATTATGCCCTTATGACCTTAAAACAAGAATTTTGAAAATGTGAGAGGACAAAAATCTTTATTACTGATATTTAAACATGTCCCTAAATTTTCACATCAATTGGAGGTCTAGATTAATAGTTATGCTCAATAGCGTAATTAGAAAACTTTTTTATTAATTAAACGACGTAATTAGCATAGAGCCTATCTAAGCCCAATTTTTGATACCAAACTTTTTACCTACTGATGTAAAATAATATTTTGGGATTTTTGAAGATTTTTATTTATTTTTAGGCTGAGCATAACATAGGGTTATAGCTTTGATTCGGTAATTGTCGGTTTTGCCCTTTTGGCCTATAAAATGAGTTTTACAAAACATTTGGACACCCAACCTTTTGCTACTGATTTTTTATGATAAATAAAACATTTTAAGCTTTCTGGAATGATAAAAATATCAGCTTTTCATATAAAACCCGGAAATCGCTTAAAATCGTCTTTTTACGCGTTTTTAACGCATAGTATAAGTTAAAACTATTTTTAACATATAAGGTTTGATACCTACTGATGTTTTAAGTAAATTTATATATTTTAACAGTAAAGAAAAGTTTTTAAACTCAGATTCCCTATTTTGATCTTTAAAGCCTATGTGAAATTACCAAAATGCCCATTCGGTGCATAGTTTAGTTATAAAAGGTAAATTTCACCTATATACCATACCCTACTGTTATGAATTATAAAAATAAGTATTTTTACTGAATACATCAGACCTGAAACTCAGATTTATAATTAAACTCTTTTATGAGCTTTAAATGACCAAAACGCCCCTACGGGGCATAGTTTGAATTTAAATCCATTTTGGGCATAATGGAAGGTATCCTACTGATATCACAACATATTTAAGGCATATTAACTTAGGAAACCTATTCATGACTCATTTGGTTACCCGTTACGCATTATTCGCGTTCGGTGCGGTGTATGTAACTAGTTTGCATAAATTAGCCGAAACGGGTCAAACCTTATCATTTTTATCTCAAAATCCAGAATGTATTTAGTTTACCCATATTATACAAGTATACAAACTTGTCGGGTCTAAACCACACTCTAATCCGGTCATCGCTAAATCGTGCGGTTTAAACCGTATATCTTCCTTTAAAACTAACTGGTCTAAGTTTAGACTTGTTTAAGACCCGTTAGGAATATAATAGGTTATTAAAAACCTTCGTTCCCGATTAGGAGCCCGGTAAAAGCTACGTGCACTTGCTGTTTGTGAATTATACTTGCCCAGGTAAATACTTTTAACTTATTTTCCCTATACGGGCTTGGGATACGGTATTATAATAATACCGCTTGGTCGGGTGTGTAGTCATTTAAATCGGATTATGATTAATGTATTTACATAACCTGTTTTAATCTGTATTATTTGGTGTATGGCCTTTGGGGGTTAAATGACCATGTCCCGGATATCCTTGGCATCATTCAAAGAAATGGCCACGACCTAAGCACGGGGTGTAGGCATACACCTGACAGTTGCATATGTAAAAACTGGTAATCCACTTAAAGGAATCAACCTTGTGGGCATTATACCTGTGGCGTGTCAATTAATCTTGACCGGCTCTTCTAACCGGCACTGATGGACGACAAATAAGTAAAACTGTATACAAGATTATTTTTAAATAATTGTCCCAAGTTATAAAAGATATTTTGTGCCTTGTGCATTCAACTAAATTTTTTTTTAAACTCTTTTCAAAATGATTTGGTTAATTGTATTTACCAGTGTAAACTGACGTATTTTCCAAAAAGGCTAAGTGCAGGTACTAGACGGAATAGGCTGGCTACTCCTGGCATGATTAAACAAGTCTTGCAAGCTTAAGATGTTAAAGTCTGTTGAACAATGATCTTTTTATCTTTGATCCGCCTGTGGATCCTTTACAGTCCGTTTGTAATACTTGGATATTACTTTTTATTCAGTTTGTAATGTGATTCATCTTTCGACTTCCGCTGTGTATTAAACTGTGATAATATAAATTGACTATGATATCAACTACGTCACGATACTCCCCACCGGGCCCACCGGTAATACGTTGAAATATCGGGGTGTGACAGGTTGGTATCAGAGCCAACACTGAGTGAATTAAACACTTGCCCTCTGTGTTTAATCTCAATGACACAGTTTGCACATTTCTCGACTTCCGAGTCTAGACAAAGAACTTAGGACTAATCTAAATTGTTTTTTTTTTATTTTCTAACTTTGTCCTTTATATTTCTTTGTTGTCCTATTGTTTGTTTTGACAGGATCTACTACAATGCCGCCAAGATTCCGTGGTAGGGAATAGGCAAGGGGCCATTCGTTGCCCCCAATGATCATGAGGCCGGGCCTTCACACCGGCGAACACCATCCGACACCCAAAGTAGAAGTCCTCAAGAAAACTGGAGGACCTATATAGAACCCGCAAGGCGCTCAGTCTCGCTGAGCTCCTCACCTTCGGGCCTCAGTTTGAAAACGAGCCCCATAACTCCCACCATTCTTATATACCTCTCCAAGGCCATAACTCACCTTTCGATGACCCGACACCTGTCTTCCAAAGCCGGTTCAACCCGGCAAACTACATTGAAGAACCAGTGGGTTTTAACCCATTGGGACCTGAAGACCACTTCTCGGGCGACCATGCGATGGACATGGACGAAGACACGGATCCCGTCGAGCCTCCAACTGGGACCCCTAACCACCCCATCGAGATTTCAGATGGGTCACCTTTTCTCGGATCACCTTATAGCGGTCCCGACAGCTATGAGGCAAGGTTTAACCAGATTGAATGGGTGTTTACTCCCAGTTACCACAACTCACCGCAGCAGCAGGATCCCTCCGAGGATTCCCGTTTTGTAGCGGTCACTCCGCCACCACCACCAGTGCAGCAACAGCTTCCGGAGCCACCGAGGCGCAGGAGAACAACCGCACGGATGTCCGTGCGAGGGGGAGTCTGCATCAGCACTCCTCAAGATTCTAGTGGCAGTCATTATCCGCCACTATATGAAGACCCACAAATGGGTGGGCCTTCGAACCCTGTTTCTGAGGTGCAGTCTGCGCCGGTCGCACCGCCACCAGTGGGTTTTAATAACCCAATCCCTGCATATACCAGTGCAGCGGCATTCAACCCAATTCCTACATACGCCAGTTCAGCGGCGTACAACCCATTTGAGCAGCCGGCCCACACCAACTACAACTATGCTGAGGCTGACCCATACCTGGTAGCGGCAAACTACAATGCTCTTCATCCCGAGGGACCCTTTGGAGTCCCATATCAAGCGAAATATCCACACTATGGGTACCCACCCTATGTGTATCAACAACCGCCACCTCCTCAACCCCCGCTGTATCAGCAACCCCCGCAGCCGCCAGTGATATCGCCACCGCAGCATCAAGAGATTCTTCAAAGGTTGAGTCAGATGGAGGATGAGGTTCGGGAAGAGCGTAGGCAAAACCGAGGAATTTTCAAGGGTCTGGCGAATTTAATCAAAGGGAAGACCAAGAAGGGTCATTAAATCCTGTAATTGTTTATTTGTATTTCTTTAATGTTTAATCAAGTCCCTGCGTGGACATCTATTTCTGTAATCAGTCCTTGCGAGGACTTGTATTTCCTGTTAGGCCCTGCGTGGGCATGTTTTTCCTGTTAGCCCCTGCGTGGGCATGTCTTTCTTGTTAGCTCCTGCGTGGGCATGTCTTTCCTGTTAGCTCCTGCGTGGGCATGTCTTTTCTGTTTAGCCCCTGCGTGGGCAAGTATTTTCTTTTAAAGTCCCGTTTAGGGCAAACATGTACTCTTTAAATTTTGTAGTGGAATGGTTTAATTTAAAATTTCATTTTTGTTAATTACATGCATAAACATAAATTATGAAATAAATAAAAATTATCATTCCTTTTATAAGATCTGTCATTATAATAAAATCTAAAAAGGATAAAACCTAGCCCATGTGTCATTTTAAGACAGGGCCATGATGGTAGTTCCTCAATTAGATTCAGATCCTGGTTAACATCTCAATTAAGGAGTTGCTCCGCGTTAAATATTAATAAGAATCTTAAAGGGTATGACCTAGCCTGCATGTCATTATAAGACCTGGCCATGATGGTACAACCTGTTTAAAAAGAGATTCAAATCCTTGTTAACATCTGAAAACATGTTAACATTCCTGGCTAATGTGATTCGTAAAATCACACGTGTCATCCTTACATTAGATTATTCAAAATCCTTCCTTATTATATAAACATCCATTTGTGATGTAATGCCTATGGGCCATAACTATTGTCATATAAGACAAAAGACAGTCGTAGCCTACAACTCCCTGTCAAGAAAGGTAATGAACTATGATTCAAACCTTAGCACCTCGATCATATAAGATCTTAACTTATAATTTAAAAGTGTCCATGTGACTTGGCCTTTTTGCCATTACTATATTTAATTATAACTAAGGGTTATTAATGAAAAATCCTGAATAAAATACCTAACAAATTAGCCAATATGGTTCTTTAATACCATGGTTAATAGATTAATAAGATGACCAATCTATTATAAACTTCTAAGACGTCATTGTCATCATTTTATGTAGCAATCAGACTACATGGCTGAGTCTGAAGAAATCAACAGTCACCCAAAGGAGAATCAAGATGCCACCAGAATCAACATAACTGGTGCAGAACTTCAAGCATTAGTTGATAATGTTGTTACCAAGGACTTGGATAGGCAGTTCAATGAATCTAGTGGTACTCGAAGCAGAACCCTATCTGTACCCCACTCTAAACCTAAGACTCACTCTAAAGCTCATAGTAAGCCACCTCCTAAACCTAAGGGGTCAAAGAAAGATGAGGACGACCATCACTCCTCAAACCAGCATAGTGTTCCATCCAAGAAAATTGTAGTGGGTTAGGAGCCACGTACAAAGACTTGCTCCTATAAGTATTTCGTATCCTGTAAGCCCCGAGATTTCACTGGGGAAAAAGGAGCTATCGACTGCATGACATGGTTGGACGAAATGGATACCGTGGTTGACATTAGTGGTTGTGCTGATAGGGATGTTGTGAAGTATGTATCTCAGTCGTTTAAAGGAGAAGCACTAGCCTGGTGGAGGTCACTAATCCAGGCTACTAGGAAGATCCCGTTGTACAATCTGTCATGGGAACAGTTTGTTGCACTCATCAAAGAGAATTACTGCCCTCCACATGAGGTTGAAAAGATTGAGTCCGACTTCTTATCGTTGGTGATGAAAAATCTAGATTGTCAAGCTTACCTCACCAGTTTCAATACCCTGTCTCGACTGGTTTCGTATCTGGTAACACCGGAACCCAAGCGAATAGCTCGATTCATTGGGGGTTTAGCCCCAGAGATCAAGGCCAGTGTCAAGGCATCACGACCTGCTACTTTTAGGTCAGCAGCTGACCTATCCTTATCCCTTACTTTAGATGCGATCAGGCTGAGATCGCTTAAGAACTCGGAGGAAGGTAAGAGAAAACGTGAGGACGATAACTCACGACGGTCTGAGAAGAAGTTTAAGGGAACCACAGACCACAAGAAGAAGTTTGGGTCTGGCAAGGGTAGTCAGCAAGTAGATGAGAAGCCAAAGTGCAAAACCTGCCAGAAACGTCACTTTGGAAAATGCAGGTTTGAATCCAAGTCCCAGTCAAAACCGTCTGCATGTGGGTTATACAAATCCAAGGAGCACAAGACGATAGAGTGCAAGAAGATAAAGGACGCAACATGCTATAACTGTAATGAAAAGGGGCACATCAAGACCAACTGCCCTAAGTATGCCAAAAAGCCTGAAGAAGCCAAAAAGACCAATGCAAGGGTCTTTCGAATGGATGCACGAGAAGCCGTTCAGGATGATAACGTGATAACAGGTACCTTCCTTATTAATGATGTGTATGCAAGGGTGTTATTTGATTCGGGTGCGGATAAGTCATTTGTAGATGATAAGTTTTGTAAGTTGTTGAATTTACCTGTTAAAACCCTAAGCATGAAATATGAAGTAGAGTTGGCCGATGGTACCTTAGAAACCGCCTCAACTGTGTTAGATGGATGCTTCATATCCATTAGGAACCACTCCTTTCCGTTATCCTTACTTCCTTTGAAATTAGCTGGTTTCGACATAGTAATAGGCATGGATTGGTTATCGCATAACCAAGCCCAGATTGTTTGTGACAAGAAACAAGTGGTGATCAAGACTCCGTATGGTGAGCCACTTACCATACAGGGAGACACTCAGTATGGGTTGCCTAAGCAAGTGTCTATGCTTAAGGCATCCAAGTGTTTGAGGAAAGGTTGTGTCATTTATATGGCACAAGTGACTATTGATGAACCAAAACCCAGGATTGAAGACATCCCTATCATTTCTGAATACCCTGATGTATTTCCTGAAGAACTACCTGGTTTACCCCCAGATAGACAAGTGGAGTTTAGAATTGACATTATACCTGGAGCAGCACCTGTTGCAAGAGCACCTTACCGATTAGCCCCAACTGAGATGAAAGAGTTGAGAACTCAGTTGGATGATTTGTTGGCAAAAGGATTTATCAGGCCTAGCTCATCTCCTTGGTGAGCACCGATCCTGTTTGTAAAGAAGAAGGATGGATCGATGCGTCTATGCATTGATTATCGTGAGCTTAACAAGGTTACAATCAAGAACAGATATCCTTTGCCCAGGATCGACGATCTGTTCGATCAGCTTCAAGGAGCTAGTTACTTTTCCAAGATTAACTTAAGGTCAGGCTATCATCAGCTGAAGGTTAGAGATGAAGATGTGCACAAGACTGCATTTAGAACTTGCTATGGTCACTACGAGTTCTTGGTGATGCCTTTTGGGCTCACTAATGCACCAGCAGCATTCATGGACCTCATGAATCGCGTTTGCAAACCCTACTTGGACAAGTTTGTCATTTTTTTCATTGATGACATTCTTATTTATTCAAATAATCAGGCTGACCATGAGAAGCACCTTCGGTGTATTCTTAAACTTCTTCAACAAGAAAAGCTTTACGCCAAGTTTTCAAAGTGTGAATTTTGGCTTCGGGAAGTCCAATTCCTTGGACATATGGTTAGTGAGCGTGGTATCCAGGTGGATCTCGCTAAGATTGAAGCTATCATGAATTGGCAAGAACCGAAGACGCCCACGGAGATTCGCAGTTTCTTGGGATTGGCAGGATATTATAGGCGTTTTATTGAAAATTTCTCAAGGATTGCAGCACCCCTAACTTCGTTGACTAGAAAGAATATTAAGTTTGATTGGGGTCCTAAGCAACAAGAATCCTTTGATATTCTTAAACAGAAGTTAAGCAATGCTCCTGTGTTGACATTGCCTGAAGGGATTGAAGAATTTGTGGTTTACTGCGACGCATCACACACTGGCATGGGATGTGTACTGATGCAGAAAGGTAAAGTTATTGCATATGCTTCCCGACAACTAAAAGTGCACGAAAAGAATTATACCACCCATGATTTGGAGTTGGGTGCCGTTGTATTTGCACTAAAACTTTGGAGACATTATTTATATGGTACCAAGTGTGTGATCTATTCTGATCACAAGAGCCTTCAACATCTGTTTAATTAGAAGGATCTGAACATGAGGCAGCGACGATGGATGGAGACACTGAATGACTATGATTGTGAAATACGATACCATCCAGGCAAGGCGAATGTAGTCGCCGATGCTTTGAGTAGGAAGGAAAGGGTTAAGCCCATTAGAATCAATGCCAAGAGCATTGAATTAAAGAACAGTTTAAATGAAAGATTGTTAGCCGCTCAGAAGGAAGCCGTATTAGAAGCTAACTATCCGAATGAAAAGTTGGGAGTGACTGCTGAGCAGTTATCTTATGGCAAGGATGGAATCCTAAGATTGAATGGACGAATATGGGTTCCGATCTATGGAGGACTTCGGGATGTAATCCTCCAAGAAGCCCACAGTTCTAAGTATTCTGTTCATCCTGGAAGTGATAAGATGTACCAGGATTTGAAGGCAAATTATTGGTGGATAGGTTTAAAAAAGTCTATAGCTACTTATGTAGCCAAATGTTTGACGTGCGCGCAAGTTAAAGCTGAACACCAGAAGCCGTCAGGTCTGCTACAACAGCCTGAACTTCCCACCTGGAAGTGGGAAATGGTGACTATGGATTTTATCACCAAGTTACCAAAGACGAAGGGAGGAAATGATACTATTTGGGTTATAGTGGATAGACTGACTAAGTCAGCCCACTTCTTACTGATTAAGGAAACACACAGCTCAGATAAGTTAGCTCAGCTGTACGTGGACGAGATTGTATCTCTCCATGGAGTGCCAGTGTCTATCATCTCTGATAGGGATACAAGGTATACATCGCATTTCTGGAAAAGCTTTCAGCAATCCCTAGGCACTCGATTGAATTTCAGCACTGCATATCATCCTCAGACGGGTGGTCAAAGTGAACGTACTATACAGACACTCAAGGATATGCTACGAGCTTGTGTTATTGACTTAGGAGGAAGTTGGGATGATCACCTTCCATTGATTGAATTCTCATACAATAATAGCTATCATTCCAGTATTCAAGCTGCACCTTTTGAAGCTTTATGTGGAAGGAAGTGCAGAACGCCCGTTTGTTGGGCAAAAGTTGGAGATGTCCAACTAACAGGACCTGATATAGTCCTGGAGATGACAGATAAGATTGTACAGATACGAGATCGTCTCAAAGCTGCCATGGATAGGCAAAAAAGCTACGTAGATAAAAGGCGTAAACCTCTAAAATTCGAGGATGGTGACAAAGTGTTACTGAAGGTATCACCCTGGAAAGGGGTAATGCGATTTGGCAAGAAAGGCAAGTTAAGCCCAAGATATATAGGACCATTCGAGATCATCGAATGTGTCGGAACAGTGGCTTATAAGTTAAATTTGCCTGAAGAGCTCAGTGGTATTCATAATGTATTCCACATCTGCAATTTGAAGAAATGTCTAGCTCATGAATCACTAGTGATACCGCATATGGATGTGCACATAGATGAGAGCCTGAAGTTTGTTGAGAAACCTTTGTCGATTGAGGATCGACAGGTTAAGAAGCTTCGAAAGAAGCATGTACCGATTGTAAATGTTAAATGGGATGCCCGTAGAGGTCCCGAGTATACGTGGGAGGTAGAGTCCACAATGAAAAAGAAGTACCCTCATTTATTTCAGTAAATCTCGAGGTCGAGATTTCTTTTAAGGGGGTGAGGATGTAACACCTCGCAAAATCATGTCCAATATAGTATCGACACGTGTCATGAACTTTAAACGTGTAACGGATTGATTACGAGGGACCAAAGTTGACAAACGAAGAAAGTATATGTATATAAGGATACAAAGTGTCAACACTTGATAATTTTGCCTTTTAACAACCCTACATGATGTTTATACCCTAAAACGAATGTATCATGAAGCGTGTGAAACCGTTTGTGAAAGAAAGTGAAAGTTTACAAGACGCGAGGGTTAAATATGTCAACATGTTTAATTTATACCTCTGAGTGACCTTTTAGCAAACCCAAAGCTTTGTAACGATTAATTATACTCCCAAGAATAAGTGGTAAAAATTTCACAAGGTTTCGATATCGTATGAGAAAGATACGCTAACTTTCGTAATTAAGGGGTTAAAAGCGTCAACGAGGCAAAACTTATGTTTTCGGTTATCATTTAACGAAACCGGACCTAATGATGTTTGGTTATATCTCATGGATCATAGAAATATAAATTTCATGGGTTAAAAGTGCTTAAAATGGAAGAAATTACGCATTTGAAGTTCCAGGGGGTGAAACTGTCATTTTTTAAAACTTGAATTGCTGATAAGCTTGTTGCTGGCGCTGCGCCACCACCTGGGCTCTTCCCCGTGGCGTAGCGCAATGGACTACCAGATCAGCAAACTCCTTTTTAACGTGGCAGCTTGCATGTATGTCGAATTCCGCGAGTTTGCCACCCTCTAGCTCCTTGAAACACATCCCTAGGCACTTGTCTTCATCACTGGAGTTGCCATAACACTTGTGTCCATCTCCTTGATCCTCCTTGGCTATATATAGAGCCCTTTGTTGCAACTTATGAACACACATTGAGCACTTCACTTGGAAAGCTTCCAAACTCTTTTTCTGAAGATTTCTGGAGCTCAAGAGCACTTCCTAAGGGTCCCTAGTCGTGCATAGGACTTCAGTAAGTGTCCTTAACCTTTCTTAATTCAGTTTTACTTAGTTTATTAGCCTAAAGTCAAACCGTCGTAATTAAGGTTTGACTTCGTGATTAATTAAAATTTGTCCAGTCAAATCTCGAATTAAAAGTAGCTTTGAGTTGGTAATTATGTGGGTAATAAACCCTTAAAAGGGCACCATCTGATTCCCACTCTAACTAGGTCAATTGTCGGGTCAAAGTTAATTTTAAAAAGTCAACAGAAAGCTAATTTTCGCATTAACACGTAATTAACAATATCGAAGCTATGAAACCTATTTTATCACTTGTATAACTTGGTAATTAATGTAAGAACATGTCTAGGCATGTTCAACCCGATAATTTTCAGTTTAAGCTCGGTTCGGAACCGAAAGTCGCATAAGTGGACTTTTGCTTTGACTTTCAGTTCTGACCCATTAGAGCATATTTTAGAAATGCCTTAGAGCTTTATTAGGACCAGGTTACATGTTAGTATAACCCTCTGTGATTATACAACTTGGTTCATTAGTTATCCGATTCATATGCATGTTTCCGTTATATGCCTAAATGTTGACTATTATGCCCTTATGACCTTAAAACAAGAATTTTGAAAATGTGAGAGGACAAAAATCTTTATTACTGATATTTAAACATGACCCTAAATTTTCACATCAATTAGAGGTCTAGATTAATAGTTATGCTCAATAGCGTAATTAGAAAACTTTTTATTAATTAAACGATGTAATTAGCATAGAGCATATCTAAGCCCAATTTTTGATACCAAACTTTTTACCTACTGATGTAAAATAATATTTTGGGATTTTTGAAGATTTTTATTTATTTTTAGGCTGAGCATAACATAGGGTTATAGCTTTGATTAGGTAATTGTCGGTTTTGCCCTTTTGGCCTATAAAATGAGTTTTACAAAACATTTGGACACCAAACCTTTTGCTACTGATTTGTTATGATAAATAAAACATTTTAAACTTTATGGAATGATAAAAATATCAGCTTTTCATATAAAACCCGGAAATCGCTTAAAATCGTCTTTTTACGCGTTTTTAACGCATAGTATAAGTTAAAACTATTTTTAACATATAAGGTTTGATACCTACTGATGTTTTAAGTAAATTTATATATTTTAACAGTAAAGAAAAGTTTTTAAACTCAGATTCCCTATTTTGACCTTTAAAGCCTATGTGAAATTACCAAAATGCCCCTTCGGTGCATAGTTTAGTTATAAAAGGTAAATTTCACCTATATACCATACCCTACTGTTATGACTTATAAAAATAAGTATTTTTTACTGAATACATCAGACCTGAAACTCATATTTATAATTAAACTCTTTTATGAGCTTTAAAATGACCAAAACGCCCCTACGGGGCATAGTTTGAATTTAAATCCATTTTGGGCATAATGGAAGGTATCCTACTGATATCACAACATATTTAAGGCATATTAACTTAGGAAACCTGTTCATGACTCATTTGGTTACCCGTTACGCATTATTCGCGTTCGGTGCGGTTTATGTAACTAGTTTGCATAAATTAGCCGAAACGGGTCAAACCTTATCATTTTTATCTCAAAATCCAGAATGTGTTTAGTTTACCCATATTATACAAGTATACAAACTTATCGGGTCTAAACCACACTCTAATCCGGTCATCGCTAAATCATGCGGTTTGAACCGTATATCTTCCTTTAAAACTAACCGGTCTAAGTTTAGAATTATTTAAGACCCGTTAGGAATCTAATAGGTTATTAAAAACCTTCGTTCCAGATTAGGAGCCCGGTAAAAGCTACGTGCACTTGCTGTTTGTGAATTATACTTGCCCAGGTAAATACTTTTAACTTATTTTCCCTATACGGGCTTGGAATACGGTATTATAATAATACCGCTTGGTCGGGTGTGTAGTCATTTAAATCGGATTGTGATTAATGTATTTACATAACCTGTTTTAATCTGTATTATTTGGTGTATGGCCTTTGGGGGTTAAATGACCATGTCCCGGATATCCTTGGCATCATTCAAAGAAATGGCCACGACCTAAGCACGGGGTGTAGGCATACACCTGACAGTTGTATATGTAAAAACTGGTAATCCACTTAAAGGAATCAACCTTGTGGGCATTATACCTGTGGCGTGTCAATTAATCTTGACCGGCTCTTCTAACCGGCACTGATGGACGACAAATAAGTAAAACTGTATACAAGATTATTTTTAAATAATTGTCCCAAGTTATAAAAGATATTTTGTGCCTTGTGCATTCAACTAAATTTTTTTTTAAACTCTTTTCAAAATGAGTCGGTTAATTGTATTTACCAGTGTAAACTGACGTATTTTCCAAAAAGGCTAAGTGCAGGTACTAGACGGAATAGGCTGGCTACTCCCGGCATCATTAAAGAAGTCTTGCAAGCTTAAGATGTTAAAGTCTGTTGAACAATGATCTTTTTATCTTTGATCCGCCTGTGGATCCTTTACAGTCCGTTTGTAATACTTGGATATTACTTTTTATTCGGTTTGTAATGTGATTCATCTTTCGACTTCCGCTGTGTATTAAACTGTGATAATATAAATTGACTATGATATCAACTACGTCACGATACTCCCCACCGGGCCCACCGGTAATACGTGGAAATATCGGGGTGTGACATTCTTCCAAGTTACTTGGAATTCCTCCTATACTTTTTTCCCGGACTTAACCAGGATCGTCAGTCGTTCCTCCACCATGTTCTCGTCAGTTTCAGCGGCCTCCGATTTGACAAGGATACGTCCACACCTTTCTCCGATACGATCGAACACGTGCCTATCCCACAGAGTGATCGGAACTCCTAGGATCTTAATCCATGCAACTCTCTCATATACAGGAGGCACACCTTCCCAAACGCAAACCCTAGAGAACCACTTCTCCCATTCCTCGATCATATTGACACGAAACTCTTCAGCTTCCACAGCGCTATTGAAACACAACAATACCTTTAGACCACCCAAGTATTTTAAACCTAACCCGTCGTCCATGATACCCGAAAGATGACATTTAAGGTTGTTGAGAATCTCTAAATCTTTTGCTTCCCCGACCAATGCCTTATACTCCCATTTTTTCTTAGTCTCGACATTCATGGGGGGTAACTCAATAAGATTAATCGATTTATCTTTAGAGTTAGGAGCTAGAACTGATCAGTAAGATCTCTGACCCTGGAGATAAGCCGAAGACTCGCTAGATTCATTCATCGGTTTCACAACAGGATCCACCCTATTTAATCTATCAAAGACAGAAACTCTTTCCCCTCCCTTGTTATGCTCAATCTTGGACCAAATCTGTCAAATTTGGCCAAGCTTACATCAATCACAGCTCCATCGATTCTAACTTCTTTCAACTTCTCTATCCAACCAGCCGGTTCATTGATGTTGGAAAGTTTTATAAAACCAAATCTATTACCCGCACGATCTTTTTTAAACGGGACAAACGCATCCTCCAAATTTTCCACGTGTTCAAATGCCTTCCATAACATAGCACGATTACAGGAATCCGGCAAATTGGAAATGAAAAACGAAGTGGTGTTACGTAACCGGGCTTCCCTGTTTGAAAAGATCTTCTCCTGCCTTGCTTGCTTTCTATTCAACATAGTATTCCAACCATCATTATGAACGAACTTGTTTCTGCCATAATAGCCTCTCCTACCGCCAAACTCAATCGGACACGACTGGAAGGGGAAGATAAACGGCGCTATAAGAGGTTAATATGATTCGTACTAGTCTAGCTAACCTATTAAACAATAGGCGCGACCGGTAACAGACCTACTAAGCAATCAAGGGCCGAAAATCGTCTCCAACCGAAGAGAAAAAGAAAGCTCGAAGAGGACTGTTCAAGAGGCGAATGGACTAGGAAGAAAACTGATTAGGGTGAAAGGTTGGGGCCTAGCCTCACAAAGAAGCGAGCAGCAAAACCTTTAACACTAATCGGAATTGAGTTATACTATGATGGGTTGCCGAAAACTTGAACACTAATCGGGATTGAGTTATTATTTGTTGTGACTTCATCCACATAACATGTGTTTGACTTCCAATAACTATTGGAAGTAAAACCTTGAACACTAATCGGAATTGAGTTATTATTTGTTGTGACTTCATCCACATAACATGTGTTTGACTTCCAATAGTTATTAGTTTTTTGTTCTAACTTCAAATTTCGTCAATTACATCTTTTGGGAAGGAATCACTATAATTAGTAAGTAGTATTTCTTGAATTCAGAGTAAGAATATTATTAGATTAATATAATTAAACTTATACGTTATTCCACATGTTTTTTTAACAACAAATTTCTTTTTTAATCTGTCGTCGTCTGTGAGACTTGAATCCAAGATCTTTCTTTTTCAAACCCAGATATTTAAATATTTTGCTTTTATCAATAGATCACCACTCCATTGATCATTATCCCATATTTAATTCCTCCTCCAAAACCATTTCTTATGCTTCTTCAAAGTAAGATGTTCGTATTAATATAAAATGCAAGCTCATTCATAAATAAACTTTACATACAACGTGAGGCATGCCATGTATATAGAACTGTCACTTACCATACAACTGTACAAGACAGAATAAAAAGTTTTAGAAACATTTATTTATTTATTGAATGGTGAATTTCTTTGTTTTTTTAGACTTCAGCTCAAAACCTCATATTTAAGTGTATTAAAAGGTTTTAGCTTACCATTGAATCAGTATAACCATGTATTAAATTAGGTCAAAACAACTAACATTCTGTACTTAATTAATATAAATAAATAAATAAAATTTTATGAAATAAAGACTAAATTACTAAAAAAAGATTAGTGATGATTTCTTTTGGTACTTATGAACTCGTTTCTTTACTATTTGTCTATTTTATCGCATTTCTTTCGGCATATAAGCTTGCCGTTTGAGTTATCGATTCCTCATCATTCCCCCTCACATAGAAATAACTCATCCTCGAGTTTTTAGAGTAGAAGTAGAAAGTTCCAATCGATGTGTTGTTTGGTTTATTCACCTCTATATTTTGACGTGGCACATTATCGCCTTTTTGAGATTTATCGGTTTCAAATTTATAGTTGTCATCAAAACAAACATACTACTCGTCAAATGAGAAGTCGATTCATTGGATTGTCTTCTTTCGTATAAATGTGAAAGTTATTCATAACTTACACATGCATTAAAATATATCAATCTTATGCTTAAATAAAATGTTGACAATTAAAAAACTGCCAACTTGGTTAAAAATATAATTATCTTGAGTGTTTCTGGGCACGTATTGCGTACGATAGTGCTTACCAACAATGATCTCTAATAAATGTATAACACTACATACTAAGAATTTTAAAAACTTGCATCAAGGCCTTATTGGGTATATTTGTGTTGACCTTTTGATATGGAGTAACATTTGACCTTCTATTTGTATAATTTATATAAATACTTATATAATTAATATAAAATGTTTAAAAGAAGGTTGAAACCGTATTTTTAGGAATAAAGTTTTACAGCAAATGTGCAAGATAATTCTTAAATGTTTGATTTATATACTAGGTTATGGACCCCGTGTGATACACGTATTGAATAAAGAAAATATCTCATGTAAAGAAAGATGATAAATATCATAAAAATTTGCTTAAGACCATCCATAATCAGAAAAATATCAATTTCATTGAAATTTGAAGAAAATCAAAATAAATTAACACAATTTAAGATGCTAATATATCATAGATAATTATTGCTATTTATCAATATATATACAAGTTAAAATTTATAATTTAGACAACTTGAATTATAAATAATTTGAAATGGAAAGCTACACATGATAAATATGCTAGTATGCCTAAATCTTAATATTAGCGAGAGCACATATTTCATTAATGAGTTTCACTTTGATATCATGTTTTGTTTTATGTGCAAAGCAAAGTATAATTTATTTTTTTTAAGTTACCACAAGATTTTTATACTAATGTTTAAGAATTTTATTCCGTTTGTTTTTTTAGGTTGTTATACCGAATGATGATATCGTAGCGAATCAAACTGATATCGATCGAAACTGAATTCCTGCCACATTGTGCAAGGGATTCCACTATATATAACTTTAAATTATATATTTGTATTGTTAATAACTAAAACTAAACCCATCCCATAATTTATTCCACAGATAAATGTAAACTCAAGGCGCTATGTAAATATTACTTACAATAATGAAAAAGAGCTTATATATATATATATATATATATATATATATATATGATTGATCGTAAATAGATTATAACCATAAGTTAAATAGAATTTAGTAACTATATAAAATTAATTTAAATTCAAAAGTGTATATTCGCTAATTCTCCAACCTTTTATAGCTATACTCATCAATAATTTATATTTATATTATATATATTAATAAAATAATATCAGAATTAGATTAGACCCATGCAAATTAGATCAAATATCTTTATGTTATATGTTAATTAATAATAATATTAGAACTATTAGAAAATATCATTTATTTTATTATATTATATTAATAATAATTAATAATAAAAGTCCTATACTTATAAAGAAGAAAATGTCACATGGTACAAGTTCGTGTGTTATACAGGTTAAATATAAAAAAAAAACTTGATTAACTATATATTTTATTTAATTTATAGGTGTTATAAACCGTGTATTACATGGATTAAATATAAAAATATAAATCATAAACTTTTATATAATCATTATCACATGGTTAAAGAATATAATAATATTATAATCTTATACATTTATAACTTATGGTTTTTATCAAACAGGTTGAGGAAATATAAACTATATTATTATAAAAAAATGTGAAAAAACGTAAACTCTAAATGTAATAAATTATAAAGTTAAAATTAATTTATGATTTTAGTTTTAAAACATCTTGTTTTTTAATCTCTATATATTATGTATATTTCACGTAACATATTTATAACAATTTCTTTTTCTTAATCTTTATATATTATTGACTAGTTTAAGTTCTCATGTGTTACACGGGTGACCTCACAATAAAATATATTATTTAACACTGTTGACACAATTTATTTAATGAAAGAAATGTTCAATTGCTAACGTAACTATTAAATTACACTGAATTTAAAGAAATGACTCCATCTCTGATTTTTACTCTTGATAAAGCGATGTATAATGACCATGAGTGAAAACGGGTTGTTTCAAGTACAAACCAACACTAGATAGTGATTATCTTTGGCTTTTGTTGATTGTCATCGCGAAACATATAGCTAATGGAAATTGCCTCATTTGAAATACGAAAGGAATCTTTTTATCCGAATGTATCAAATTAATTCTAGGTAGCACAACTATAAACACAATTTGATTCTAAAGATTTAAGACACTATACAATTGATTTTATAATTAAAAAATATTTCTAATGAATAACTAATAACTTGTAAAAACTGACCTAACCACCTTAGTTGTAAGCATCTTTGTACTCTTGATTACATGAGTGTAACACCCATCTTTTATTTAATGTAAATATGCGATATATATAAATAATATGATCATTTTATACCATAAGATCCAAACATAGAGTATTAAAGTAACAAACATTAGTTTTCTACTGACTAATTTAAACATCCAAAAGTTGTTTAGCAAACAATTTACATCATAAACATTGTTTAAACCGAGTTAATTTATGCGGAAGCTTCAAAAGTATGTGTTCGGTTCTTCAAAAGCTTGCTTGATCGTCATCCGTAAACCTTGAGTACCTAAAACTGAAATGTTTACATAAAACATTTGTATTAGAATGTTTAGAAATAATACTTGATCGAAACTACGATCGAAGTGAATTTGAATATTTACAATTATACAAAATTCATAAAAATTCAGGCTCTATCGTAACTTACGGTTCCACCGTAACTTACGGTAGTCAATTTACAATAATGGTCCACCGTAAAGCAGTAGACTTCCACCGTAAGCCTCCTGAACTCCACCGTAAGTTACGGTGACACCGTAACTTACGGTAGATCCTACACATATGAGTTTTTGGCTTTTTGTTTGTTTTACCCACACACTTTCCTCGAATCCTTGTTCTAACAAACCAACATATTAAATTCTCGTGTTTTAATATTTCAATATTTAATCGATAACAATAAACAAATCAATCAAATTTCGAAGCAAAATCCATGCTTTATTTGATTATTCGACCCGTTTGGCTCGTCTAAGGAATTCTCCCATATAACGACTACCAACGAGTTCCAACCAATTTTGACCAATCATTCAATATAGCGACATCACCGCTTTAATTCAAAACAACCCTTATTCTAAAATTCAACTACGCATATTATAATCATCAACATTTACTTAACGTAACGGGTCAAGTTACATACCTTCAAAGCAAGCCCTTCAAACGTGCGTCCACACCGGTTTGCCCGCTAGATGCACCGGCTTCCTTTCCAATAGAGTTCAATCACCTTATGTTTAGAACTCTTTGTTTCACATACATAACGCACATTTTGTCATACATCATAATTATGCGTTTTAACTTAACAATTCAGTTTCAAGCCTTCTTTGAGGCATTTTTACAAACACTATAAGGGCAGAATTTTTATATCTTTCATATTCAAGTTCATAGCTTGCTAATTAGCTAACTTAACATCAATAAAGCCTTCATATAGTATTTAAACATCATACTTTTCTGAAATCACTTTCTATGATCGAATTACACTAGAATAATCATTCTAAACCCTAGTGTTCATCTTCATCTTGTAAAACCCACAACCCACCTTCAAGGTGTTCATGGAATTTCCTGAATTTGGACATGATTTCACATGTAGTTGTCTAGGTTTCACTTCTAGACACTATATCATCCCTAATCTAACCAAATAACACACATGCAACATCTAATTTCAGATTTTCCAAAATCATGAGAATTTCAAGTTGAGAGATTTCATCAGATTTTACATACCTTATAATCCTCTTGTGATGAGGATCAGTAATCTATGTTCGGATTTTGATTTGAACTGAGTTTGATCCTTCAATTTGCAAGTTTAGTGAGTTTTAAGGGTTTGAGAGTGGGGAGTCGCCCCTGCTCTTCTTCTGCACGACCAACACCTTCAAAAATGGTGTTTGGTTTTGATTTTTATTAAAATTAATATTATAGTTTCAATTCTT
The DNA here is from genome assembly GCA_030545235.1 of Helianthus tuberosus. Classification (NCBI taxonomy): domain Eukaryota; kingdom Viridiplantae; phylum Streptophyta; class Magnoliopsida; order Asterales; family Asteraceae; genus Helianthus; species Helianthus tuberosus. The sequence continues at coordinate 188,151,002 of CM060424.1, forward strand.
ACAACTTTGGCCCCTCCATTTTGTTCAACTTATAGTTTAGTTGTTTTTAACCCTATTTATAAGCTATTTCTAGACTTGTAACTAACTAGGTTAAAATTCCTAGTTAGTAAATTCTCATTTATTATACTTTATAATTCTAATATAAAGTTTTATATTTTTCAGGGTGTTACAAGTCCACCCCCCTTAAAGAGGGTTTCGTCCCCGAAACCGAAGTACGTACCAAATAATGTAGGGTGGAGACGTCGCATCTCCTCTTCGGACTCCCACGTAGTGTCCGAACCTTTCCTATACTCCCATTTAACCTTGACTTGATTAATCACCTTGTTCCTCAAACTCTTCTCTTTACGATCTAAAATCGCAATTGGTTTTACTGCATAGTTGAGGCTGTTATCCACCTCGATATCATCGTAGTGGATACGAGCAGTTTCGTCTGCCAGACATTTTCGGAGATGTGACACGTGGAATGTGCTATGAATCCCACTCAACTCCTCGGGTAATTCGAGACGATAAGCTACTTTACCAACCCGTTCAGTGATTCTGAATGGCCCAATAAATCTCGGGCTTAGCCTCCCCCTTTTTCTGAATCTAATAATGCCCTTCCATGGGGAAACTTTTAGCATAACCATGTCGCCAACTTGAAATTCAATTGGCCTATTCCTTTTATCCGCATACGCCTTTTGCCTGTCTTGAGCCGCTTTCAAGTGTGCCCGAACCATGTCGATTTTCTCATTCGTAGTTCGGATTATATCAGTAGGTGCTAGCCCTCATGGACCCACTTCTCCCCAACATACCGGAGTTCGACATTTTCTGCCATATAACAGTTCATACGGGGCCATCTTAATGCTCGCGTGATAGCTATTGTTATATGCAAATTCGACCAAGGGTAGATGGACATCCCAACTACCCCCGAAGTCAATAATGCAAGCTCGCAGCATATCTCCCAACGTTTGTATTGTTCTGTCACTCTGCCCATCCGTTTGTGGATGGTAAGCAGTGCTAATGAACAATTTAGTTCCCATTTGTTCTTGGAATTCACGCCAAAATTTCGAAGTAAACCGAGTATCTCTGTCTGACACAATGGATATCGGTACCCCATGTCGTGCTATGATTTCATTGGTGTACACCTCCGACATCTTTTCGGATGTATAAGTCTCACGAATTGGAATGAAGTGAGCGCTTTTCGTCAATCTATCTACAACTACCCATATAACATCAAACCCGCGGTTAGTTTTGGGCAATTTTGGTCAACAAATCCATGGTGATTTGTTCCCATTTCCAAACCGGAATTTCCAACGGTTGAAGTTTACCGTATGGTTTTTGGTGCTCCGCCTTGACTTGTAAACATGTCAAGCATTTTTCTACGTACTTCACCACATCTCTTTTCATCCCGGGCCACCAATAGTTTCGTTTTAAATCATTGTACATTTTGGTCGCTCCCGGATGAATTGAATATCGGGATTTATGAGCTTCATCAAGTAGAAGCGCCTTCACCCCACAAGTATTTGGAACCCATATCCTCTCGAATCGAGTCTTCAACCCGTTATTCCCATCCGTCAAATCTTTCAACTGACCGATTATTCTTTCCTTCTTCCAATTCTCCTCTTTTACTGCTTCTAATTGCGCCTCTCGAATACGTTCAAGTATACCCGAGGTCACCACGAGCTGCATCGACCTTACTCGTATTGGGACATAGTCCGCTTTTCTGCTCAGAGCATCCGCTACCACATTTGCCTTTCCGGGGTGGTAATATATTTCACAGTCGAAATCTTTCACCGTTTCTAGTCATCGCCTTTGTCGCATATTTAACTCCTTCTGATCGAAGAAGTATTTCAAGCTCTTGTGGTCGGTGAATATGGTGCACTTTACCCCATATAAGTAATGCCTCCATATTTTTAACACAAATACCACCGCGGCCAACTCGAGATCGTGCGTGGGGTATTTCTTCTCGTGTATCTTCAATTGCCTCGAGGCATAAGCTATAACCTTGCCCCGTTGCATCAAAACGCATCCGAGCTCCGATAGTGAAGCATCCGAATAAACCACCATATCTTCGACTCCGTCCGGCAATGTCAGTACCGGAGCTTGAGTTAAATTTTCTTTTAGCGTTTGAAACGCTTTTTCTTGATCGACACCCCAAATGAACTTTTCTTTCTTTTGGGTTAGCTTTGTTAGCGGTGACGCAATCTTGGAGAAATCTTGAATGAATCTCCTATAGTATCCCGCAAGCCCCAAAAAGCTTCTAATTTCTGAAGGGTTCTTCGGGGGATTCCATTTTGACACAGCTTCGATCTTGGACGGATCCACCAATACTCCGTCGGCACTTATGACGTGGCCAAGAAATTGTACCTCTCGTAGCCAAAAGGCACACTTAGAGAATTTCGCATACAGCCTTTCTCGTCTAAGTGTCTCTAACACTTCTTGTAAGTGGTGTGCGTGTTCAGCTTCACTTTTCGAATACACCAAAATATCATCGATAAACACGATGACCGACTTATCCAACATTGGCTTGCAAACCCGGTTCATGAGGTCCATGAAAGCCGCGGGTGCATTTGTTAGCCCAAATGACATTACGAGGAATTCGTAATGTCCGTATCTCGTGCGGAAAGCCGTCTTCGGCACATCTTCTTCTTTGACCTTTAGTTGGTGATACCCAGATCCAAGGTCAATTTTCGAAAACCAGTTCGCACCTTGTAATTGGTCGAATAAATCATCTATCCTCGGAAGCGGGTATCGGTTCTTTACCGTGAGTTTGTTTAACTCCCGGTAATCGATACACGTCCGCATGCTCCCGTCTTTCTTTCTCACGAACAGTACCGGTGCGCCCCAAGGAGACACACTCGGCCTTATAAATCCTTTGTCAAGCAGGTCTTGAATTTGGGACATCAACTCTTGTAATTCCGACGGCGCGAGTCGGTACGGTGCTTTAGCTACGGGTTTTGCGCCCGGAATCAATTCGATCCCGAACTCTACTTCCCGTTCAGGCGGTATCCCCGGTAAATCCTCCAGAAACACATCTCCATAATCTCGTACTACCGGTACATCTTCAATCTTCCGTGATTCTTTCTCGGGCTCATTTGCGTATATCATGAATGCCTTGCATCCTCGCTTCATAAGCTTGTGAGCTTTCAACATTGAGCATACTATAGGGTTGCCTCCTTTTTCGTCATAAATGGTGACGTGTTTCCCGCTCGGAGATGTTAGTTTTATCTCTTTACGAAAACACACGACCTTTGCATGGTGTTGAGATAGCCAATCCATCCCAACGACTACTTGAAATTCTCCCATTGACATCGGGATTAGGTCTATCAAGTATTCCTCATCGTCAATGCTTAATTTACAGCCTCGACAAACATCACAAACTATAAAACTTTTGTTGTCCCCTATTTCAACTTCTAAGGGCACAGATAATTTCGTCAATACAAATGAAGGATGTCGAATAAATCCATGCGAAATGAAGGATTTATTCGCACCCGTATCAAACAATACACGTGCTGGAATTGAGTTAATTGTGAATATACCTGAGACCACATCTGGTTCTGTCTTTGCTTCAGCCGCGGTAAGTTGGAAGGATCTAGCCTTCGCTTTGGGAGCTTCTGTTGGGGATTCTTTAACATCTCTCTTTCCAACTAAGTCCGGACATTCGGACTTTTTGTGACCGGGTTGATAACATTTGTAGCAAACAGAGACTTTTCCCGGGCATAGCGAGGCCGTGTGCCCCGTCTTATTACATATGGGGCATGGCTTGTCTTTGAACCGACATTCCCCTTTGTGTCCCTTCCCGCACACTTTACAACTTGGCGACCCACCTTTAGTATCCACCTTCTTTCCCGATTCTCCAGTTCGGGCTTTCTTTGTAGGGCTTGGATTCACATCATGTGCCCTTCGCTCACCTCTTTCGACTTGCTTCTTCAACTCGATTTCCCGTTCCCGAGCAACGTTAATGATTTCGGTAAGGGTCTCGTATTTTGAAGGAGTCATAAACTCCCTATATTCAGCGCTCAACATATTGTAGTAGTAGTATATTTTCTGTTCTTCGTTCGTCACCAATTCACTACTAAACTTCATTTTATCCATAAACATCGCCGTGATCTTGTCTATGGTTTCACCCTTGTGCCTAAGTTGCATGAACTCTTCCTTGATTTTGTTAATGACTGCTTTGGGACTATGATGTTTAAGAAATGGTGTCTTAAACTCTTCCCATGTCATGGTCCTTGCCGTTTCGGCCCCTATTTCATTCTTTTTGTTATCCCACCAATCCTTGGCTTGTCCTCTTAATTGACCCGTTCCGTAAGCAACGAAGTCGCTTTCGTCGCAATGGGTCCTTTCAAACACTCCTTCAATGTCGCCCAACCATCTTTGGCAAATTACCGGGTCGACTTCCCCGTTATAGATTGGTGGTTTACACGCCATGAATTCCTTGTACGAACACCCTTTGCGTTCTCCCGTTTTCTCCTTCATAAGGTTGATAATATCCTCCAACCTTTTAACTCGCTCTTCTACAAGCGACAACACCGTGCCTTGAATTTTATCTATAAACCCGGATAGACTTCCTTCAATTGCCTTCCCTACCTCTTCGGCAATTATCTCTTTCATTTGTTCAGTGCTTGTTTGCACCGGATTATCATCATTCCCATCGGACATCTTGAAACTGAAATGTTTACATCAAACGTTAAACATTTCATTCATGACATTGCTTCTTTTGTTTCGGTGTAGCCAAGTTCCTAACTTGCTTTAACCGTTCACATTTAATGCACTTTCCGGGTTTGAGTGTGTTAACACGCTCTTCCCATGCATATCAATTCGTTTCTCATTCCTTACATAAGACATGATTTATTAACATAATAAGTTAATTCTTACCGGACGATCGATCAAGCTTGAACCGAACACTTGTTGACAACCTTAAGCTCTGATTACCAAACTTATAACACCCATCTTTTATTTAATGTAAATATGCGATATATATAAATAATACGATCATTTTATACCATAAGATCCAAACATAGAGTATTAAAGTAACAAACATTAGTTTTCTACTGACTAATTTAAACATCCAAAAGTTGTTTAGCAAACAATTTATATCATAAACATTGTTTAAACCGAGTTAATTTATGCGGAAGCTTCAAAAGTATGTGTTCGGTTCTTCAAAAGCTTGCTTGATCGTCATCCGTAAACCTTGAGTACCTAAAACTGAAATGTTTACATAAAACATTTGTATTAGAATGTTTAGAAATAATACTTGATCGAAACTACGATCGAAGTGAATTTGAATATTTACAATTATACAAAATTCATAAAAATTCAGGCTCTATCGTAACTTACGGTTCCACCGTAACTTACGGTAGTCAATTTACAATAATGGTCCACCGTAAAGCAGTAGACTTCCACCGTAAGCCTCCTGAACTCCACCGTAAGTTACGGTGACACCGTAACTTACGGTAGATCCTGCACATATGAGTTTTTGGCTTTTTGTTTGTTTTACCCACACACTTTCCTCGAATCCTTGTTCTAACAAACCAACATATTAAATTCTCGTGTTTTAATATTTCAATATTTAATCGATAACAATAAACAAATCAATCAAATTTCGAAGCAAAATCCATGCTTTATTTGATTATTCGACCCGTTCGGCTCGTCTAAGGAATTCTCCCATATAACGACTACCAACGAGTTCCAACCAATTTTGACCAATCATTCAATATAGCGACATCACCGCTTTAATTCAAAACAACCCTTATTCTAAAATTCAACTACGCATATTATAATCATCAACATTTACTTAACGTAACGGGTCAAGTTACATACCTTCAAACGTACGTCCACACCGGTTTGCCCGCTAGATGCACCGGCTTCCTTTCCTATAGAGTTCAATCACCTTTTGTTTAGAACTCTTTGTTTCACATACATAACGCACATTTTGTCATACATCATAATTATGCGTTTTAACTTAACAATTCAGTTCCAAGCCTTCTTTGAGGCATTTTTACAAACACTATAAGGGCAGAATTTTTATATCTTTCATATTCAAGTTCATAGCTTGCTAATTAGCTAACTTAACATCAATAAAGCCTTCATATAGTATTTAAACATCATACTTTTCTGAAATCACTTTCTATGATCGAATTACACTAGAATAATCATTCTAAACCCTAGTGTTCATCTTCATCTTGTAAAACCCACAACCCACCTTCAAGGTGTTCATGGAATTTCCTGAATTTGGACATGATTTCACATGTAGTTGTCTAGGTTTCACTTCTAGACACTATATCATCCCTAATCTAACCAAATAACACACATGCAACATCTAATTTCAGATTTTCCAAAATCATGAGAATTTCAAGTTGAGAGATTTCATCAGATTTTACATACCTTATAATCCTCTTGTGATGAGGATCAGTAATCTATGTTCGGATTTTGATTTGGACTGAGTTTGATCCTTCAATTTGCAAGTTTAGTGAGTTTTAAGGGTTTGAGAGTGGGGAGTCGCCCCTGCTCTTCTTCTGCACGACCAACACCTTCAAAAATGGTGTTTGGTTTTGATTTTTATTAAAATTAATATTATAGTTTCAATTCTTACAACTTTGGCCCCTCCATTTTGTTCAACTTATAGTTTAGTTGTTTTTAACCGTATTTATAAGCTATTTCTAGACTTGTAACTAACTAGGTTAAAATTTCTAGTTAGTAAATTCTCATTTATTATACTTTATAATTCTAATATAAAGTTTTATATTTTTCGGGGTGTTACAATGAGGTTTACTCTTTTACAAAACAATCAATCTTCGAGTCACCTTTAATTATGTTTTCCCAACATTCACCAAAAGAATACTTTTTTAGCATAAATATATTAGAGACATGAACCAATACGAAAGTACTTGGTATTAAAAACTCGGCAAGACTCAAATTTTCTTTTTCCGGCACACCATATGCCAACATTTGATATCGAACATAAACACGACAGCTGGTCAACGCATGATAGAAAGGATGCTGCAATTGGCATAGTCTATGCTTGGCGTACCTTATGTTTAACTTTGCCCTGTTTGCTAAAAGACATTTCATATAAGTAACTACATGTTAACCAACATACTGACTTCATAGACGATTTCAAAACAAATTGTTTGTGCAATTAATTTTGCGTAAATAATGTTTCCTTTATATCTTGTGAAGCCATTTGGATAATAACCAATTTATTTACTAAACATAGACTAAAAAGTTATTCAAATAAGCAAAATACCAAACTCTTAAGGATGGCCATATTGTTGAATGTAGGTCGGGTCCATAGTCTAACAATTTGGATTTTGATGGTGTAGGCGTCTTGGTTGAGATTCAAATTGTTCAGCAAGGTGATGGCTGGTTGTTCCATTCTACATAGCATGTGAAAAAGAAAAGGCCAGTACCAGATTATAATCGACAAAAAGAACAATATAATACTCAATCAGAATCAAGTAATGTACTGTGACTAAAAATGCAGGCTTAGCACGTGTACACATAAGTTCGTATGTGTGAACGATGACGATGTTGAAGGAGGAAGGAGTGAGAGTTGTGAATACAATGCGATAACAAAGTGGTATTTATTCTAGTACATCGTAAAGTATTTTTGGTCATTATATTTGCCAAATTGTTTGATTATAATGAGATAATCGAAAAATAAAAAAACAGGTAATGTAGATTGAAACCGTAAAACGATATTCTCCATATATATATATATATATATATATATATATATATATATATATAGTGTGAGGTTTATTGAGAAACATTAAAAAAGTGGGGAACCGGGGAACACTCTTAAAAATTTAATTTAACATGTTAAAAATCAATTTTAAAAAAAAAATTCGTCACTTATAAAAACTCGTAGAAGCATTTTTAATAAAAAAATCAAAAACTAAAAATATAAAAAAACAATTAAAAAAGGCTATTTTTTTACAATTTGAAATTCTTTTAAAAAAATTGGTTTTTAATATGTTAAGTTAATTTTATAAGATATATATTTTAACTATTTTTTATATTTTTAGTTTTTGATTTTTTTATTAAAAGTTATATATATAGGTAGAGGATCCTGTACATTAATCCAGAAGTGTGAGAAGTGTGAGGAGTGCATTATAACACTATATATAACACTATATAACACCATATAAACACCGTATAACAATGTGTAACACCATATAACACCATATAACACTATGTAACACCATATAACACTATATAACAAATATCACACTATAATTTGTCTGATAGCATGTCTATGATAGATGTATAGTGTTATATATTGTTATATAGTGTTACATAGTGTTATATGGTGTTATATGGTGTTACATATTGTTATACGGTGTCTATATGGTGTTATATAGTGTTATATATAGTGTTATAATACACTTCTCACACTTCTCATGTGACAACTCGAGTTTCCAAGATTTCCATCTCCGCATTAATTGCGCGTTAATTGCTTAAGTTGTTTGTTTACACGACTTGTTTGTTTCACAACTGTACACGTTTGTGTGATGTTAAAATCGTATTGTGATTGTTATGCTATGTTTGGTGTGCATTATATAAGTGTGTATGTGATTTATATATTTTGTGTTAATGATGTGATGCGTATAATTAATAAAACATGAATTCTATGCCGAACACTCCACTCGAAATCACCTTCCTCTGGCCGAAAACCCTTCTCACGAAATCACTCCTGGACGAAAACACCAAAGTGTTTTCGTCAGGAAGTGGACTAGCGAAAACAGAGATGGGCCTTGGCCCAGTGTTGAGATATTATATGTTTTGATTTCGAGCGTGATAGTTTAATTCGAAAACCCTAGTCACCTCTCATCTTGTCACGGCAACCTTGTGTCTTTGAAGCTCCCTAGGACGATCAAGCTATTGTTTTGTCTATTCACGGTTAGTGTTAATCTTTAATAATTGATTAATTGGTTTAAATCGGATGTATGTGTGTATGATGTTCGATTTAATATGTGTATCATCACTGTAGATAAACTACCGATGATCTGTACGAGCAAAAACAATATAGTTATGCCTGCTGCTCATGTTTGAATCGATGATATATAAATATATTTGAAGGTTTTAAGGGAATGAATGATATGGTTCTATGGTATGCATGCAGTGAATGATTATATCAACCTGTTAACATTGAATTATATGGATGTGATCTACCGAATCTTATTAAATGTCCAACATGTGATCCACTGACATATTGTAGGAATATGTGAACCCTTTTATATTGAATGAATGGATAATATTTGTGAATGATTGGACCGATTATAATAAAGCTAATGCATGATGATCACTTTTGTTGGGTGTTGAATGATTACGTATTACTGTTGGTATGTATGGATGATATGGTCTTTGCATTAAACGAATTGCTTGAGGATTTAAAAGTACTGATCGTTGCAATTGTATGAACATTATGTCGATGATGATGATTAGGGCTTCTGTGGTTGTAACTGTTAATGATGATGTTGATGGTTGATGGACCCCTACGAAAACACTACCTCGACGAAAACACTTTGGGATTTCGTTGCCCAAGTGTTTTCGCCAACAATTGATTTTGGCCACCAAGGGTTTTCGCCCAAAATGAGTTTTCGTCACATTAAACCCGTTAAGTGGTTAACTCTGTTAAGTATGTAACTATGTTTAGCCGATTAACTGAGTTAAGTTTATTAACTCAGTTAACTTTATCAACTCTGTTAGATTCATGTATGACACTCTGTTAAGTGGGTAACTTGTGTTAACCCTGTTAGTTAATTATGTTAGTTAATTAACAGTATTAGTTTATTATTCCTGTTATGTATATAAATCCTGTTAAATTGCTAACTTCGTTAAGACTGTTAACCCTCTCAAGTATGTTAATGATTAACCCTGTTGGAATAAACTGTGATAGACACTTATGTGAAGCATGAATTGCATGAGATTGATAAATTGCTTACGGGATACATGATGTTAACTGCCAAGCACTATGTGATGTTAGATTTGCATGCGAGTCATTACAAACAAAACTGATTGTATATACGTGCGTACTATAGGTCGTGACTGATTATTTGTGAGCGAGTATTTCTTTAGCATACCAAGCAAACCAAGGTGAGTTCACACTCCTTCCAAGGCATGGGATTCCCAGGGGTTGGGAATGGGATTGAATAATTACTCGTACTATTAAACTACTTTTTACTGTCCTCGGATTGAAGGGCACGTACGTAAAACCTACGTACACTCATACTTACTACTGTCCTCGGATTGAAGGGCACGTACGTAAAACCTACGTACACGACCATAAGACCATCAACTCTATCACTTTAAGTCCCTCATTTATCGACTTAATCGCCGAGGCCTATGGCGAGCGGGTCATTAGTTAATAGCGCTATTAGGTTTAACAAACCTCACACCGTGCCAGTCGGACGGGCGTGTACTAATGGACTATGGGCAAAGGGTCAATGCTGATAGACATTGACTTAGGGCACCTCTTACATTTTCGTAGCAGTCGATACACGTGGTCTAGTAACACATGGGAAGCCCCCACCAATCTTCGCAAACATGTCTGGGAGACCGCGATACGAATTAATACGATACATGGTTTACAAAACGAACATACGATTTATGAAACGAATGCTATAACTAAACAACCAACTGTGAACTCGCTCAACTTTGTTGTTGATTCGTTGCTACATGCCTTGCAGGTCGTTAGGTACTCATGGAGTTTGCACAAGGAGGCGCGGTCATTGTGGGACATGGCAATGTGTGCCATGCTAAGAACATTTCTTTAATTCGTACTTAATACTTACATTGGGTTTTACAATTATGCTTCCGCTAAACACTTAACTATGCTTTGGTTTTAAACACCTTTCATATTGTTTGGTCGTTTTATATTTACTACATATATTGTTCAATATGATTGGTGGCTTGATCCTGGCCAGTCACGCCTCCAAGCGGTGATACTCCGCGAGTGGAATTTGGGGGTGTGACAGATTGGTATCAGAGCCATTGGTTATAGTGAACTTGGTTTTAATAAGGGAAAAAGTTTTTGTTAAAACCAGACTATAACCTGAACAGTGCTCAACGATCCACAACGACGCTTCGCTCCACGTGCAAGACTTGACATTCTAGGTGATATGATTTATGTTTACATTGCCTACTTGCTAGATTACATAGAACTTTGCTCATGGTATGCTTTGATAAACGTAACAACTATTGTTTGAAAACACTTGTGTGCTTACTCTCTTCTGTCATCGCACTTTCGCGAACCTCTCTCACTCATGTTTCCTTTGGTATGAAGATCATGAGTGGACGCGTTAACCCAACTCAAGCCCAGTTGGCGGCTTTGATCACTGAACAAGTTACTGCAGCACTCGCAGCTGCCCAGGCAGGAGGTATAACCTGCCATCACCACTTACTCTAGGATCTTTAGATCCTACTCTCGTAAACCAACGCTCGTGCTTAAGTATGTTTACTCTTACGCACACGACATGTCAACACGCTCAGCCACCTGTGTGCACATTCAAGACGTTCATGGACTGTCGTCCTACTACTTTCAGTGGCACTGAAGGGGCTGTTGGACTTCTCCACTGGTTCGAGAAGCTCGAATCGGTCTTCGAAATGTGTGAATGCCCTGAGGCTCGTAGGGTGAAGTACGCCACTGGTACTCTCGAAGGCACTACGCTAACTTGGTGGAACGCGCAAGTTCAGATGCTGGGGCTGGCGGCTGCTAATGCCACCCCATGGAATGATTTTAAAGAACTGATCAAACGGGAATACTGTAGTCGTGATGACATCCACAAGCTGGAAGTGGAATTCTTTAACCTGAAGATGACGGGGTCAGAGATAGAAGCGTACACGAAATGATCCAACGAACTGGCAGTGTTATGTCCAACTATGGTGGACCCACCCATCAAACGCATTGAGCTGTACCTCAAAGGCTTAGTACCAGAGATTCAAAGCCATGTGACTTCTGCTAACATTGCTACCATCCAGGATGTTACTCGTCTTGCTCATCGTCTCACAGACCAGGCAGTGGAACAGAACAGGCTGCCTAAACGTGTCGGTGCTACTACTACTACTACTTCTGCTACTCCTAGTGACAACAAACGAAAGTGGGATGGAACCTCCAGCAAGGGTTCGACTTCAGTTCAGCCCCAGGCACAGCAGCGAAAGATTGACGACTATCAGAGCCCTGGTCAGCAGTCTTCTGGTAGTCAAGGGCAGGGTGGATATCGAGGAAACCACCCAAGGTGCAACAGATGCAACAGGCACCACAGTGGTCAGTGCAACAGGGTTCGTTGCCAGAGGTGTCTCAAGATGGGTCATGAAGCTAAGGATTGCAGGAGCTCACGACCTGCGAATCAGAACTAACAGCAACAACCACCAGCTCCACAGAACCAGCAGCGACAGCGAGGTAACAGGGGATGCTTCCAGTGTGGTGCTGAAGGCCACTTCAAGCGGGACTGCCCTCAGTTAAACAAGAATCAGAACAACAACAACAATAATCAGGGCAACGGGAATAACAACGGGGGTAATAACGACGGCAATGGTGCCAGGGGTCGAGTATTCGTGATTGGTCAGGGTGATGTTAGGAATGACCCCAACGTTGTGATGGTTTCGACATCGTTATTGGTATGGATTGGCTACCTCAACAGCAAGCAGAGATCCTATGCAAAGAGAAGATTGTTCGTATTCCCCGTTCTGGCAAGGAACCTCTCGAAATTCAGGGCGACAAGAGTGGTGCTGTAGTGGGTATCATCTCCTTCCTTAAGGCCCAGAAGTGTTTGCGAAAGGGCCACACTGCTATTTTAGCACTTGTTACTAACGCATCAACGAAAGAGAAGAAGATTGAGGATATTCCAGTTGTACGCGACTTTCCTCAAGTTTTTCCTGAAGATTTACCTGGGCTACCGCCTCATCGTCAGGTCGAATTTCAGATCGAGCTAGCTCCTGGAGCAACACCCATAGCTCGAGCACCTTGTCGCTTAGCTCCAACCGAACTGGAAGAACTGTCCAAACAATTGCAAGAACTCTTGAATAAGGGTTTCATTCTCCCTAGCTCTTCGCCTTGGGGAGCTCCCGTGTTGTTTGTGAAGAAGAAAGACGGTACCTTCCGCATGTGCATAGACTACCGCGAACTGAACAAGGTGACCGTGAAGAATCGCTATCATCTCCCACGCATTGACGACTTGTTCGATCAACTGCAAGGGTCGAGCTATTATTTGAAGATTGACCTGAGGTCAGGTTACCACCAACTGAGAGTCCGGGACGAGGACGTCTCCAAAACAGCATTCAGAACACGCTACGGCCATTACGAGTTTCTGGTCATGCCATTCGGGTTAACAAACGCGCCTGCAGTCTTCATGGATCTTATGAACAGAGCGTGCAAGCCTTACTTGGATAAGTCTGTGATTGTATTCATCGACGACATTCTGATCTACTCTAAGAGTCGGGAGGAACACGAGCAGCATTTACAACTCATTTTGGAACTCCTTCGACCAGAACAGCTGTACGCCAAGTTTTCAAAATGCGACTTCTGGCTTCGTGAAGTCCACTTTCTAGGCCACGTGGTAAACAAGGATGGGATCCATGTTGATCCATCCAAGGTAGACTCGATTAAGAACTGGCCTGCACCGCGTACACCAACAGAAATCCGCCAATTCTTGGGTTTGGCGGGCTACTACAGAAGGTTCATCAAGGACTTCTCCAAGATTGCACAACCCCTCACCTCATTAACTCAGAAAGGCGTTATCTACCGTTGGGGTAATACCCAGGAATCAGCATTTCAGCACTTAAAGGATAGAATTTGTAGCGCACCTATTCTTTCATTTGCCAGAGGGCACAGACGATTTTGTGGTTTATTGCGACGCATCCATTCAGGGTCTTGGATGTGTGTCGATGCAACGTGACAAGGTCATAGCCTACGCATCACGCCAACTTAAAGTTCATGAAAGGAACTACACTACACATGATTTGGAGCTGGGAGCTGTTATTTTCACGCTTAAGATATGGAGACATTACCTGTACGGTACCATGTGCACCATCTACACCGATCACAGGAGTCTCGAACATATCTTCAAGCAAAAGGAATTGAACATGCGACAACGTTGATGGGTCGAGTTACTGAATGATTACGAATGTGCCATCAAGTACCATCCGGGCAAAGCCAATGTTGTGGCTGACGCCCTCAGTCGAAAGGATACCACACCTAGGCGTGTGCGAGCACTACAACTCACTATCCAATCTAGTCTTCCATCACAGATACGAGATGCTCAGGTAGAAGCATTGAAACCAGAAAACGTCAGGGCTGAAGCTCTACGCGGCTCAAGGAAACGGTTAGAACAAAAGGAAGATGGAGCCTACTACGTGACAGGACGCATCTGGGTCCCACACTATGGAAACTTACGCGAGCTTGTGATGGATGAAGCGCATAAGTCTCGTTACTCGGTACACCCTGGTTCAGATAAGATGTACCACGATCTTAGAACTACGTATTGGTGGCCTAGCATGAAAGCTCACATAGCAACTTACGTTAGCAAATGTTTGACTTGTGTGAGAGTCAAGACTGAATATCAGAAACCATCGGGCCTACTCCAACAACCAGAGATACCACAATGGAAATGGGAGCAAATTTCCATGGATTTCGTTACTGGCCTCCCTAGATCTCAACGTGGGAATGATACTATTTGGGTGATCGTGGATCGACTCACAAAGTCTACACACTTTTTGGCTATTACGGAAACGGATAAGTTCTCCACTCTAGCAGACGTTTATCTTAAGGAAGTTGTCTCAAGGCACGGAGTGCCGACCTCTATTATCTCTGATCGTGATGCACGTTTTACTTCAGAACTGTGGCAAGCGATGCACAAATCTTTTGGCTCTCATTTAGACATGAGCACAGCTTATCACCCTCAGACAGATGGGCAGTCTGAACGCACCATCCAAACTCTAGAAGACATGCTTCGTACATGCGTAATCGATTTTGGCAACGGCTGGAAAAAAAAAACATCTCCCGTTAGTGGAGTTTTCGTATAACAACAGTTACCACACCAGCATTCAAGCCGCTCCATTCGAGGCATTGTACGAGCGTAAATGCCGATCACCTCTTTGTTGGGCAGAGGTGGGTGACAGTCAGATCATGGGTCCAGAACTCGTAGTTGATACTACAGAAAGGATTGCACAGATACGACAACGCATGGCGGCAGCACGTGACCGTCAGAAAGCCTACGCAAACAAGCGCCGGAAACCACTCGAGTTCCAAGTTGGGGATCGAGTGCTACTCAAAGTTTCACCCTGGAAGGGTGTGGTTCGTTTTGGCAAACGGGGCAAGCTCAATCCGCGATATGTCAGACCGTTCGAAATCATAGAGAAAATAGGCAAAGTGGCCTACAAACTAAATCTGCCCACAGAACTCAGTGCAGTTCACAACGTTTTTCACGTGCCAAATCTGAAGAAGTGTCTGTCAGATGAGACCCTCATAGTTCCTTTGAAGGACCTCACGATCGATGATCAGTTGTGATTCGTCGAGGAACCTGTTGAAATCATGGACCGGGATGTTAAGGTCCCCAAGCACACCAGAATACCTCTTGTTCGAGTTCGTTGGAACTCCCGTCGTGGCCCAGAGTTTACCTGGGAACGAGAAGTTCAAATGAAACTCAAGTATCCCCAGTTATTCAGAAACAGTGCAACCACTACTGAGGCCGGAGCTACTACAGAATTTCGAGACGAAATTCCAAATCAACGGGGGGATGATGTGACACCCCAGGAAAAACCGGTAAACAACACAACACAACTAGCTTCCTCAGTAACCACGTGCTAAATTTCGGGACGAAATTTCTTTCAAGTTGGGGATAATGTGACAACTCGAGTTTCCAAGATTTCCATTTCCGCATTAATTGCGCGTTAATTGCTTAAGTTGTTTGTTTACACGACTTGTTTGTTTCACAACTGTACACGTTTGTGTGATGTTAAAATCGTATTGTGATTGTTATGCTATGTTTGGTGTGCATTATATAAGTGTGTATGTGATTTATATATTTTGTGTTAATGATGTGATGCGTATAATTAATAAAACATGAATTCTATGCCGAACACTCCACTCGAAATCACCTTCCTCTGGCTGAAAACCCTTCTCACGAAATCACTCCTGGACGAAAACACCAAAGTGTAAAGTGTTTTCGTCAGGAAGTGGACTAGCGAAAACAGAGATGGGCCTTGGCCCAGTGTTGAGATATTATATGTTTTGATTTCGAGCGTGATAGTTTAATTCAAAAACCCTAGTCACCTCTCATCTTGTGATGGCAACCTTGTGTCTTTGAAGCTCCCTAGGACGATCAAGCTATTGTTTTGTCTATTCACGGTTAGTGTTAATCTTTAATAATTGATTAATTGGTTTAAATCGGATGTATGTGTGTATGATGTTCGATTTAATATGTGTATCATCACTGTAGATAAACTACTGATGGTCTGTACGAGCAAAAACAATATAGTTATGCCTGCTGCTCATGTTTGAATCGATGATATATAAATATATTTGAAGGTTTTAAGGGAATGAATGATATGGTTCTATGGTATGCATGCAGTGAATGATTATATCAACCTGTTAACATTGAATTATATGGATGTGATCTACCGAATCTTATTAAATGTCCAACATGTGATCCACTGACATATTGTAGGAATATGTGAACCCTTTTATATTGAATGAATGGATAATATTTGTGAATGATTGGACCGATTATAATAAAGCTAATGCATGATGATCACTTTTGTTGGGTGTTGAATGATTACGTATTACTGTTGGTATGTATGGATGATATGGTCTTTGCATTAAACGAATTGCTTGAGGATTTGAAAGTACTGATCGTTGCAATTGTATGAACATTATGTCGATGATGATGATTAGGGCTTCTGTGGTTGTAACTGTTAATGATGATGTTGATGGTTGATGGACCCCGACGAAAACACTACCTCGACGAAAACACTTTGGGATTTCGTTGCCCAAGTGTTTTCGCCAACAATTGATTTCGGCCACCAAGGGTTTTCGCCCAAAATGAGTTTTCGTCACATTAAACCCGTTAAGTGGTTAACTCTGTTAAGTATGTAACTATGTTTAGCCGATTAACTGAGTTAAGTTTATTAACTCAGTTAACTTTATCAACTCTGTTAGATTCATGTATGACACTCTGTTAAGTGGGTAACTTTTGTTAACCCTGTTAGTTAATTATGTTAGTTAATTAACAGTATTAGTTTATTATTCCTGTTATGTATATAAATCCTGTTAAATTGCTAACTTCGTTAAGACTGTTAACCCTCTCAAGTATGTTAATGATTAACCCTGTTGGAATAAACTGTGATAGACACTTATGTGAAGCATGAATTGCATGAGATTGATAAATTGCTTACGGGATACATGATGTTAACTGCCAAGCACTATGTGATGTTAGATTTGCATGCGAGTCATTACAAACAAAACTGATTGTATATACGTGCGTACTATAGGTCGTGACTGATTATTTGTGAGCTAGTATTTCCTTAGCATACCGAGCAAACCAAGGTGAGTTCACACTCCTTCCAAGGCATGGGATTCCCAGGGGTTGGGAATGGGATTGAATAATTACTCGTACTATTAAACTACTTTTTACTGTCCTCGGATTGAAGGGCACGTACGTAAAACCTACGTACACTCATACTTACTACGGTCCTCGGATTGAAGGGCACGTACGTAAAACCTACGTACACGACCATAAGACCATCAACTCTATCACTTTAAGTCCCTCATTTATCAACTTAATCTCCGAGGCCTATGGCGAGCGGGTCATTAGTTAATAGCGCTATTAGGTTTAACAAACCTCACACCGTGCCAGTCAGACGGGCGTGTACTAATGGACTATGGGCAAAGGGTCAATGCTGATAGACATTGACTTAGGGCACCTCTTACATTTTCGTAGCAGTCGATACGCATGGTCTAGTAACACATGGGAAGCCCCCACCAATCTTCGCAAACATGTCTGGGAGACCGCGATACGAATTAATACGATACATGGTTTACAAAACGAACATACGATTTACGAAACGAATGCTATAACTAAACAACCAACTGTGAACTCACTCAACTTTGTTGTTGATTCACTGCTACATGCCTTGCAGGTCGTTAGGTACTCATGGAGTTTGCACAGGGAGGCGCGGTCGTTGTGGGACATGGCAGTGTGTGCCATGCTAAGAACATTTCTTTAATTCGTACTTAATACTTACATTGGGTTTTACAATTATGCTTCCGCTAAACACTTAACTATGCTTTGGTTTTAAACACCTTTCATATTGTTTGGTTGTTTTATATTTACTACATATATTGTTCAATATGATTGGTGGCTTGATCCTGGTCAGTCACGCCTCCAAGCGGTGATACTCCGCGAGTGGAATTTGGGGGTGTGACATCTCACACCTCTGAATTAATGTACACTATCCCTACCCTATATATATATATATATATATATATATAGGGATCGGTTCAAATGAAAACCACCCCTAGTTGCGAGAACCGTAGGAACCAATATTAATCAATCAGAAGTGGACACCTCATTAAACATGTGAGTATAATTGAGGGGTATTTTTGTAATTTAACCAAATTGACATATATGCAATTATATTAGTTCTCTCTTTCTCTCTCTCTCTCTCTCTCTCATACAAACAATCAACAATCAGATCTATTTTCTCTCTCCCTCTCTCTCTCTCTCATATCACAAAATCTTATCTCTTTCTCTCTTGCTCACTTACCGGAACCCTAGGTGGTGGTAGTGGGTAGAGGTAGGTGATGGTGTGGTGAAACTATGACGGGGGTCGTGGTTTTTGTGACTGGTAGTGATGGTGTGGGGAAGAGGTGGGGGTGACAGTGTTGGTGGTGGTGGCGTTGGGGTTGGGGTTGGTGGCGACGTTGGGGGTTGGTGGGTAGGGTAGAGGTGGGTGATGGTGTGGTGAAACTATGACGGGGGTGGTGGTTTTGTGACTGGCAGTTGTGGTGTGGGGCAGAGGTAGGCGACGGTCTTGGTGGTGGTGGCGTTGGGGTTGGTGCAGGCGGGGGGTTTGGTGGTGACTTTTCACCGATGGTGGTGTTTGGGGTTGGCGACTCTCACCCTATCTCTCTTTCACCGATGGCGGTGTTGGGGTCCGGCGACCCGAGGTGACTTTTTGTTTCATCCCAGTGGTGCCGATAAGTACAAATATGTCGTCGTTCCATGTGGTTAGTTCTAAATTTTTGTTTCATCCCGGTGGTGCCGGTGGTGTGCTGGAGAGGGTGAAACCCGAGCTTTAAAGTACTTATTTTGTGAGTTTTGTATGCGTTTTATGTGTTTACTCACGTGGAATAGAATAACTATGAGTGATTATTGATTTGCAGGTTAAACGCGTAATTCGGTGAAGTTACGATGGTTAAAAATGAAGCGGAGTGCTTAGGTATGGCATTTGCAGCTCACGGTGTTGATTTGGAACGTATTTGGGTGAGGAAACTGACTTAAAGATTCAAGTAATTCGGAAAGACAAAGTCCAGGGACTATAGGGTAATTAATGGAAAGTTCATTCGTGGGCAAATGTGCAAGCAACATGCAAGAATAAAGTTCAGGGACCAAATTGACATTTGTTAAAAGTTAATGAGTGAAGAAAAAAAGGACTTGAATCACGACCGTAGGTTACGGTCGTTAAACCATAGCTTACAGTTGGATGGTGCTGGTGCTATTTTGAACAGAAGATGTGAACTGTAACTTACGGTTCCTCAACCGTAGGTTACAGTTGGATTATGTAATTGAAACAGAACTTCTCAACTGTAAGTTACGGTCCTGAGGCGTAGCTTACGGTTTTGTTGACGAAAAGACACGCAAATTAGACCCTTTAGGGTATATTAGGGTTTGTTAAGGTCTCTAATCATTATCTCATAACCTAAGGACGACCGAAGGCACTCGAGAGCTTCAAAGTTCTGGGTTTTTTCATCCGATTCATCAAGATTCTTCACCAAATCATCAATCCTATCATGAGTTCGTCATCAATTCAAACTTTTGTCGATCTTGTTTACGAGATGAGCGGCTAAACTTCTTGGGTTTCCTCCGGATGGAGGGTTTGTGTAATTAGGTACTTTTATGTGTTTTTAATCATTGTAACTTGGTGATCTAAGCATTCGATGCTTTTCACCATGGATTTAGTTGACTGATTGTAACTGGTTGCATTTATTTATCCTTAATTCTTAAGCATTCAATTCCCGAGAGTTCTCGTAATTGGGATATATTTGACATGGGGTTAGGGTTGGTAAATGTAATTGATGATCATATGATAACCTCCCGTTATGTATTAATCGGAGTACTTCGTTTTTTATCATCACAATTGGTTAATTAGGTTAAACATTTTATGTCTATGTGAATGTTTTGATTAAACACATAACTGAACTTGTTTGCAAACCTGACATTCGGTGGAACTTTTCTTTTTCCTATTGTTTAAAACCTCAAGTTCTTAATTCGTAATTTAGTTAATCCACAAATCAAACAATCATCAGTTTATTTTTTATAGTTGTTAATAAATACTTAACGTTACACACTTTCCACAATCCTCATGTGGTTCGATACCGGACTTACCCTACCTACAGAGTTAGTTGGTTTTTGCATGTTCGTTACGACAGACATCAAAATGGCGCCGTTGCCGGGGAGGCGTGCGCAAAGTGTTTAGTGTTAAGTTTTATTTAAAAAAAATCCATGAATAGTGTCAGTTTTGTTTTGTTTTGTTTTGTTTAGATTTATGCTTGGTGCTTGTGTTTCTGTGTTTCTGCAGGATGGCAAGTTATTTGAGAAGAAGATTTCCCGAGTACTCTACATGTACACTTTGCAAGAATTCGCTGCATCCGGGAATTAACTGTTGGGAGGCTCGATACAGGCATGAAGAAGAACAGAGGAGAGCAAATGAGTTGAATTTTTATTCTGATGATCATGTCCACCCATACTATTCTTATTCTGATTCGCTGCGAGTTGCATATGATTACAAATCGGATACGGATTATTGTTATGATGAGCAGACATGGGATGAGAGTAGCTATGATCCGGGGATGGTACAAAGCGTGAGTTACCAAGAGGAGTATGACGATTGTTATGATGAATACTCTCAATTTTCTTATGAAGACCATCAGGTACACTATCAGGATGCCTATCATGCCCAGTATACATTTGATCAGGGTGAGTCTAAATCTGCACCCCAGTCACATAGTTACCATCAATCACCCCAATTTGGAAGTCTTGTTGAATATATGAGACAACGAGACCTGACATACGTTGAAGAGCAATTGGCGAAACCTGACCTGTCAATAGAGGACCAGTTGGAGATGTGGATTCAGAAGTATGACCTTTTGATGGCTGAAGTGAAGGATGATGGGCCAGGAATGACTCCAATAGAAAAACGCCAAGCCAGGGATATATAGATGGGTGTCTCTACAGTTGTCTCCTTCTCAAGTAGGGGACGAGGTTGTGGAGGTTAATACCACACCGGTGATTCTCCCAATTGTTGAACAGGCAGATGTGGAGAAAATTTTTGAAGGTGATGAGGTGAAAGAAGACATTCCATAAAATAAGTGTGGGGATGCACGTATAGAGATGAGGAAGGTGACGGTGAAGGACATCAGGCGGATCATCATAAAGTGGTTGTGCAATAATCCAACTTATCTGCTGATACTGAGTAAAAAGAAATGCTTGTGGAGAGTTAACTACCGATTGTATGTTGGGAACTCGATAGGAAAGTGTGGATTGAGGCTGGACTACAGTGCATCAGTGGACATCTTGATAAAAATTAGACCCCGCTGGATCAGTGATGTCAGGTACCGTGCATTCATGGGGAATATAAGGGGTAAATGTGCACTGAGACCACCGTAGCGCATATCATGTACGGTCTGGCTGAAGGCCTTTAAACTTAGCGCTCTCGGGAGGCAGCCCGAGGATGTAGAATATTGTATTTTGGTTTGGTCTCGCTTTGGTGTGTTTGTGTTTTGACAGGTTTCTACGCTCCATCTTCACGGATGCAAGGATTCAAGTGTGGGGATGTTTTGCAACATCCCCGGTGAGATATCAAAGAATCTATGGAATGCGTCTATTCCGGTTTAAGCACATCAGCCGCATCACTACAGACACATGATCAGGTGCATGTGTTTATCTATCCTGTGTTTTATTTTCGGTGTGTTTTGTAGTAGTTGGTGGTGTGAAACTTTGTTTTGTTTAGGGAATGTGTTTTATTTAATTGTATTAAGAGTTAGCCGCTTATTGGTTTATTTGGTTGGTATTCCCGGGCTAGTTTTAAAAGCACTATACATTGGGGACAATGTCGCCCAAGTGTGAGGTTGTGGGAGCCCGGGAAGGGATTCGTGGATAAAGCTTGAAGCGATTGAAAAGTGGTTGAAGTAGATGAAAATTGAAAAAAAAAATTGAAATTTTGAAAATTTTAAAGTTTTTCATCGCCTTAAGTAAGTTAATTGGATACGAAAACCTTAAGTTTCAATCACTAATGGATTTCTTACCGGTAGTAGACTAGATTAGTCCCTTGTCATGGTCGTTCCTTTAAGTTTCATGAGAGTAGGTCTGACAGTTGTTTTTATAGAAAATGAGTTGAAAAGAGATGTCTATCTAGGGGTAACATGTTTTGGATTGCATATGCTACATGTCGGTAACCTTTTACCCTTTCTTGGTGAGATCTTAAGCCTGTAGAATTGATAGAATGATTTATATTATGAATTCGTTTGTTGAGTGCAGGCCACGTGTTATTTTGTGTGAGAACTTGTGTGATTTGATACGTGCTGAGATTGTGGATTTGACATGTGCACATAGATGATAAAGGCATTAGGATTTCTCGTTACATCCATTGTGTTTGTGTTTGTTATGTTTACCAATCATTCCCCTAGTAGCCCTGTTGAGCCTATTTACCTTTCGTTTGTTCACCCGATATGAATTGTGTAAGACCAACCGTGAATGACAATGTTATACGTTTTGAAAAAAAAGAAGAAAAAAAGAAGAAAAAGAAAAATATATAAAAGAAAAAAAGGGAAAACAACAAAAAGAGAGTTTTGTGAATAATGCTTGTTTTGTTTGGGTAGAAACCAACCCAAAAGTATGAGTCGTGTGAATAAAGTTGTCACGGTTTGATTGTTTGTTCGTTAGCCACATAAAAATAAAAAGCCAAAAATTTTCCTACCTTAGCCTAAGCCCAAAACCCAAAAGTCCTTTTGATATGTGCCGTGTTACATGATACAGTGGGGTGTGATTATCATACAAGCTTATGATTGCAGGATTTCATGTTTGGTTCTTGAGTGTTTACATACTAGCACATTACATGCTAGTTCAGATATTAACCGAGAGGAGAGTACATTGTGAGGGGTGTGTAGCATGTGTTTGAATTGTAAACATGTTAGTCTTAGATAGACAAGTCTTGAGTTATAAAGTTGCTTGATTTGCATGTCAGACTGTCAATCTCGAATGTGTTAGTCTATGGGATGGGTATGACTTGGGAACTTAACATGTTGAATTGGTTAAGGGATTTGGAAGTGTTGTCACTGTGGTAAGTAGTTCTAAATTGGTTTGCTTGAGGAAAATCAAAGGTAAGTGTGGGAATGTGATGGAGAGGGTGAAACCCGAGCTTTAAAGTACTTATTTTGTGAGTTTTGTATGCGTTTTATGTGTTTACTCGCTTGGAATAGAATAACTATGAGTGATTGTTGATTTGCAGGTTAAACGCGTAATTCGGTGAAGTTACGATGGTTAAAAATGAAGCGGAGTGCTTAGGGATGGCATTTGTAGCTCACGGTGTTGATTTGGAACGTATTCGGGTGAGGAAACTGACTTAAAGATTCAAGTAATTCGGAAAGACAAAGTCCAGGGACTATAGGGTAATTAATGGAAAGTTCATTCGTGGGCAAATGTGCAAGCAACATGCAAGAATAAAGTTCAGGGACCAAATTGACATTTGTTGAAAGTTAACGAGTGAAGAAAAAAAGGACTTGAATCGCGACCGTAGGTTACGGTCGTTAAACCGTAGCTTACAGATAGATGGTGCTGGTGCTATTTTGAACAGAAGATGTGAACTGTAACTTACGGTTCCTCAACCGTAGGTTACGGTTGGATTATGTAATTGAAACAGAACTTCTCAACTGTAAGTTACGGTCCTGAGGCGTAGCTTACGGTTTTGTTGATGAAAAGACACGCAAATTAGACCCTTTAGGGTATATTCGGGTTTGTTAAGGTCTCTAATCATTATCTCATAACCTAAGGACAACCGAAGGCACTCGCAAGCTTCAAAGTTCCGGGTTTTTTCATCCGATTCATCAAGATTCTTCACCAAATCATCAATCCGATGATGAGTTCGTCATCAATTCAAACTTTTGTCGATCATGAGCATACAAGTTTAATAGTATAATAGATAGCGAAAACGTTTACGCATAACCAGCATATAACATGTAGCAAAGTGAAGCTAGTAGGTTATCGACAATGAAATATGCACAGACGTGACTGCGAGTTGTAGAATGCGCAACACATATCACCACTGTGACACGTGAAGTAAAGCCCTTAACAACCCCTGTCCACGACAGGTGCTGAGTCCAAACTATAGTACTATCGTTGCTAAGGTGTCAGGCAACAATCACTGTGTAAACATAACATACAAGCCTTCATCGAATAACACGTATAACATGCAATAACGGTCAGTGTATAAAAGTGTCTGCGTTGTGTGTCGATTGTGATTTGAATAAGTAACGTATACACACCCAAAAGTGCGTGAAGCAAAAGGGTTCGAGTATACTCACAGATAGCGTTTAATAAATAAACACCGTCTTGGATTGAAAGGAGCGCTGGAAAGTTAGCCTGATTACAGAACGATAGCATAAGCGTTGAACGGTGCGTTAAACGGTGACGAATGAACTGAGTGACGAATGGTCATCCGATCGGATGACAATCCGGACGGATGGTCATTTGATCGGGTTCGCATTCGTTTGGGATGGATGTGTTTGTGTATGATGGCTTTGAAGTTTTCGTTGTAGCATTTTAAAATCAGAGAAGTATCGCTAACTTTCAGGTCGTCCGATCGAACGGTCGTTCGGTCGGATGGCGATCCGTCTAGCGAGACATTTCATGGAGAACAAGTTCACAGCAGAATGCTCATTCGATCGGATGGTCATCCGATCGGACGGCCATTCGCTGGGTTTGGATAAGTTCGGAAAAAGTCATAAAATGTTTAAGTGTTGAAGACCAGATGTCATCCGATTGGTCGGCAGTCCGTTTGGTGACTGGCTCGTCTTGAAATTTGTTAAGTTTGAAAAGTTTGTGGTTTGATCGAGACGGTATGACAACGTGTTAAACAATGGGAACTCCACCAAGTCCAAGTTATCCGATCGGACGGGAATCACCCCAGTCTGATCAGTTAACTGTTCTTGACGGTTGTTCATGTTCAACCCGCTAAGTCGGCTGTCTCGTCGATAGGAATCAGATCTCTGACCGACACTTCACTAGAGAAAGAGTGGAAGGCATGAAGAAGCTCTGATTCTATCGGTTTTGAGTGTATGAGTGTAAAAGAGTTGAAAGAAAGTTATGAAAACATCTTTCAATCCTTCTAATCTTGAAAAAGATTTAGATTTATGCGAAATCTGTGTTTAACATGTTGAAATCCTTTAGATCTGAGTTGTTCTTGGTGGAATGAAGCCAAATCTTGAAGTTCACAAGAACTCCATGATGACATCATCCTAGAACACCTCAAATCAGCCGATTTCATGGTTAAAAGTTAAGATTCAAAGGTGAAATGATGGAGTGTGTGTAGATGATAGATGTACAAGATTTGGGGAAGAAACTTACAAGAATCGCGAGGAATCGAGAGAAATAGGTTGAGAAGTCGAAGGGTCGCACCAGAGCTGTCACATCACTGTTCAAGTGATGTGACAGGTGTTATTTATAGATGCCAAAAGAGGAAAGGCTGTGTAGTGTGTCGGATCAGAGGGCAGTCCGATTGGATGGCCATCCGATCGGATGGTCGTCCGTACGGATGACCATTCGATCGAATGGTCATTCGATCGAAGGGCTGCTGCGAGTTGGTTTTTGGCGTTTCGTTTCATGCGTTGGGCGTTGCGATGCGTTTAAGCGAGTGTTGATTAAGCGATGCGATAGATTTTAAACAATAGTCACACAAATAACATAACTAACACACAACAACATAATGAACCTTGCGTTTCCAGTTCGCGATGAGATTGTGTTGCGATAGAGTTGCGATTGCGTTTTGGCTAATCACCACAACATAAAGTAATCATGCACGAGTAACACATAAATAGCGCACACACACGTAAAACAATATACAGAACCTACCGTTCATGTTGCGATGCGATCAGCGATAAAGCGACAAATAGATTAGCGATAAACATGCGATTGACTGTGATTATTACAGATATTCCACATAATACAACTAAAGTTAACATATTTAAGATATCGATTAATAAGTCAAGAAGTACAGTCAATAATTAAGCAAGGAGTGACAGATCGCAATTAGCAATCTTTTCTTCCTTTGACTTTGACTTGTACTTTGACTTCCAAAACGCGGGTTGTTACAGCCTCCCATACTTCGCCTTCATGTCACTTTCGAGTTCCCAGGTGAACTCTGCGCCGCGTTTGCCTTCCCAGCGAACCTTCACAATGGGAATGCGTGAGCGCCTGAGCTTCTTGGTTTCCCGATCCATGATCTCGACAGGCTTCTCCCCGAAGTGTAATGTTTCGTCCACTTGTAGATCCTCAAGTGGCACTTGTAAATTCTGCTCAGCCAGGCACATACTGAGGTTTGAAACATGGAAAGTCGGGTGGACGTTGCTAAGTTCCTCCGGTAGTTCAAGTCTGTAGGCCACCTTCCCAATCCTTTTCAGAATTTTAAAGGGTGCAACATATAGAGGCGCGAGTTTCCCTTTCTTGCCGAATCTGATCACCCCCTTCCAAGGTGAAACCTTTAGGAGTACGTGATCGCCAACGTCAAATTCAAGGGGCTTGCGGCGTCTATTGGCGTAACTTTTCTAACGACTTCGAGCTTTGAACAGGTTATCTCGAATTTGGAGGATCTTGTCAGTCGTATCTTGCATCAACTCAGGACCCGGTTATTTGCGCATCTCCGATCTCATGCCACACAATCGGCGATCGACATTTTATTCTGTATAGTGCCTCAAATGGTGTCATTTGAATGCTAGAATGATAACTGTTATTGTACGAGAATTCGACCAAAGGTAAGTGCGCGTCCCAATTACCACCAAAGTCTATGACACACGAGCGAAACATGTCTTCAAGGGTACGAATCGTTCTTTCAGTCTGGCCGTCAGTTTGGGGATGGAAAGCGGTATTTAGATTAAGAGTAGTACCGAGAGCAGATTGAAACGTTTCCCAAAGACGCGAGGTAAACCGACCATCGCGGTCAGAGATGATATCACGAGGCGTCCCGTGTCGACACATGATCTCGTCGGTGTAGATTCGGGCTAATCATTCTACCTTGTATTCTTCCTGTATCGGCAGAAAATGAGCAGATTTAGTCAAACGGTCAACGATAACCCAGATGCTATCGTGACCCGAAGGTGTACGCGGAAGTTTCGTTATAAAGTGCATGGCTATGCTCTCCCATTTCCACATCGGGATCTCAGGTTGTACAAGCAAGCCAGAGGGTCTTTGTTGCTCGGCCTTGACTTTCGAGCAAGTCAGGCACTTCGAAACATAGATTGCGATATCCTTCTTCATTCCAGGCCACCAGTACCGTAGACGGAGGTCGTGATACATTTTGTCGGCACCAGGATGAATGGAATATCGTGACTTGTGCGCTTCAGTCAACAATATATCTCGAAGGTTATTGCGGCTTGGAATCCAGATGCGATCTAGATAGTAGTAGATACCGTTCGATTTGGTGACAAAGTGTGACTCGGCACCACACTTTTTCATTTCCTCTCGCATGGTATCTTCAACAAAACAAGCGTGCTGAGCGTCATGAATTAAAGCTTCGAGGTCGTTCTGGGCATGAGTATTACGAACGCTATGCAAATAGCTTCGTCTGCTTAGAGCATCGGCTACAACATTTGCTTTGCCAGGGTGATAACGAATCTCGCAATCGTAATCGTTGAGAAGTTCTATCCATTGTCGTTGGCGCATATTCAGTTCCTTTTGGTAGAGGATGTGTTGCAGGCTCTTATGGTCGGTGAAGACCGTACACTTTGTACCGTAAAGGTAGTGTCGCCAAATCTTCAACGCAAAAACAAATGCGCCTAACTCGAGGTCGTGGGTTGTATAGTTCTTCTCGTGGATCTTCAGTTGACGAGAGGCGTACGCGATAACCTTGTCCCGTTGCATGAGGACACAACCAAGACCAAGGTTCGAGGCATCACAATAGACAACGAAGTCATCGTTTCCGTCTGGTAGAGCGAGAACAGGAGCATTGCAGAGCATATACTTCAGATTTTGAAAGGCTTGCTCTTGTTTGATTCCCCAAACAAAAGGCTTGTCTTTATGCGTCAAAGAAGTAAGCGGGACAACGATTTTTGAAAAGTCGGCGATGAATCGACGGTAATAGCCCCCCCAATCCGAAGAACGAACGAACATCGTATGGTGATTTTGGAGTACCCCAACTCTTAACAGCTTCGATCTTTGCGGGGTCGACGTATATACCTTGACTATTGACGATGTGACCGAGGAATTGAACCTCCTCTAGCCAGAATTCACACTTGGAGAACTTGGCATAGAGTCGATTCCCTTGGAGTAGTTCGAGAACCAAACGTAGATGTTGTGCGTGTTCGGTTTTCGACTTCAAATAGATAAGGATGTCGTTGATGAAGAAACGGTCAAGAAATGGTTTGCACACACGGTTCATCAAATCCATGAAAACAACGGGTGCATTGGTTAAACCAAAGGGCATTACGACGAATTCATAATAGCCATAACGGGTTCAGAAAGCGGTTTTCGGTATGTCTTCCTCCTGAATTCGTAACTGGTGATAGCCTGAGCGTAAATCGATCTTCGAAAACACGTAGCACCTTGCAATTGATCAAAGAAATCATCGATTTGGGGCAGGGGATAGTGATTCTTGATAGTCAGCTTATTCAACTCCATATAGTCGATACACATCCGAAACGACCCGTCCTTCTTTTTAACGAAAAGAACTGGTGCGCCCCAAGGAGAGGTGCTAGGGCGAATGAAGCCTTTGTCAAGTAATTCCTGGAGTTGACTCGAGAGATCGCGCATTTCGGATGGAGCGAGGCGATAAGGAGATTTAGCAACAGGATTAGCTCTAGGAATGAGGTCAATACGAAAATCAATATCACGACTCGGGGATAAACCAGGTAAATCATCGGGAAAGACTTTAGGAAAATCACGAACCACAGGCACCTTATCCATTGCCTTCTTTTCCTTTTCCTCCGCTACTACGATGTGTGCCAAGAAAGCTTTGTATTCCCTGTGGAGATACTTGCTCGCTTGGATACACGACATGAGTTTGAGATTCTTCGATGCGACTTCACCATAGACACACAGTTGATCACCATTAACGAGCGAGAAACGAATCATTTTATCAAAGCAAACGACTTCAGCACAATTTTCAAGAAGAAAATCCATGCCTACTATGATATCGAAACTACCAAGCTGCATCGGGATAAGGTCGATAGGGAAAACGTGATTGTTGAGTTCAAGCGTACAATCACGTAGGATAGAATAAACTGTAACTGTTCTTCCAGTGGTAACTTCAACATCGAACGTCGAGGGGAGATGGGCGCGCTTACGATTAAGGAGCTTTTCGAATTCCAACAACACAAAACAGTCATCGGCTCCAGTATCAAATAAACACGAAGCATATATACCATTTACGAGGAACGTACCATTAAACACATTGTTATCTGCTTGAGCCTGGCGGGCGTTGATGTTGAAAGCATGTCCGCGGGCTGCTGGCTGCTGAGGCTGCTGCTGTTGATGTTGAGGCTGCTGCTGCTGCTGTGGCTCTTGCTTCACCACTTTGTTGGGGCACATGTTTGCAAAGTGGTTGGGATCACCACATGCAAAGTAATCTCTAGCGTGGATTGTGGGTGCAGGAGCTGCTTGTTGACCATGGGGAGCAGGAAGGAGAGCTTGTGGTGCAGGAGCTTGACCTTGAGCTTGACGTGGACCAGTACGGTAGTTGGCAGTAAAGTGGCCGTACATGTTGTAGTGAACACAGAATCTGCAAGCAATCCCCATGGGATGGTGATAGGTACAGGTAGGGCAAGCCGGGTGAGGACCAGTATATGCACGCTTGGCCAGCGGTGCATTAGTCACCGGTGCCGCTACTTGGCGGTTTTGGGGTTGCGGTTGAGCAGTGATGGCATTCAATGGTACGTCAACTGTACCTGCACAGTTCTTACTACTATTGTTGTTGTTCTTTCTCTTGCGACGGGAGGACTTCGAAGATTACGGTGCGGCGGTTTCAGCGGTGGGAGCGTCGGTTGCTTGATGAAGGCTCTTCGGAGTATTCTTGAAGTACCCAGCGAGAACTCACTTGTCGTTTATCTCTGCAGCGAGTAGGTAGGTTTCTTCAATTGTTGTTGTCTTCGCAGCTTGCACGAAGTCAGCAACACAATCCGGTAAAGCATGGATATACTTCTTGATTGTCATGTCAGGTGTTGCCACCTGGCCTGGACAAATGATACTCAGCTGTTTGAAGTGGGTAGTTAGACCGGCGTTATCGCCACCGTCTTGCTTGATATGCCATAACTCATTCTCCTGCTTCTGGAGCTCGTGAGGTGGGCAAAATTCCTTCATCATGAGGTATTTCAACTCATCCCAAGTAAGCCCATAGGCTGCATCATTCCCACGTTTGTTTCTTTCGGCAGTCCTCCAATCCAGAGCCCTGGATTGGAAAACGCCAGTTGCGTTGACAGTACGTAGGTGTTCAGGACATCCGCTCTGATGGAGCGTGACTTCGATTGAGTCGAACCATTGAAACATCGCGGTTGGTCCGTCTTCGCCCGTAAAGTCTTTTGGGCCACAGGCCTTGAACTGCTTTAAGCTGAAAGTACCCTTAGGCGAGTCAGTCCTTGATTCCTCGGAGGACTTACTGGTATTCTCGTTAAGCTCACTGACGATTTGCGGGATAACTTTCGCCATTCGCTTAGCGACGAGGGCAGCGATGCGTTTGTCCTCATGGTTTCTTCGGGCGGCGCGAGAGTGACGTGATCCAAATGACGACATTGTCTGCAACAGACATCGCCATAGGACTCAAAACACTATATAATTAAATCTCACCTCACACGCCCTACTACTAAATAAAGCTCAGGAACACATCTAGTCACATAATCAAGTAGGCACATATACACAGAAACACATAAGCACGTAAGCACGTAGACACATAAAACATACTATATTTTGCACGTATTCACCTACATATATTGCACGTATTCATCTATCATTCAAAGTTCGCGTGTTCGAGAATAGCGATTGCGATTAGCGAGTACACAGCGAGTCGTATAGAGTAAGCGAGTAACATAGCATGCGATTTGTTAACGTTTTGAGATAGATGTGTAGTGCGAGTTATGGGTGTTGATCAAAGCGAATAGCGAAAAGCGTATAATTTACAAAAAATCGAAACACATAAACATGTAAAACCTCATAAAACACATAAAATTTCCACATAAAAAAATAAATCATAATAAATCACAGAGTCAACGGTTGCGGCTCAGAATCAAAACACATAAAAATCAGCGATTGCGAGCTTGAAATCGGAGATAGATTGTCTCGGCTGGATAGACATCGACTACCCAAAGTGATTCGACTATTCTCAAGGACTTTGAACACACGTTTTGGCCTAATAGACTGTGCTCTATCACCCGAATGTGGTGAACGGCATGCATCCTTTCGGTTATTCACGCAGCTCGAGTCGTTGTAATCCATCGAGACTTTGGTGAGAGTTTTGTAAAACAAAAATAGAGTTCGGAACGAGTCATCAAGGTTCGGGTTTCACCCCTAACTTATCGACTACGTTCCTGTTCGTGTGATAGAATCACGAGATAGCGAGAGAGAATTTGCGTCGAAGTACGGATTTAACTCCTGATTCAATGCAAATTCTCGTGTTTATAGTAAAAATTGCGCGTCGAACAAGCGATCCAATCGAGAGTTTGTGGTTTTCACACCTAGTCTCGATCTAATCACTCGTTCATTTTCAAAAATAGTGCAGTGTGCCTGCCTTAGGAAAGGCAGAGTGATAGAGTATAGTATGATTGCGAGTCAAGCGAGTAACAAAAATAGGCTCGCGCGGAACCCCTACCGGGTTTGCACAAAGCGGTATGTTGGTACTTAGACTATAGACTAGGTCGTTTCTAAGACATCAACCCGGACTAGGTCGAGTCTTGCCTAATTCCCTAGAGTTATGGCTCTGATACCAATCTGTCACACCCCAACCGATGGCGGAAATATCGGGGTGAGGCACTGAGCGAAACAGATTGTCCAGGAGAAATCCATAACAACTAATATGAAAAGAGTTGAAAGAAAGTTATGAAAGAAAGTTATGAAAACATCTTTCAATCCTTCTAATCTTGAAAAAGATTTAGATTTATGCGAAATCTGTGTTTAACATGTTGAAATCCTTTAGATCTGATTTATTTTTAGGATCGAGAATCGATCTGAACGAGTCTTCAGAAGAGCTCTAAACTGATTCAAAGGCGGAATTCGATGAATCAGAGTTTGTATCAGCTTGATATTCACTAATAACTGTCTCTTGTATTGATTAGAACGCGTTTACAAGGCTGGAGACACTTCGGCAGAGCTTCGCTACCGGAATCAAAAAGTTACAAATGAAAATTACAAGTCACCTATTTATACTATTTCCAGTTCGTTTGAACAGGCATTTCCAGTTCGTTTGAACTGTCCACTTCGTTTGAACTGTCCACTTCGTTTGAACAGTCCACTTCGTTTGAACTGTCCACTTCGTTTGAACTGGCTTGTTCACCTTTGTTTCCTGTTTAACTCGAACTGTGTGACTTGATCTTTCATTACTAATCTAAGACTCGAACGAAGATGAAGTCGACAGACAACTGCACTAACATTGTTCTTGGTGGAATGAAGCCAAATCTTGAAGTTCACAAGAACTCCATGATGACATCATCCTAGAACACCTCAAATCAGCCGATTTCATGGTTAAAAGTTAAGATTCAAAGGTGAAAATGATGAAGGAGTGTGTGTAGATGATAGATGTACAAGATTTGGGGAAGGAACTTACAAGAATCGTGAGGAATCGAGAGAAATAGGCTGAGAAGTTGAAGGGTCGCACCAGAGCTGTCACATCACTATTCAAGTGATGTGACAGGTGCTATTTATAGATGCAAAAAGAGGAAAGGCGGTGTAGTGTGGCGGGTCGGAGGGCAGTCCGATCGGATGGCCATCCGATTGGATGGTCATCCGTACTGATGACCATTCGATCGAAGGGCTGCTGCGAGTTGGTTTTTGGCGTTTCGTTTCGTGCGTTGGGTGTTGCGATGCGTTTAAGCGAGTGTTGATTAAGCGATGCGATAGATTTTAAACAATAGTCACACAAATAACATAACTAACACACTACAACATAATTAACCTTGCGTTTCCAGTTCGCGATGAGATTGTGTTGCGATTGCATTTTGGCTAATCACCACAACATAAAGTAATCATGCACGAGTAACACATAAATAACGCACACACACGTAAAACAATATACAGAACCTACCGTTCATGTTACGATGCGATCAGCGATAAAGCAACAAATAAATTAGCGATAAACATGCGATTGACTGCGATTATTACAGATATTCCACATAATACAACTAAAGTAAACAAATTAAAGATATCGGTTAATAAGTCAAGAAGTACAGTCAATAATTAAGCAAGGAGTGATAGATCGCAATTAGCAATCTTTTCTTCCTTTGACTTTGACTTGTACTTTGACTTCCAAAACGCGGGTTGTTACACAAGCAACATGCAAGAATAAAGTTCAGGGACCAAATTGGCATTTGTTGAAAGTTAACGAGTGAAGAAAAAAAGGACTTGAATCGCGACCGTAGGTTACGGTCGTTAAACCATAGCTTACAGTTGGATGGTGTTGGTGCTATTTTGAACATAAGTTGTGAACTGTAACTTACGGTTCCTCAACCGTAGGTTACGGTTGGATTATGTAATTGAAACAGAACTTCTCAACTATAAGTTACGGTCCTGAGGCGTAGCTTATGGTTTTGTTGTCGAAAAGACGCGCAAATTAGACCCTTTAGGGTATATTAGGGTTTGTTAAGGTGTCTAATCATTAGCTCATAACCTAAGTGTCTTAAATCCACCACTTATGTTAGAAATTATACAAAATCAAAGTGTGTTAGAAATTAAAATTAGTAATTTTTAAAGCAATTATACAACTTCAATGTGTATTGTAGAAAACATACACTTGTTGATAATAATAAAAAAAGACTTACATAGATTCAGATTTTTTTTTTTTTGTTATTCACAATTTTTTTGGGGTTTTTTTTCATTAAATATAGTGTAGTTTTGGGTTTGTGGAAAGGATTATTGATGCAAAATCAATCTCATATAGAAAAATGAAATCTCAAATCTAACATATAAGTCTAAAAAGATATGTCTTCTATTAGAATACGGGGTATGGGGCTTGGGTTGGGGCGTGGGTTGGGGGGGAAACGCCCAAGCCACCACCCCGGGTGGGCTTGGGTTGGGGCTTGGGTTTGAAGCCGGGCGTGGGGCGGGCTTGAGATTCGATGTGGCGACCTCCTATTCGCTGTCCACCGCCATGTCATAGCGGGTGTTTGAATGTTTGAATTTTAAATTCCAACCGTTTGGCCAAGCCAAGCGGTCACCCCAACCACCAACATCCCCTATAAATGTCACCCTAACCCCCACCGGCTACCCCAACCATAACCCACTTGATCCCACGAACCCGCTACCCCAACCCGAAGAAGATGGCCTCTTGGACCCACGAAGAAGAATTGGCTCTCGTCACAAGCGTCGTTGACGCTATGAAGGGGCGGCAACCCGGCCAAACACGATATTGGCCGGAAGCATTCGCAAGCTACAAACATAACTGTCACACCCCCAAAATCCACATGCGGAGTATCACCGCTTGGAGGCATGACATGACCAGGATCCAGCCACCAATCATATTGAACAATGTATTTAAAATAGATATAATCCAACCACGCAATATAATTGGAGTTTCAAAACTAGTTAACCAAGTTCAAATTAAACAGCGGAAGCATAAGACGCGGAACCAAAACATAAGTTCAATAAGTTCATAAAGTTTAAATGTTTAGAACGGGACATAACAGTCCATATCCCACAACGACCTCCTCCTCGTGCAAGCTCCATAAGCATCTAACGACCTGTAAGGCATGTAACAACGAGTCAACAACAAAGTTGAGCGAGTTCACAGTAGGTGTTCGTTATAAAGTGGTTTTTCAAGAACTATGAGTTTGTTTGCAACTACAGGTTAAATCAACTTTCCTTATTTTCCAAACCATAAACGGTGGGGGCTACCCCATGTTGTAAACCACTAGACTAGATGTATATATAGGTGCTCTTCCCAATCCGAGGACAGAGGTACGTATTGATTACGTAGGTTTAGCGCAGGTGCCCTTCCCAATCCAAGGACAGAGGTACGTATAAGAATACGTAGGTTTACCGCTGGCGTCCTTCCCAATCTGAGGACAGAGGTACGTATAAGAATACGTAGATTTAGCGCTGGTGTCCTTCCCAATCCGAGGACGGTGGTAAGTAGTCTAGTAGTGGTGAAAGTACAAGTTCCGTCATAGCTATTTAATCCCATTCCCAGCCCACCGGGAATCCCATGCCTTAAGAGTGTGAACTCACATTGGTTTGCTCGGTTAGATTAGTTACTCTAATAAACAGGAATCAAGCACGTCCTAATAAGGTACAGATAACAATCAGTTTCTCGTGCATGCATAACACGTATCCTACGTACGGTTTACCTACTCATTCCTTCTATCACATACCACACAATTCAAATGTCAATATATCTTGTTAAATTATATTATTTTATCCTAAAATAATATAACTATCTCACGAAATAGACAAATATCCACACAAGTGTTCTAGTATAACATATATATTCTAAATATATATTTATCCATTTTACTTGTAAAAATCAACATCCGATACTTTGTATTTTTGTAACAAAACTCATGGCGGAGTTTATGTTGAAAAACAAAGTTAAAACATATTTGTAAGCACTTGTTAGAAAATAATTTCTATGTGTTGGAGTTTTTAGAAAATTTCGCCAGAGTTTCCTTTGTAAATGGAGGTGTCCATGCTAATAAGCATATCATTTTCTTTTCCAAAAATCATTCAACAATCAACAACAATTTACCAAGAGCAAACTATTCCATTTACAAACCAACATGAACCTGATGTTTCATAAAAACGCGTAGTAACTTGGTAAGGCGTTTAGTGGGTTTAGTTACCCTCCAAAGTGTGTTTACTTTTGTTAAAATCTCATTCTCGGGATTTTTAGATGTTCACAACTTGTGAACATATTTCACAAAAATATTTATTTACAACATTTTCATGCGTCACTAGTATCCATATACTTACTTTATTTCCAAAAATAGTGTAGGGACCATGTCGTCTTTTAAACTTGGTTTATTTAGGAAAATCATTCACAAGTTTTAGATCTACAAGATTACTAGATCCCTTTGTTTGTTATTTTACAAGAAATCATTTTGTCACCAAGTTCATGTCTAAATATGGAGGTGATTCCTTTATGTAAACCCCTAATCACCTCCTACTTGTTAAATCATGTTTTTAATCATAAGTTAACAAGTTTCATATAATGATCAACAACATATTTCTAGTAATCAACAAGCAAGCATCAACATATACCAAACAACATCATACTAACATTATTTCTTCATGTTTCATCTTTATGTAAAGCTTTATGTTCATGATTTATATTTATGATCTTTAGTGTTCTTGCAAATTTCAACATACTTAATCTATTAACCACCAAAAATATGAAGTAATAAGGGTTAACAAGAAGCTTACTACTAGCTTCAAGCTAGGGAAGAACTATGATGAAGATTGAGTGGGTAAAAGCAAACGAATGAGGTCCTTCGAGTTCCGAGTCCACTAAACCTTCTAATATGGCTCCTTACACCTTGAGAGAAGCTTGGATTGCTTGAGATTGCAACAACAAAAATGGTGGGGTGTGGGGGTGTGATCGGCCGAGGGTAAGAGAGGGGGTAGGAGGGTGGTGGGTTGTGATGAAGATGAAGCTCTAATCTTACATATACTTCTCAAGTTCTTTGTCCAATGGTTCTAGTGTTGGCTAAGTGCATAACAACATCTCATCAAATCTTTAAGAAAGATCATGAAGATATTATAAGGATTTGATGAATCTTGAGGTGGGCCACTACATGGCCGATTACTAGCTAATTGCAAGTTAAAATGATAAGTAGGTGATTTAGTGGAGGGTGCTAGGTGAAAGTCTTGTGCTATGGTGTTTCATGAATTATGTAGTGTGATTAAGTGTTCGGGAACCATAACTGGCTCAGAAAAATAAGAACAATGTTTTTAACAATATTTTTGTGTTCCGGGTAATGTCCGGTTGTTCGGTTAGACACCGGTTCGTTAAAGTGCTAAGTTATTCCGTTTAGTGTCTTTTATGTATCCTTTTTGTAACACTTTTAATTCCCAACACTTAGGAAAGCATACAGGACCATTTAGTCAATTTTCTGCACAAGACTAGTATGTTAAAAAAAAGCACATGTAAGTATGACACAGTAATCAGAAAGCAGTTAAGTAATTCAGCACAGTCATCAAGCACTTTAATTATCATTAATAAATCGTACGGATACATGTAATTTTGAGGGTTGTCACATTCTCCCCCTGTTAAGAGAATTTCGTCCTGAAATTTAGCATGTGTTTACTGAGGAAGCTAGTTAAGTTGCGTGGTTTTCCTGGTTTTCCTGGGGTGTCACATCATCCCCCCGTTGGTTTGGAATTTCGTCCCGAAATTCTGCAGTAGCTTCAGCCTCAGTAGTGGTTGCACTTTTCTTAAACAACTGGGGATACTTGAGTTTCATTTGGTCTTCTCGTTCCCAGGTATACTCTGGGCCACGACGGGAATTCCAACGAACTCGAACAAGAGGTATTCTGGTACGCTTGAGAACCTTAACATCTCGATCAGTAATCTCTACTGGTTCCTCGACGAATCGCAGCTGATCGTTGATAGTGAGCTCCTTTAAGGGCTCATCTGACAGACACTTTTTCAGATTTGACACGTGGAATACGTTGTGAACTCCGTTGAGTTCTTCAGGTAGATTCAACTTGTAAGCGACTTTGCCAATTTTCTCAATGATTTCGAACGGTCCGACATAGCGTGGATTGAGTTTGCCTCGTTTGCCAAAACGAACTACACCTTTCCAATGTGAGACTTTGAGTAGCACTCGATCCCTAACCTGGAACTCGAGTGGTTTCCTGCGCTTATCAGCGTAACTTTTCTGACGGTCACGAGCTGCCGCCATTCGTTGTCGTATCTGAGCAATCTTCTCAGTCGTGTCTACCACAAGTTCTGGGCCTATGATTTGGCTGTTACCAACTTCTGCCCAACAAAGAGGTGATCGGCATTTACGTCCGTACAATGCCTCAAATGGAGCGGCCTGGATACTGGTGTGGTAGCTGTTATTATACGAAAACTCCACTAACGGGAGGTGTTTTTCCCAGCCATTACCAAAGTCGATTACACATGCTCGAAGCATGTCTTCAAGGGTTTGGATGGTGCGTTCAGATTGCCCATCCGTTTGTGGATGGTATGCCGTGCTCATGTCTAATCGAGAACCAAAGGACTTGTGCATAGCTTGCCACAATTCAGATGTAAAACGTGAGTCACGATCAGAAATGATGGAGGTTGGCACTCCGTGCCTCGATACTACTTCCTTTAGGTAGATGTCTGCTAGAGTGGAAAACTTATCCGTTTCCTTGATAGCCAGAAAATGTGCAGACTTGGTCAGTCGATCCACGATCACCCAAATGGTATCATTTCCGCGTTGAGATCTAGGCAGGCCAGTAACGAAATCCATGGAAATTTGCTCCCATTTCCATGTCGGGATCTCTGGTTGTTGGAGTAGGCCTGATGGTTTCTGATATTCAATCTTGACTCTTGCACAAGTCAAACATTTACTGACGTAGGTTGCTATGTTGCCTTTCATACTAGGCCACCAATACGTAGTCTTGAGATCGTGGTACATCTTATCCGAACCAGGATGTACTGAATAACGAGACTTGTGTGCCTCATCCATCACAAGCTCACGTAGATTAC
This sequence comes from Helianthus tuberosus, assembly GCA_030545235.1. Taxonomy (NCBI): domain Eukaryota; kingdom Viridiplantae; phylum Streptophyta; class Magnoliopsida; order Asterales; family Asteraceae; genus Helianthus; species Helianthus tuberosus. The sequence goes on from CM060424.1 coordinate 188,190,299, forward strand.
CATAGAGTGGAACCCAGATGCGCCTGTTTACATAGTAGGCGCCGTCTTCCTTTTGTTCTAACCGTTTCCTTGATCCTCGTAGGGAATCCGCCCTGATGTTCTCTGCTTTCAATGCTTCAACTTGAGCATCTCGTGAGTAAGAAGACTAGATTGGATGGTAAGTTGTAACGCTCGCACGTGCTTAGGTGTAGTATCCTTTCGACTGAGGGTGTCGGCCACAACATTGGCTTTGCCCGGATGGTACTTGATAGCGCATTCATAATCGTTCAAGAGTTCGACCCATCGGCGTTGTCGCATGTTTAACTCCTTTTGCTTGAAGATATGCTCGAGACTCATGTGATCGGTGTAAATGGTGCACTTGGTACCGTACAGGTAATGTCTCCATATCTTAAGTGCGAAAACAACTGCTCCCAATTCCAAGTCATGCGTTGTGTAGTTCCTTTCGTGAACTTTAAGTTGGTGCGATGCGTAGGCAATGACCTTGTCACGTTGCATCAACACGCAACCAAGCCCATGGATGGAAGCATCGCAATAAACCACAAAATCATCTGTGCCTTCAGGCAATGAGAGAATAGGCGCGCTACAAAGTCTATCTTTTAAGTGCTGAAATGCGGACTCCTGTACATCACCCCAATGATAGGTGACACCCTTCTGAGCCAGTGAAGTGAGAGGTTGCGCAATCTTGGAGAAATCCTTGATAAACCTTCTGTAATATCCTGCCAAACCCAAGAATTGGCGGATTTCTGTTGGTGTACGGGGTGCAGGCCAGTTCTTGATCGAGTCGACCTTGGATGGATCAACATGAATCCCATCCTTGTTTACCAAGTGGCCTAGAAAGTGGACTTCGCGAAGCCAGAAGTCACATTTCGAAAATTTGGCATACAACTACTCTGTTCGAAGAAGTTCCAAAATAAGCCTCAGGTGTTGCTCGTGTTCCTCCTGACTCTTCAAATAGATCAGGATGTCGTCGATGAAAACTATGACAAACTTATCCAGGTAAGGTTTGCACACTCGGTTCATGAGATCCATGAAGACCGCAGGTGCATTCGTCAATCCGAAAGGCATAACCAGAAACTCGTAATGCTCATAACGAGTTCTGAATGCTGTTTTAGAGATATCCTCGTCTCGGACTCTCAGTTGATGATAACCTGACCTCTGGTCAATCTTGGAATAGAAACTCGACCCTTACAACTAGTCGAATTAGTCATCAATGCGTGGAAGAGGATAACGATTCTTTACGGCCACCTTGTTGAGTTCACGATAGTCAATACACATTCTGAAAGTACCGTCTTTCTTCTTCACAAACAAGACTGGAGCTCCCCAGGGCGAAGAGCTAGGATGAATAAAACCCTTGTCCAAGAGGTCTTGCAATTGAGTGGACAATTCTTCTAGTTCTGATGGAGCTAGACGATAAGGTGCTCGAGCTATGGGCGCTGCTCCAGGAGCGAGCTCGATTTGAAATTCAACTTGACGATGAGGCGGAAGACCAGGTAATTCCTCAGGAAATACCTCAGGAAAATCACGTACAATAGGTATGTCTTCTATCTTCCTTTCTTCTGAGGATGTATCAAAAACGAGGGCTAGGATAGCAGTGTGGCCCTTTCGCAAACACTTCTGGGCCTTAAGGAAAGAGATGATGCCCACAACAGCACCACTCTTGTCGCCGCGAATTACGAGTGGTTCTTTACCAGAACGAGGAATACGGACGACTTTCTCTTTGCAGAAAATCTCCGCTTGATGTTGAGATAGCCAATCCATCCCAATAACGACGTCGAAACCACCAAGTACAATAGGAATAAGATCGATAGAGAAGGTCTGACCAGCTAAGACGAGGTTACAACCCTTAACTATGTGTGTGGCTTCAAGACTTTTACCGTTTGCTAGCTCTACCATGTGTTTGGTGGTCAAAAGTGTTGGGGTGCGCTTAAGCATTTGACTAACTTTTAAGGACACGTAGCTAGTATCGGCACCCGAATCAAATAAAACAGTAACATAAAAGTCATCCAGTAGAAACTTACCCATCACAACGTTGGGATCATTCCTAGCATCACCCTGTCCAATCACGAAGGCACGACCTCGGGCGCCATTGCCATTATTGTTACCCCCGTTGTTGCCTCCATTGTTGCCTCCATTGTTGTTCCCGTTTCCTTGGTTGTTGTTCTGATTCTGATTCAGCTGTGGACAGTGCCTCTTGAAGTGACCCTCAACACCGCACTGGAAGCAACCCTTATTACCCTGCTGGTGTTGATGTTGGTTCTGGGGAGCTTGTGGCTGCTGCTGTCGATTTTGATTCGCAGGACGTGAGCTCCTGCAATCTTTGGCTTCATGTCCAGGCTTCTTACATCTCTGACAACGACCCTTGTTGCACGGCCCGCTGTGGTGCAAACCACATCGATTGCACTTAGGGTGATTTCCCATGTATCCACCCTGACCTTGATTTCCAGAAGACTGCTGACTGGGGCTCCTGTGTTCATCTGTCTTTCGCTGCTGGGACTGAGACTGAACTGAAGTAGAACCCTTGCCTGAATTTCCATCCCACTTGCGCTTGTTATCACTGAGAGCATCAGTAGTAGTAGTAGCGCTAATACGTTTGGGCAGCTTGTTCTGCTCAACTGCCTGATCAGTGAGACGATGAGCCAACCGAATGATTTGCTGAATGGTGCCAAGATTAGCTGAGGTCACGTGGCTCTGTATCTCTGGCACTAAACCCTTAAGGTACAGCTCGATACGCTTGATAGGAGGATCCACCATAGTAGGGCACAAGATAGCTAATTCGTTCGATCTCTTTGTGTATGCCTCGATTTCAGACCCTGTCATCTTCAAATTGAAAAAATCCACCTCTAGCTTGTGGATGTCATCACGACTACAGTACTCTTCTTTGACCAAATCTTTGAAGTCATTCCATGGGGTGGCATTAGCAACCGCTAGCCCTAGCAGTTGAACCTGTGCTTTCCACCAGGTTAGTGCAGCACCTTCGAGTGTTCCAGTAGCAAATTTCACCCTACGATCTTCAGGGCATTCACACATTTCGAAGACAGATTCGAGCTTCTCGAACCAGTGAAGGAGACCTACAGCTCCTTCAGTGCCGCTGAAGGTACTTGGTCGACAGTCCATGAACGTTTTGAACGTACATATGGGAGGCTGAGCATGTTGACCTGTGGTGCGAGAATAAAAGACAAGGTTAAGCACAAGGGTTGGTTCGCGAGGGTAGGATCTAAACGTCCTAAGATGGGTTGATATGGCGGGTTATACCTCCTGCAGGGACAGCTGCGAGTGCCTCAGCCACTCGTTCGTTGATTAGAGCCGTCAGCTGGGCTTGAGTCAAGTTCAAACGTCCACCCATGATCTTCACAACGAAGTAACGTAAGTGAGAAAAGTGTCGCGAAAGTGCGTTAGCGTGGGATGACAGAAGAGAGTAAGCACACAAGGTTCAAATAGCAGTTATCACGTTAACTAATGCACTATGTGAACTATCAAACAGACAATATAAACATAACTCATACCACCTATTGCGTCGAGTCTTGCACGTGGAGCGAAGCGTCGTTGTGGATCGTTGAGCACTGTACAGGTTATAGTCTGGTTTTGTCAAAAAAAACTTTTCCCTTTTTAAAACCAAGTTCACTATAACCAATGGCTCTGATACCAATCTGTCACACCCCCAAAATCCACACGCGGAGTATCACCGCTTGGAGGCATGACATGACCAGGATCCAGCCACCAATCATATTGAACAATGTATTTAAAATAGATATAATCCAACCACGCAATATAATTGGTGTTTCAAAACTAGTTAACCAAGTTCAAATTAAATAGCGGAAGCATAAGACGCGGAACCAAAACATAAGTTCATAAAGCTTAAATGTTTAGAACGGGACATAACAGTCCATATCCCACAACGACCTCCTCCTCGTGCAAGCTCCATAAGCATCTAACGACCTGTAAGGCATGTAACAACGAGTCAACAACAAAGTTGAGCGAGTTCACAGTAGGTGTTCGTTATAAAGTGGTTTTTCAAGAACTATGAGTTTGTTTGCAACTACAGGTTAAATCAACTTTCCTTATTTTCCAAACCATAAACAGTGGGGGCTACCCCATGTTGTAAACCACTAGACTAGATGTATATATAGGTGCCCTTCCCAATCCGAGGACAGAGGTACGTATTGATTACGTAGGTTTAGCGCAGGTGCCCTTCCCAATCCGAGGACAGAGGTACGTATAAGAATACGTAGGTTTAGCGCTGGCGTCCTTCCCAATCCGAGGACAGAGGTACGTATAAGAATACGTAGATTTAGCGCCGGTGTCCTTCCCAATCCGAGGACGGTGGTAAGTAGTCTAGTAGTGGTGAAAGTACAAGTTCCGTCATAGCTATTTAATCCCATTCCCAGCCCACCGGGAATCCCATGCCTTAAGAGTGTGAACTCACATTGGTTTGCTCGGTTAGATTAGTTACTCTAATAAACAGGAATCAAGCACGTCCTAATAAGGTACAGATAACAATCAGTTTCTCGTGCATGCATAACACGTATCCTACGTACGGTTTACCTACTCATTCCTTCTATCACATACCACACAATTCAAATGTCAATATATCTTGTTAAATTATATTATTTTATCCTAAAATAATATAACTATCTCACGAAATAGACAAATATCCACACAAGTGTTCTAGTATAACATATATATTCTAAATATATATTTATCCATTTTACTTGTAAAAATCAACCTCCGATACTTTGTATTTTTGTAACAAAACTCATGGCGGAGTTTATGTTGAAAAACAAAGTTAAAACATATTTGTAAGCACTTGTTAGAAAATAATTTCTATGTGTTGGAGTTTTTAGAAAATTTCGCCAGAGTTTCCTTTGTAAATGGAGGTGTCCATGCTAATAAGCATATCATTTTCTTTTCCAAAAATCATTCAACAATCAACAACAATTTACCAAGAGCAAACTATTCCATTTACAAACCAACATGAACCTGATGTTTCATAAAAACGCGTAGTAACTTGGTAAGGCGTTTAGTGGGTTTAGTTACCCTCCAAAGTGTGTTTACTTTTGTTAAAATCTCATTCTCGGGATTTTTAGATGTTCACAACTTGTGAACATATTTCACAAAAATATTTATTTACAACATTTTCATGCGTCACTAGTATCCATATACTTACTTTATTTCCAAAAATAGTGTAGGGACCTTGATCTTTCAAAAGTCGTCTTTTAAACTTGGTTTATTTAGGAAAATCATTCACAAGTTTTAGATCGACAAGATTACTAGATCACTTTGTTTGTTATTTTACAAGAAATCATTTTGTCACCAAGTTCATGTCTAAATATGGAGGTGATTCCTTTATGTAAACCCCTAATCACCTCCTACTTGTTAAATCATGTTTTTAATCATAAGTTAACAAGTTTCATATAATGATCAACAACATATTTCTAGTAATCAACAAGCAAGCATCAACATATACCAAACAACATCATACTAACATTATTTCTTCATGTTTCATCTTTATGTAAAGCTTTATGTTCATGATTTATATTTATGATCTTTAGTGTTCTTGCAAATTTCAACATACTTAATCTATTAACCACAAAAAATATGAAGTAATAAGGGTTAACAAGAAGCTTACTACTAGCTTCAAGCTAGGGAAGAACTATGATGAAGATTGAGTGGGTAAAAGCAAACGAATGAGGTCCTTCGAGTTCCGAGTCCACCAAACCTTCTAATATGGCTCCTTACACCTTGAGAGAAGCTTGGATTGCTTGAGATTGCAACAACAAAAATAGTGGGGTGTGGGGGTGTGGTCGGCCGAGGGTAAGAGAGGGGGTAGGAGGGTGGTGGGTTGTGATGAAGATGAAGCTCTAATCTTACATATACTTCTCAAGTTCTTTGTCCAATGGTTCTAGTGTTGGCTAAGTACATAACAACATCTCATCAAATCTTCAAGAAAGATCATGAAGATATTATAAGGATTTGATGAGGTGGGCCACTACATGGCCGATTACTAGCATATGGGGGGGGGGGGGGGGTTAATTGTAAGTTAAAATGATAAGTAGGTGATTTAGTGGAGGGTGCTAGGTGAAAGTCTTGTGCTATGGTGTTTCATGAATTATGTAGTGTGATTAAGTGTTCGGGAACCATAACTGGCTCAGAAAAATAAGAACAATGTTTTTAACAATATTTTTGTGTTCCGGGTAATGTCCGGTTGTTCGGTTAGACACCGGTTCGTTAAAGTGCTAAGTTATTCCGTTTAGTGTCTTTTACGTATCCTTTTTGTGACACTTGTAATTCCCAACACTTAGGAAAGCATACAGGACCATTTAGTCAATTTTCTGCACAAGACTAGTATGTTAAAAAAAAGAGCACATGTAAGTATGACACAGTAATCAGAAAGCAGTTAAGTAATTCAGCACAGTCATCAAGCACTTTAATTATCATTAATAAATCGTACGGATACATGTAATTTTGAGGGTTGTCACAATAACGTCGGACACGACCGGCACAACCTCAACGCGTGCCAACATAAATGGCGCGAGCTACGGCCCAAGCTCGATCGTTTCAATGCCTACTACGAAGCCGTTCCGGGCGGCAAGTTAAGCCACGAGGACCGGGTGGCGGTGGCGAACATTGAGTTTCGAGGCAAGGAGCGAAAGGCGTTCGACAAGCTCGCCCTTTTTGAAATTTACCTAACGCTCTAGTTTTTTTATTTTATAATTTTTAGGAATTATTATGTAATTTTTAGGATTATGTAATTTTTAAAAATTTAATAAAATTTTAGGTTTTTTTTTATAAATGTTGTGTGAATTTATTAAATCTTTTGTAATTTTTTTTTAATAACCTGCCAACACAAGCGGTGCATCCACGCCCCACCATACCCCACGGACACGTCACTAGGCGGTGGGGAGGCTCGAACTCCACGTGTCAACTCATGCCCCAACCCAAGCCCCACTATACCCCACGTTCTTATCTACTCATATTTTGAATGAAACCCCACATACATTTCACATTCAATCCAACCCTACTGTTCCAACAAAACTAACATGCTTATAACTAGATGTACAAGTGCAATAAATTCTTCTAAAAATAGTTCCTCTTAAACTTACACTTGACTTGGCATTTAAAGGCTTAAAATGGATGCAATCAAAAACTTAGTTATAAGTGAAAAAAAACCTTTATTTAATTAAATGCTAATTGTTTTTGACCGGTACGCGTTCAAGATGTTACACAACCTTTTTCAACCCGCTCAAATCCACATTCAATCAACGACATTTTGAAATCCTAACTCGATTTGGTATAAACAGAACCAAATAACTTATTGTGAAAAGGTAAACCACTAAATTATTGTTGTACTCTTGTTAGTTTTAATGAGGCAATATCATTAATGCGAGGGGTCTATGGCTTACCAAATACCAAGCCACTACAAAAATGGTTCAAAAACCATAATTAAAGAATAAATTGACAATTTGTACATGGACTATACATACCCTTTTAGCCAAGGCCCCCCATCAAAACACACTCTAAAATTAGTAGACACCCTACATAATTAGTGACATCATATAATCTCGTCTTTTTCAATGTCTTAATCTTCAACATATATACTTGTCTTCACGTATCAATCTTAGCTCTAGATTTGTCATTACATTCTATACAACATGAATAAATGTAATTTGATTCGGCATTTATTCTATTACGATTTAGACATTGCTTGGCCCAACAATGAGTTGTAAAATGTAATATGTATCTTTCAAATTTTGAATACATGTATTAAATACCATAATTGTTATTTAAGAAATACAAATAGGTCCAAATATAGTTTTTTTTTTCTTTAGAAAAAAAGGTAGAATACAATCAAGATCTTAGATTATAAATATCTTGTTAAAAATCTAGTTTTTAAACCAAAATCAAGAACTAAAAGGAACTAAACCTAGTCGATTTTAATTTGACTTGGCATGTCGATCCTAATTTGATTTTTTTATTTGTGTCATCTCATATCGAGTTTTTGGAAGTTGTCACATTTCATTTGATATGTAACTATAAGATGCATCTAACTATTGATGAAAATTTTTAAAACATGCTATTTTAAATACAAAAACAAGTTAATCTGAAGATTGTAAATAAAACAATTGATTGGTAGACCAAATATTTCTTTACAAGTATTACTTTTCGAATATGTATTTTTGGTAACGTTATTACGTTAAAAGAAGTTCTTTTAAGTCACTTGACCCAGGTACACAACACATAAGTCTGCCCATATGTTATGTGTATCCCGCGATAAGAGTAATACATAAAATTAGAACACTAAATCTATAGATAACATATCATTGAAATTTTTGTTAATCATTAATCTAATATGGTATTAAGATAAAACTTTGTTGCTTATATGTATCGTGCATGTTTTACAGTTGTTTTTAATAAAGTTGTACATATTGATATTTACAGTACCATTCTTTCTAATTATTTAGGTTTCACAATAATAAAAAGAATAGAAAGTTCATAAAATTTTGAATTTGCACACCGAACAAGGTTTCGCAGTCATAAAATAAAGGGAATATAAAAAGAAAATAAAGTTGATAAAATTTTGAATTTGCAGCACCGAACTTGGGAACTCACAGTTGCGGAAACTGCAAATGGTGTTTGCCATGCATCCGACATGTAAAAGCTTCTTGTGCGTAATTCATACGTATAGTGATAGTGATGACAAAAAGTACGAGTATTAGGAGTAAATTGTCATTTTAGTTTTTTAGGTTTAACTAAAATTGTCACTTTAGTCCAAATAGTTTTTCTTCTTACAATTTTAGTCCAAATAGTTTTGTTTTCTGCCGTTTTAGTCCCTGACTTTTGTCATCTTTTGTCATTTTCATCAACCACCACCACCTCCCACCACCCATCCCATCACAACCTTCTATCATCTTCACCACCTGCCTGCACCGTCACCACCCACCCACCCCACCACCATCACCACCCACCATTTTCACCACCACCGGCCACTTTTTCGCCACCCACGTCATCAACAAACACCGCCATCATCTTTACTGTAAACCGCCACAACACCATTCCCATACCATCGCACCTGCAAAAAAAGAAAGAAAAATGTAGTTTGACCGAAATTCACCTAAGTTAACTAAATTTTTTAATGGAGTTAGTGGGTTGGATGAAAATGGCAAAAAATGACAAAAGTCAGGGACTAAAATGGTAGAAAACAAAATTATTTGGACTAAAATGGCAAGAAAAAACTATTTGGACTAAAGTGGTAATTTTGGTCAAACCTCAGGGACTAAAATGACAATTTACTCATTAGTAAACTTATATTCTTGTATCCAAATGCACACTCTGTGTCATACCGATTACCGGTTAGATATATGTCAGCTAATTATCCAGATATATTTTTTACACCCGTTAGTTCGTTAAATATTTACCCACTAGGACTCCTAAATACATCACGTAACGTTTTAGTTTATATATAACTTTATTACTGAAGGGTTATGGTCTTAAATCATGTGCCAATATGCGCAACAAACAACAAGTATTGCGTGCAAAGAACCATACCCAAACCTACAACACAACACTTAGGTGCAGTTTGTTTTTTAAGAGGTAAAATGTCTGTGGTCTGCGGACCACATATGCCGACATCTGTAGAAGAAGAGGCGGACCAAACCTATGCAGTCTGAAAGAAGAATGTTGTTTGTTTTTTAACGTATGTAAACTTCTAGAATAAATTGGTGGTGGTGGACGGTGGACGGGGATGGTGGGTGGTGGTGGTGGGTGGTGTTTAATTCTCTACAGATCTTAGAAGATCTTAAAAGTGGTTGGGCAAAGTCTGCACCAAGAAGAACTTGTGCAGACAAAAGAGCCTGCACAGATATTTTTAAAAAAAACAAACACCACCTTAGTCATTTTCGAGAACTTCGCGCAAGTCTTAATGGCACATGCACGAACATTCCAGTCAAGCAAAGTACAACTAGTACAAATGGCAAGGCATGTAACCAATTAGCGCATGCCAGGCTGTAGCCAGATAATCCTCACGATGAAGCAATCGTGCAGGGGGCATAAAGTACAAAAGGACAGTGACGTGTAATCAATCAGCGTGCGCCTTTCACTGCTCCATGACCTCCACTCATAGCTGGTGACAGGCTCGACAACAAGGATAACCGCCAGGCCACGTGGCTGCAACCACTGTGCGCCAACGTCTCTACACTCTGCAAACACTGACGGTCATGTCAGAGTTGACAAATAGGGTATTATTTGTCAGCGGATGAAAAAGAAAATGTTACCGTTTATAAGTAAATTTGGATAAACATTGTTTACTCTCTATAATTGTTTAATATTTTTTGAAAGTGATGTTCGTGAAGGAAAGAGAAGATGTAATGATAAAAATATAAAAAAATAATATTTAATTAAAAAAGAGAAAGAAAAAAAATAGTGATTTTTAATGTAACTATAAAGATATGGATAGAGAAAATTGATTGTGAATACTCGAAGGTGGTTTCATATTCAGTATCCAAAATATGAAGAAGACATGTCTTATTTTTTCAGGTATTTAATACAAGTAAAATATTGTTTTATCGTGTATCCGGCGCAAGCCGTGTGATCACGGTCTTTACCATGGTGGGTGTGATGGCCCTCATGGACGTGATGCTTAGGTGTGGGTTGTTTCAACGGTTATGATTGGGTGTGTTGTTGTTTCAACGGTTATGATTGGGTGGGTTATTGTTTCAACGATTGCAGATGGTGATGTGATGGGTGTTGTAAGTGTTTAAATGATTGTGTGATAGAATGAGGCGTCAGCTTGTAACTGGGTGCGATGGTATAATGGTGTGATGAATGTGATGGATGTCCCTAGTGCCCTAAGGATGCATGGTGTGGGATATAAAGCCTTTAGAGGCTTTATCACGCCACATCAGCACCACGTAAGTGGAGGACTTTATTGTTAATTTATACGGTGTGGGATAAAACCTTATTTTAAAGTCCCTTTAACTACATATATAAAAAAAGAAACAGAAAAAAGATATAAAAAAGATAAATCTGATTGGTTAGAACCAAGTGGGCCCTATAACCATCTCTTTGGCGTTTGTTATTTGTTTGGCGAAGCCCTTTATAGCGCCCCTTCATAACACCTCCGAATCAATGTTTGGAGCACTATGAAGGTGACGTAGCAATGAACGTGAACCCACATCGAATGACCTAATAATGAAAGGGTATTGAAACAATATCAGTGAATAATATTGTACAAAAATATATCCAAAATATGAGGCTTCAATGATACCGATTTATCAAAAGATTTCCAAAGGTGATACTAGTAGAAAATCACGAATCCATCACTGATCATACCGTTATATGTGTACTAATAGGCAGGGGCGCAACTATAAGGGGCTGGGGGAGCGTCCGACTTATCGAACTTTTCGCTCAGTAGTGTAATATATATGTGGTTTTCGTATAGAAATTTTTGGGTGTATACGTTTCCAACCCCCTGGTTCTATAGAAATTTTTTGATATATACGTTTTCGACCTCCCGTCGAAAATCTCAAGCTTCGCCACTATTAATAGGTTAATTATGAAAAACAATTAATATATCTAAAGGATGAATACAATAATAAGTGTAAGAATTAGATTCGTACCTCAAAACAATAAATAAATAAACTAAAAATAAGAATATAACTTCAGTTTACCTATATATTGTTGCGATAAACTATATAATAATACGATACACACTTTTTACATTTAAGCAGATATACCGGTAACATGTTCTATGTCACGTGTATATACATGTGAAGACTACACATACCATATAAACACATAATTTCTCTTTATGCTTCGAATAAATATTAAAGAATATGCCGTATCAAATATAGCAGCTTTATACGTACGAAAATATTACGGTTTTATAGATACAAACTGATTATAAAACAAAAATATATTATAATATTAGTTAATTTTGTACATATTCAAGTCATGGTCAAAAAGCATCACGTTTCTTCCTAGCATGTTTGACACAAACTTCCAAATTGTGTCCATTGGTGGTTACAAATTGATCTCCCCGACATCAATCTTGAAGTTGGTAACAACCAACAAATAATTTAATGTAAAGATAAATGTTCAAAATAATTTAATGTAAAGCTAAATGTTCAAATACAAAGTTTTTTTATTTTTTATTGTTTTTACCTTTTTTTTATTTTCTTTAACACCAAAGAGTCACCCCTTCGAATTTATTTTTAACTAGTTTTTGATCCGCCCGCGTTGCGGGGCAATAAGCCGAATATTTCTCTCTCATAACATGTATGTCTGTACAGAGGGCAAAATCGTAAATTATATTTTGAACTGGAGGCGAAATCATAATTTTAAACTGAGAGCAAAATCATAATTTTGAGCTAGGGGGAAAAACATAATTTTATTTTGAACTGTGGGCAAAAACGTAATTTTGAGCTGAGGGCAGAATCGTAATTTTGAGCTAGAGGAAAGAACAACATTTTATTTTGAACTGGGTGCAAAAACGTAATTTTAAACGGAGGGCGAAACCGTAATTTGAAACTGGTAACAAAATTAAAAGTGAGTTTTTGAACTGAGGGCAAAAGCGTAATTTTGAGCTAGGGGCAAAATTATAATTTTATTTTGAGCTGCGGGTAAAAACGTAATTTTAAACAAAGGACGAAAACGTAATTTTAAATTGGAATCAAAATTAAATTAAAAAAAGTTGGTCCAATAGGGAAGTGCCAGGCAAGCTGCCTGACACTATTCCCCTAACTTAGAAATGTATATGTAGTAAATTTTTTCTACGGACTTAAACCCACATCATTTTCATAAAAATAACACTTAATACCATCAATGTTCAAGTTTTTTTATTGGCAACAATGGAAGATCTGTATAAAAAAAACTAGCAAGGAACTAGCAAAAACGTCTCATACAAAACAACCAAGAGAGGACGAAACACCAAAACAACACTAAACACCAAGAGGGACCCGAGCTAACCAAAAACCCCAAAACAACACTAAAAAACAAAGCAATTACACTTTTAAAACACCCTAAATAGTTTAAGACGCCAAGCATTCTAAATGCACTGAACCGCCTTGCCCATGTTATTTATGTTCAAGTACATAGATGATGCAACTATTTGGACAAATAAATATTATTATGATATGATGACACAAACATGGAAATACTCATCATTCATCATCACCATTTTCATCTTGATAGATATAACTAGCTTGACATTTGTCTTCATATACAACAAATGAGTTATTAGACATTAAATTGCAACAAGTGATTTTATTTACTCAATTCAAGATGTTCTTAATTTAAAAGATTAATTGGAGGTGTCTAGTAAAGCGCTTATTTTAAAATGGATGTGGAGGTACAAAACTGAGCCGAAGTCGTTGTGGAGGAAAACTATTGATGCCATTGATGGGTCGGTGCGTAAATGGGAGATCGTTCCGTTTAATAAGGCGATAACGGGAGTTTGGAAGAATATTAGTTCGTTTGGTGCCAAGTTAAGGGTGGAAGGTGTTGGTTTGGATCGCTTGTTTTTTGGCAGTGTGGGAAATGGGGCTCATGTTCGATTTTGGTTGGACTAGCCGCTCAAGTATAAGTTTTCTCAATTGTTTAGACTTGAGAAGGATAAAATGTGTAAAGTGGCCGATCGATATGTCAAGAATGGAGAGGATTTTACTATAGCGTGGCATTGGAATAGGTGGCCTTCATCCGATTCTGAGATAAAGGAAAGGGAGGATTGTGAGAGATTATTACAAGTGAGATTACTTAACAGTAACCAAGATATTTGGAAATGGAGATATAAGAATGAAAATACCTTCTCGGTCTCATCGGCTAAAGAGTGGTTAGCGGGTAAATGCGATTCGGATGGAAGGTTCATTTTTAGATGGTGTAAATGGATCCCGAACAAGTGTAACATTTTTATGTGGCGAGCTGAAATGAATAGGTTACCGACTAAAGGTGCTTTACAGAGGAGGAACATGATAGGAGAATATTTTATTTGTCGAATATGTGATGATGGAGAAGAAAACCTCGGAACATTTGTTTGCGGCTTGTGGTATGGTGGCCGGGGTGTGGCATTTGATTTCTAAATGGTGTGATATTCCGAGTAGATTCGCGTTTTCAGTTAAAGATCTTCTAGAGTTACACAATAGCATCCCCACAACTCCTTTGAAGAAGACGATTTTATATGGGGTTATTATTATTACATATTGGCGGATTTGAAAGTGGAGAAATGAGACTATCTTCCAAAACAAAAAGGCTAAGGTCGTGGAAATTGTGTCCGATGTTAAAGTTATTGGTTTTTTGTGGTATAGGTATAGATTTAAAAAGGATACGGTAGGTTGGGATAAATAGTGAAATTTCGAGTTGATGTAATTTGCTTTGGGTCGCTATCTCCGTCTTGGAGATAATCGTCCTTGTGTTTTATGAAAGTTTATACTTCAAAAAAAATTCAAGATGTTCTTGTTTGAGATCCTCTTTTTAGCCCATGTTATGTTTAATTATCCTATTGCATTTTGACATAACTTTTCTTGCGACTATAACTAACTTTTAGAGAAAAATGTTCGGATAGTCCCTGTGGTTTCGCCTTTTTTCACCTTTAGTCCCTAACTTTCTAAAACTACTTGAATAGTCCCCAACTTTTCATTTTTTGTTCCCGGATAGTCCCTGGGTCTAACTTCAGTTTGTTTTCTCTGTTAAGAGGATGTGAAATGACAAAAATACCCTTCCCTTAAAAAGGCCAAACCATAGGGACTATCCGGGCATCTTCTTCATTTTTATTTGTAAAACCCCACCACCACACTTCATCTTCAACCTCCACCCACCATCACCCTCCTCCACCTCCACGACGCCGGAGCCTCCGTTCTCCGATCAGATTCCTCGCACGCCTCGACTCGCCTCGACTAAACAACACCAATTCCGATCCGATTTTAATGCACAAAAGTGATTGTGTATGTTTATGTTTATGTGTGCTGTAATGATTATATTCTTGAGATTTGTTTCTGAAAATTGACTTTTGTAATTCGTTTTCCTTTATGTTCACTCATTTCAGGTTCGAAGGAAAGTTATATCACTTTCTGTTACTAGATCTATAATCTTTCATCCTTGAATCACACTTTTGTAATCCAATTTCAATCTCTGTATCCACAAATGAGAATAAAAAATGGCGAATCAATGTTTGAACATATTGCAACATTCGATGATCCCACACTCTCCTTCTCCATCGCTATAAACGCTAGCCTCTGCAATCTCATCAAAACGACGCAGTTTAACTCACCTCGCTCTCGCGTACCGTTACGTCCACCGGTCAGCAATATTCGGAACCAAATTGAACAGATCTGAAACACCGAAAACGCATCATTGAATCAAACGATCTGTTTCCGCTCAATTTCCCGATGAGGAATTCTCGAAGCAGATTAATGAATTAGCTCTCCGGTTTCAGGTTTCCGATGACGTTGAAAGTAACCAAAACTACGACGGTTTGGAATCGAAATTGGAATTGGAATTGGAGTGGCAGGGGATATGATTCCGGCGAGTATAGAACGGAAAGCAAACAGTGTAGATCTACCGTTTTCGCTACGAATAATTAAGCGAAAGAAACAATGTATAAAAGAAGCAGGTGAATCGGCTTATTGTTCAGTGAAAAAAGCGTTTTCATCAATGGTGTTTATAATCCGTGAGCTTCAAAGCTACACGTTACAGATGAGAGAGCTTTTATATTACGAAGATTTACAGCATATATTAGTCAGAGTTCAAAAGGAGATGAACGCCTCTTTTGTTTGGTTGTTTCAGCAGGTATTTTCACAAACACCTACTTTAATGGTGTATGTTATGATTCTGTTAGCTAATTACAGCGTCCATTCAATGTGACACAACTTTGCGATTGCACCGGAAACCACAACTGTAACCACCCCAACAGTGGAGTCAGTTTTCGAAACTAAATTTGATTCATCGTCTGTGAAAACATTTGTTACGAATTCGGGTGGGAAAACTGTGGTCGAGGAGGGTGATGGTGGGTGGAGAAATCTGATCGGAGAACGGAGGCTTCGGCGTCGTGGAGGGTGGAGGAGGGTGACGGTGGGTGGAGGTTGAAGATGAAGTGTGGTGGTGGGGTTTTACAAATAAAAATGAAGAAGATGCCCGGATAGTCCCTGTAGGGAATGGTATTTTTGTCATTTCACATCCTCTTAACAGAGAAAACAAACTGAAGTTAGACCCAGGGACTATCCGGGAACAAAAAATGAAAAGTTGGGGACTATTCAAGTAGTTTTAGAAAGTTAGGGACTAAAGGTGAAAAAAGACGAAACCATAGGGACTATCCGAGCATTTTTCTCTAACTTTTATTTATGTGATTTATAATGGAATCTCATCCAATCAAAATACACATTTTTCTATATTTTTTTTCTCTATTAACAAAATCCTCACATCCAATTCCCCATGTATATTCATAATCAATCAAATAATATCCTTTTCCACTCACAACAATATTAAAATATTGGATGTGGGATAAAAGTGAACCCCTCAAATATGGGGACTTACTTTATATCATATAAGAATAAAAATTAACAAAATCTCATATGTTTCTTATAATTTTGGTATTCTCCATTGTAAGTGCTCTTGGACCGCAACCCCCGACCCCTACCCCGGGAGCAGTGTCACGAGATCCAGATTAGTGGTATCGGTGTTTATTAATTTGGCAGCGGAAATTAACATCAGGACCGTAGTTAGGAAATAGTTTATCAGAGTTAAAATACCACACTTTTATAAATAATAAATACATGGGAAAAACCCAAGTTTTCATTTATGATATGTTTATAGGGATAAACCTAATTTATTAAAATAAAACTTCTTTCTTATTTAGGTAACTTTTATAACCACTTTTCCAAGCCTTCGTGCTCTCCAACTGGCTTCTATTTGGCTTTCACATTTTGTTACCTTAAACGCGTTTTAAAAATATTTTATCAGCAAGAAATACTGGCGAGTGCATCCCGGTTTAATCAAAACAAGCTTTTATATCTTTACAGTATTGAGAGCGATTACAATATTTATATTTACCCAATTACCACCCACGGTACTGTCAATCCTGAATTGTGGTCATGTTACTATTCATAGTATAGTAACAAGTAATGTACACAAAACCTCAACATACCGACAGTAATTGTAGAATACATAGACTCAATCACTGTTATCATAATTTAAAACAATTGAGGTTTGTATAAAAAGGTTTACAAAAATAGATGTACTCACTTTGCTGTTTTAGACAATACTACTGCTTTCTGGTGATTCCCTGATTATAATCTATTAAAATTAAACAATGCACACATGTTAGTAAGATAACCCAATTTACATTAGCCATACCCCCGAGACAGAACTCCAACGAGTGAGTCAGGCAGAGTCTTGACATGCGTTAAGGAGCCCTAGATCAATCTGGTAGAGTAACTAATACGTAACCGGGGGTTATAATACTTACAACGAGGCAGAGCTTCGCTTTTTAGGGGTATAATATCCGAGAGTTTTAGCTTTATAATATTAGATAGAGAAAGAAATTTTGAACGACTGAAACTGAAGTCGACCCCTCCTTTTATAGGTCTGATCAGGGGCGGCTCGCGCCCCGGGACTCCCTTTACCAACTTTCTCGCGGCCCGCGAGAGACTAGGCTAGGTCCTAGCCTTGGTTAGTCACCGGCATAGGTTCGCCGGGTGTAGTGCCACGTGGCACACTATGGTTGCGTCAGCTGATCCTTTGTCGCGCCCCGCGAAGCCCAGGGTTAACCCTGTCGCGGCCCGCGGGCGACCCGTATAATTTGTTTTATTTGTTATTTAATAATATAAAAGTATTTCAGGCCCGTTTTTCGTATACGCGGTATATTTTAGGATGTATAGGAGTATTTTGGAAGGCTACACCACCTCCTTGCTTCATTCACCATGATTTGCATGGATTAAACTATCGCAACCATGGTCCTCATTTCCATTTTTCAAGAAACCCTTTTTTTTATATAAAGATAAATTAAAATAAATAAGGGATAGTGCTTTGGGTCATGACCACACCCTTAGGATAGTAGTTTTGGATGGTGGATTAGAGATGGGTAACATGACACTGACGTGGAGGGTCATGGTAGTACTGGTCATGAGGGTTATAAACACACCCTATAGCCTAATTAGCTTCAACAAACAATGACTTTATAATTTTGAAATTTAGTTATATATCCAAAAATCAACCTTCAACTTTACAACGGGAGTATGTAAAAAATGTTTTACATAGCAAAGCAACGAAACATACCATAAAGTTCAAATGACATAACTTCATTCATCTTTTTTGCCGAATTTATGGCATATGAACAACATCGTATGTGTTGTTTGTTTAGCATATTTGAAAAAAAAAGACAATGCATAAAATACAAATTTCATAGAACAAAGGTTATGGATTGAAGATGTAATTGGGGTTTAAAAAGGGGAGGAAATTGACTCAGGCCATTATCTAAAGAGGTTTTGATTAACTGTTTTCTGTGTTACTGTACCATGAATACAGGGAAGAAAAGAGCCTAAATAGGCAATACAACAATCCGAAAAAGGAAAATAGTAAAATAGTAAACAAAATTATTGGGAGGAAAATATGCAAGAGATAACTGGCAAATCATAGATGGAGTGATCTGAGGAGAGAAATAAGGGCACAGAATATTTCATTCTTAATACTCCCCCTCAAGGTGGAGCGTGCAGATTTCGCATGCCCATCTTGACAAGTAAGAACTCGAGTTGTTTGGACCCTAATGCCTTCGTAAGTAGATCAGCTATTTGTGCTTTTGTATCAACGTAGAGGGGATTGATTTCATGACACTCGACTCGTTCTTTGACAAAATAAAAATCCATCTCCACGTGCTTCGTTCGTTCGTGGAAGACTGGGTTGTTTGCGATGTGTCGGGCCGCATTGTTGTCACAGTAGAGAGGAGTAGAGTGATGTTGTTTTACTTCAAGGCCTTCTAGTAACCAACGCATCCATAAAATCTCACTAGTAGCGTTGGCCATTGCTCGGTATTCGGCTTCGGCTGGTGAGCGAGAGACAACGGATTGCTTCTTTGATTTCCAAGAGATCGGAGCTCCCCCCAACTGCAGGATATATCCCGTCCGTGACCTTCGTGTGAGTGTGCAATCCATCCAGTCCGCATCACTATAGGCAACCAGGTCCGTACCACCTTCCTTTGGGAAGAATATGCCCTGCCCTGGTGTTGCTTTCAGGTACCGAAGGACTCTCATGGCGGCATCCAATAATTGTAGTGTGTTCCTATATGACACGTCATGAAATTAATAACTAGGCTATTTAACCTAGTTAAGGGTACGGTCAAAAGTATTAAATGATGAAGGTAGTGTCAGTTATGTTTTAAAGGCAAAACCCGAGGGGTTAAAGTGGAACTAGTGAAAGTTAAGTTATTAAAAGGAAAAGATCACACACACACACACACTCTCGTGTGTGTTCTGGATAGATCGATCAGGGGCTCTCAAGAGCCCCAAAACCCTAGTTCTCCAAAAGCTTCAATTTGAAGAATGAATCAAGGCCCAAGTTCACAACCGAACACGGATTAATGATCACCATCACGAGGGGATCATAAGGTATGTCTTAAATCTAAGATTGGTGATCATGGGTGAAGTGGGTTATGTTCTAATCCGTGAGTTAATACGAAATTGATCATGTCTAAGGGTTAGAATCATCGTATAGAACATGGGTTATGTATGGTTTGTGTTAATTTGATGATTAGAGATGAAACCCGTTAGTTTGGGTGAAGATGATGACTAGAATCACCACCTATGTCGAAGTCTTGTTGAAAGGTTGATGTATTATTGTGGGCGTGATGGATTCTTGTTAGTTAAATTGGAAGAAATGTGGTGATGATATGTTTGATGCTTATGTGTGAATGATATATGTTGATTAGAAGTAGGATTTGTTGAGTTATGTATGAGTTTAGAAGATTTACGCATGAATTAGTTGTACGTTATGCTTAAAAGATGGTACACACATCAAGCGTATGATAAAATGTATATAGTGTTGTCCGTATGGTCAATTATGATGTTACGAGTATATGATGATAAGTCGATAGTTAAATATGGTTAATAGTTGACTTCTGAAAGTCAACTAAGTATAAGTAACATGATTTGACTCGTTGTCGTAAAGGTAGGATTGTAGGAAGTCGTATGGTACATGTTATGTTGATATGCGTTATCCGTGATTATATGATGAATTACATGAATCAAATGTGAAATATGTGGTTGATATGATCGTTAACGTGTACAATTGTGTATACTAACGAGAATGTGATGGGTGACATGAAAGTATAGGAATCATGTCAAGACGGATTCAAGCGTGAAAGGCTAACGGGTCAAGAGGTGGCAAAGGATCGGATACGAGCACGGACGCATAAGGTAAGTGATTTCCGTAATCACTTCTTAGTTCGATTAAGTAATATGGTGTTTTAATTATCTAAACACGATGTTTGAGGTCAAATATGTGTTGTAGGCTTTCGTCGTAATTTATGGGATTAAAGTTGACCAAAATGCCCTTGGTGGGTATTTTGGGCAAACGATCTTAAAAAGTAGTTTAAAAACAAGTTAGTCGAGTAATGTAATGTTTTGGTCAAGTATGAAAGTGGGAAGTATGGTCTTGTTAGTCACAAGACCAATTAATGCGCGAACACCCTTAACGGGTCAAAATAAGTTTACGAATGAAAATGGGTTAAGAGGATGCAATACATCCAAGAATTTAGTCTTTTATGATAGACGTCACTGATGTTATTAGGTTCATAAGGAATTATGGTAAAACAAACAAGTTATGTTGATGAATGCATGAACGGGTCAATTCTTAGTAAAAAGGGTAGTAATCCGAGGACTTAAAAGTCTGAAATTTTGTTAATCCGGATGTCGGATCTTAACACCATAAGATGGGAAATTAAATTACGGACGCGTAGGAAAAAGAATCGGGTAAAACGGACCAATAACGAAGAAGTTATGACCGTTTCCGTGAAATGCGGTCGTGCTGGGAATCTGCAGCACAGCAACAGCAACTTTCTGTTTGTTTGAGGGCGTCGCGTGGCGCGACGGCCCGTCGCGTCGCGCGACGGGTCATTTTTCTCCGGAAATTGTTTTCGTGCCTCGTTTTGCCTTGGGAACTCGTTTAAACGCGTTTTAAGTTGCGTATGACTATTTTAAGTTACGTTTTTATAAGCTTAAGTGTATGCACATGTGTAAATAGGTATGTATGTATGTTTACAAGTATGTGAGTAAGAATGTGGATATACAAAGGTTTGTATGAGAGTAGACATGTATAAGTTTGGTTTGTTGTAAGTAGGGATGTATGTATGTATGTATATATATAATGTCATGAGTGTATGTAATGATGTAGATATGTGTACATGTAGATACGTATATCATGATGTAGATGTGCTTGTATGTAAGTATGCATGTAGGTTGGCATGTATGTGCGTGAGTATGTATGCAAGTAGGTATGTATGCTTGTATGTATGTATGTATATAAGGAGATAATATGTACGAAGTTTAGGTATGTATGGAAGTCATTCAGTACGATTAAGTGTTTACGTTGTTTATTCGTGTACCTGGAATTATAAGTGTGATGCAGGAATGGCAAGGAAGTCTCACCCCGGATTGTAAGACAGGATGGATAAGCTGGGATGTAAAGAGTATAATGAAACGAGAAGTAACGAGAATAAACTTTATATGTTTCTAATGCGTACTAATGATGTGAATTATATGTGGTGAATGCAGGTAGTACCAGTCATGAGGATATCCAAGGATGGGAGATCGAGGATCGAGTCTCAAGATAGATTGTACGGGAGTGTTGAGTACGTAAATAAGTGAAGCCAGTTTATGATTTCTTATTGTAAATAAGTATATAAATGTATTTATTGAAAAAGAATTAACCCTAGAAATGAGATTAAGTGTGTCAAAGTGTTTGTAATTCAAGAAAATTTTTATGGTACGAATTTCCGCTGCGACTTTAGTCAGATACGTATTAGGGTGTTACAAGTTGGTATCAGAGCCCTGGTTTGAGGGAATCAAGTACGAGAAGGTAAGTACTTGAACTCAAACTTGTGTGCTCTTGAGGTAAAAAAAAAACCCGTACAATCTAAGACTCGATCAAGATCCAAAGGTAAAGGCTAATGTAAGTATGTACTGTTGTATACGTATAAAGAACTGACGGTTTTGTATGTGCAAGGTAAGCATAAGTGTTGGAAGAGGATGATCTATGAATGCAGTTCAGGATGAATACTGAGGCAGGCAAAGAGGTAATAAGCCAAATTTGAATCCAGGTACGTAAATTCGATATGTGGGCATATGAACTAGTAAAACTCATTAAGGAAAGGAGAATTTTAAAATGAAAGACAATGAATGTATAGTAATGAAGTATGGAAGTGATACACGCGCCGAAACCTAAGTCTACGGACATAAGGTGACAATTACATGAAGGCACGAAACTACTATGTGGATTGTGTACCTGGCCAGTACACGAGAAACGTATGACGTTCGTGAGATCATGATAATTGTTACAGGTATGTTCGGCAGATTTGGGTAGCAGGCGGGCGTGTGGGTGAAATGGAAAGTAAGACTCTCGGGAAAATGAGAGTACTATGTAAGAATGAAAAACATGCCTGATAAGAATGAAGAATGTTGAATCTGTAATTAAGTACGGATCAACAAGATATGAATAATATGTCTGAATCCGGGAGACGGATTCAAGGATGAAAGGCATGGATGATATGTTTGAATCCGTAAGACGGATTCAAGGATGAAAGGCATGGATGATATGTTTGAATCCGTAAGACGGATTCAAGGATGAAAGGCATGGATGATATGTTTGAATCCGTAAGACGGATTCAAGGATGAGAGGCATGGATAATACGTTTGAATCCGCAAGAAGGATTCAAAACACAGAAGTAATGAAAGGCATGAATATAATGTTTGAATCCGTAAGGCGGATTCAATGAATGAAAAAGCGTGAATGTTGCATCTGAATCCGTGAGACGGATTTCACAATGTAGAAAGATGAAATTAATCCGCATAAGAAGATGCCGACAGTTTGACCATGATTGAGTCGAACGGGTCATAGAAATAAGTAAAAAGTAAGAGGTGATAGTATAATAGATGAAGTTTTGTATAAGTTACGTGTTAGATGTGTTAGTAATTGACTCTTAGAAGTCAGGATGATGACGGGCTGTGACCTGGACAATAACTTGAGTATGGGCGGGAATGGTAAGCTTGGTAAGAAATATTGAAACGATGTAATAAGGTCTTTGCAAGTAAGCATGAATGGAAGGAAGTACGAGCGTGTACTTCCATTGGCGAAATGATTAATAGAATGAAAGGATTGCATGTAAGAGATAGAATGTGTGGTATGTTATAGTAGGTACGTAGGAAATTGTAGAAGAGTTATGGGTGGGTAATCACCTAGTGTAATGAATGTTTAAATGACATATGCTAACCGCCGATGATGTTTAGGATAATGTAGAACTATTGATGTGATGAAACCAATTGTATTGGTGAAAGGATGTGCATGAGCGGAAGCCCATCACATGGATGAATGAAACCTGGCAGGTACGGCTGGTACACGAGGAAAAAAATGGTCGATCCGGGTTGCGGGTCGTTGGTCTGAGAAATGAAAAGGAGGTTAGTAAAATGTTTACCCATGTTGGATAGATATGGACTAGTATGACCCATTTATATACGTAAATTAAGTAATGCATGAAGTGAAAGGAATAGTAATGTGGAATGAACGAAATGATTTAAAGGTAACGTAAAGTTATGCAAGGTACAAGTAACTGTAGAAAACGTAGAATAAGGTTAACGTTAGAGTTAAGCACGTAGGTGTGAATACGAAATGGTAGTTTTGTTATGATATCAAAACAAGAGTTTAATATTATACAATGCTTGTAGAGAATGCAATCTTAGGAGATGAGATGAAGGTGTTAGATTCGTTATGAACGGATCATAAGGATGTATGTATGATTATAGATTAAAGAAGTGGGTATATTGACCCGTTATTAACCGGTCAAGGAAATAAGAATGATATGTGAAGTTATAGTATGGAAGTCATGAACTTATTGAGAGAAGCCAACTATATGAATAGTTGTGAATCGAGAATGTGTAGATACCCATTACTATGATGTATTAGTTAAAGTTAAATATATCTGAGTATATACAAATTTCGATGCAAGATCGTATAGTCGATGAAAAACATTATGAATGTTGAAATAAACAAATGGGAAATGTTAGTAATGGGAGGTTGGAATGGTTTCAAGTAAATAAAAAGATATATAATGCATATGATATACGAGTATTAGAATGATGAATGAATCATTAGCTATAAAGGCTGTTAGGAATTTGCGTTATTAGTAAAAGCGACACTAATAAGAACTCCGTAGCGGGTTCTTAAAGAATGAAGATAGTCGTTGTGATGGGCTAGCAGTAGTGTTGATGGGGCGTAGAGAAGAATTAATTAGTGTTAAATAGAGGTGAGAAAGGTTTCGGGGATGAAACCTTAATTAAGGGTGGTAGACTTGTAACGCCCCAAAATCTGAATGTTAATAATTGTAGTGTGTTCCTATATGACACGTCATGAAATTAATAACTAGGCTATTTAACCTAGTTAAGGGTACGGTCAAAAGTATTAAATGATGAAGGTAGTGTCAGTTATGTTTTAAAGGCAAAACCCGAGGGGTTAAAGTGGAACTAGTGAAAGTTAAGTTATTAAAAGGAAAAGATCACACACACACACACACACACACACTCGTGTGTGTTCTGGATAGATCGATCAGGGGCTCTCAAGAGCCCCAAAACCCTAGTTCTCCAAAAGCTTCAATTTGAAGAATGAATCAAGGCCCAAGTTCACAACCGAACATGGATTAATGATCACCATCACGAGGGGATCATAAGGTATGTCTTAAATCTAAGATTGGTGATCATGGGTGAAGTGGGTTATGTTCTAATCCGTGAGTTAATACGAAATTGATCATGTCTAAGGGTTAGAATCATCGTATAGAACATGGGTTATGTATGGTTTGTGTTAATTTGATGATTAGAGATGAAACCCGTTAGTTTGGGTGAAGATGATGACTAGAATCACCACCTATGTCGAAGTCTTGTTGAAAGGTTGATGTATTATTGTGGGCGTGATGGATTCTTGTTAGTTAAATTGGAAGAAATGTGGTGATGATATGTTTGATGCTTATGTGTGAATGATATATGTTGATTAGAAGTAGGATTTGTTGAGTTATGTATGAGTTTAGAAGATTTAAGCATGAATTAGTTGTACGTTATGCTTAAAAGATGGTACACACATCAAGCGTATGATAAAATGTATATAGTGTTGTCCGTATGGTCAATTATGATGTTACGAGTATATGATGATAAGTCGATAGTTAAATATGGTTAATAGTTGACTTCTGAAAGTCAACTAAGTATAAGTAACATGATTTGACTCGTTGTCGTAAAGGTAGGATTGTAGGAAGTCGTATGGTACATGTTATGTTGATATGCGTTATCCGTGATTATATGATGAATTACATGAATCAAATGTGAAATATGTGGTTGATATGATCGTTAACGTGTACAATTGTGTATACTAACGAGAATGTGATGGGTGACATGAAAGTATAGGAATCATGTCAAGACGGATTCAAGCGTGAAAGGCTAACGGGTCAAGAGGTGGCAAAGGATCGGATACGAGCACGGACGCATAAGGTAAGTGATTTTCGTAATCACTTCTTAGTTCGATTAAGTAATATGGTGTTTTAATTATCTAAACACGATGTTTGAGGTCAAATATGTGTTGTAGGCTTTCGTCGTAATTGATGGGATTTAAGTTGACCAAAATGCCCTTGGTGGGTATTTTGGGCAAACGATCTTAAAAAGTAGTTTAAAAACAAGTTAGTCGAGTAATGTAATGTTTTGGTCAAGTATGAAAGTGGGAAGTATGGTCTTGTTAGTCACAAGACCAATTAATGCGCGAACACCCTTAACGGGTCAAAATAAGTTTACGAATGAAAATGGGTTAAGAGGATGCAATACATCCAAGAATTTAGTCTTTTATGATAGACGTCACTGATGTTATTAGGTTCATAAGGAATTATGGTAAAACAAACAAGTTATGTTGATGAATGCATGAACGGGTCAATTCTTAGTAAAAAGGGTAGTAATCCGAGGACTTAAAAGTCTGAAATTTTGTTAATCTGGATGTCGGATCTTAACACCATAAGATGGGAAATTAAATTATGGACGCGTAGGAAAAAGAATCGGGTAAAACGGACCAATAACGAAGAAGTTATGACCGTTTCCGTGAAATGCGGTCGTGCTGGGAATCTGCAGCACAGCAACAGCAACTTTCTGTTTGTTTTGCCTTGGGAACTCGTTTAAACGCGTTTTAAGTTGCGTATGACTATTTTAAGTTACGTTTTTATAAGCTTAAGTGTATGCACATGTGTAAATAGGTATGTATGTATGTTTACAAGTATGTGAGTAAGAATGTGGACATACAAAGGTTTGTATGAGAGTAGACATGTATAAGTTTGGTTTGTTGTAAGTAGGGATGTATGTATGTATGTATACATATAATGTCATGAGTGTATGTAATGATGTAGATATGTGTACATGTAGATACGTATATCATGATGTAGATGTGCTTGTATGTAAGTATGCATGTAGGTTGGCATGTATGTGCGTGAGTATGTATGCAAGTAGGTATGTATGCTTGTATGTATGTATGTATGTATATAAGGAGATAATATGTACGAAGTTTAGGTATGTATGGAAGTCATTCAGTACGATTAAGTGTTTACGTTGTTTATTCGTGTACCTGGAATTATAAGTGTGATGCAGGAATGGCAAGGAAGTCTCACCCCGGATTGTAAGACAGGATGGATAAGCTGGGATGTAAAGAGTATAATGAAACGAGAAGTAACGAGAATAAACTTTATATGTTTCTAATGCGTACTAATGATGTGAATTATATGTGGTGAATGCAGGTAGTACCAGTCATGAGGATATCCAAGGATGGGAGATCGAGGATCGAGTCTCAAGATAGATTGTACGGGAGTGTTGAGTACGTAAATAAGTGAAGCCAGTTTATGATTTCTTATTGTAAATAAGTATAAAATGTATTTATTGAAAAAGAATTAACCCTAGAAATGAGATTAAGTGTGTCAAAGTGTTTGTAATTCAAGAAAATTTTTATGGTACGAATTTCCGCTGCGACTTTAGTCAGATACGTATTAGGGTGTTACAAGTTGGTATCAGAGCCCTGGTTTGAGGGAATCAAGTACGAGAAGGTAAGTACTTGAACTCAAACTTGTGTGCTCTTGAGGTAAAAAAAAAAAACCCGTACAATCTAAGACTCGATCAAGATCCAAAGGTAAAGGCTAATGTAAGTATGTACTGTTGTATACGTATAAAGAACTGACGGTTTTGTATGTGCAAGGTAAGCATAAGTGTTGGAAGAGGATGATCTATGAGTGCAGTTCAGGATGAATACTGAGGCAGGCAAAGAGGTAATAAGCCAAATTTGAATCCAGGTACGTAAATTCGATATGTGGGCATATGAACTAGTAAAACTCATTAAGGAAAGGAGAATTTTAAAATGAAAGACAATGAATGTATAGTAATGAAGTATGGAAGTGATACACGCGCCGAAACCTAAGTCTACGGACATAAGGTGACAATTACATGAAGGCACGAAACTACTATGTGGATTGTGTACCTGGCCAGTACACGAGAAACGTATGACGTTCGTGAGATCATGATAATTGTTACAGGTATGTTCGGCAGAGTTGGGTAGCAGGCGGGCGTGTGGGTGAAATGGAAAGTAAGACTCTCGGGAAAATGAGAGTACTATGTAAGAATGAAAAACATGCCTGATAAGAATGAAGAATGTTGAATCTGTAATTAAGTACGGATCAACAAGATATGAATAATATGTCTGAATCTGGGAGACGGATTCAAGGATGAAAGGCATGGATGATATGTTTGAATCCGTTAGACGGATTCAAGGATGAAAGGCATGGATGATATGTTTGAATCCGTAAGACGGATTCAAGGATGAGAGGCATGGATAATACGTTTGAATCCGCAAGAAGGATTCAAAACACAGAAGTAATGAAAGGCATGAATATAATGTTTGAATCCGTAAGGCGGATTCAATGAATGAAAAAGCATGAATGTTGCATCTGAATCCGTGAGACGGATTTCACAATGTAGAAAGATGAAATTAATCCGCATAAGAAGATGCCGACAGTTTGACCATGATTGAGTCGAACGGGTCATAGAAATAAGTAAAAAGTAAGAGGTGATAGTATAATAGATGAAGTTTTGTATAAGTTACGTGTTAGATGTGTTAGTAATTGACTCTTAGAAGTCAGGATGATGACGGGCTGTGACCTGGACAATAACTTGAGTATGGGCGGGAATGGTAAGCTTGGTAAGAAATATTGAAACGATGTAATAAGGTCTTTGCAAGTAAGCATGAATGGAAGGAAGTACGAGCGTGTACTTCCGTTGGCGAAATGATTAATAGAATGAAAGGATTGCATGTAAGAGATAGAATGTGTGGTATGTTATAGTAGGTACGTAGGAAATTGTAGAAGAGTTATGGGTGGGTAATCACCTAGTGTAATGAATGTTTAAATGACATATGCTAACCGCCGATGATGTTTAGGATAATGTAGAACTATTGATGTGATGAAACCAATTGTATTGGTGAAAGGATGTGCATGAGCGGAAGCCCATCACATGGATGAATGAAACCTGGCAGGTACGGCTGGTACACGAGGAAAAAAATGGTCGATCCGGGTTGCGGGTCGTTGGTCTGAGAAATGAAAAGGAGGTTAGTAAAATGTTTACCCATGTTGGATAGATATGGACTAGTATGACCCATTTATATACGTAAATTAAGTAATGCATGAAGTGAAAGGAATAGTAATGTGGAATGAACGAAATGATTTAAAGGTAACGTAAAGTTATGCAAGGTACAAGTAACTGTAGAAAACGTAGAATAAGGTTAACGTTAGAGTTAAGCACGTAGGTGTGAATACGAAATGGTAGTTTTGTTATGATATCAAAACAAGAGTTTAATATTATACAATGCTTGTAGAGAATGCAATCTTAGGAGATGAGATGAAGGTGTTAGATTCGTTATGAACGGATCATAAGGATGTATGTATGATTATAGATTAAAGAAGTGGGTATATTGACCCGTTATTAACCGGTCAAGGAAATAAGAATGATATGTGAAGTTATAGTATGGAAGTCATGAACTTATTGAGAGAAGCCAACTATATGAATAGTTGTGAATCGAGAATGTGTAGATACCCATTACTATGATGTATTAGTTAAAGTTAAACATATATGAGTATATACAAATTTCGATGCAAGATCGTATAGTCGATGAAAAACATTATGAATGTTGAAATAAACAAATGGGAAATGTTAGTAATGGGAGGTTGGAATGGTTTCAAGTAAATAAAAAGATATATAATGCATATGATATACGAGTATTAGAATGATGAATGAATCATTAGCTATAAAGGCTGTTAGGAATTTGCGTTATTAGTAAAAGCGACACTAATAAGAACTCCGTAGCGGGTTCTTAAAGAATGAAGATAGTCGTTGTGATGGGCTAGCGGTAGTGTTGATGGGGCGTAGAGAAGAATTAATTAGTGTTAAATAGAGGTGAGAAAGGTTTCGGGGACGAAACCTTAATTAAGGGTGGTAGACTTGTAACGCCCCAAAATCTGAATGTTAATAATTGTAGTGTGTTCCTATATGACACGTCATGAAATTAATAACTAGGCTATTTAACCTAGTTAAGGGTACGGTCAAAAGTATTAAATGATGAAGGTAGTGTCAGTTATGTTTTAAAGGCAAAACCCGAGGGGTTAAAGTGGAACTAGTGAAAGTTAAGTTATTAAAAGGAAAAGATCACACACACACACACACACTCTCGTGTGTGTTCTGGATAGATCGATCAGGGGCTCTCAAGAGCCCCAAAACCCTAGTTCTCCAAAAGCTTCAATTTGAAGAATGAATCAAGGCCCAAGTTCACAACCGAACATGGATTAATGATCACCATCACGAGGGGATCATAAGGTATGTCTTAAATCTAAGATTGGTGATCATGGGTGAAGTGGGTTATGTTCTAATCCGTGAGTTAATACGAAATTGATCATGTCTAAGGGTTAGAATCATCGTATAGAACATGGGTTATGTATGGTTTGTGTTAATTTGATGATTAGAGATGAAACCCGTTAGTTTGGGTGAAGATGATGACTAGAATCACCACCTATGTCGAAGTCTTGTTGAAAGGTTGATGTATTATTGTGGGCGTGATGGATTCTTGTTAGTTAAATTGGAAGAAATGTGGTGATGATATGTTTGATGCTTATGTGTGAATGATATATGTTGATTAGAAGTAGGATTTGTTGAGTTATGTATGAGTTTAGAAGATTTACGCATGAATTAGTTGTACGTTATGCTTAAAAGATGGTACACACATCAAGCGTATGATAAAATGTATATAGTGTTGTCCGTATGGTCAATTATGATGTTACGAGTATATGATGATAAGTCGATAGTTAAATATGGTTAATAGTTGACTTCTGAAAGTCAACTAAGTATAAGTAACATGATTTGACTCGTTGTCGTAAAGGTAGGATTGTAGGAAGTCGTATGGTACATGTTATGTTGATATGCGTTATCCGTGATTATATGATGAATTACATGAATCAAATGTGAAATATGTGGTTGATATGATCGTTAACGTGTACAATTGTGTATACTAACGAGAATGTGATGGGTGACATGAAAGTATAGGAATCATGTCAAGACGGATTCAAGCGTGAAAGGCTAACGGGTCAAGAGGTGGCAAAGGATCGGATACGAGCACGGACGCATAAGGTAAGTGATTTCCGTAATCACTTCTTAGTTCGATTAAGTAATATGGTGTTTTAATTATCTAAACACGATGTTTGAGGTCAAATATGTGTTGTAGGCTTTCGTCGTAATTGATGGGATTAAAGTTGACCAAAATGCCCTTGGTGGGTATTTTGGGCAAACGATCTTAAAAAGTAGTTTAAAAACAAGTTAGTCGAGTAATGTAATGTTTTGGTCAAGTATGAAAGTGGGAAGTATGGTCTTGTTAGTCACAAGACCAATTAATGCGCGAACACCCTTAACGGGTCAAAATAAGTTTACGAATGAAAATGGGTTAAGAGGATGCAATACATCCAAGAATTTAGTCTTTTATGATAGACGTCACTGATGTTATTAGGTTAATAAGGAATTATGGTAAAACAAACAAGTTATGTTGATGAATGCATGAACGGGTCAATTCTTAGTAAAAAGGGTAGTAATCCGAGGACTTAAAAGTCTGAAATTTTGTTAATCCGGATGTCGGATCTTAACACCATAAGATGGGAAATTAAATTACGGACGCGTAGGAAAAAGAATCGGGTAAAACGGACCAATAACGAAGAAGTTATGACCGTTTCCGTGAAATGCGGTCGTGCTGGGAATCTGCAGCACAGCAACAGCAACTTTCTGTTTGTTTGAGGGCGTCGCGTGGCGCGACGGCCCGTCGCGTCGCGCGACGGGTCATTTTTCTCCGGAAATTGTTTTCGTGCCTCGTTTTGCCTTGGGAACTCGTTTAAACGCGTTTTAAGTTGCGTATGACTATTTTAAGTTACGTTTTTATAAGCTTAAGTGTATGCACATGTGTAAATAGGTATGTATGTATGTTTACAAGTATGTGAGTAAGAATGTGGATATACAAAGGTTTGTATGAGAGTAGACATGTATAAGTTTGGTTTGTTGTAAGTAGGGATGTATGTATGTATGTATATATATAATGTCATGAGTGTATGTAATGATGTAGACATGTGTACATGTGTACATGTAGATACGTATATCATGATGTAGATGTGCTTGTATGTAAGTATGCATGTAGGTTGGCATGTATGTGCGTGAGTATGTATGCAAGTAGGTATGTATGCTTGTATGTATGTATGTATGTATATAAGGAGATAATATGTACGAAGTTTAGGTATGTATGGAAGTCATTCAGTACGATTAAGTGTTTACATTGTTTATTCGTGTACCTGGAATTATAAGTGTGATGCAGGAATGGCAAGGAAGTCTCACCCCGGATTGTAAGACAGGATGGATAAGCTGGGATGTAAAGAGTATAATGAAACGAGAAGTAACGAGAATAAACTTTATATGTTTCTAATGCGTACTAATGATGTGAATTATATGTGGTGAATGCAGGTAGTACCAGTCATGAGGATATCCAAGGATGGGAGATCGAGGATCGAGTCTCAAGATAGATTGTACGGGAGTGTTGAGTACGTAAATAAGTGAAGCCAGTTTATGATTTCTTATTGTAAATAAGTATATAAATGTATTTATTGAAAAAGAATTAACCCTAGAAATGAGATTAAGTGTGTCAAAGTGTTTGTAATTCAAGAAAATTTTTATGGTACGAATTTCCGCTGCGACTTTAGTCAGATACGTATTAGGGTGTTACAAGTTGGTATCAGAGCCCTGGTTTGAGGGAATCAAGTACGAGAAGGTAAGTACTTGAACTCAAACTTGTGTGCTCTTGAGGTAAAAAAAAAACCCGTACAATCTAAGACTCGATCAAGATCCAAAGGTAAAGGCTAATGTAAGTATGTACTGTTGTATACGTATAAAGAACTGACGGTTTTGTATGTGCAAGGTAAGCATAAGTGTTGGAAGAGGATGATCTATGAATGCAGTTCAGGATGAATACTGAGGCAGGCAAAGAGGTAATAAGCCAAATTTGAATCCAGGTACGTAAATTCGATATGTGGGCATATGAACTAGTAAAACTCATTAAGGAAAGGAGAATTTTAAAATGAAAGACAATGAATGTATAGTAATGAAGTATGGAAGTGATACACGCGCCGAAACCTAAGTCTACGGACATAAGGTGACAATTACATGAAGGCACGAAACTACTATGTGGATTGTGTACCTGGCCAGTACACGAGAAACGTATGACGTTCGTGAGATCATGATAATTGTTACAGGTATGTTCGGCAGAGTTGGGTAGCAGGCGGGCGTGTGGGTGAAATGGATAGTAAGACTCTCGGGAAAATGAGAGTACTATGTAAGAATGAAAAACATGCCTGATAAGAGTGAAGAATGTTGAATCTGTAATTAAGTACGGATCAACAAGATATGAATAATATGTCTGAATCCGGGAGACGGAATCAAGGATGAAAGGCATGGATGATATGTTTGAATCCGTAAGACGGATTCAAGGATGAAAGGCATGGATGATATGTTTGAATCCGTAAGACGGATTCAAGGATGAAAGGCATGGATGATATGTTTGAATCCGTAAGACGGATTCAAGGATGAGAGGCATGGATTATACGTTTGAATTCGCAAGAAGGATTCAAAACACAGAAGTAATGAAAGGCATGAATATAATGTTTGAATCCGTAAGGCGGATTCAATGAATGAAAAAGCATGAATGTTGCATATGAATCCGTGAGACGGATTTCACAATGTAGAAAGATGAAATTAATCCGCATAAGAAGATGCCGACAGTTTGAACATGATTGAGTCGAACGGGTCATAGAAATAAGTAAAAAGTAAGAGGTGATAGTATAATAGATGAAGTTTTGTATAAGTTACGTGTTAGATGTGTTAGTAATTGACTCTTAGAAGTCAGGATGATGACGGGCTGTGACCTGGACAATAACTTGAGTATGGGCGGGAATGGTAAGCTTGGTAAGAAATATTGAAACGATGTAATAAGGTCTTTGCAAGTAAGCATGAATGGAAGGAAGTACGAGCGTGTACTTCCGTTGGCGAAATGATTAATAGAATGAAAGGATTGCATGTAAGAGATAGAATGTGTGGTATGTTATAGTAGGTACGTAGGAAATTGTAGAAGAGTTATGGGTGGGTAATCACCTAGTGTAATGAATGTTTAAATGACATATGCTAACCGCCGATGATGTTTAGGATAATGTAGAACTATTGATGTGATGAAACCAATTGTATTGGTGAAAGGATGTGCATGAGCGGAAGCCCATCACATGGATGAATGAAACCTGGCAGGTACGGCTGGTACACGAGGAAAAAAATGGTCGATCCGGGTTGCGGGTCGTTGGTCTGAGAAATGAAAAGGAGGTTAGTAAAATGTTTACCCATGTTGGATAGATATGGACTAGTATGACCCATTTATATACGTAAATTAAGTAATGCATGAAGTGAAAGGAATAGTAATGTGGAATGAACGAAATGATTTAAAGGTAACGTAAAGTTATGCAAGGTACAAGTAACTGTAGAAAACGTAGAATAAGGTTAACGTTAGAGTTAAGCACGTAGGTGTGAATACGAAATGGTAGTTTTGTTATGATATCAAAACAAGAGTTTAATATTATACAATGCTTGTAGAGAATGCAATCTTAGGAGATGAGATGAAGGTGTTAGATTCGTTATGAACGGATCATAAGGATGTATGTATGATTATAGATTAAAGAAGTGGGTATATTGACCCGTTATTAACCGGTCAAGGAAATAAGAATGATATGTGAAGTTATAGTATGGAAGTCATGAACTTATTGAGAGAAGCCAACTATATGAATAGTTGTGAATCGAGAATGTGTAGATATCCATTACTATGATGTATTAGTTAAAGTTAAACATATCTGAGTATATACAAATTTCGATGCAAGATCGTATAGTCGATGAAAAACATTGTGAATGTTGAAATAAACAAATGGGAAATGTTAGTAATGGGAGGTTGGAATGGTTTCAAGTAAATAAAAAGATATATAATGCATATGATATACGAGTATTAGAATGATGAATGAATCATTAGCTATAAAGGCTGTTAGGAATTTGCGTTATTAGTAAAAACGACACTAATAAGAACTCCGTAGCGGGTTCTTAAAGAATGAAGATAGTCGTTGTGATGGGCTAGCGGTAGTGTTGATGGGGCGTAGAGAAGAATTAATTAGTGTTAAATAGAGGTGAGAAAGGTTTCGGGGACGAAACCTTAATTAAGGGTGGTAGACTTGTAACGCCCCAAAATCTGAATGTTAATAATTGTAGTGTGTTCCTATATGACACGTCATGAAATTAATAACTAGGCTATTTAACCTAGTTAAGGGTACGGTCAAAAGTATTAAATGATGAAGGTAGTGTCAGTTATGTTTTAAAGGCAAAACCCGAGGGGTTAAAGTGGAACTAGTGAAAGTTAAGTTATTAAAAGGAAAAGATCACACACACACACACACTCTCGTGTGTGTTCTGGATAGATCGATCAGGGGCTCTCAAGAGCCCCAAAACCCTAGTTCTCCAAAAGCTTCAATTTGAAGAATGAATCAAGGCCCAAGTTCACAACCGAACATGGATTAATGATCACCATCACGAGGGGATCATAAGGTATGTCTTAAATCTAAGATTGGTGATCATGGGTGAAGTGGGTTATGTTCTAATCCATGAGTTAATACGAAATTGATCATGTCTAAGGGTTAGAATCATCGTATAGAACATGGGTTATGTATGGTTTGTGTTAATTTGATGATTAGAGATGAAACCCGTTAGTTTGGGTGAAGATGATGACTAGAATCACCACCTATGTCGAAGTCTTGTTGAAAGGTTGATGTATTATTGTGGGCGTGATGGATTCTTGTTAGTTAAATTGGAAGAAATGTGGTGATGATATGTTTGATGCTTATGTGTGAATGATATATGTTGATTAGAAGTAGGATTTGTTGAGTTATGTATGAGTTTAGAAGATTTACGCATGAATTAGTTGTACGTTATGCTTAAAAGATGGTACACACATCAAGCGTATGATAAAATGTATATAGTGTTGTCCGTATGGTCAATTATGATGTTACGAGTATATGATGATAAGTCGATAGTTAAATATGGATAATAGTTGACTTCTGAAAGTCAACTAAGTATAAGTAACATGATTTGACTCGTTGTCGTAAAGGTAGGATTGTAGGAAGTCGTATGGTACATGTTATGTTGATATGCGTTATCCGTGATTATATGATGAATTACATGAATCAAATGTGAAATATGTGGTTGATATGATCGTTAACGTGTACAATTGTGTATACTAACGAGAATGTGATGGGTGACATGAAAGTATAGGAATCATGTCAAGACGGATTCAAGCGTGAAAGGCTAACGGGTCAAGAGGTGGCAAAGGATCGGATACGAGCACGGACGCATAAGGTAAGTGATTTCCGTAATCACTTCTTAGTTCGATTAAGTAATATGGTGTTTTAATTATCTAAACACGATGTTTGAGGTCAAATATGTGTTGTAGGCTTTCGTCGTAATTGATGGGATTAAAGTTGACCAAAATGCCCTTGGTGGGTATTTTGGGCAAACGATCTTAAAAAGTAGTTTAAAAACAAGTTAGTCGAGTAATGTAATGTTTTGGTCAAGTATGAAAGTGGGAAGTATGGTCTTGTTAGTCACAAGACCAATTAATGCGCGAACACCCTTAACGGGTCAAAATAAGTTTACGAATGAAAATGGGTTAAGAGGATGCAATACATCCAAGAATTTAGTCTTTTATGATAGACGTCACTGATGTTATTAGGTTCATAAGGAATTATGGTAAAACAAACAAGTTATGTTGATGAATGCATGAACGGGTCAATTCTTAGTAAAAAGGGTAGTAATCCGAGGACTTAAAATTCTGAAATTTTGTTAATCCGGATGTCGGATCTTAACACCATAAGATGGGAAATTAAATTACGGACGCGTAGGAAAAAGAATCGGGTAAAACGGACCAATAACGAAGAAGTTATGACCGTTTCCGTGAAATGCGGTCGTGCTGGGAATCTGCAGCACAGCAACAGCAACTTTCTGTTTGTTTGAGGGCGTCGCGTGGCGCGACAGCCCGTCGCGTCGCGCGACGGGTCATTTTTCTCCGGAAATTGTTTTCGTGCCTCGTTTTGCCTTGGGAACTCGTTTAAACGCGTTTTAAGTTGCGTATGACTATTTTAAGTTACGTTTTTATAAGCTTAAGTGTATGCACATGTGTAAATAGGTATGTATGTATGTTTACAAGTATGTGAGTAAGAATGTGGATATACAAAGGTTTGTATGAGAGTAGACATGTATAAGTTTGGTTTGTTGTAAGTAGGGATCTATGTATGTATGTATGTATGTATGTATGTATGTATGTATATATATAATGTCATGAGTGTATGTAATGATGTAGATATGTGTACATGTAGATACGTATATCATGATGTAGATGTGCTTGTATGTAAGTATGCATGTAGGTTGGCATGTATGTGCGTGAGTATGTATGCAAGTAGGTATGTATGCTTGTATGTATGTATGTATATAAGGAGATAATATGTACGAAGTTTAGGTATGTATGGAAGTCATTCAGTACGATTAAGTGTTTACGTTGTTTATTCGTGTACCTGGAATTATAAGTGTGATGCAGTAATGGCAAGGAAGTCTAACCCCGGATTGTAAGACAGGATGGATAAGCTGGGATGTAAAGAGTATAATGAAACGAGAAGTAACGAGAATAAACTTTATATGTTTCTAATGCGTACTAATGATGTGAATTATATGTGGTGAATGCAGGTAGTACCAGTCATGAGGATATCCAAGGATGGGAGATCGAGGATCGAGTCTCAAGATAGATTGTACGAGAGTGTTGAGTACGTAAATAAGTGAAGCCAGTTTATGATTTCTTATTGTAAATAAGTATATAAATGTATTTATTGAAAAAGAATTAACCCTAGAAATGAGATTAAGTGTGTCAAAGTGTTTGTAATTCAAGAAAATTTTTATGGTACGAATTTCCGCTGCGACTTTAGTCAGATACGTATTAGGGTGTTACAAGTTGGTATCAGAGCCCTGGTTTGAGGGAATCAAGTACGAGAAGGTAAGTACTTGAACTCAAACTTGTGTGCTCTTGAGGTAAAAAAAAAACCCGTACAATCTAAGACTCGATTAAGATCCAAAGGTAAAGGCTAATGTAAGTATGTACTGTTGTATACGTATAAAGAACTGACGGTTTTGTATGTGCAAGGTAAGCATAAGTGTTGGAAGAGGATGATCTATGAGTGCAGTTCAGGATGAATACTGAGGCAGGCAAAGAGGTAATAAGCCAAATTTGAATCCAGGTACGTAAATTCGATATGTGGGCATATGAACTAGTAAAACTCATTAAGGAAAGGAGAATTTTAAAATGAAAGACAATGAATGTATAGTAATGAAGTATGGAAGTGATACACGCGCCGAAACCTAAGTCTACGGACATAAGGTGACAATTACATGAAGGCACGAAACTACTATGTGGATTGTGTACCTGGCCAGTACACGAGAAACGTATGACGTTCGTGAGATCATGATAATTGTTACAGGTATGTTCGGCAGAGTTGGGTAGCAGGCGGGCGTGTGGGTGAAATGGAAAGTAAGACTCTCGGGAAAATGAGAGTACTATGTAAGAATGAAAAACATGCCTGATAAGAATGAAGAATGTTGAATCTGTAATTAAGTACGGATCAACAAGATATGAATAATATGTCTGAATCCGGGAGACGGATTCAAGGATGAAAGGCATGGATGATATGTTTGAATCCGTAAGACGGATTCAAGGATGAAAGGCATGGATGATATGTTTGAATCCGTAAGACGGATTCAAGGATGAAAGGCATGGATGATATGTTTGAATCCGTAAGACGGATTCAAGGATGAGAGGCATGGATAATACGTTTGAATCCGCAAGAAGGATTCAAAACACAGAAGTAATGAAAGGCATGAATATAATGTTTGAATCCGTAAGGCGGATTCAATGAATGAAAAAGCATGAATGTTGCATCTAAATCCGTGAGACGGATTTCACAATGTAGAAAGATGAAATTAGTCCGCATAAGAAGATGCCGACAGTTTGACCATGATTGAGTCGAACGGGTCATAGAAATAAGTAAAAAGTAAGAGGTGATAGTATAATAGATGAAGTTTTGTATAAGTTACGTGTTAGATGTGTTAGTAATTGACTCTTAGAAGTCAGGATGATGACGGGCTGTGACCTGGACAATAACTTGAGTATGGGCGGGAATGGTAAGCTTGGTAAGAAATATTGAAATGATGTACCGAAGGACTCTCATGGCGGCATCCAAGTGTCTTTGTCGAGGGTCTGAGACAAACTGGCTTAGGACATTTACAGAATAAGCAAGGTCGGGTCTCGTCGCTTGAAGATAGAGTAAACGGCCAACCAATCTTCTATATCTGCTAGAGTCGACCCGAACATCTTCATCACCTTTCTCAAGCTTTAAGTTTGGGTCCATGGGGAAGGCGCACGGTCTACACCCCAGCATTCCACTATCTTCTAGGATATCAAGGGTGTACTTTCGTTGACTTAGCACTATCCCATCTTTAGTTCGAGCAGCCTCTATGCCAAGAAAATACTTTAGTGGCCCGAGATCTTTAATGCTGAATTTGTCGTTTAGAAACCTCTTTGTTTCTTCAATTTTGTCTTCATCGTTTCCTGCCATGATGACATCATCTACATATATGAGGGCGGTAACAAGGGTTTTCCCTTCTTTGTAAACGAAGAGTGAGTGATCTGCAGCGGATTGTTTATAGTTAAGGTGTAAAAGAGCCGCTGTAAATTTTTGATACCAATTTCTCGAGGCCTGTTTCAATCCGTATAGCGACTTCCTCAACCTACATACCTTTGTTCCTCCCCCTTTGTCGTAGCCCTGCGGTATTCGCATGTACACTTCTTCATGCAAGTCCCCGTGCAAGAATGCGTTATTTACGTCAAGTTGATGAATACTCCAATCCCTTTTTGTGGCAACGGCAATGAGACATCTTACGGTTACTAACTTGGCCACTGGTGCAAAAGTGTCGTGGTAATCAACAACTTCCATTTGAGTGTATCCCTTGGCGACGAGCCTTGCCTTATACCTTTCCACTTCGCCATTTGGTTTAAACTTTGTTTTGTACACCCACTTTGAGTCGATAACTCGCTTTCCACTGGGAAGATCTTCAATGGTCCAATTTCCATTTTCTTCAAGGGCTTTTATCTCACTTTGCATGGCGTCCCTCCAATGTTGTTCTTGCACGGCCTGCTTGAAACTCGTTGGCTCATCATTTTTGGTGATGGCCGTAAGGAACGCTTTATGAGCTTTCGAAAATTTTTCATAGGAAACAAAATTAGCTATGGGACATACCGTTGAGGATTCTTGATCGGAAGCGGGAGGCGTATGGTCTATAGATGGGGGGAGCCGTACATCGTAATCCTTGAGGTGTGCGGGTCTAGTTCTTGTTCGTTTTTCTCTGCCTTGGGCCACATTCTCGTTGTTTTGATTCTGGGCTTCATGAACACCCGGTTCAATTGGTGTTTGTGGCTGTGCATCAGCATCCAGCCCATCATTATTGGGCCCAGTGTTGACATTAATTGGGCTGTTTTGTATTAATTCTTCCTGTACCCCTTCTTCATTGAAAGGGGCTTCCTGATTTGGGCCCAAGTCTTCGGCTCTTGTCACAGGGGGCTCATCCATTTCGATTGTGAAGACATCCTCCTCTGAGTGTCTATTTTGCTCAGCTTTTAGGGCAAAAGGGAAAACTTTCTCAGCGAACCTCACATCCCTTGAAGTGATCATCTTGCCATTACTAGGATCAAAAATTTTATACCCCTTCGTTCCACTAGGGTATCCCATGAAAACGCCCGGTCTTCCCCTTATCTCAAACTTATCTCCATTTGTTTCGATGCTTCGATAGTAAGCCAAACACCCTAAGACCCTCATGTGATCATAACTTGGTTTGTCACCATGCAACAATTCGTATGGAGTTTTGTCTTCAATGGTTTTTGAGGGTAACCTATTTATGATATATGTGGCAGTCAAGACACATTCTCCCCAAAACCTTTTTGGGAGACTTGCTTCAAACATGAGAGCACGTGCTGTGTCGAGTAAGTGTCGATGTTTTCTCTCCACGACTCCATTTTGCTGCGGAGTATATGGACATGGCGTTTCTAATGAGGTTCCTTGTTCCATGTAGAAACTCATCATTTGATTTGAAATAAATTCACCACCATTGTCGCACCTTATTCTTTTAATGTTCTTTTCAAACTGTGTCTTCACCATTTTAAAAAAATGCATTAGACACATGCGTGCCTCGAACTTGTATTTGAGAAGGTAGACCCATACTGCCCTGCTATAGTCATCAACTATTGTTAGAAAATAGTTGGCTTTTGTAAGAGAGGGTGTGCGATATCTCCCCCATATGTCGCAATGAATGAAATCGAAACATGCATCAGTTTTAGTTGTGCTAGTGGGAAAGGGTAATCTAGTAAACTTAGATTTCATGCAAGAATCACCAACATTGTCACTAGCTTTAAACGAAAAATTATTGAGAAAATTTATTTGAGATAACTTCTTGTCACTCGCGTGTCTGAGTCGTTTATGCCACAGTTCACCAGTCACCATCATAGCTCTTCTTTTACTCCCAAGCATCCCCATCTGATATAGACCATTTATGCACCTACCCGCTCCAATCAATTTCCTCGAACGCATGCCCTGCATAACAAAGAAACGCGGAAAAAAGGTTAAGGCACAATTTAAATCCTTCGTGAGTTTGCTCACTGACAAAAGATTGAAGGTGAATTTTGGAACGTGCAACACATCTCGTATTCTCGTCCCATTCGGCAGGGTGTGGCTACCCTTTCCCTCGACCGGAATATTTTCTCCGTTGGGAATAGTAACAGGTGATTCGTTTCTGCACATGGTTCTATTCTCAAGAGCATCCGTTTGGTAAGTAATGTGTTCCGTACATCCGGAATCTACTACCCAATTATCATCATGTCTAAGTTTACCTGCCATGTTTGCGGTGCGAGAAGGTTCACCTTGTGCAAATTTGTTCTCAGCGGCGAAGTGTTTCTGGAACTGTTCATATTGCTCCTTTGTCAGACTAGCAATTAGATCCGGTTCTGTCTTGGCACAAGCTGCCCTCGGCTTGGTCTTCTCACGTTTTTTCTTCGTGTTCCACCATTCTGGGTAACCGACCAGTTTGAAATAACCATCACGTGTGTGCCCATCTCTACCACAATGATCACAATGTGCATTTCCCTTGCCCTTTTTCTGCCCGTTCCGGTTTGATGGTTCGTTACGCTTCGTGGTGGCTTGGAAAGCCATTGTTTCATTGGTCGGCTTCTTCCCTTCAGCAATAGTTCTTTGCTGCTCATCTTCTGCAACGAGATGATAAGCAGTTCCTAGAGATGGAACAGGTTTGGTTGCAAGGATTTGGGTTCTAATGACAGAAAACTCTCCATCTAGACCCATCAAGAACTCGTAAAGCTGTTCCTTTTCTCCAAGTTCTCGGTGCGACTTTCCAATACCACAAGTGCACCCATTGCACTTACAAACTGGAGTAGGCAAGAAGGAATGCACCTCATCCCATAACCCACGCAGTTTCGTGTAATAAGCTGAGACTGTCAGTCCTTCTTGTTTAGTGTTCGAGATGACCTGCTTCAATTTCTATGCACGCGGTGCACTTTCTTTTCCAAAACGCTCCTTGAGATCCTTCCAAATCTCCATCGCTGAATTGGCGTATTTAACACTTCCCCATATTTCTTTCTCCATAGCCGTAGTCAGCCATCCCTTGATCATCGCGTCGCATCACATCCATGCCATGTAATTTGCATCTCTCGCTTCTGGCCTCTTGATAGTTCCATCAATGAAACCTATCTTGTTTTTAGCAAACAAGAAGTTTTCCATTTCTTGGACCCAATCGAGGTAGTTACTGTCGGTTAAAAAATCGTTGACATGCATTTGCCTTGGATAATCGGATGGGTGGAGATAAAACGGTGAGTTATGATCAGGGCCAGTAGCATCGGTTTTAGGGGTTTCTTTGTTTCCACCTTCTGTCATATCTGAGAATCGGTGAAGGAGGTTTAGAGTTTGGGTTTGGATCGAGCGTGATAATCACTGCTCTGATACCATAAGAGGTTTTGATTAACTGTTTTCTGTGTTACTGTACCATGAATACAGGGAAGAAAAGAGCCTAAATAGGTAATACAACAATCCAAAAAAGGAAAATAGTAAAATAGTAAACAAAATTATTGGGAGGAAAATATGCAAGAGATAACTGGCAAATCATAGATGGAGTGATCTGAGGAGAGAAATAAGGGCACATAATATTTCATTCTTAATATTATCTATCCCATTCCATGGTTTGTTTTGGAGAGATGGGAGTGCACGGGTCTTCAATAAGGTGATTCATTCGGTACCTAAGATAACCAAGAAGATTATCGCAAACCTGCTTAGCTGGATCAAACACAAATCCAGGTCTTGTGATCTGATCGCCAAGGTCATGCTTCTAGGTGTTTTTCGTTGTGATTCCGTTATATTGTGTTGGTATCGTTCATCTTTTTCAATTTTTTTTGTTTAAGTCACACCGAATATTTGAATTCATACTCTAAATATATATTTTATTTATCGTATATAAATATATATTATTTATTTGTATGTTATATATATATATATATATATATATATATTTATTTATTTCTCTATGATCATTAAGCCGAATTCGCATTCTTATTCATTTCCAAAAAATCAAAATTTGAATAATTGGAATTGACTAAAACACTTACCATGAATACCATTAGGTCGGAGGGTGTGGAGGCGCCACCCCTGCTAACTCACCATCTATAGTGCCTGAGGGGCGCCACCACCCCACACCGTCAGATTTAAGGAGGGGCGCCATGGTGGCCTCGCTAGCATGGTAACGAAGATGAATTGGCCGGATCGAAGTGGGTTGGTCAATTGTTACCGTTGGGTAGCGTTCAATTTAAAAAAAAAGTTTTTTTTTTAATTCAAATATAAATACAAACCTATCCCAAACTAAAACACACACCAATCACATAAATTCTACCCAATCGTTTTTAAGAATATCAACCGATTCTTCGAGCTCTTCATCCGACGGTGTTCTTGACGATATGATTATCGCAATTATGTAGGAGACGATTAATTATTTGCGAGAAGAAGCTAAATCCTCTATATCATGTACCAGATAACCGGCTCTTGAACGAGATCGGTTAGGTGCTCATGAACGTCTAATGCAAGATTATTTTTGTGAAAATCCGTTGTACGATGATGTTCAGTTTAAGCGTAGGTTTCGTATGAGTCGTCGTCTTTTCCTTAAAATTTCTAATGATCTTGCGGGCGAATTCCCTTTTTTCACACAAAGAGAAAGTGCTAGTCGCAAAGTTGGTTTCTCTGGAATACAAAAGTGTACAACAACAACTAGGCAACTAGCGTACGACACTGCGAGTGATGCGTGGGATGAATATTTAAGGATGTCGTCAAGAATGTGTCGTGATTCTCTTGAAAATTTCTATGAAGGTAATTTTTATTCTTATTGTTATTATGAATATTTTTTATCAACACTATTTTATTAGGTGTTATCTTTCTGTACGGGAGACGATATTGGAGGATGCCAACCGCTGCCGACATTCCACTTTTATACGAGGCCCATCAGCGGATACAAGGGTTTCCTAGGATGTTGGGTAGTCTTGATTGCACGCACTGGGATTGGGCGGCATGTCCAACCGCTTGGAAAGGGCAACACCATCGTGGTGACCACGACGGTCCTACCCTAATATTACAAGCGGTCGCTTCTTAAGATTTATGGATTTGGCATGCGTACTTTGGCATGGCTAGTGCGAATAATGACATCGCAGTTTTAA
The DNA here is from genome assembly GCA_030545235.1 of Helianthus tuberosus. Taxonomy (NCBI): domain Eukaryota; kingdom Viridiplantae; phylum Streptophyta; class Magnoliopsida; order Asterales; family Asteraceae; genus Helianthus; species Helianthus tuberosus. The sequence continues at coordinate 188,235,050 of CM060424.1, forward strand.
TGTCTTCGAATCTTTTCGACGATGTCATAGATGGTGTTGCACAAGATACTTCATTTTATGGAAACTACATGGAGTATAAGTATGGGTACTATCTCATAGACGGTATTTATTCCGAGTGGGCGACGTTGGTAAAAACTCTTCCGTGTCCAGATGAAAAAAAGAGTCAGCAAGAAAAGATATCGAGCGGGCTTTCGGTGTGTTTAAAAAGAGATGGTCTATCACACCCAGCTGTCGAGGATACTTGAAAAAAGTAAAATAAGAAACGTCATGTATACATGCATCATTTTGCCATTTTAGTCCCTGAGGTTTGTCTCAAATTGCCATTTCAGTCCAAATAGTTTTTTTTCTCCTCTGGGTCCCTGAGTTTTTCATTTTTTGCCATTTTGATCGCATTGCTTTACTTAGTCAAGAAACTCAGTTTTAACCAGGGGTATTTTTGGCATTTTTGTTATAAAATTTTTAACTTGCCATTTTGATCACATTGCCTAATGTCACACCCCAACCAATGGCGGAATCATCGGAGTAGGACGAAAAAAGATTGCTCATCACACATAACGCTAATTGTGATAATAATTAAATCAAAAGCGTTTTCATTTCATCATTCAAAAGAGTTACAATACATAGAAACACAAGTACAACATGTTCAATACATGAAAACAACATGACAACAAGAACAAAATTGATACAACATATTAAACCTAAGACGTCTATATGTGTATCTAGGTATCATCACTACTTCGGTTTCATATCATCGTCATCCTCAACCTGTAACATGTTTAAATAAAGTTAAATGCAAAAGCAAAGGCGAGTATACAGGTTTTCATACATAGCATAAAAATAAGTTTAAACAATTCCACATGACAAGCTATTGAAACATGATAAATAATAAAATCGGCATGCATTTAACTAATCAAACCAATGATGAAACGCAATAAGCTCTTAACATAACCCAAAGTTTACAGGCGGCGCGTCAATCCTATAGCGCTATATATGTCAAGGATAGGCTCGTACGAAGTTAATGATAAGTCTAACACAAAACGTATAACCCCAAGTTTAAAGTGTCAAGTAACAAGTATGCGTGCATGAATAAGGTATGTTTGTGCATTTTAGAAATAAGTATAAGTGTAAGTTTTCATAGTTTAACATATTACACCCCAAAGGTGGTAAACGAAAAGGGGGTTTCAAGTATACTCACAGTTTTGCAAAGTTTCCCTTGGTGATTCCGTGAAGAGTTGGAGGTTGGAGCTTCAAAGCTTCCTTTAAAACACTTATTGTTTTCTTTTAGAACTCTTAGAGTTCTCTTCCTTGCTTGGAAGATTTGAGAGAAGTAGAGAGGTTGAGAGAAGAATGGTTGGAACACTTAGTGTCCTTTTAGAATTCTTAGAATTCTTGATTTAGAGAGATTGAGAGAATTAGAGAGATGGAGAGAAGAATGGTGTGAAGAAAAATGGTAGAAGGAGGTTGGTATTTATAGATAGAGAAGGTGGAAAATGGTGAAATATGATTGGTTAAAGAAGGTGGAAGAGGATTGAAAAGATGATTGGTGGTGAAAGAAAGTGGAAAAGGGTGAAATGTGATTGGTTAAAGAAGGTGGAAGAGGATTGATGAGGTGGAAAGATTATTGGTATATTTCTTGGTATTTCTTAAGTATATATTATGTAATTGAGTATATAAAATGTATAAAAGTATACTTCAAGTATTGAGGATGTGCGTATAAGTATTTATACGTATAATTGTGTCGGTTTGCGTATAAATACATATTTAAATGATCGGTTGTGTGAATAAAAAAATATGTATAAAATATGAATTTTATTATGATTAACGCCTCGAATTGTGAGATTAAAATAAAAATACAAATGTAAGGTTTCTAAAATTAGAATACGAATACAAACATTTTTAAAATAGAAATACGAAGATACGAGGCGTTACAGTCTCCCCTACTTTAGGAAATTTCGTCCCGAAATTTATTCAAGAGGAAGACCTTGGAGAAAAAGCATTTTGGCTAGAAGAATGATTGTCTAAAATCGAGACTTGGAAGTTTTGAAATGTGTTGAAAAGTATGAAGTTTCCAGGAATGAAAAGATAGGTTTGTAAAAAGGGTTCGCTTGTCTAAAATGATTCGAGGCATTAAGCATAAGTAAAACGTGCATGTGTGTGTATAGACAAGCGAGTTTAAACAAGTTTGAATAACTCAACGATGAGGTATTTTAAAATGTGTTACCTAAGAAGAAAGCTTTCGTATAAAATGGTATGTATTTTGATGAAAAGTGTGACCGCACTGTTGGTTGTAAGAAAAAATTTCGTTGGATTTAAAGAGCATTGACAATCTCAATTTTGTAGAAAATTCTTTATCGGTGAAAAACGAGGAAGTTAGGTATTTTAAATAAAATATGGTTTTGGAGGTAACGACCAACTAAGTATGTTTGCGCATAAATAAAGAATGGAAAATAGTTTTAAAAGTAAGAAAACATTTTACGGTTCGAATGTTTAAACAATTGATTGCAAACGGGGTTTGTATAAAAGGCAGAGAATAGCGGGGAATAACGGAGGTATAAGAGTGAACAATTGACCTAATAAACGAATGTGAGTATAAGAATGGTATGCGTATTGAAAGCGATGAGTTAAGAATGGGGTCTCGTCGTGGATAATCGGATAACGCGTGTTTAGCAATGCTTTTGTGAGTTGTTAAAGTTTGTATCGGGTCTAAATAGGTCTGCAAAACACCGAATTTCTCATGGCACGTTTTACAAAAGTTTGGTAACATGGTGAAAACACTTATATATAGGAAGTACCAACGGCGTATCCACCATGTTTTGACCATGTTACGTCCGTTTTATTATTCGGTGTCATGTTACGTTCCGTGTCTTACCATACACAGTAGTACACCCTATGATTCTCATGCTCCTATCACTATAATTCCGTGTGCACCCGCGATTATATTGATCGTCGCATGATCCGCATAGTTTGTACTAGTTGTGTATGAATCAGGGTATACATAAATTTGAAAATAAGAATGTGTGCGTATAAGAATGTAGTATATAATCATGTTTATGTTCAAATAAGTATGAGACCAACGTGAGCTAACCCCCTCGGGTTATGCTCACATATAGGTACGAATGTATGAATTTGAATATAAGTATGAGCATGAATGTGAGTATAAATATAAGTATGCATATGAGTATAAGTACGAAAATAAAACGTATGAGTTATGAATATGTGCATAAGTATGAATATAAGTAGGTATAAATGACGACGATTGAGTGTATGGTATGAATTGAATACAATGAATTTAAGTATATAAAACGATCGATAAGTTCGAGTATGTAAAAAAACTAATGATATAAATGAAATTGTCGCGAGATATCGACGAAAACATGTACGATGTTATGAGAATTTATGTAATGTAGAATTTAGTTTGTGAATGGAAAAAGAATATAAAGTACTTACTGGTTATGCATGGTGTATTTTGTAAAGAACGGAAATGCTACTATTGTTTTAGAAGAATTTATGTAAGTCGAAAATAGTCGGTCCCCATGAAGTTTCCTTGCCCACATGTTTTGAAATTTAAATGACGTATTGGCCGGTGTATGAAAAGGTTTCTGAAAATAGTAAGTTTGCATCGTTTTAAAAGAACTTGCATTAAAATATGGAATTTGATATTCGGAGGTTCTCGTGAAAACGTTGATCCTTAAAAAGAAATTCAGCATAGTGAACCTAGTGATCGTCGAAAATAAGTGTTTTAGCAAAATGATTCGTTGATTTTGAAAGGAGTTTTAGTAAAACGATCTTATAATATCTATAAGATCTTATAGGCATGTGAGAAAGGTGTAAAACATGATCGTGTTTTCATAATAAAGTATTTTGAAGGAAAACTTTGGTAACGATCACCTAGGTAAGGGAATCACTCCTAACCCGTTGGTGAGGTCGTTTTAAGAAAAGAAAGGAGCGGAGTTAATCGTCAAGGTAAGGAAATCACTCATATCTCGATGATATGTCTCCATTTTGGGTTACAAGAAATGTAAATCTAGTTGGTGACGTTTTTGAAATCATGCATGTGAATGACGTATAGATGTATGAAAAAATTTAGTATGATGTGTGTATAAAACAAAATAATCTCGAAAACAATTTGAATTTGGAAAGAGAGGATAGCATCATATAAGATTGATAATAGTAAAACGTAGGTTTGATTAAAACTTGGATTGTTCCAAAATGGAACTTTGACTAAACCGAAGTGGTTGAAAATTCTTTTGAAATTGGAGAAACATGCATTGGCCTAATAGGTGGAATACTCTCGCCGAAATTTTGGTTAACGATATTCACCCTTCCAGTTACTACATGTTCTAAATCAATTGAAAGTTCGAGACTTGGCGGGATTTTTGAAAATCAAGGAGTGGGACTAGTCGACAAGATGCGGGTTTCACCCCTAACTTGACAATTTCATACCCTAAGTGTGGTTGGTACTCGTCGGGTCAAAATTTAATTTCGACACTTCGACGAGGGTCCACTAGAATTTGAAATGGAAACTCTCCATCAAGGTGAGTTAGAATTTTATGTTTTGATGCATTATCATGAAGTGGGTTTTTACCAGTCCGTGAAATAGTATGAAATTGAGTTTACATATGAGTTAGAATCATCAAATAGAAGGTGTATTATGCTTGAATTTGATTGTACTAAAGATTTGGGAGAAAACCCACTTGTTCTAGTAGGATGATGATTTTGTAAGTTGAATAAGTAGAATAATTTCTATGAATAAATGTATGTATACTAGAACTTTGATAGATTGTTATGTGTAGGATGAGTGATTTATGAAATAATGGTTGATTGTGTGAATTGTTATGATATCTAGTGAAATTATGCATAGGGTACATGTACATAATGCATAAAATGTTGTACGCACACTATGTGTTCGATGAAATGCCTCAATGACAATCTAAGTAGTTTTGAATGAGATATGAACAAATGGTTTTGCATAAGGAAATTGATATATTTTCATTTGTGATATAAAATACGAATGGTACTTGAATGTAAGTGTTATGGGAACAAGTGATATAATCTAAATAAGAACGAATTACATGTAGGATTGAAAGAAGAAGGAACTAGTTCCGGTTCGCAACAAAAGGCTCAAGAACGAGGTAAGTTCATTTACTTACATTTATATATAATGTTGATAGTAGAAATTTTGTTACAATTCATGTATGACGTTAATCCTATAATCCGATAGTTTCTAGTCGAACTATAGAAGGTATGTTTCGAATTGAATGAGTAGTCAAGAATAAGGTTCCATATTGATTCGTAATGAACAGGTCAATTAGAATTTTAATGAGAATGTTCATGATTTGGTTTATGATGATGGTCCGTTATGAACGGATTAATAAGTATGGAATGAGAATGAAAAAGTATGGTGAGAATGTAAAAGTATGATAATTTGCCGAACCGCATCCAAACGGGTCGACCGATTAAAAGAAAGATAAGAAGGAAGGTCTTAATATATGTTGCCCCATTCGTAGGGGTTACATATTGATGATGATGATATATGTAAAAGAATGGACATTAGAAAGTTGAATGTTATTGTTGGTAGAATTTAGTTTTGTAATATGTAAATTATTGACAAGTTTCTTTGTTGCATTAATAGGTAAAACTCACGCTTAAGATGGCG